>OX235264.1:2123799-3323799 GCA_944472135.2 Trichobilharzia regenti | reverse complement strand
AAAAATAACCAGTTTATCCTAAACAAATCACAGTAGGTTGTCTTAAATTAGAACAAATACTTTTCCCACATTCCTAAGTAATTATTTAGGCAAATTTATATAAATTAGAAGAAATTAAGAGAATTCTGTACATTCTTTTCTGTTTATAGATGTATGGATGCATTAACCATTCTAATTCATAATTAATTTCAATTTGTAAATATTACACGATGGGCTAAGAATTTCTTTCAATATGAGAATTAATTGAGGAATGTGGTGTACAGAACAGAGAGTACGGGTTCTATATGCGAGGAAATTTTAAAGTTTGGTAGCTGGTAACTAGTGGTAGAATCCAGGAGGATGCTCATTTCGACCGATTTTGAACTACTCGCCATCTGAATATACCTGCAATCCCCAGTTTTGAATTAAAAAATAACTGATATCATTCGCGCAAGAACAAGGTGGCTCTCGTGGCCAAAGTGCTCTAGTGGATAAAGCTTTAGCGTTTGAAACTATGGGTACTCGGCTCCACCCTCAGTGAGGGGAACATCACCATTGACTCATTGGGGAATTCAGGTACATTCCCTAGTCGACGAGACCCAAAGTAGGAGAAAATGTACATCCTAGATTCCATCTACTGCTAATCATCATCAGACATCGTCGAAGCATCCGCACATGGAGCCGTTATGCCACCCTGAGGCCGAGCATTTTGGCCCATTCAGTCATCAGCAAAGCCCAAATTGGATTCAATAAAATTTACAAATTGTTCATTTGCTTCTGGCCAAAGACGACCATCAACTAAAAGTTCCCGGAATCATACTGATAACAGTTAAAATACTATTTGAATTTCCCAACAAAATTAACAAACTACTTACAATCTATAATTCATCAGTCAGGGTTATAATGAGAAACCATGGCTCATTATAGAGGGTAGCTGTTGAACAATGGCGTTATATGATAAGGATTAAATGTCGCAGGTAGATAGTAGCCACTCGAATAATAATCCGATAGCAATCTTTAAGAAGAATGTGAATAGGCGCTACTGAAGAATCACAAACTAGGACGAAACAACTATCAGATACTGGGTGATTTTCAACATTTCTTCCTGTAGTATTGATTCATAAAAATAGCAGACTTGAAATCCAAACTTGAAGATGTTCTTCTACAGAAAGCTGTTTCGTTTTGAATGTATACAAACTTTAAATACTTGCTATTCAGTGAGTACACTGAACATACACCCTAAAAGAGACCACTGAGTCTTATCGCACTAAGTACTCGAGTCGAAGGGATTTGACGAATTGGGAGTCCTAAGATGATTTGAAGAAAATGATGTGAGGAGGAAATGAAAACAGTCTTGGAGGCATTTGAAGAAGTCAGCAGAGATTTGTCAGTGAATATCTAAGTTCCATTCGGAATCCAAGATACAAACAGTAATAATAATAATAATTTCCTGAGATAATAGAAAAAAGAGGAAATACATGAAGAAGGTCACTGTTTGAATTGAAACATTTTTTTTCACTGATACGATCGTCATATCAGCCAGCCTTTCATCAGAATACCCAGAGTCACATAGCCAATAACTCTTGTCCGACCTACTTACTTGTGTTCCATCACACTACTGTGTAAGTTGGAAGATAGTGAATATACGAAAATGGCGGAGGTCCACGCCTAAGTCCACCAAGTGAGCATCATAAATCCGTCATTCTGTATTCTTGGTCCAACCTATTTAATATACATGTTCAATGCTTCAAAAGAATGTCAATCATTAATTATCAGATCATTTTCAAACAGAATGATCGCAACTGTTGAAACGATTCATATGTGGTAAATGACTTAAATCTTGTCTGTAATGAGTATTATAACCAAGACAAAAGGTTATTTATTAAGCATTAGTTACTAGTTGGTAAGGTGTCATAGTTCACTTGGGTTTTATGCTCTTGATAATCTATTTTCAAGCTAAACACATTTCACTTCCTGTTTGCTTCTAATTGAACACGCTGAAATGGCCTTTTGAATACCTTGAGCTGCAATCTGCATATGTTTGGCATGCAATTCACTCCCGCCAAATGTAAGAGTATGCTACAGGACTGGACTGCATTGACTGTTAGCTTACAAATAGGGCGTGAAGTGATTAGTGAAGTGTTCACCACTTCACTTATTTGGGAAGTTGCATCAGCCCCAACGTCAGTGGGTTGATCGCTAACAAAATCTCAACACGGATAGAGAAGGTTAGTTTCGCATATGCCAGTTTACGGTATCTCTGACGTAGACGTGATATCCGGCTGACTTGTGGCCAAAGGGCGTGTGTACCGTTCATCAGTTCGCTCCATCCTCCTTTGTGGCTGTGAGACATGGACCATTGAAAAGATCAGCTGTCTTTGATCATAAATGCCCGAGTTTTATCTTCCATGTGGAGTGGTATAATAGGGTGATTGATAGTGAAGTTAGGCGTCGAGTGCTGGGTAAGGAGGGGAAATCAACAATGGAGGCCGTGAAGTTACATCAACTGAGATGTTTAGGACATGTTTTACCCATGCATTCTTTGCCGTCGGTCGCCTTCCTTGACAAGCAATGTTAGCTGACATAGGGTCAGGTTGGGAAAGAGTTAACCAGTGGCGGTTAAACCAAAACATGACACCAGTCAGTGAAATCCACGACAGTTAGTTTAAGCCAGCCAGGTAGGAAGGTGTACACTTCTATGCTCGTTGGGGTCCTCGACACCTTAAACACCTATGGCTGGAGACAACTGGTGATATGGCTGGCTCAAAATTATTCTCAATGAAACTATACTGTTCTGCGTTATTACATTTCCTGTCTCATATCTTTGTTTAATGTCTATATTTTGCATTCCTTTTTACTTTCTTCTCTTGCTTTTGTGTGTGTGTGTGTGACATGAAGTGTGGAAAGTCGAACTGCTGCACATCTGAGCAAAGTTCAATGTTGTAACCAGTCAGTCTGTTAACTAGTTGGTTTAAATTTGAAAAATGTGTGCCACTAACCATATGTGATCAACAACAATCAATTATACCGTTTATCTAACCCGTGAAATGACAACAACAACAACAAAAGCGATTTAGTAATCCGGATATCTTCCCCTCCTGAAACAAACTTTACTCGCGGATATAAGCAGCTTAATGGAATTGTATAAGAGAGGAGGTTAAATATCTTTTACTTATCTAACATTCTATTCAATTCACCATTGAACCATTTGACCTAGTATAGCCTAGTAATTAGAAAAAAAGAATCACTTTGTTTAAGTGAATAATTCGTTAAAGAAAAATGCTTGAAATTCAAGATAATGTATCATTTATCCTCTAATGACAACAGAATAGTTTCTTTTCTCTGTGGGAAAGAAAAATGCCTTGATGTTATTCAATTAGAAACATGGTAGGTATTCAGAGCTTAAACTTTTTCCTAATTTAGAGACATTTTGAAGAGAGTAGGACAAATTATACGATAAAACTTGACCTCTATCCTAATTTTTCCCCAGTTAATGTTTTCGGTAATATATATATTTTTGAATAACAAATAGGAGAGAAGTTTTTCTAGAAGTAGTTCGGAAAAAAGGGGAAGTGGGTTGACCATGTATTGTAGTCAATCGATAGTTATTCTAATAATGACGTTCTTATTAAACAGTCAATACTAGTAAAGATGAAATTTGTTTCAAGTTTGCCAAAGGAATTACTATCATTTAACGGGGGCTGTCTACTATCACCAATGATCTTCCTGATTGCAATTGATTGGATAATGCGACAGACAACGGCAACCAACGAGGGAACAGGCATAAAATGGACTGACACAAAAGACTTGGAGGATCTGGATTTCGCCGATGATATATGTCTGATTTCCCATAAACTGGAAGATATGCAAGTGAAAAGTAACAAGTTGGCAGAAGAAGCATCAAAGATAGGACTTCACGTGAACATAGATAAAACAGAGATGATGAAGATTCCTAGCCAACATCAACAGCGACAACAACAACAACAACAGACAACAATCAGCATAAGTGGGAAGAACCTGAAAGAAACAACCTCCTTCACCTACCTGGGAAGCATCGTCTCAACTACAGGCGGAACTGACGAGGAAATCAAAGCCAGAATCGGAAAAGCAAGACAAGCTTTCATTACTCTCAAGTCTGTGTGGAGGTCAACAGCACTTAGCATCAAAAATAAGATCGGGATTTTCAACTCCAATGTGAAGTCAGTGCTACTATACGGATCAGAGACTTGGCGAGTCATAAAGAGCATCTCAAACAAACTTCAAACCTTCTTTAACAGCTGTCTCCGCTCAATACTCAAGATCAGATGGACAGAAAAGATCAGTAACAGGGATCTCTGGGAGCGAACCAATCAGGAACCGATTGTGAAACAAATAGGTAGGAGGAAATGGAGATGGATTGGCCATACTCTGAGGAAACTATCAAGTGACATCACTAGACAAGCCATCGCTCGAGTGGATCTCGAAAGGGAAGCGGCGAGTCGGTCGTCAGCGAGAGGGTGACTTGGAGGAGGTCATGCGAGGAGGAGATGAAAGCATGTGGACAGACCTGGAGCAGGGTGAAAAGGTTGTCAGGAAACCGAAGGCAATGGAGGTGCGCAGCTGAAGCCCTATGTTCCTCTAGGAACTAAAGGATACAATAATAATAATAAAAATAATAACGGGGGGAGAACAATTGTAAGCCAGAATTGAAGTATTGGATAGCTGTTTTGTCTCACTAGCTTGTGACTCGTCTGTAGTACGCAACCACCGGCGAGTATTTGTCCTCATAACCGAAATAGCTGTCCGGTACTTCCCTAGTTCTCAATGGTTGTCTAACTGACATCACTCCGAGGTCACACTTGGAAAACAAATCAAATCGCTACAAATCAACCCTTGAAAATTGTTCTGATGCTAGTTAGTGACTGGCTACAGGGCGAAATCACTTAGAATTCTGGTCAGAAGTCATGTTCACTGCAGTCTGCGAAGCTGGTCAGCAGTGAGGATCAATTATCGCCGCCAGTGACATTCGTTTGTGGTCTTACTAAAATCATAAATTAATAAAAGTTTCAATTTATGGGCTGGCCATTGAGTTGGTTCTCAGTGGCTGAATTAATGCTCTGTGAGCTTGTCTTGTTACTGGAAGGTCCGGAGTTCAGACTCTGGAGGTGGGCACTTACTGCCGGCGATTCCCAAACTAGTTGGGTGATGAAGCAGCTGTCTAGTACTTTCTGCTAGTTTTCTCTAGCTAATATTAATCCGTCATCAAACCGGAAGTAAATCACTGGTGTGTGTGTGTGTGTGTGGAGGAACTACAACTGTTTCAATTGTAAATATCTGATAGGTTAGAAAAAGACTTTATGACTAGCTTACCGTAGGCAGTGTGGAGACATGGCTGAAATTTTAACTGGACTGTGAACTGCTTAGTGAGTAATAACCCGATAAAATCTTCAACTCAACAAAAGGACTAAACAAAAATTTAGAGTATTTCATCAATTGACAAGTTTAAGAAACAGTCCTGATTTTCAACTTCAATGTGAAGTCAGTCAGTGCTACTCAGTGCACGGATCAGAGACTTGGCCAGCGCGTCATAAAGAGCATCTCAAACAAACTACAAACCTTCATCAACATTTGCCTTTGCTCAATACTCAAGATCAAATGGCCAGTAAAGTTCAGCAACAGGGATCTCTGGCAATGAGCGAACCAACCAGGAACCGATTGTGAAACAAATAAGCAGAAAGAAATGAAGATGGATTGGATTGGTCAGACTCTGAGGAAACTATCAAGTGAGTGACATCACTAGACAAGCCATCGCTCGAGTGGAACCCGAAAGGGAAGCAGCGAGTTGGTCGTCCCAAGGTGAGGTGACTTGGAGGAGGTCATGTGAAGAGGAGATGAAAACATGTGGGCAGACTTGGAGCGGAGTGAAAAGGTTGACAGAGAACCGAATACAATACAGACATGCGTCTGAAGACCTATATTCCTCTAGGAATTAAAGGAAATAATAATTGTTTCCTTTTGTCTCTTTAGGTCATAGATGACATGGTACTGATCAATGTGAGTGGACTTTAGTCTTTCTTTCAAAATGCTCTCATATGAACACACATGCGTAGCTTCTATCCAATGACTCTTATTCAGTGTCTTCACTTAGTGGGAGGGGGGGGGTGTTTCTCACGAAAGTAAAGGGATGTATGCGAACGTTTAGTGCTTACAACTGGACTGATGGACGTTGCTGGCCTACCACCTACCGGGAGGAGCTGAAAAACCCTGTTTTCAAACCTGTGGCTGTAGAATCAAAACGGGTAGTATGGTGTATCAACCTGTGTCAATGTTTGTGAACATTGAATAGTTCATTTATTCAAACTGGTCTCCATTGGTAGGTGACAAGAAAGCTGTTACTGCTTTTTCATGTACTGGTTGGCAGAAGATTGAAGAAATACTATCAGAAGTTCTATTGTCTTTCATATTAACGTTTCTTAACCGGCTTTAGCAGTAATCAACCAATGGAAACCTGTTTCGTTATCGCTTGAAGAATAAATTACCGCATTGTCCAACCGTTTTCTGCTTTTCCACGTCGGTTGAAATGAATAGTGTACTGAGTGTTAGGCTGAATCTTCTGAAATCATAGATAGGTCCAGAATTTCAGCGATTTGGATATTTGACAAACCTGTTTTAGTCACCTGCAGCATATGAACATGGCTCCTGATGCTACTCCACTCACTGCCTCAAAGATCAGATTTAAAAGAAATGGCTGGGGGATGTAGCCTGTTAAAACAATCACCTGCTTCAGTCTGGGCATCCGAGCACTATCCAAGCCCTATGGGATTTTGTGTAACGCACATCTTGGTGTTTTTTTTTATCAAATATTGGATGACCAGATTACCAGCCCAAGCTAGTTGACCATTCACTCATTTGAAATGAAATTCAGTGACACGTGGAATTTAACTTTCTCCACTTCATGATCTAGCATTATCCACAACCAGTTCATCCCGTGGCCATCCATTAGGTATTCGCATGCTGGACCATATCTGCCACAACTTTTCTGTATCACTTCAAAACGTCTATCTAGTAACCACCAATGAGCTGGAGATGAATATTTGAATTACAGGTTTTTTGTAAGGATGGAGATTTACTCTACTGAAGAGTCAAAAGCAAGGACGAAACATCTATCCACTTCTCCCTGTTAGTTTCTTTGCTGAAATTCAGTTAATTTTCAAGTATTGATTTTGTAGGGATTTCATTCGATTGCATAGAGGATTTCACCATAAGCTGAAATCAATAAGGGAACCATTGAAAGACCAAATGGGAGTACTGGACAGCTGTTTCGTCCTAGTTTGTGACTCTTCATCAGTACGCACCCACAGAGTTGGTTACAAGGCATACTGTAGCCTACTGGTCACGGCTTCCCACTAGAAGATGAGGCAGTAACTCATCGAAGAACACATTGTGCGAAATGGTCACGCTATGTCGTGAATTGGCAGAAGTTAGAATTCAAGGACCATTGGATCGGGTCCCGGTGGCTCAATGGTCTACGAGCTCGCTGGCCTTGTTACTAGAAGGTCCTGGGTTTGAATCCCGGTGAGTGCGTTCCCCTTAAGAGTCCCAAACTAGGACGAAACAGCTGTCCAGTACTCCCAGCTGGTTTTCCATCGTTTCTCTAACTGATGTCAGCTCATGATGAAATCCTCTATGCAATGAAACTCAGTTAGTCAGTCAGTTAGTCAGTTAATCTATCAATCAGTCAACTAGACCTAGGATTCATGCTTATAGACATACATTAGCAGGACGCATCTGTAATTCTTCTGTCTCAGAGGCGGGGGGTGGCTGGGCACATGAGTTATGCCGACAGGTATAAAACCTACCAACAACCTTACAACTATTTAACAGCTATCATATACTATTCTGTATTTAAAGATACCTATTCCAATGCAGAATTAAAACACTCTACTCAGAATCTTGGTTTCAAACACACACACCCACACACGCATAAACACACAATTACACACAAACATAAATACACAAAATGTATTTAAATGAATTTTCTTTAAGAAAGGTGATATAAATCACACATTCAAAAGAATGTAATCATCTCACACATCACACAAGTTTACTTTTTAAAAACTTCTCTAACATAACCTGATGTGAATAGTGATTTTATTCATTTAAGTATTGTTTTATTTCAAATTTGTGAATACCAATCAACACAAACACTTATATACACAGACACCCACACACACACGCATTTGCACATGCTTATTGTGTCAAGTTGACCTGGTAACCTAGATAGATAGAGCACATACTACACACAAACACACACAAAAGAACCAAACTAACCAGCATTTCAAACATGCACGTGGTTATGTTTACACCGGTATCAACTGTCACATGTGCGTGTATATGTATGTGTGTATGTGTGTGTGCGGAGATGTGGGGGAGACAGAGAGAAAGCGTGGCTGCTTCAACTGTCTGAAAGATGTTGATGTGTTGGTCACTACTTATTCATCATCATCATCATCATCATCAGTGAATAGTAGTCAATGCGGTGTGCACATGCGTGTGTGTATGTGTGTGTGTGTGCGTTCATGTGTCTAATGCCACAGTCCCTCTATATAGTAGACGTTGTTTATGGTGCTATGTTTTGAAGAAAATGATACATTCTTATTATGATTATTATTACAATGATGAATTACACAGTACAAGGTGATTCATCATCTAGTGTAGGCAGCACGCATATACAAACACACACACACACTTCCAAACACATCAACACATACCAAAAAAGAAACTTTTACAATGATGACAATAGATACCAATTATATCATGGCTTTATTTTGTTAAATAATTAATTGCATATACATTCATTTTCTATAGTTGATTGGTTAGTAAGGATTAGTTTTGTTTTTTTGTGAGTTGATGATAGATTGATATCAATTTAAGGAATCATTGAAAACCAGCTGGGTGTGGGGTGGGGTGGGGTGGGGTGGGGAGTACTGGACAGCCAGCTGATTCATTCAACTCTAATTTGGGAATCATTGGGAGTACGCACTCACCGCCAGAGTTCGAACTCCGAACCTCCCGGTTACAAGGTAAGCTAGCTCGTGTACCATTCAGCCACTGGGACCAGATTCAATGGCCAGTCTATGAATTTTAACTTGTCCCAATTCGTGATTTAGTGAGACCACTAACCAATGTCACCTGTGGGAACTCCATCCTGACACTTGACTGGATGAACTTCACTGATCACAACTTCGCACTAGAAATAGAATTCATGCACCGGCTATTGAATCGGGTTCCAGTGGCTGAATGGTATACGAACTAGCTTGACTTGTGACTGGAAAGTCCGGAGTTCTAACCCTCGCGGTGGGTGCCTACTGCTGAAGATTCTCAAACTAGTTGGATGAAGCAGCTGACTGCCCAGTACTCCAGTACTGGTTTTCAATGGTTCCCTGACTGATATTAATCCATGATCAACTCTTAAAAATATATACATGAGTTGAAAAATTGAAATCTTTATATTTCTACAATAATAATAATTTGGAAACTACTTCAACACTATGAGGTGTAGTGCACCAAATGTTTGTCAACCTCATTCAACAGCTGGTTATATGACAATGCCTACCACATGTCAGATGTGATCCACAACAGAAATCTCAGAGAGGCGTTCAAAGTGAATACTGGAGAGAGAGAGAGAGGGCTGCCTACCTATTATTACCGGTGATATTCTTAATTGTGATGGACTGGATTATGCGTCAAACTCTACACAAAGAGTGAGAAGGCAGTAATACGCTGGATCACCGACAAGAAGACTCTAGAAGACCTGGATTTAGCGTGTAGATGATTTATGTTGAATGTCACACAAATTCGCCGACTTGTTAGGGAAAATCAACAAACTGGTTGAAGAGGCTGGCAGGCAGCAAAGACAGGATTTCAGGTGAACATAGAGAAGAGGGAGGTGATGAAGATACACACCGACTAACCAACCAACAGCAACAACAACAACCAGATCGAATCAGTATCGATGATAGAGATTTGAAAGAGGTTACGTCCTTCACCTATTTGGGAAGTTGTATTAGCACCAACGGACTGATTGGCGATGAAATCTCACCACGGATCCGAAAAGCTCGAGCTGCTTTCACTGACTTACACCATCTCTGGCGTAGGCGTGACATCCGGTTATCAACCAAGGGACGTGTGTACTGCTCATCAGTTCACTCCGTCCTTCTCTATGGCTCTGAAACATGGCCAATACGCGTTGAAGACATGAAAAGGTTGACTGTTTTTGATCATAGATGTCTGCGATCTCTGTCTCACGTTAGGTGGTTTCACAAGGTAAGTAATGTTGACGTTAGGCGTAGAGTGTTGGGCAAAGAGGGAAAATCAATCGACGAGGCTATAAAGTTACATAGACTAAGATGGCTAGGTCACGTTCTGCGCATGCCTAACCACCGCCTCCCCCGATGGGCATTGCTAGCTGATATAGGTTCAGGTTGGAAAAGAGCCAGTGGTGGCCAAACAAAAACATGGCATCAATCCATGAAATCCTTGACAGTTAAACTGAGTCAGGTAGGGAGATGCAGACTCCCGGGTTGGGGCCCTCGGGACTCTAGGAATCAATGGCTGGAGACAATAGGTGACATGGCTCAAAATCGTTGTCAGTGGCCAGCTCAGATGTAATCAGTCTCTGTAATCTTTCATATTCCTTTCTACCATTACCCATTCTGTTCCACTCTTATACTTGTCAGACTGTATTGATTCTCTTCACTCATCTTCTTGTCTACTTTTGTGTGCTATTTGGAAGGTGGCAACTCGAACTGCTGCTCTTCGGTGCCAAGTTCTATGTTGAATCCATACAGACAGAGACGTCCTTCAATTATCTGGCTAGGTAGAGCATTGTATCAACCAAAGGGGAACGTACGATCACATGTCAGAGCCAAAACTGGAAAGGCAAGTTACACCTTCATCAGTCTGAAACCAGTTTGGAAATCTTCTGCACAAACTCAGCATAAAGATGAAGGCTCAGATCTTCAACACCAATGTCAAGTCAGTCAGTCAGTCAGTGCTTGTAAATGTGTCAAAAACTTGCACTGTGCATCACAGAAAGCATTTCCTACAGGTAAGAGACGTCTATCAACAGCTTCCCTCGTTGAATCCATACTGAAGATCAAATGGCCAGAAAGAATTGGCAGTGAGAAATTCTGAAGTGGAATAAACTAACCAAAGACCTATTGCTCAACAAATACGTAGGAGAAAATGGAGATGGATCGGGCATACATTAGGGAGGCCAAGCCCTCGAGTGGAATCCGGATGGGAAGCGATGAGTGGGTCATCGGTGCGAAGGTGACATAGAGGAGATCAGGTGAGTTGGAGAAGATGAAAGGCTACGAGCAATCGTGAAGCTATCTAACGAGGACCACGGAAAATAGAGCAACGTGGGGATGCGCTGATGAACCTCTATGTTCCACAGTGAACCCAAGGGAACAATAATAATAATAATATAGACACACGGTAATCAAGTGGTGATTTATAAAACACATCTGCAGAAATCGAGTGGTAATTTGTAGAATGTTTGGCTCAGATCAAGTTTATTTTACCACAATGGACTGATATCAGTTATAGTATCATTGAAAACTGCTAGGGAGTACTGGTTTATGACCCTACTGCAATTCAGATCACTGGCAAGGATCGGAGACAGGCCAAGGTAGTTGACCATTCAGCCAATTGGACGTGGAATCTTATGACAAACCCATGAATTATAACTTCTGTCAGTTCGTGATTTTTAGCGCGACGGTAAATCAGTATTATTGGTGAGTATTTGTCCTCGTACGCAAACCACCCACTTGAATTTCATACAAATTCATCCTGTAGTTATTCACCAATGACCATGAGATTTAGGCGAGTATTCCTTTAAATCAAGAATTTGCGTCAGTTACATGTATATTTCAGTTCGAGACTGTTCAGTAGGATGCAGCAGTAAATCATGAAGTCTACTCCTCCTGTAGTGAAAATCTTAGATTGAGTGTGATGTGGAGTAATCACTGCAATACTCCAGAAAAGATTTAAACAAGAAGGAAGTGGATAGGGACAACCTTGAAGAAAATCCGAGTTTTTCAACACTCCAGTCACTCTTAAACTGATTTAATGATTTAATCAGGCTTGGTGCTAAAACTATTCGCAAAAATTTGCAAGAACCATAGTCTAAATACTAATAAACTTATTTCGTACGCTTTTTTTCACAAGGTCGCTTCTTCGGTGGTAAAATGCTCTTCAAGCACATACGTGGTCCGTAGTTCGACCCCCTACTAAACCTCACTTGCTTGATAAAGATGAGGGACTGGGAGTGTGACTGTCAACTCTATCGCTGCTAAAGATCTAAAACTCAAACCTGAAGAGAAGAGAGATGGGGTGTTTGTTTGTTTGTGACGTTACTGTTAGGTTATTTGAGTTGGGTGGTTTAATATTGCTACCTTCAGGCAATATTTTCAGTATTAATTTTGGTAGAAAGTGAATTCTGGAATTTTTCCTGAATTGTTACAGGATTTCATCATGAGCTGACATTGGTTAGAGAACTATTGGAAAACCTGGGAATACTGGACAGCTGTTTCGTCCTGGTTTGGGACTCTTCAGCAGTACGCACCCACCGGGATTCGAACTCAGGACCTCCTGGTTACAAGGCGGGCTCGTATACCATTAAGCCACTGGGACCCGTTCCAATGGTACTTGAATTCTAACTTCTGTCAATTCACGATATAGCGCAACCGCTAGCCATTATCTTCAGCGAGTATTTGTCCTTACATCTGACCTGCTGCACCCTACTGGTCACAACTACCCACTGGAACCCCAGGTAACTACCTACCTGAATAGAACCAGTCGCCAGTGAGCATCTCGTTAATATTAAAGTAATGGTTTCTAGGGATTTGGTTGATTTTTACAGGATTTCATCATGAGCTGACATTCATTCCTGAATGAATGAATGAATGAATGACTGAATGAATCAGCGAAGACAACCAACCCTAGTCAAGTTCATCACAGAAAACATTTCATTCACTCCTTTACTCATGGAGAATTACAAAACCCATTGGCTCTGAAAATGTTTTCTCGAAATATAATGGAACCTTCGCAATTAAACCCCATCCAAATCAGAGAATACAACACCATCAGTCATTTGAAGACATCCTTTGGAAATGATTAGATTTAGAATTCATCAAATACGCATCGTTGAGTAATCTGTATCACAATTCACCACCAACATTTGTTGGTTATCCAAACTTATAAACTTTTCAACATGCTTTTAATTACAGTGGGTTATATTATTATAAACGTTAAACATACATATACCATATCGTGATACTAGTTTTCAGTCTTATAATCATAGAAGTTTCTTACAGGAGGTCACTTGGCGTCTGAATAGTTCAGTTATAACTTATTGATATGTTCAATTTTTTTTCAATTATTTGTTTTAAACTTCCAATTGATCACTCAAACGTTTTTGGCGCCAGCTTTAATTGATATCAATTGAAATTAAGTAGAGTGCCTAAGCGAAAGCATTTATTTCTGTTATATCAAAGCCTCCAGAATCGGAAAGGCAACATAAACCTTCGTCAATTTGAAGTCAGTTTGGAAATCCTCTGCACTCAGCTAGCATAATTATTAAGGTTCGGATGCGATTCAACACCAATTTTAAGTCAATCACCTATTCTATATGGGTCAACAGTTTGGGGGTGTCACGGTAAGGATTTCCAGCAAGTTACAGACTTTTTTCAACAGCTGACCCCTTCGCTGGCTCCATAGTGAAACTCAAATGGCAGGATAGCGAAAATGAATTAGCAGCAGGTAACTCTGGCGGGGAAAAAATTAACCAACGCCCTATCGCTGAACAAATATAACGAAGAAAACGGGAGTGGACTGGGCACACTCACCACTTAGGAGACCGTCTCATGGCATCACATGCCAGGTCATCGCTCTACTGGAAACCATATGGGAAAAGAAGGGTACGTGGTCGTTACGAGGCTGACATGGAAGAAATCGTGTGAGCAGGAGGAGATGAGAGACTATGGACGATTGTGGACCCAGTTAAGAATGCTGCAAATAACAAGGTGAGATGCTAATGTACTTCTGAAGCTCTTAATTCCTCTGGAGACACTACTTAAGAATTATAATGACAATGATTAGGATAAAATTATACCTCTTCTGAAGTTAAGTTTCTTTTTCAATTATTTGTTGTTGAGATGAAAATCTGGTTTTTTGAGCGGCCTCCTCAAAACTTGAGTTACGTAAAATCCTCCATCAATATATTGTAAATAATTTTTCTGATTCAGTACCTTTTGTTTTATATAACTGAGTAATTGTCACGCATTTTTTAAAATTTCATTATTATGAACCGTGCTAGTTGTAAAGCGATTGTAGAGAAACTACGAAATGACGATATCACCAGGAGGAGTTGGTCTTCTAAATGCCTTATTCAAAATTATTCAGCTTGTTAAAATCTTTCATTTGAAGATAGTGGATGGAGAGAATATATCATACAATAAGCAACTCTGTTGATAATTCTGAACATTATATAGGTGAATCCCAGCAGTTTGAACGGATGTGAAGCTGTGGTGTAAGTTAGCTGATGCATGGCAAATCCTGACGAATAAATAAACAATTGGATATGTATCAACAGCTAGTCATTATTATTATATCCTATAATTCCTAGAGGAACATAGGGCTTCAACTGCACGTCTACATTGCCTTCGGTTCTCTGCCAACTTTTTCACCCCGCTCCAAGTCTCCCCACACACCTGCATCCCTTCTTCAGATGACCTCCTCCAAGTCACCCTTGCACTGACAACCAACTTGCCGCTTCCCTTTCGGGTTCCACTCGAGCAATGGCTTGTCTAGTGATGCCACTTGATGGTTTCCTCAGAGTATGGCAAATCCATCTCCATTTCTTTCTGGCTATTTGTTTCACAATCGGTTCCTGGTTGGTTCGCTCCCAGAGATCCCTGTTTCTGATCTTTTCTGGCCATCTGATTTTGAGTACTGAGAGAATACAACTGTTGATGAAGGACTGAAGTTTGTTTGAGATGCTCTTTATGACGCGCCAAGTCTCTGATCCGTATAGTCACACTTGGTCAAAATTCCCGATTGTCTACGTCTTCTTATGGAGAGGCGAACAAGTGTTTTATGACTGTTCACCCACACACACACACATACACGCAGAACATTGTATACTACATATACACATATATTTTAACAAAAGTAATACATTGGCCAACAGCAACAACAACAGACAACAATCAGCCAGCATAAATGAGAGGAACCTCAAAGAAAAAACCTCCTTCACTGACCTGCCTGGGAATCATCGTTTCAACTACAGGTGGAACTGAAGAGGATATCAAAGCCAGAATCGGAAAAGCAAGACAAGCTTTCGTTACTCTCACCAACTCTGTGTGGAGGTCAACAGCACTCAGCATCAAAAGTAAAATCCGGATTTTCAACTCCAATGTGAACTCAGTCAGTGCTAGTATACGGATCAGAGACTTGAAGCTCACGAAGGGCACTTTCAGCAAACTACAGACCTTCATCAACAGCTGCCTTCACTCAATACTACTCAAAATCAGATGACCGGCCAGAAAAAATCAGCAACAGTGATCTCTGGGAATGAACGAACCAACCCAGCAGGAATCAATTGTGCAACAAATATGCAGGAAGAAATGGAGTTACGTGGATTGTCTGCCCATACTCTGAGTTGAGAAACCACCAAATGAGTGACATCACACGCCAGGCCATAGATCAAGTGGCACTCAAACGAAAAAAGGCGAGTTGGTCGTCAGTGTGAGGGTAACATGGAGGAGGAAGAGGTTATGTGAAGAGGAGATGAAAGCATGTGAGTAGACGTGGAGCTGGCTGAAAAGGTTGGCAGAGAACCGAAGGTAATGGAGACGTACGGCTGAAGCGCTTTGTTCCTCTAGGAACTAGAGGAAGCAACTGTAGTAAAAATCATAATAGTAATAATATGTATGTATATGTATATGTAGTAATAATATCGTCACTCAGCATCAACAGCAAAATTCAGTCGGCTTTTCAATACAAACGTAAAGTCAGTCAGCTCTTATATACGGATAAGAAATTTGGTGGGCGGGTCACAAAGAATATTTCCAACAGACCTTTATCAGCAACTGTCTTCGCTCTATACTGAAGATCAGATTGCCGGAAAGAATCACCAACAAGAAACTATGGGAAGGAACAAACAAAACAAGAACCAGTCGCCCAACAAATATGCAGGAGAAAGTGGAGATGGATCGGATACTCGCTGAGGAGGCCGCCGATGGGTGACATCGCGCGTCAAGCCCTTGAGTGGAACCCGAAAGGGAAGCAGCGATTGGGACGCCAGTGCAAGGGGCGACATGGAGGAGATCGGGTGAATAGGAGTTGAAAGAGTATGAACTAACATGGATGCAGGTGAAAAGTACAGCAGAAGTAAGACAGAAGCAAGTGGAGGCGTGCAGTCGAAGCCTTACGTTCCACTAGGAACCCAAGGGAGCAATAATAATCATAAATAATATGTAAGCATAATATTCTAAAGTATGTAATTAAGGAAGTACTTTTTTCTTATAGTTGTCCTCTCTTGTCTTTTCGTACTTACTATTTCCGTTTCTCTCTCTCTCTCTTTCAATAATTTTCAATCAATATTATTAAAGTTTTATCTATTGAACGTTTGGTCAGACAAAAAAAGAAATTTTTCATGTATCAATTTCTGTATGGAGAAATAAAATCGATACTTTTAAGAGAACAGTCTGTGGAACTGAGAAACAGCTGTCAAATTCATTCTG
The DNA here is from genome assembly GCA_944472135.2 of Trichobilharzia regenti. Taxonomy (NCBI): domain Eukaryota; kingdom Metazoa; phylum Platyhelminthes; class Trematoda; order Strigeidida; family Schistosomatidae; genus Trichobilharzia; species Trichobilharzia regenti. The sequence continues at coordinate 3,307,030 of OX235264.1, read as the reverse complement.
ACACACACCCACACACGCACACCTACGCACACACACTTACATAAGTATACACGTACGCACTGAAGTACACACATACATCGTCATACAACTATAGGGACACATGTATTCTACAACATAGACGGCAGCTTGTTCACACTTGTATACCAACGACCACTACTTTATCTAGCACATACATCGAGAGGTGAACAAATTAGGCAAGCATACAAAGGTCAGCAACAAACCAGTTTCTCACATTGTCTATTTTTTTTCTACGTGTTCTTCGTTTTTGTTATGGTTTTTGTCAAACAAATAATAAATGATTAAACTTGTCTAGTAATCCGATAAAATAAAAATGGAACAGTATCCGTGTCATGCCATGCATGCATTACTTGCCGGTAAAGACACACAAAAGCATTTAGGCATCAAGGCGAATACATCCGAGTGGTAGGTAGGTAGCTATTCACTGATTGACTCATATTCTTTGTTTCTTGCTTATATGCATTTTGTTTGACAAAGAAATAAATGGACGCAAACAAAAAACTTTGTAAAATTTGGGGGGAAAAGGATGAAAATTATTGATTTTGATAAATGTCAAAAAAGAGAAGTATTTATTGAATGTGTGCAAACTTTAAAACTTCTCTTTGTCTAACTTTCATGGAGGAAAGAATCGATGGAGCGGAAGACTGAGGGGGGGTGAGGTAGGGAATAATTCAACTACTTATCTGATATTTCGGCAACTAAGTGAGTAAGCAACATGAGGGAATGAGTGAGTGAGTGGTTGAATCTCTGCGTGTACATTTCTAATTTACCTTCCTCCTGGACAACTGTATGTAGCTATTTGGCCTTTGGAGATAAGAATGCTTATCGACTGATTCGATTGCCTCTACTTTTCAGCATGTATTAGTCACCTGGGAATTACAGACAGTCAAATCTAGTGTTAAACTTTAAGAACTCGTTGAGGTATTGGTACATATTTAGGCAGAAAAGTGATCTATACAAACTGATCGATTCACAAGGATGCTGCTTGTAGAGTATGAAGAGGGCACTGAAATAGAAATTAATTCAAACACATTTAATACCTTGGAATAGTTCTATCCTGTGACCTTTCTTTGTCATCCCATATTGTGCCGATTTCTAAGAAAATGTCCCGTCGAAACTTTGACATTAAGAAGTTAAGACAATCAGGAAGAATCACTCAGCCTCTATTTTTACAGTTTGTTAAAACTCTTTCATCTGACGTATTTTACTTTACTACCTCCTCCCTCCTACTCTTTCAAGGGCTACTCAAAAAAGACTATGTCATATTATGAAGGTTGTGTACCAATTAGTTTTATTTATTCCTTTAAGTTTCCAGTGGGACGTAGGGCTTAAAGCTAGAGACCTGAAGTTTCGGTAGCAGTGGTGTATAATTTCACGGAATAGATTTGCTAGCTTCATGTCCAACCTTCCCTCCTTATCAGTGTTATTATTGGTTTGCCGAGGTAAAGGAATGCGTCGGTGGCCGGGGATCGAACCCCGGACCAAATGCGTGGCCGACGAACATTCTACCACTGTGCCACTTAGTTGGCACACCTGAACTCATGTGAATAAATAATAATAATTTTTCCTTCACGTTCCCCAGTGGAACATAGGGCTTCAAGCTAGTAGCCTGAAGTTTCTGTAGCAGAGTTTATTTTACAGGATGGGGTTGCTAGCCTCATGATCAACCTTTCCTCTTTACCAGAATTATTTCTGGCTTAGAGAGGTAAAGGTGTGTGTCGGCCGGGGATCGAACCCCGAACCATGTGCATGGTCGGCGAGCGTCTTGACCGCTATACCACCGACGCATTAGGTCGGTGGTTTCGAACTCATGTGAGAAATGGTCTAAATCCAAACTGTTTGACTCTGAATACCCTCTCTGTTCTCAACGCTCCCCGTTTTGTATCTCATCAGGTAGGAGGACTGGAAGTCAGTATAACAAAGATTATATGCTTGAACAACCAAGTATAGAAACTCAGCAATACCATATTTGGTCCGCCCGTCGGTGTCCTGTGTGATCGAGATAATGTTAAGCGTGAAACCTACGACTTATTGTCCAATTAGCATAAAAAAATGGCCCAGTTATTCTCCCATGTTTGTGATTTTATGGTGACACTCATTATTAAAGTAAAATTCTAATTAAAGCTATTAACACTAGCATTATTATTATTTTAAACTTTTTGTACATTTCTGACCTTATTGCCACTGCAAATACCAAAAACACTGCCATTATCAATCCTATAATATTATTTTTTTATATTTTCGCTTTGCATGGAGGACTTCATCATGAGCTGATATCAGTTAGAGAACCATCGGAAAGCCTAGGAGTACTGGACAGTAAGTTTCGTCCTAGTTCGGGACTCTTCATCAGTACGCACCCACCAAGGTTCGAACCCAGGACCTTCTGGTTACAAGGCGAGCTAGCTCGTAGACCGTTGAGCCACTGGGACCCAATCCCATGGTCCTTGAATTCTAACTTCTGCCAATTCATGACATAGTGCGAGCATTTCACAATGACTTCTTCGATGAGTTAGTGCCTCATCTTCAACCTGCTGTACCCCACTGGTCACAGCTTCCTACTAGAACCTCAAGTCACTGGCTGAATAGGAACAGTCGCTAGTGATCATGAGATTAATTTTCAAGTATTGGTTTTGTAGAGATTTCGTTTAATGCAAGGAGGATTCCATCATGAACCCCGGTGGGTGCGTGCTGACGAAGATTCCCAAACCAGGCTGACGAAACAGTTTTCCAGTACTCCTAGGTTTTCCAATGGTTCTCTAACTGATATCAGCTTATGATGAAATTCTCCATGCGGTCAAACAAAAATTCCTACAAAACCAATTCTTGAAAGTTTTCATTTTTGTTGTTATCGAGTAAATTATATGCAGCACTGTGGTACCAATTTCTAAGAATTTCACACTCTATCATTATTCAACGCTACAGGATACTCGCAGATTTTCAATACCAATTTAAATAGTCCTCTGCTGAGTTTTAATTACATTAGATACGCTGGTGTGCGTTAACTGTCCAGTGATAGAATGATGCCGAAACAGCCACAGAACAGGTGAGTTTTTGACTTCTGACTGACTTACTCTTAAATTTTGAGTGGTTCACTAGCCGATGGTAACCTCGCAGAAGTGGGAAGGTTGGCACGGTGGGGAAAAGCTAACGATCCCTCCCCCCAGGTAAAAGAAAACAGCTATGCTGCTGTTGAAACTATTCAGTGTTATAATGTTGAGTAATAAAACTTCATCCAGTTATCAAGCCTGTATCTGTGACTATGTGTAATGGCGGACAAAGTCATCTAATATGAGACTTTCCAGTTCGTAATAACGGCGGTATTTTTAAACGTCTTGAAAATATCACAAAGTAAGTAACTAATTGGTTTACTTATATTTAAGATGACATATAGGTTACAGGAAATAACTACAAGCTGACGTCAGTTAGGGAATCATTAGAAAACTCGAGAGTACTGGACAGCTGTTTTATCCTAGTTTGGGAACCTTCATGAAACACGCACCCACTGGTGTTCGAACCCAGCGCCTTGAGGTTGAAAGGTGAACTCGAGGACAGGTCATTCAGCTGCTGCGACCTGACTCAACAGCTTATGAATTCTGGCTTCTGCAAATTCGCTCTATAAAAAGTGCAACCACTGGCCGTACAGCTGAAAAGTCCCAGACTAGAATGAAAAAACTGTCTACTATTTCCTAGTGGTTTCCCATGGCCTTCTATTGATCTAAGCTCATGATCAAACCTGCAACCAATCAACAGCCTATAAACGAACACTTCAGAACTATCTAATTGTCTACCAGCTGACATGTAACAAGAAACCGTTGTGTTAGTCTCCTTTAACAAATCATTAAATAAAAACATAGATATTTAGACCACTTTAATTCATCTCATCCGTTCGTTATCTGTCTGTGGAGGCAGGCTTAGTTAAGTGTGTCTAACATAGCGAGCAATAGCACTAAATAGTACAACAAAATACCCAAACGATAAAATGAAACAGATAGGAGAAGGAGGCTTGGTGTTAAATAACTAACTATCCTATACAATTCATTAGGAATATCAGAAAAGGTCAAAAGCAAAATAAAAATAGTGATGAAACTAATAATGATAACATAAATAAACGAGAATATAAGGCATCTACAGTAGTTTTATCATATATAAGGAGGGGGCATCTAAGACCCTAAATAGAAGTAAACTCACAAGCTCTGTAGGTTAAAGGACCCTGTAGCTTGATTCGATTAGAGAAAATAATGTAATTTACAAAATACCTCGCAATGAGTATGATTGAGGTCAACTAAATAGATCAAACCGGTAGATCAGGAGTAGTCAGATTGTCGGAACATAAGAATTTACCTAAGGTTAGTATGGTTGACCCCACCGGCGAAGATAAGTAATTTAGAAAAAAGCTCAGCACTACACTACACTGCATGCATTAACACACAACCACACAATACGGTGGATGGGACAGAGTCTAATTTCTTAAAAGCAATATAAGTAGGTGGAGAGAGGGAGAGGTTGATTACTGAATCCTGTGTGGTTCATTGAAACTACCCACTCAACACATACAACAGAAATGACTCAACGCAAATGCCAGAGTTATGTATGGAAGATATTATTACCACCAGTCAAATCACAGGAGGATAATAAATAATGTTAAAATGTATTTCAATTCATAAACATTATGACATTCTAACAAATTACTTTTTTTTACTGTGAAAAATGTCTTATTTCCCATCTTATTATATTTTATTGATACTTTATACTTTACCTTAGATTGATTTTGTATTCAAATGTGTAATCATCAATTTGTACTCAATTATATATATGAATCAAGAAAGTTGTGTGAGTGAGTGCCTTGATATGATTATGAGCAATGATAAATTGTGCTCGAAACGTCATCAGTTAACATTACTGTATAGCACCGTGTGATTTATCAAAATAAAAATCTTACTCATAATGGAGTTAAAACATGCTCAAACTTGAAATAAAAAAGAGATCACAGTGTTCGACTCTTGATCGTATTTTATAGTTTATCTATCCTAGATAAGTCAATTAATTGCCTCTGAATCTTTATTGAGGAGTATATAACTCACGCTTGAAATGTCATTCGTAGATGATTTATGTCAAATATCACACACAAAAACAGAAGATCTATAGGCAAAAACTAACAAGTTTGTAGGGGAGGCTGTCAGAGAATACAGGACTTCAATCGAAGACGAAGGTGATGGAGGCGCTTAACTAACAATACAAAACAAGCTCCGACTACCACCAAAAAGATAAATCTTATTTAGACGGGACAGATGAGATCATTAAAACCAGCCAAGATTGAAAAAGCTAGAGAAACCTTCATTATTCAAGAATCTACTACACTTGGTATAAGATCCTGATTTACAACACTAATGTAAAGTCATTCAGTTATTCTACATGGTCCAGTCAGTTGGCATGAACGTCACCAAGATGTATTAGCAAAAGCACACAGCAGACTTCTGCTAGCGACTGCCTTCCCACCCCCCCCGTATCAAAGATGAGATAGCCGACGAGACAGGATAAGCAAATAGGAACTCTGGTATTGCTAGCCAACCAACAACCTACCTCCTATCCAACTAGTACACAGATGGAGACAGGGATGAACTGAACATACACCACACCAAGAAAAACGTTGCGTGGCATCCTGCACCAAGCCCTTGGGTGGAATAGGCCTAAGAAACGATCATTTAGGCATGGGTCCGACTGTGATGTAGGGAAGACCATGTAGGGAGGAAACAAAACTTTATAGGCAGTCGCGGAGCCAGATAAAAAAGACTTTAGAGGACAGAGTAAAATCCAAATGTGTTACAATCAGAGCCCAAGAGAATAATAATAATGAGATTAAAGAGAAGAATTGGCGACTGCAAAAGAATTCCTCAAGATTGCTCAGGGCACTTGATTGATCCTACAGTTCTATATATAACTCGTAGTTTACTGTTAGCTTTTAGAGTATAAGTTCCAGCTTACTCGATTACTTTGGTCTTATACCGTGGTGACACTGTCGAGTCACTAGACTGCTGGATCAGTTTACTATAGCACCGTGGAAGGATTATTTTCGGAGTCATAAATTTTACTCTAAAGCCAACTTCATTCCATAAATAAAGATATAAGAGAGACAATATACAACGGTTTTATTCAATCTTATGCCTCTCTGGTCCTCTGGTAGAATTCCTACCAACCAAATAGTTGGTCGAGGTCCTATTCCCAGCCGACACAGCTGGCCCTCCAATCATGCCTAGTTAACTAGACAGTAACAAGATAGCAAAAGAAACAAGTTCTGGCGTGAGACTGGCACAGCTATTACCCTCTTCAATAAAACTTTGAAAGCCTAAAGCCAGATGGAACGCAAAAACACAGCTACAGACTCTTGTGTAGGTTCCCGCCCATGGATGTGAAACCAATCTGCCCAAAAGGATCAATATTCTTAGTACTCTAAGCGAACTATCGAGTTAATTCACTGCAAGTTGGAATTTTAACATATTTAGTACATAAAAAATCATAACTTTCTTTACAGATAGAAAATACTCACTCACCAATTCGTCTAAAGAACGAAAATCAACAGCTGGACGTTGAATTTCCTGCCGCTGTTTCTTATCCTCTTGAGTGTCTTTTGTTTGTTTTTGACTTGGATTTTGCGCTTGACTGACTCTACTCTTTGACAGTTGTCTATTCTGCTGTTGTTGTTGTTGTTGTCGACGTAATTCAGTAGAACGATTCGATCGATAATAATAAGTTTGACTGTCATTACTACTATTATCATTACTGTTATTATTGTTATTATTATTATTATTCTCAGCAGTTAAATCGACATTATTTTCACGGTTATGTCTGTCTAGTTGGCTAGTATTTATCGATTTATTTTTCTCATCCCCATTGGTTTTTCGATTCGATAATGAATATTCCTCTGCTAATCGATTGAACGATTCATTAGATAAATTCTCTCTTGCCAGTTGTTCGTCAATTTCCACTTCTAGCTGAACAATCTCTGGGATAGACATGCCCACGCGTCCACCAAGACGAGCCAACTCCAGAAGACAGACAACAACATTACGTGGATTCTTACGGCAGACTAAATCTTCACTTTCAAACAATGTAGAATCACGCATACCCAGTTGACGACACCAACGTATAAAATTCGAGACGTTATCACGTGAAATAAAGCTGACTGCAGCGTTGGATGAGTTCAATCCACGTGTTTGATAGACTGGACTGGCAGGTGGAAGGATAGCCTGAACACCACCGACACGAAAATTGGCCAACTTAATAGGTCTACTATTTCGAAGTGTATTACCTGATTCTGCAGCTAGGCGATTATGTAACTCCGTAGCATAATGACACAAAAGGACACCATCAGATAGACGATCGAAGAAATTATCTGAATTTAAACCAGATGCCATATTCGGATACATTTTTGTGAACCAGTCGACCAAGTCTTCAATCATAACCAATATAAATTCATCTTTATTACTAGAACTTCCACCGGTGGAATCTTCTGATGCTGTATGACCAGAATTGAAAACAGAATTTGCTGAATCTGCTAACTTACGATTTCCAAATGGTGTACGAACATACCCACTATCTTCATTGCTATTTAAACTGCTTAAACTTGGTGATAGACCCATAAATTGTCGGGTTATATTATCAAAATTATTTAGGGTTTCTTGAAGCATTGTTTCACTGTCTGTACGATCGTGTTTCTCATCCCAGTCCAAGGATGAGTAGTTCTTGTTGTTATTATTATTATTCGACTGTCTGGCTTTAATATTCCGCCGATCCCTTTCATTATTTCCACCGCCAGGTGTCCTACTCTGCTGTTGAGGATTGATATTCGTTGCCTTTATTGGAATATAATGTGCTTTTGAATTGATATTCTCTGGGGGTAATGAGAAAGCACGATTATTATTATTATTATTACTATTCCCGTTGATGCGACTCATAACGATTAGTATTTAATCAAATTTACAATATTATGTAATAAAGATGAATCTGAATATATATTTATTTTTCAGGTTTTTCTCACATTTCACATATCATAATAAAAAAATTTCCAGTATTATTGATTTTTGACAGAATAGTCATCAAGTAGAAAAATCCATGATTTTATCTATTATTCCGATAAGTAGACACGTGCATCCTAAAGAAAGGCTAACTTTAGTTTCATCGTCTTATCAATTTTTTTCGCGTATTTATACTTCTTGACGTTGACAGAACCAACCAATCCACGCTAGCGTTTACAATGTCCAATTAACCAATCATATTACATTTTCGTTATTAATCATTATTTCGTTTTACTTATAGTTTAATTTGATTCGCTAAAAAAATAATCCAATCAGGAGTTAGTTTGTGAAGGTCAATTTTAATGATGGGAAAATATATATAATATACACCTTAAAATAGCTTAAAGCGCCCCCTAATAGCCACTCGATTGCGTCCCAGTAGCTAAGTCGTCAACGTTCTCAGCTAGCAACTTGAAGGTCATGGATTCGGACATCATTCGGTGCATACTGATGAAGAGTTCCAAACCAGAACGAAATAACTTTATTGTACTCCTTGGTTTCAGATAGTCCTCTTTCCGACATCAAGCTTGGATCAAATCTAATCCTAACGATGAAACTCTTACAAATTGATCTGATGCTCTCTAGTGGCTGGCTACAGAATGCAGCTGCCTGGACTTCTGATGAGAAGCTGTAGCCTGTGGGTCCATGGGGTCGGGCATGAGGACAGACACTCGGTGATGACATTTGCTGGTGCCGGTCATGATAAAATCACGAATTAGTAGGAAGTGGAATTAATAGGCTACTGGACAGGGTCTCAGTGACAGGGTAATCTAGCTGCTTGCCTTGTATCATAAAAGTCATGGGTCCGAAATACTGTGGGTGCATACTGCTGAAGAGTCCGAACCAGAGCCCATTAGCTTTCCAGTACTTTCTAGTTCCCAATAACTTTCTAACTGATATTAAACCGTGAACAGACTTGAGAACAGTTGCCTGGAAGTATCTGAAAAAGAAAGGAGAAAGTTTGTTGAAGACTTGATTTTATAAGAAAGAGTACTAAATAAAACAGTTCTTTGGGGGATGTAGACTAACGGTGGAATCCAGGACAATGCGTATTTCGTCCTGTTTGAGACCCGTCATCTGAATACACCTGAATTCCTCAGTAAGTGATGATGTTCCCATTGAGGATCGAGCTCAGTGTCTATCGACGGGAAAATCTAAAATTGAATGAATAATTCATATGACCCGTTGCACAGGTGGTGGCTCTCGTGGCTCAAGTGGTCTAGTGCGTAACGCTTTGGCGTTTGAAACTATGGGTGCTGCTTTCGAGCCTCGGTGGGGACACCATCACTCACTGGGAAATGCAGGTACATCCAGATGACGAGTCCCAAATAGGACGAAATGCGCGTTGTCCCGAATTCCACTGCTAGTCACGGTCCACCAGTTAACTTCTAATTACATGCTAGACATCGTTGAAGCCGATATGTCAACCTAAGTCTGAGCACTTTGGTCCAATCAATCGATGGGAAAATATAAAATTGAGAACGGTTCTTTGTTAAGTGAAATGACACTGTGGGAAAATAATCAATAATGGATCAAAATTTTGCCTGTATACATTGAAATGGAATTGGATTGTCTCTGATTCCCCATTAAAATTTACTTATCTAGGGTCTATATATTTCTAGCTGACTGCCACTTTCAGATGGTAACCCCACCCCCATCTAGTTTGGCGAAACATATATTAAAACCAAATAAGATTGGTTTAGAGTCTGCTGATGAATTGATAATAGTTAAAAAATGATTGGAAACTGCCAAGCAGTAACAGAAACCTGTTTCGTCCTAGTTCATGACCCTTCATCAGTGTGTGTCAGTGACCCCTCTGGAGATAGAACCCAGGATCTTCAGGTTGCCAGACAAGCTCATTGATCATTAATTCTAACTTCTTTGATTGAACACTAACTAATGTCATGCGTTTAGTCTTTTGTTTGAACCAGACTGAATTCTATCGGCCAAGTTTGCAATGTGGCCAAACCAAGCTAGGTGGCTCTTCATCATGATACACTAAGAATTGTTGTTATTAGATGGCTGAAGACAACTGGAAGGAAGCCTTGAACCTAGGATTCGTGCTTATTGGCAGCCATCAGTAAGGTGTATCTGCAATCTCGAAGGAACTCATGTCCCTTTTGAGATCCGAACGCATGTCACTCAGTGAGTACTGCGGTTAGGGACATTACCACTGCATAATGGACCTCCAGTCACGCATTGACAACAATTCTAATTTATGTCGACTTGTGAATTTTAACTACACAGCCGGCCAATATTATAGGTTATTATGTGTTCTCATAGCTGACTTAGTAGACTTCACTATTTACTCCATAGAAACTTGAGACCAATCAAATCTCTTCAAAGTAACACCGAATTACTGATCACGATTAGAATTATTACGACGATCACACTAAAAGCTCAATATTCATTCAAAGTAACAAAAATGAAAAACAGGACTATAAAAAACTGTGGAATTACATCGTGAACTGAAGGAAATCAGAATCAACAGGCTACAGGTTTCTGTCAGAATTACTAAACGGCAACGCCCTAACCTTGTAATCTGAAGGTTCAGGGTTCTATCGTATGGGGAGCCGCTAATGCGCATTGTTACAAACTATAAAAGTAGGATGGAGTAACTGCTAAATGCTCACTACTTGCTATTGATTTCCTAGATGATGTCAGCTCGTGATTAAGTCTCTCTAGGTTCCAACAAATAAAATTACTTCATCATATATTACAGAAGGTCAAATTACCATGGCATCTTCTCTTGGCCCACTTTTAGCAGACTGCTTTATGGCCAGTCCGGAAAAAGGAATCTTAAAATCAACAGTCGACAAATTACTGCCGTAAAAAAGGCCTGTGGATGACTCCAATTTAAACTGTTTATTACAAGAATTGCCATCCTGCAGTTAATTTCACACTGGAATTACCAAGTGAATCAAATGTCCCATTTCTGGACGAAGAGTAGTTAGAAAGAAGTGATGGAGCTCTGAAAAGATCTATCAGCTGAAAAATTTCAATAGTTGCATAAGTGTGCATTGAAAAATATATTGTCATCATCTCATTGGCTCATTGTATCAGAAGAATCTGAAGCACTGATTGCTTAGAAGAGGGGCTTTTATTTCTCAAAAATATCCTGACTCAAAATGGATATCAGATATATTATGCGGAGAACAGCGTGAAACCAAGACGAAAACGAGAAGAATGTAAATCAGTGCCAAAGAAAATACTACATATGAATGTAGACTCCAGAGGAGAATCACCTAGCCACAGGTGTCCTAAAGAGGAGAATCTCTATTCCCTTAAGAAATACGTTTCCTACAGCAACACCAAGGGTAATATGCTCTAGCAAACCAATGTTTCTAATCAATGTGAAGGACAAACTCACGCATGTGACCATTCCGTTGTGGATGTACCAATTTACTTACACCTGTGCAGATAGGTGCATAGATCCTTCTATGCGTTTCCCTTCAAAATATCTTGGAGAACATTACCCGACATGGCCGCAAAGAGGAAGCATTGTTTCAATCAGATGCTCCACTTCATCAAACACCTGTCATATCATCTCAACTGATTCACCATACTTCGTCATTTCTAAAGTAAACAAAATCTACCCAAGGTAGTGTGTTTCCGAATATTTTGTACTGCAGAAGCCCTAACCACCTACATCAAAAACCCATAGGCATATGATCAAAAGAAATTACTCCAATCTGTACATTTAAAGTGGATCTAGTGCCGCCCGACTCGTTCATTTTTTTCATTTTCGGTTTTATAGAAAAAAACCATCGTTTCAGTTTTGTTTTACAATGCTCATCCCATTCGAACATGAAGTCGTTAAAGTCGACCATTTTTTAATCCTGCGTCATTTTATTTCTAAGCCGCTTGTAGTCGATGTTCGCAACTTTTAATTTGCAAATCAAGTTGCATATTACTATCACCATTAATCCCCTTTCGTTTTAATGTGAAATTAAAGCATACGTGTAACTAAATGAACTTATATGCACAAATGCGATTGTACAGCTGCTTTTGAGGATGGAATTGCCGAAAAAGATAGTTATCTTTGTTGAATTTCTTGTTCCTTTCACACTAGTGCTGGACTCGTATGATGAGTCACTCAATATTCGGACGAAACTAGCAGCCACATTATTATTATTATTATGTATATACACAGGTAAATCTATTTAGCAAGCAGTTTTCTCTGTTTCATCATAATTTTCTTTGTTTATTACCGACACCTTTTCTAACTTTCACAGTTTTGATTATTATTATTTCTTTTAATTCCTACAGGAACATAGGGCTTCAGCTGCGCGTCTACATTGCCTTCGGTCTTCTGCCTACGTTTTCACCCCGCTCAAAGTCTGTCCACATGCTTTCATCTCCTCTTCACATCACCTCCTCCAAGTCACGCTTGCACTGACGACCAACTCGCCGCTTCCCATTCGGGTTCCACTCAAACGATGGCCTGTCTAGCGATGTCACTTGATGGTTTCCTCAGAGTATGGCCAATTCATCTCCATTTCTTCCTGCCTATTTGTTTCGCAATCGGTTCCTGGTTGGTTCGCTCATTGCCAGAGATCTCCCTCTGTTGCTGATCTTTTCTGGCCATCTGATCTTCAGTAGTGAGCGAAGACAACTGTTGATGAAGGTCTGAAGTTTGTTTGAGATGCTCTTTATGACACACCAACTCTCTGATCTGTATAGTAGCACTGATTGACTTCACATTGGAGTTGAAGATCCAGATTTATTTTTGATGCTGAGTGCTGTTGACTTCCACACAGACTTAAGAGGAATGAAAGCTTGTCTTGCTTTTCCGATTCTGGCTTTGATATCCTCGTCAGTTCCGCCTATAGTTGAAACGATGCTTCCCAGATAGGTGAAGGAGGTTGTTTCTTTTAGGTTCCTCCCATTTATGCTGATTGTTGTCCGTTGTTGTTGTTGCTGTTGGTGTTGGCCAGGAATCTTCATCACCTCTATTTTCTCTATATTCACCTGAAGTTCTATCTTTGATGCTTCTTCTGCCAACTTGTTGCAAAGTTTTAATTGCATTTAATCTTATTTATTCAGCGCAGAAGATTACAAACGCTTTCTAAGTGAGCGATTAAACCCAAACCGACATACAGACTATCATGATGGCTAGCGTAATGAAAAATTTGAAGTATCATTCTATATACTTAATTGTGTGTCTGCGTGTATATGCGCGCACGTATAAATTAGTGAGTGTACAGAACTGCAGAAACTCTGGCTTTATATCGACAACTAACAGAAGTCGGAACCCACAGGTTATAGGATTCCGTCATAATCATTGAACAGTCAACGCCCTAACCTTGTAATTTGAAGGTTCAGAGTTCTATCCTTGATGTATCCACTAGTCTACACTACTGAATAGTCTAAAACCTGGACGAAATAGCTGATCAGTACTGCTTACTTTGTAGTGCTTCTTTGGTTGATGTCACTTCCTGAGGCAGCTTTAAGAATAACACGAAATTTTAATGGCTTCTTTGTATTCTACTTTCCCTGACATCAACGAACACGCCTGAAACGCCTATTAGTCTTGGCAATTAGTCTTGGAGTCAGTCAAATCAGCTTTAACTAGAATGTCTTAAGTAAGTTCAACTTGGCAAGTCTTTGACGAGATAGGTTGCAAAGAAGCAAAACGACCGTCCAGTGTTTAAGGCGCTGCAGTCTGGTTGGCAGGCAATACGAGTTGATGTGGTTGATATCTATCTACTTATATAAATTAATCAATAGTGTATACTAGCGTGCTAAACTGCATATCAAAGTAAAAATTAAACAAGATTTTGAGCGAACAATGGTTTCCGATTACTTCTTCTTCAGGCTCTACAGTTATAAATCCATGAACCCTGTAAAGCCTGAAGAAGAAGTTATCGAAAACAATAGTTCGCTCAAAATCTTGTGTTGATTTCAATGTGGGGATTTTTCATTTAGTGAAATCTTGTGAGCATCCCGTTGCACTGAAGGCACTCAATAAAATTTGTATATCTCTTAAATTTCTAGATTTTCCTTTGGATACCGAATAGACTAGAGGTCTTCAATGGCAAATCTCCACTTCTTCCCATTTTATGCAGTCCTTTATAGCTAGATTCCCGACTGCCTATAAACTCTTGTCTCCTCCACCTTACCTTCAGACCAACGCCAAACTCGCTGTTTTGTCATTCATGTTCCACTTGAGGGTCTGATGCGTGATAACCTCGCTTAATCAGTCCTAAGTTTGGAGGAGTGGGGAAGGTTGGTCAATTGGACTATCGACCCAGTCGCTCAAGAAACTTCAAAGCTCGGGAAAAATATTTTATTCTTCACTGGAATTGGAAAGGCAAACTGACGCAGGCTGGTAAAAAGCCTTCAGAAAGGTAGCAACTCACTCAACATGTCACTTTTCAAAGCTGAATGAGAAGTCTGCTTAGATTTCAACACTTCTTGGAGGCAGAAATATAAAAGACAAAAATCATCTTTCAAAAACCTCCTACTTCAAGATGCTGTTTTTTGAAACAATGTTGGATTCACCTGATAAGTCACTTCTAGGACGAAACTAGCACCTACATTATTATTCTTATTTATATACATAGATAAATCTATCTATCTAGCAAGCAGTCTTCTCTATTTCATCATAATTTTCTTTGTTCATTACCGACAACTTTTCTAACTTTCAAAGTTTTAATTACATTTAATCTTATTTATTCAACGCAGTAGATTTCAGACACTTTCTAAATGAGTGATTAAACACAAAGAGAGATACAAACATACCATGATGGCTAGTGTAATCAAACCTTTGAAGTATTATTCCACATATATATATTTAATTAGGTATCTACGTGTGGATACCCACATGTGTGCAGTGGTGAATGTGTTTGTGTGCATGTGTGCAATATATGAAGCATTGCGAAACAAAGCAGAGTTAATTATGACATAATTCAACTTGATTTTATATGAACGATTTATTCTCTGTGTGCTACAGTATCAAAAGTGAATTATAAAAGCAATTTGATGAGTTGTGTGTTCTGTATTATCCAACCATACACACACACAATCATATCACTTGAATAATCAATAATGTGCTTCATCGATTTTGAAATCATTTATGAGAAACACTTTTTTGAAATGAATATTAGACAGTTTAAACTTAGTTTTACGGGATACATGGCATACTTAGACACCTAGAAGATCAGACGTCAGCTTTGAGATTAGGAACTAAGTTTTTGACCTAGTGCAACTCATAGTCGACCTTCTGAATGACTGAAATGACTGAATTACGTAATCTGTTTGTCAAAAACTAACAATTGCATTAACACATCTTTGGAAATATTCCTTTTGTTGCCAAGACAAATTACTATAAATTTGCGATTTGTACAGCTTGAGAATGATATCGCCGAAAAGAGTAACTCTTTGCTGAACACTTTTTCTTTTCTATGACTGAATGGGAATTTTCAAGCTACTGAAACGTTGCAAGGACCCAGTGACGGTGAAGGAGCTGGACCGTTTCCTGCGTTACTCCGTCAAGCTTGCAGTAGCGAAGGCAGAGATTCAGTTCTTGAGAGAATGTTTAGATCGGCACGAATATCCAAAGATGTACTGGAAGTCCCTCAGACGAAACCACATCCATCCGAATACCAGAACGCTCAGGCGACACACACTAAACAACATTGACTCCATCCAATCACGTATCCCTGAACTAGAACGAAATGTTGACTTACGAGCTCACGCAGTTCACGATTTAGACCAAGAACTACGCCAATCGTTCGAAGAATATGTCGAAGAAGTTGCACAGAAACAATGTGAGAATGCCAAGTCAAACCTTATTAAAAGCCTGAAGCCGACGAGTGACCCTGAACGTCCATTCCCAAGCAATCCAGAAAAATACGTATTTAACCTGTCAAACATTGAGCTGTCAGAACTTCAACTAGAAGCACTGTCCCTCGGTCCAAAGTTCTGCACAAAACCATCAAAAATCCAAAAACTTCAATCCCAAGTCCAGTTCGAAAACCTGATAAACCAAACACATGATCTATCACCAACTTCCGAAGAGAACCTGCAACAGTTCAGGTCGGTAGTACTCGACAGTTGCCATAAATTTATGAATACCAAACCAAATGGAAAGTCAATACTGACCAAAAAACACTATAAAGAGCTCAAGGAATTAATAAACAACAAAGAGATTATTCTGTTACGCCCGGATAAAGGTGGGGGAATCGTAGTCATGAATCGTGAAGACTACGTAAGTAAAATGCTGACCATCCTATCCGACGAATCTAAATTCATAAAACCAGCAAAGGAAAAGAACATGACGGAACAAACTGAACAAAAACTAACGAACCTTCTCCGAAAACTAAAGACTGAATCATTCATCGATCTCGAAACCTTCGAATCGTTGAAACCGTCGGGCTCAAATATACCCCGGCTATATGGACTACCAAAAGTGCACAAGAAAAACGTACCTCTTCGACCCATTCTCGATATGACTAATTCACCTTATCACAGTACCGCACAATGGCTAGTAAACATACTAGAACCAGTCAGAAAGCAAATCTCCCGCCACTCACTTCGAGACTCCTTCGATTTTGTCAATTCCATTGAAAACGTCAGCGTTTCCAATCAAACCATGTTCTCACTAGATGTGGTATCACTGTTTACAAACGTCCCACTAACCGAAACAATATGCTATATATGTGAATATATTGATTCAAAGGAGATGAACATTGGTATCCCCACTGACTATTTGAAGGAACTCCTATTAAGATGTACTCTAAACGTCCAATTCACTTTCAATAATGAAATATATAGACAAAAAGATGGTATAGCTATGGGCTCACCACTCGGCCCGCTGCTTGCAGATATTTTCATGTCAAAACTAGAAAATACACACCTAAAGAAGATAATAGATAACTTCGGATTCTACAAGAGATACGTGGACGATACTTTTATTATCGCCAATAATGAGGAAAATTTGGAGAACATATTGGACTTCTTCAACAGTTGCCATCCAGCAATCCAGTTCACACTAGAGAAGGAGTCCAACGCAACAATATCTTTTCTGGACGTGCAACTAGCAAGACGCGAACAAGATGGGACACTCAAAAGATCCATTCACAGAAAACCGACATGGAATGGACAACTCATCAGCTTTCACAGTTGGGTGCCTATATATACAAAACGAAATCTGATCCGCTCACTGACTCACAGAATCCACAACATTTGCAGTCCGGAAACTATAGAAGAAGAGCTGAAGACCCTGAAAAGAATCCTTCTTGAAAACGAACACGGGGCACGTTTCATCACAAAAGCTATGAAGCCGAAAACACAAAAACCATCCATGCTTACTGCTCCCAAGAAACTTCTCTATTTGAATCTACAATTCAACGGAGATTCTTCAGCAGAAATACTTAGAAACCGCCTGTGCCGTTCACTGAAGAAAACCTTCTTCGCAGCGGAACTCAGACTAACTTTCTCTACGAAACCAATGATTCGCACGAACGTGAAGGATAAGCTTCCACTGGGGGCCTCATCAATGTGCATCTACCAATTCACCTGCTCATGTGGAGCTAGGTATGTCGGCCGTACCCAGCGTTTGCTATCCAAACGAATCAGCGAACACTTACCTTCATGGTTTTATAAAGGAGAAAGAAGATCCCCCCGCCACAGCTCTATCCTAGAACACTTGATCGAATCCGGACACCAAGCAAACCCACAAAACAACTTCTCAGTTATCTACACAATACGTGGAAATCTTGCCAAAAGAGTACGAATTAAACTTCTTCAAACTGCAGAAGCAATGGCAATTCACATATTGAATCCTGAACTCTGCATACAAAAGAAGTTTGTTCAGTCACTAAATCTACAATGGTCCTGATCTATCTTAACACCAAATACGTAATTTTGTCTTACCTCTTTCTTCTTTGTTTGTCTATTTCTTAATTGCATTATTTTCTACCCCCACCCTCTATTAAATCTCTACGCTCATGACGACTGTTGCTAACTCGATTTTCGTTTATTTTTAAGTGAATTCTACTCAGATTATTAACTTCACTCTCATTCATTTTTTCATTGAACCCTACCAATTAGATTACGTCACCCAACCTACTTTTGTAACTTTATTTTAGTTTCTAACCGATTAACGCCTTCAAAATTACGTAATCTGTTTGTCAAAAACTAACAATTGCATTAACACATCTTTGGAAATATTCCTTTTGTTGCCAAGAAAAATTACTATAAATCTGCGATTTGTACAGCTTGAGAATGATATCGCCGAAAAGAGTAACTCTTTGCTGAACACTTTTTCTTTTCTATGACTAAATGGGAATTTTCAAGCTACTGAAACGGATGTATTTCTTGATTACTAAGAAGCGGCTAATGCCACAGGGCTAGTCCTTAACGGATTCTTTAAACCACTTCTAGTTACTAAACTAGTCGCTTCTTTACTGACGTGTGTTCTGAGCCGGTGTTAGACATCTGGAAACAATCAGCACGCGCCAATGGATCTAATCGTCGGTAAGGCATATCTTTACTCTTGAAGTAATCAATCTCATCTCGCAGAGAGCAGTCGGGCACTTTTGTAGTGAGTTTTTTAAACTCCAGTAATAACATAAATCGTGATGTTAGTTGTGTTACTAGCACGTGAAATCAAATGCGAAGGCCTCCTTTGGAACTCACACGGGAAGCGATGAATTTGCTATTCGAGAGTAACGTGGTAAATATCGTGGGACAAGAAAATGGAAGGTTATAGATAGCTAGCTAAGACGAACGACAGTGAACCAAGTGTAATGGAGATGCACTACTGAAGCCCTTTATTCTTCTGGGACCTAAGTGTCATGAATCTGCTAATATAAGAATAGAACTTGTGCACTATGGTAGAGTATAATTCCACTATGGGTGGAATTTATTTTGATAAAGTCTCCTAGTGTTCTTATACAGTAATATTTACTCGTGACAACGTTTCAAGCACAATTTATCACTACTCCTAATCATATTAAGGCATTACTCACAAAACTTTCTAACTTCGTTGATATAATGCCATTATTTCAATTCGTCGGCTGACTTGATTCCTAGTAGTATTTGCCATATTTCCGATATGAGTGATGAGTCATCGCGTCGTATTGCACTTTTTGGGTGTAGACTTGATGAACAAGGATTCAGAAATCAACCTCTCTCACTACACCTACTTATATTACTTCTTAGAATGTTAACCCTCTCCTACCCTATTGTGTGGTTTTGTGTTAATGCATGTAGTGCAATTGCTGAACTTTTTTCTAAATTGCTTGTCTTCCCGGGGTCAACCATTCTTACCTTAGTTAAATTCTTAAATTCTGACAATCTGACTAACCCTCAACCTACTAGTTTGACCTATGTGGTTGACCTCACTCACAGTCATTGCAGGGTATTTTGTAAATTATATTACTTTGTCTAATTGGATCAACTGAGTCCTTTAGCTTACAGATCTTGTCCTACATGAGTGAATTTGTATGCTTAAGTGCCACTCTTATTCCTGCTTTATTAAGAATCCTACTACTAAGGGTCTCAGATGCCCCCTCCTTATATATGATAAAACTATTGTAGATGCCTTATATTCTCTCTTATTTATGTTATCACTATTAGTTTCACCATTATTTTTAATTTCTTTTTGGCCTTCTCTGATCTTCTTAATAAATCTTATCCTATAGTTATTTGATAAGGAAGCTGGGGAAAGGTTTAAATTCTATGAAGTAATGTAGGTGTATGGCGACAGAGAGAAAGGTTGACTACTGAATCCTTCTTCATCAAGTCTACACCCAAAAAGTGCAATACGACGCGATGACTCATCACTCATATCGGAAATATGGCAAATACTACTAGGAATCAAGTCAACCGATGAATTGGAATAATGGCATTATATCAACGAAGTTAGAAAGTTTTGTGAGTAATGCCTTAATATGATTAGGAGTAGTGATAAATTGTGCTTGAAACGTTGTCACGAGTAAATATTACTGTATAAGAACACTAGGAGACTTTATCAAAATAAATTCTACCCATAATGGAAGTGCCATGGCTCTAGTCTTTAGTGAGGGTACTGAAATAACCCTGACAGCAAGGTGTGCAATTTGATCGGGGAACCCAAAATCTCTTAAAAAGGGGTTAATCTCAGAAGAGACACCAGTTTTTTCGAAGCTGTAGGTATGCATTGCTGTTGAGCTCCAATAAGCACAAAGATCAAGTCGCAAACTTCTCGCTGATTATCTCCAACTACCGAACATTAATTCAAAAGTAGTACGGAGGTGGTACGTCTTTAACGACCTTGACAACAATGCAAGCTGACTCATAGATTTCAGCCGCTACTAACACTAAGTACTGGATACATAGCATGTTTTACACGTCATCGATAAGCGTATGACTCACTTAGTAACTTCTCCACAATGAGCACTTATATCACTTGTAGGGGACTAATATTAGAGTTCACTAACATTCCAAGTATAAAAGTAATAATCCAAGTCGGTGGAGTGTTAAATCACAATATATTACCAAAAATACAGTGACGAGTTATAGCAACAAAAAGGATTACTTGGTTATAAAGTGTAAGTCCTCGGCTACAAATTAATTATATAATCCACAGGCACGTTAACTGTTTGGACTGCGTCTGCTGTAGCTGCTGTGTTCCGGTTGTAGAAATGTCTTCGGTTGAAAGTAGTAGGCTCCTACACACTCAACAGACGTCCATAGGTGACTGAAGCTGGCATTTTTTATCAAAGTCAATCGAATTTCTGGAGGGTAACCACTGTGACTAGTTAGTCATGAGGAGGAGGATTATTTGGAATCCATTGCAGACATAAATGAATCTATAGTGGAGTACGCTAGCATACTCTGTAACATAGTGCGAGATGTTAGAAGGAACTTGTCATCAGAGAGCCCTGAATTCAGGCATATATAAGATCCATTCCATCCCACCCCCAAGACATATCTCTTATTTTCTTGATGACTGGGGCTTGAGTTATACGGTAAAGTATTCAGTTAGTCCTTCTAAGTTCGATTAACTGAAGTATTTACTGATTCCAGCAATCTGAGTCGGTGGCACTGAGGTTAGGATGCTCTCTGACCATGCACATGGTCCAGGGTTCGAATCCCCGAACGACGCATTTCCCAACCTAGCTCAGCCAATAATAAAAAAGCTGGTAAAGAGGAATGTTTGGGCATGAGGCTAGCAATCCCATCCAGTAAATATAAACACTGCTACAGAAACTTCAAGTCTCTAGCTTAGAGCCCTATGTTCCACTGGGAACGCGGAGGAACAGTTTGAGTACTATCCAAACCTTCATTTTTATAGTCCAAGCATTATTTTCACTGCTTAGCTGGAATTTAGGTGATCAGGGAGACTAACATTCAGAGACCCAGGGTTGTTTCGCTAAGAATCAATCCCATTAGCTCAGATATATGAACAGTTTAATTTTGCCTTCAATACTCTGTCGACTCTCTAGTTTCCTTTGTCCCTAAAGCACATAAAACTTGTGGCAAACAACATTAATATGTGGCTCATCGTCTGATTATTGATTACTACAAGTAAGTTTGCCTCACATTTTATTTTCCTCCACATTATTATTTTTATTACTGTTCCCTTGGGTTCTGAGTGGTACATCCTAGGGCTGGAACAAACCCAATCTCCACTTTGTCCTATTTTCTGCTCCCCTTTTCAACTGGGTTCACGATTGTCCATGACCTCTCATCTCCCCCTCGCCACACGATCTCCCCCACGTTACTCTCGGGGTGATGACTCATTCATCGCTAGTCTTTCCGCTTCCGCCCGAGCAATGGCCCAGTGTACGATGTCATTCGAGGGTCTCCATAAAACGTGCCCCGTCAAACTCCACTTTCTCCTGCATATTAATCGAGCAATAGGTTCCCGACTAGTCTGTTCCCATACTTGGTTGTTTCTAATTCTTTCTGGTCACAGGATTTCATCATGAGCTGACATTGGTAAGAGAACCATTGGAAAACCTTAGAGTACTGGACAGCTGTTTTCCTAGCCCTAGTCTGAAACTTTTCATCAGTACGCACCCACCGGCGTTTGAACTCAGGACCTTCTGTTTACAAGGCCAGCTCGTAGACCGTTAAACCACTGGGACCCGATCCAATGGTCCATGAGTTCTAACTTCTGCCGATTCACGATATAGCGCAACCGCCAGCCAATGTCTTCGGCGAGTATTTGTCCTCATACCCGACCTGCTGGCCATTTTGATTTCCAATTTGGAGACAGCAAAGTGGGCAGCTGTTGATAAGAATCTGCACTAGCCCGTTGGAAATGCTTTTCGTGATGTATTTGCCAAGTTTCTAACCCATATAGAAGGAGTGACTAACTTAACAAACATTGGTGTTAAAAATTCGAATTTTGTTCTGCATTCTCACTTATATTCTGTGTTAAGTACAGTTTTTTTTTTTATTACAGCTTGATTCCACATTGTATTGTTGGTACAAATATCGAATTTTCAGCATGGATATTCGTAGCCCAAATTTTGCAGGCCGACCATAGATATCAGGTGTGCGTCGGCAAATGATCGAACCTCGGACCATGTGCATGGTCGGGGAGAGTCCTAACCACTGTGCCACCGACGCACTATGACTGATGATCAAGATAAGCAGCATACATCTACAGCCTACCTACAATATACGATTCGCATTTATCGCACTTTGTACTCAACTTCAGAACTGCTCACGATCTGAGTTCATCACTAAGTTGATGCTACGAAACCACCGATGACTTAAGACCGTTAGTTTTTTAATGTCTCAAAAGAGTATAACTGAATGATTAACGAAACAAACAGAAGTTTGTAAGAGAAATGAATCAATTTAAGTTTGTTAAGCTTCTAAAAAGCACCAAACATAAGGGCATAGAATTAGAGCAATACTTGAACAAGTAACTAAGAGGATATCTAAACGTAGGTAGGTCAGTAATGTTTAGCATCAGGGAGATAATACAGAGTAAATACATTTGCTTCAGTGTGAACAATTTTATGCCATCCTACGATGAGTTTCCAAACACTGATTTTTAGTAAGGCAAACACCCTAGCCAGATAATCTAGGACACTTTGAATGTAAAACACTACCTCTGCACACTATATTCCACCTTCGATAGGTATCTAAATGTATCATCGACACATATACAGGTGCTAAATGATTCATTTTAATCGTACCGAGATTTTGCGATTAACTATGAGTAAAACAACCTTTCAACCGTGTGAAGTGATCAATGTGCTCAATCAGTGCACTTCCAATTCAACTGTGTAGAAGTCCCTTCATAAACGAGAAACCTATCAATTCTCAAAGAATGGTTATTTTATACATGGCTTAGAAGACAAAGAAAGAAGGATCTTACGACAGAGGTCAAGTTTCGAAATCTCCAACCGGGAAAATGTTTTATAACAAAACTATCTCATCATTTCAAACAACTTAGCTTTCTTATTTGAATGTTAATTGTTGACCTTCGACCTTTGATGTAAAGTTATATCAATTTTTTTTTATTTTTCCTTCAGTGTGATGACAACTCACTCATTTAGTTGACTTCAGTTTATTTTTTTTGCTTTTTTCTTTTTTTTTTCCTTAGACTACTGAATAATTTCATTACTGATTCAAAATGACCTGTTCGTCTCGCTTTCAACTGTAGAAATCTGACAGTAAAATTTTTATGAATTTGGTTGTTATTTACTTATTTTTTGTAAAGTTGCTGATATTTTGTTACTGATATGATTATGCTGAGATGATAAGATTATTTCATTGCATAATATTTTCTTCTTACCTTGAAGTGTTAAAAATATATCAGTTAGTGATGCAGGCAGCAATGTTACTCATGAACTGTTCTAACCCGAGAATGACCTATCGTCGGAGTGTAATGGATACATTTTAACTGGTCACTAGGAAACATGTAGAGTCCCAGATATTGATAGTGTAGTTTGCAATGTCGTGATTAGCTCAGGTGGACCGACACTATCGTTTACATTAAACTTATGTAAGACAGCTGGAGGCACTTATCAGCAAGGCATATCTGCATGCTTGACAGCGCTAATAACCCCTATGAGATTTGAATATCCGTTACCTGGTGCTGAATTCATAGACGTTACCATCCGGCCATTAGCATTATCTTTTAATTTATACTTATTGTTATTGTTTTGACGATATTAGATGGTCGGAGGCAGTCGGCCACAGGAAGCCTTGCCTGACCTAGGTTTCGTGCTAGTTGGCACTCACAAGTCATCAAGGCATATCTGCGGCCACCTAGAAGGAACTCATGGCCCTCATTTTGAGATTCGAACCCGCGTCACCCAATGAGAGACGTTACGTCAGAGACGTTACCACTGAGCTAGCTATTCGGCCTCGCAATTTACCTCCTGTAGGACTGTAATGGGTGATTTGATTGGACACTAGTACCTAGTGTGACGTGTCTAGTCCTTTCTTTGGTGCAGACTGAATTCCATCAGTCAAGTTTGTAATGTGGCCACTATTCTAGGTAGCTCGTCATCACAGTACACACTAATTTGATGATATTAGATGGTTGGAGGCAATCGGCCACAGGAAACCCTGGACCCAGGTTTCGTGCTCGTTGGCACTCACCAGTTAGCAAGACGTATCTGCAAACTTATTATTATTGTTCCTTTGGGTTCCTAGTGTGGTACAGATATTCAACAACACGTCTCCAATTTTTCATATTCGTTATAGTCCTCTTTAGCTGACCCTAGTATTACCCATAAGATCTCACATCGTTCAGGTCATCCCTAGACGCCCATATGTCGTTTCCCATAAGGGTCCCAATGAAGTGATGGCATGGCGCGCAATGTCATTCGATAGTCTCCTATGTGCATATCTAATCCAACTCCATTTCCTCAGGAACACTTGTTGAGCAATAAGTTCTTGAGTGTTGCACTGCCGCAGCTTCTTGTTCCTAATTCTTTCTGGTCATCTGAACGCCAATCTGAGGCCAGCGAACCTCATGGTTACAAGGCAAGCCGATAGACCATGCAGTCACTGGGACCCGATCCAATGGACACCCTATGAATTCTAACTTCTGCAAATTCGTGATTTTTAGCTCGACCATCAGCCAATGTCATCAGCTGGAACTCCATCCTCACTCTTGACTGGATAGACAGCACTAGTCACGACTTCTCCCTAGAACTCTAGGCAACTAGGACAAAAGCAGGTTTCCAATACTCCCTGGTTTCCAATGCTTCGCTAACTGCTATCAATCCGTAGTCTAACCTTAGACAAATAGAATCTATACAAAGTAATGCTTGAAAACCAGCTCATTTTTTCTAGAAAAAGGTTTTCAGTATGCACTGCACCACCGTCATATTTCTTGGAAAAAATGTGTCATAATTAAATTGAATTGTTCTAGCAGCTTTCTGATTTATACCACAATTGAACATTTAAAACTTTGATATATTTCATCTCATCACATGATTTTATAATAACACAGAGATAGTAGTATCTGTCATATCTGTTATTTTTTTTTTGTATAATGAATTGAAACCTGAAATTTTACCTTATCAGTACCAGTAAACAAACTGTTACCATAGAAACTGAGCGTTTATTTACATGAGAATAAATAAATAATAAAGACAAACTTTATAATGTCCGTAAAATATGACATTTCTAGACTTTTACTTAATGTGGTCAGGTGGTTCAGATTTGTTATTTGTTTGTTCTTTCTTTCTTGTGCATTTGTCACCTAATGACTTCACGTATGCTGGTTTGTTATTATTAATATTATTATTCGCACCTTGCCTTGGCCACATTGCAAACCTGACTGATAGAATTCAGTGTGCACCAAAGAAAGGAGTAGGCACGTCACACTAGTTACTATTCTTCGATCAAACTACCCACTACAGTCCCAAAGGAGGTTACTCGCAAGCCCGAATAGCTAGCTCAGTGGTAGCGTCATTGACTGCAGGACTCACTGGGTGACACGGGTTTGAATCTAAAAAAAAAAAGAGGCATGAGTCCCTTCAAGGTGGCTGCAGATATGCCTTGATGACTTGTGAGTGCCAACTAGCACGAAATCTAGGTCAGACAAGGTTTCCTGTGGTCTGTCGTTTGCTTCCAACTATCCACTATCATCAACCCAAGACTATTTCAGACAATCTGATGTTCACCAGAGAGTGTAATAAATGAATCACTTAAGTTTCGAATGACACACAATTTAAATAGATATATATATATATACTAGCTTTGGTGGTCGAGCGGTTTAAAGCTCGCCAACCGCACAAGTGGTCCAGGGTTTGATCCTCAGTCTACTTACTCCTAAACCTCACTAAGCCGTTAGTAAGGTCGGTAGAGAGGGAAAGTCCGGTATGATGCCACTCACCCCACCCCATTTAATAAAATCACTGTTATTGAAACTACAAAGCTCTAGTTTGAAGCCTTATGTCCACTCAGAACGCAAAGTAGTAGTAATATATATATATATATATATATATATACAATATATATATATATATATATATATACAAAGAGGTTTTTCGGTGAATTCATTTTCTAAAGCTGTACACGTGCATCTTATTACAGCATTTTTATTGCATAAGATAGTAATAACAAAAGGGACGAGGGCAAGGTTAAACTTTAAGCATCACTAACCATCAATCAGCGAACGACCTTCATTGAACAAATCACACGAAGGAGGGAATTTCGATTAAGGAAAACGTTTATTTATGAAAAAAGAGCATAAATACTATATGAAACCGTTACATAGGTTATCTTTCTCGAAAATGTGACAAACAAATCTCCCATTTTAGCATAGGAGTGTCAATAGAAAAGTTACACCAGACTCTGTATATATCCATTTATAGCTCTAATCCTAGTTTTAATCTTCTCCAAAAGCCTTCAATGGAATTCGTTTGCGTTCCTCGAATTGGATCTACGAAATCACTAGAATGGCTCACTTTGTGATGAATATATCCAAGGGATAACAGCGAGTTATAACCTTTCCATTCATTAGTATTTACCATGGATCCCTGTTTTACCAGTCAAGTGACAATATGTGCTTTCTGTCTGCAATTCTCTTCACGAATCCTTTCTGCAAGAAAGTATCATATAAATCGATCAGCAAAACATTGTTTGCTCGCTTATGACTACGGTTGTATTTTTTCTTCAATAAGACATTTTCTTCTACGTGTACGACGACACATTCTCCACCTAACAACGAAGTAATTCTCTCCATTTTCTATGGGGCAATGTCTCTGCAGTGCTTGTACCACTGAGCTGTTGACACAAGCCTACTTTCAGTTTCAGCAACTGTGCCTCTCACAAACTGTTATTAAAACCGAGTAATTAAAGATATTCGAAATCTGGAATAGGGAGAGATGTGACCTAACAAAAATGTTCCTACGAAGTATTAAATTAAAATTATCATCTTACCTTCCCTAACACTAACTGGTCTCAAACAAATAACACAATGGTGGACATATCCATCAATCGATCTCCTAAAGCTTTTTAAACTCATGACACCTTTATATGAACAAATTCTCTGCTTCCTAAGCAACTGCAAATGGAAGTAATACTTCAAAATCTTATCCTCATTGAACTTCGAGCATAACTTGGTTAGAGCAGGCATTTGATACGAATCGAGCGTTATACAACCTTTAACTCAAGTGCGTGAACCTCATTGGAGTACTCGAGGTCATTCTCTGGCTAGCAGTTAGTGGTGGCTAAATTTTAACTTAGCCAGAAAGAATTGTTGTCATCATGTAACGCAGTATTATTCAATATATATATGAGAAACTTAATAAGGATGTTGGAGTTACATAACATGATGAATAATTGAAATAATGAATGGTAATTAAGGTATACGTAGCAGTTAGGGTAAGTCGGAGGTCACGTAAGAGTTCAAAAGAAATGTACAAGTTATTGATTAGGAGTTTTAAAAAAAACCAAGTTGGTAAAAAATGTTAGGGTGATAGTCATGATAATAGAAGTGGTTATGAATAATTCTCTTTTGTATGTAGAGATCCAGTTTCTCTATGTAGATGAATACGGCTTCAACAGTCCAAAACAGGTAAATACGTATTGCCTTTGATAGATGACTCCTCACTTTTAAGTCTCTATGAAGTTGGAGTTTGTTGAAAAAGAATGACCGTTGATGATAAATTTGAATAAGGCATTAAGAAGACAAATTTCGCGAGACGATGGAATCATTTCGTAGTTTCTTTACAGCCGCTTTACAACTAACATGGTTAACAATGATAAAATAAAGTTCATGAAAATTACTGAGTTAAATAAAAACAAAAGTACATACTAATGACCAATCATATTAAGATAGGTCATGCAGTCCAGGGTAGGCGAAGATTGAAGTCTATTGATTTTTGTACACACAGTTTAGGCTGTATGTGATTAACCCAAAGTGCTTCCATCACCTTCAATAACCAACGTTGAATTAGAGTTATGTGAAATAATTGTGAAGTAGTCATTAATATTGATTTTGTGACCAGACATTAATAAGTGTTTTGCAATGGATGATGCTGGATTTCTATTAAAATTAATCGCGTTGGGATTTTCGATATGG
The DNA here is from genome assembly GCA_944472135.2 of Trichobilharzia regenti. Classification (NCBI taxonomy): domain Eukaryota; kingdom Metazoa; phylum Platyhelminthes; class Trematoda; order Strigeidida; family Schistosomatidae; genus Trichobilharzia; species Trichobilharzia regenti. Next base: position 3,278,440 of record OX235264.1, on the reverse strand, counting down.
TTTACTAGCCATTTTGGAATATGTTCTTTTCGACGACATTGGAACATTCTGTTAGTTCTACCTATATAGGTGTCACCGCATCTGCAGGTGAACTTGTAGATACAGTTTGAAGTAGAGTCCACAGAATTTTTTCGTCCTTTAACCGTAGGAACAGGGATCGAAAATGTTCGGCAAGTGAGAAAAAGAGATGTGGCGTCGTACAATGTGCGTTTGATGGCTGATCGAAGTCTTTGAGTTGTCAACTGCATAATCTGGTCGCCCTTGAATGGTAGATTAATAAAGATAGCTTTCTTTGGTACAGAAGCTGTCTTTTCAAGATGTGATCTATCCTTACCGTTGATGATAAGTTGACCTTATCAAGCTGCTGCTATGATTTTACTGGCATGTTGAATAGTGTAGTTGAACCTTTTTTTGGCAATGTTTGCACCAAACGACCAGTACAACTAGCTCCACGACGAAAACATGTAAACTGACATATACACATATAAATAGTTAGATGAGTTAGCTTGTCTTTCAGGCTCCTGTAGACTAGTGGAACACTGGAGAACACTAGTCTTGGCGTTGCAGCAAAGGATGTTCTTCTCAAAGATATTGAAATTCATCTCGTAATAGCATCACTCATTCACGAAATTCTTTATCTGGTTACCTAAATCTAACGCCTTCATTCAACTCCTCTTATGTACTGGTTAACGACTAGGCTTATTCAACGGAAACAATGGAAAACCAGGTGGGAGTAGTACTAGACAGTTGGCTGTTTCGTCTCAGTTTGGGACTCTTCATAAATGTGCACCCACATCCAGGGTTTGAAGCCAGGACCTTCTGATTACCAGAAGCCCCGGAGACCTGATCCAATAGCCAGCCTAGGAATTCTAACTTCTGTCTGTTCACGACACAGCGCGACTACTTCTCAAAGTCTTCGATAAGTAAATGTCCTCACTTTTGACCTCACCTTGTAAACAGAGGTTATGGGGTCTGAATCCCCCTGAGTATTGATGAAGAGTCCCAAAAACGGCTGACGAAACAGTTGTCCAGTACTCGCAGGTAGTTTTCCAATGGTTCTTTGAATGATATCAGCTCATGATGAAATACTTCAAACAATTAAAAAAAATCATCACAAACCAATACCTCATAAAACAAAGTTGTATGTACATACAATTGTATAGCTGGCGAATGTGAATTCGCCAAGAAAGCCTCTTCAATGAGCACTAGTCAGAAAGAGCAATATCGAGCTTTCATCCACAATGAAAAAATATCAGCACAATTCGTCTTCAACTATGAAGATATTGATGTATTTTTTGGAGAATGCGACCACATATCAGATACCACCATCTAGAATGAATATCCCGTCTTACCTTCTACATCAAGAAGTTAAGACATACATTCTGGTATAACCCAGCGCTTACTCTTACAATTCGTTAACTCCCTTTTTCTGCCTATTATTCTCTATTGTTCCTCCTTAGTTTTTCCTGGGCTGGCTACTGGAGACAGACTATACCTTATTACGCAGGATGTTAAAGGTTGTCAGCAGTGTAAGCAACGTGCCACTTAACCAGCTTGTTAATATTCTGGTTGACAGTCACATGGACTTACGTGAAAAATGGGCCGAATCCATTTTATCTAACTCACACCATCCTCTTCATTCACAGCTCTCTCCTTGTATCTAATCAGGCAAAACCAGAAGCCTATATAGAAAACTATATGCTCGCACTAGCAAGTACAAAAACTCAACCATACCTTACCTACTTAGCTCGTCTTCTGTGCGATAAAGAAAGCATTAGACGTGATACCTATAACTTATTAAATAGTCAGTAGAACAACTGGATGTCGTCTTTCCAATTCATATCATGTATAGGTACAACGTTTTCTTTCTTTCTTTTCCTTTTCTCTCTCTCTCTCTCCTTTTTTTCTCTATTATGTGCTGCTTTGCTTCTTTCTTCTGCTTATGCCAGTAAATATGCTAGAACCTACTTTTCTGGCACCTTCAAATTCTCTGTTCAATTCATGGCTTTGCTACCGACATGCCAATATGCTGTTGTCATAATGAACTGAAATTTCCTTAATCTATGTGGGATTTTATTTATTGATAATGTACTAAACGGATACAGTACTGTCGTAAACTGCTGAGAATTCCATTCTGTATCGCAAGTACTGTTTCGGAATAAAGCTAAACAAGTCAGTGGTTTGACAGTATAATGCTCACTAACGACGTGAGTGGTAGGGGAGTTCGGCTCTTAGTCAATGCACTCCACTTCACCTCCCCTAGTTCTCTAGCCGGTCGTAAGTCTGGTAAAAAGATGGAGGGAAGGTAGGTAGGGCATCAGGCTAACAGCATCACCATGGCTATTGAAAATTAAAAGTTTTCTGACCTTCATTTTACTCAGAAGGCAAGCAATGAACAAGAGGACTGGTCAGTTGACGTTAGTTACTCCCAAATGACTAATTAATGGGTATGTGTTGATTATGAAGTACGATATAAGCAGTTGAATTGTTTATATTATAGTCCTTCTTGATTAATTCTAAAATCCCAGTGTTAATTATAAACACATCCCAATTCATTTCTATGATAGTTCTACCCATTATTATTATTATTATAACTCTCTATCTCCCTCCCTCCCTGTGTCTTAACACTTGAGTGATTCATACAGAGCTGGTAATAATGAAAGTAATACTATTAATAATAATAATGATAATAATAATAATGATAATATTCATATTAATATTGCTAAAATTGAAATTTAGACTGCTTAGAATGCACTTTATTTGTTTATACTAAGGGTTAGGCTTTTACTTGAAAAGACTGATGTATGCTTTGCATATACGCATAAATTAAATTACCTTTAGAGAGACACAAAAATTACACTTTCTGTTTCCATGTATACAAAATATTATTATTATTTTTTGGTTTTGAGAAATTTTGTTTATATTACATTGTCTCATCAGATATTTTAGAAATCGATTAATTAGCTTTGCTTTCAATTATGCTTATATCTGTGCGCATACATAGATATATGTGTATAGTAATGACTGCAGCAGAAATGATTTCGTAGGTTTCTGGTTCGTATCCTTGTACAAGGAAGGTTTTCAGTTCATCTAAAATCGTTATATAATTGTCAAGGGTTATTCAAGAAATAATTTGTAATTTGTAGTAGGATGGTTCAGTTGTTTATTGATTTGTAGAAGGTTAAAAGAGAAGACGTTCAGCGAAGAAACTCTTTTCGATGGAGAATTCATTCACATAGCTGTACAATCAAATTTATATACATAACTATTTTGTGTGTGTGTGGATGTGTGTACATGAGGTTTGTCAAGTTTAGATAATTGACCAATTAATACAAGAATGATCTAATATAGAAACAAGGTTAATTAGACAGCAACTAAAGTAAGATGGAGTTAGTTAGTACGTTAGATGACGTAATACAATTAACTAAAATGTTTCAACTTAGGTCAGGATAGCGACAGAGGTAACTACAGATAGAGACTAATTACAGGTGGAGTAGAGAATAATGCCACTTAAATTAGAACTGAAACTGAGCAAAAAAGTTAGATGACGTAACATAGATGACTAGAAATTGAGCATTGGTCAAGTCAGTAACAGTGGTAATGATGAGGTGTAGAAATTAAATCGGGTGGGATTAAAGTATAGGAAGGCTGAAAATGTAAAATATTACAATTGAAAAGACAAAATAATACTAATGAAGAGACAGAAAAGAAAAGAAAGTGGACTTTACCTCTCGGATATTAAGATAGATTAAGTCCATTACAAGTGTAGAGATTGAACGAACTTCTTCAATGTGCACAGTTCAGGGCTTAGCAAGTGAATTGCCATTGCTTCTGCAGTTTGAAGAAGTCTGATTCGTACACTTTTAGGAAGACTGCTTCGTATTCTGGAGACGACTCTGAAGTTTGTTGGGGGTGTAGCTTGGTGTCTAGAATCAATCTCTGTTACTTATGTTGCTCCCCTGACCTAAGTTGAAACATTTCAGTCAATTGTATTACGTCATCTAACTCACTAACTTACTTTAGTTGTTGTCTAATTAACCTTGTTTCTATATTAGATCATTCCTGTATTACCTGATTAATTATCTAAACTTGACAGACCTCATGTACACACATCCACACACACAAAATAGTTATATATAAATGCGATCGTAAAGCTATGTGAATGAATTCTCCGTCGAAAAGAGTTTCTTCGCTGAATGTCTTCTCTTTTTAAATGACTCAATGGGGATTTTAAGGAGCTTGAAAGAAGTGACCTCGTATAATAGTGCACTTATGTTCCTGTGGAACCAGGTATGTTGGTGGTTTGACGTGTCTGCTCTCAAAAAAAGGGTTTAACAACACTGTCACGCTCTGTTGCAGATAGATACTAGTTCCTCTGTATGGAGTGCAATAATTGTACACCTTGTGGAGACTAGACATTCTATTTGAAACCAACTCCTCCTTTTATGTGGTCTCTACACGAGAGAACAACTCGCTAAAGACTGCATGGTCTACTGTATATATTCGTGAAACTATATCCGAACATAGAAACTGAAGCACTGCATACAAAAGGGAGTTCTTTAACCGCTTCTTCTATCACTGTAATGATTGTGTTATTTTTGGTCAACTATCTTTTATTGTATAACTCTACCTTTTCTATTTTACATTACATTTTTCCCCGTTTCTTTTTTCATCCTGATTACAGTTAATGCATTAAATAACTTATCTCATCCCTTAACTGTAATACATTTACTCGACTTCTCATACGTATTCATTATAATAAGGTTTTCTTGTATTTCCCATTGAATGGAAAACAAAACGATATTGCCATTTTTACTGACGTTTCCCTATTTAATGCTACTTACAGCTTTATCAGGTGGTATAGCGGTTAGGACGCTCGCCGGCTATGCACATGGTCCGGGGTTCGATCCCAGGCCGACGCACTCCTTTACCTCGCTAAGCCAGAAACAATGCCGGTAAAGAGGAAAGGTTGGGCAGAGGTTAGCAACCCCATCCTGTAAAATAAACACTGCTACAGAAACTTCAAGCTAATAGCTTGGAGCCCTGTGTTCCACAGGGGAACGTGAAGGAAAAAATAGCAGCTTTACAAAATCTCCACACCTTATACATAACAACTTAATCATTGTCCCTCAGTATACCGTCATTTTTCGTTGTCAGGTTGACCGATTTGTAAAGATAACAAAACCAAGTGTGTGTAGATTGTTGGATTTGATAAGTGTTTAAAATTATAAAAGCATAGTGTGTTTACATAACGAAACTGTTTATCACATTCGTGTTGACTTTGTTACTTCACGGGGGAGGGGAGCGTTGCAATCAGGTCAAATTCTGTTTTAGTCCATCATTCTTATTCGGACAATTCGCATTCCATTTGCTGTGAAGTGCTTCTGATAATGTTCTTCGTGATTTCTGAAATACTTTTTCAGGAGGATGATTTCAATATTGTTAAAGTCAATTCTTTGGCCTGATTCGACAACGTGTAGACAGATCTGTGGCTGGTGAATTTTCAAGCTTTTCTAGTTCAACTGGATTTCTTGATGGTCGAACAGAGTTGGCTCTACGGTGTTCATTTCTTCTGATTTCGATATCTCGAGATGTTTGTCCGATGTATACTGCATCATATTTTAAGTATTTTATTTTATAGACACAATTAGATAGATAATGTTTAGGGATTCGGTCTTTAATATGGACAAGCTTGCTTTGCAGTGTGTTTGACGTTTTGAAGAAAACTTTGATGTTGAGCTGAGTGAGTACTCTTCTGATATCGTCTGATGTCGCTGCTCAATATGGAATGACAACTGTTAAGGTCCCTGTTTTCAGAATACGTTTTTGGCCATGCTTAATGTCAATGTTGATTTTATTGATAAAGTTCTTTGGGTAGTTATTTTGCTTGAGTGTTTCAGTAATATTTGAGATTTCCTCTTCATTTTCTTTATCATCCGTTATCAGACAGTGTGCTCTTTCTTCTAAGAAGCAATGATAAGCGATTTCATTATAATTTCATAATTTCATTTCATAATTTTAAACACTTATCAAATCCAACAATCTACACACACTTGGTTTTGTTATCTTTACAAATCGGTCAATTTGACAACGAAAAATGATGCCATACTGAGGAACGATGATTAAGTTGTTATACATATGAGCTGAGGAGATTTTGTCAATTTTGGTTTAATGCTACTTTGATAATTATGATTTTATTATATCCTTTCATTCCTGGAGGAACATAGGGCTTCAGCTGCGCGTTTCCATTGCGCCTAGTTTTCTGCCAACTTTTTCACTCCACTCCAAGTCTGCCCACACGCTTTCATCTCCTCTTCATATGACTTCCTCAAAGTCACCCCAACATCTCACTGACGACCAGCTCGCCGCTTCCCTTTCGGGTTCTACTCGAGCAATGGCTTGTCTAGTGATATCATCTGATGGTTTCTTCAGAGTATGGTTAATTCATCTCCATCTCTTCCCGCCTATCGGTTGTACAATCGGTTCCTGCTTTGTTGGTTCTCTCATCGCCAGAGATCCCTGTTTCTGATCTTTTCTGGCCATCTGATCTTGAGTAGTATTGAGCGAAGACAACTGTTAATGAAGGTCTGTAGTTTGTTTGAGGTGCTCTTCATGACTCGCCAAGTCTCTGATCCGTATAGTGGCACTGAATGACTTCATATTGTAGTTGAAAATTCGGATCTTATTTTTGATGCTGAATGCTGTTGACCTCCACACTGACTTGAGAGTAATGAAAGCTTGTCTTGCCTTTTCGACTGTTGCTTTTATATCCTCGTCAGTTCCATCCGCCTGTAGTTGAAACGATGCTTCCCAGGTAGGTAGAGGAGGTTGTTTCTTTGAGATTCCTCCGATTTATGCTGTCTGATTGTTGTCTGTAGTTGTAGCTGCTGTTAAGTTCACCCAGGAATCTTCATCACCTCTGTTTTTTCTATGTTCACCTGAAGTCTCTCCTATCTTTGATGCTTCTTCTGCCAGCTTGTTGCTTTTCACTTGCAGATCTTCCAGTTTGTAGGAAATCAGACATATAATATCGGCGACGTCCAGATCCTCTAAGTTCTTTTTTGTGTGAGTCCATTTTATGCCTGTTTCCTCATCGCCCGCTGTCTGTCACATTATCCAATCTACTGCAATCAGGAAAATCATCGGCGATAGTAGAAAGTCTTGCCTCACTCTCCTCCTGACTTCGAAGGGTTCTGTAAGTTTCCCGTTGTGGATTACTTGGCATGCAACATTGTCGTACAACTGTTGCATGAAATATATAATTGTTGATGGCACCCCGTAGTAGCGAAGTAGTTGCCAAATGACCTCTCGACCGATGCTGTCGAAGGCCTTTGCAAACCATCAGTAAAAGCAGAGACATCGTTTTGTTTTTCATTCCTTCATTGGAAAATACAAGAAAACCTTTATTATATTGAATATCATAAATCCAATACTCAAATTTCTTCAAACTATTAGAAGTGAACTTGATTTGGACATACATAACCGCATATGTATTGCTTATAAAAACTTATCCCCCTTATTACTACTTCCTTTTTGAGAGGAAAATTGGATTATATATGTAACAAAGTGAACTCCCCGAAGACAGTCTCTTTGATGAGCTACTTGTTTCACATTTTTCACCTTAAAAACTCGACAGAGTCTATTAGTGAACTTAATTTGTACGCAAATGTTTCACTTAAGTCATAGGCAAGAAACAGAAGGCGTTCATTGGTTGTTCTAGTCCAACTTCAAGATTTTTTTGTAATACCAAGCATCATTAACTCTTCTATTTCGTGGCGATGAATTGTGCACACTGTGTTTTTATGCTTAGAACTAATAAAATTAATTTATTAGTTGAAAGTGTTATGGCCGGAACTATGACCTAGTGGAGTATGAACGAATGACTAACCTAATGAGTTGTCTAATCTGTCCTCATCGGATGCTGACAACAATAATAACAATAACACCGCTGACATGCAAGACAAAAGAAAAGACTGAATACCAATAAGAGAGCTTTTATGGGTCTCAAACAACAGCCAAACTGCTGAATAAAATCTCTGTATATATACAGTAAGAATGGCCTTGAAAATTCAGTAGTTCACTGATGCATTAAAAGTAATCACAGCCAATAGGAATCTAGCAGTCAAAATAGAGGGAAAAACGAAGGGCTCACACCGATGCGAGATAACCCCATAAAATAGTTATTTCAAGTTTTTACGCAAAACAAAGAAAGACCTGTTGACAGCTTGAATGGTGGACCATAAATAAACTGAGTGGAACTGGACGTGATTAGGTTCTTTCCTCTATTGATAACTCGTGTGTCTGATAGATCCCTTCTACCGCATTGTACAGCTTGTAAAATGTGAGAAAACATTAGAATGCTGAGTAATTTAGAAGCTTAGGCTTCAGCAAATACGAATAACACTCACCAACCAATTAATTTCGCGTTTTAAACGATGGGTGTCAAGTGTAAGTCTTAGTAGGAGTACTATCAGTTGCAGAATTACAGGAATTTCCGGTTGACGAGGTACAAAGGGGACGAAACACCCATCCTTTGCTCTGCTGTTGACTGCTATCAACTATATAAAACATTTGCAGTCTGTTGGCCTAGGTATAATTCAGGTGAACCTTTTTCTTTTCCAGTATTCATAGAGAATAACTGTTTTTGTAGTACAGAATGACATGACTTTGTTGGATTTTATAGCAGATTTAGACACTCACCAGCCTCAGACAAAACCATTGTATACCAGAGGAATTCGAATCTATACAGTAATGGAAATCCACGATATCACGAAGCATTGAGTCTACTCATTGAGGTTATGAGGTTTCATCACTAGGCTGCAGTCCGTGGAGATATGCCTCAGTGACTTAAACAGTCAATTTTGACACAATCAGCCCAGATTTCGAAACTCGCTCCACCTGTTTCAGCCTGTAGATCTTGGTAGTACAATAAACGATGTTGTTCACAGCCTTGTACACGAGAAATCTGTTTCTATCTGAGGGGATGTAATCCACTGACGCATAACATCTAGGTTCTTGATAATATCGTCTAAGATGAGGTTGTCTGCAGCTGATGGGAAGCTGAGAAATAGATTTATATCATTTTATACTGTAAATTTTGTCTTCTTTTCTTAATCGAAATATCCTATTTACTCATAATTCATACTTAAACTTTATTTTGACCTTGAGTCAACTGATCAAGGAAGTTTCCTCAATAAATTCATTCAGAAGTAATTAATTCTGAACTCCTCTTCGGTTATCTCTCTACGGTGAACAGTGAAATCAGTGGATTGCTATAAGAGGTAGTAGTTCCAGTGGGAATTCAGCCCCAAGGAGACTGTAAATATACCTTGTTAATATTGTTTCAGTTAGCACGAAATACAGGTGGTGTGCTTCCATGCCATTGACTTCAAAGAAATAACATCTGTTTGTATTCTGCATCCATTAATTGTCACTCTGTTGTGAACTATTTTAAATAGACGGTACACTGCCGAATAGGGCTTAAGGTGGTTCATTGGCAGAATAATTGTTAGCTGTGCATGTGGTCTGGGATTGATTTCTACCCGACAGCGTCCTAAGCCACGCTTAGTTGGTAGTATACCCTATGAAATAGGAAGGCTGAACATGAGGCTGAAAACCTTATCTCGTGAAAACAGGAACACCACAGCTGCTGAAACTTCAAAGCTCACCCTTGAAGCTCTATGTTCACCTAGCAATCCAAAGAAGTGGAAAGAAACATCACTCAATATCTATTTTAGAAACGTTCTGAGAGCAACGCACAAACACACGCCTGAAAAATAAATCTTTCTCATATGACGATAAATTCATTAGATTTAGGTATGAACTAAATCATTAATCAGAATTCAATCACTTTGGTAGACTTTGATACTTTTATTACCATTGTGTTAGGACAACTTCCTAACTTGCTATATGTAAGTTCAATCCATCCTTTTTCCCAATTCACTTCTCCATATGATATCTGTCAGGATGGCTGTTGGCTTTGAGTCTCGTTGAGGACATCCTTACTTACTTGGGATACAAGTACATCCACCAGACAAGTGTGAAATAAGACGGAACACGCTACCTGAAACCCACCGCTTGCTACTATCAATCGAATACAAAGACTCCACTTAATTTTTACCTGTAAATGATTTATGACTTCAATCTTTGTGAAATTTTTGGCCTAATAAAATCAAATGTTAGTGTAGAAATGTTAAATAATAGACATCAGACAATGATTTATATAATGCTTTAAAATTCTTTTTTAGAAAATATACTGGCATAAATCAAATTAGACTTGTTCTAGTCAACAAAGCATCCTACTGTTTAATGAAATGAAAAGGTTTTCAATTATTTCAAAAATTTTATTACTTGAACGGGAAGGAAGATAATGGCTAGTCTGATTTGAAAGAATTTATGTAAATGTTATGTGAAGAAACGGTTACAAAAATTTAGAGAGATTTCTAAAATTTAAACTTGGTTAGTTAGTCAGCTGGTTAGTCAGTTAGTTAGTTAGTTAGTTAGTTAGTTAGTTGGTTAGTTAGTTAGTTAGTTAGTTAGTTAGTTAGTTAGTTAGTTAGTTAGTTAGTTAGTTAGTTAGTTAGTTAGTTAGTTAGTTAGTTAGTTAGTTAGTTAGTTAGTTAGTTAGTTAGTTAGTTAGTTAGTTAGTTAGTTAGTTAGTTAGTTAGTTAGTTAGTTAGTTAGTTAGTTAGTTAGTTAGTTAGTTAGTTAGTTAGTTAGTTAGTTAGTTAGTTAGTTAGTTAGTTAGTTAGTTAGTTAGTTAGTTAGTTAGTTAGTTAGTTAGTTAGTTAGTTAGTTAGTTAGTTAGTTAGTTAGTTAGTTAGTTAGTTAGTTAGTTAGTTAGTTAGTTATAGGCTTCTTAACTTCCTCCAATACATTTTCCCATAAGGCGTGTGTGTACTGTGTTCGAGTGTGAGTTTCAGTACCATCACTCTCTAAGCATACCGGAACATCAAGCTGACGAGAAACAAGTTGAAAAACAGTTTTCCACCCAGATTCATAGACAAGAAGAGGAAACCGAAAACAGCTGTTAAATAGGCATAGGTTCCCCCAAAAACTACTCTGCTGCTAAATTTTGAGTTGATAAGTGTGATACTGAGGCTTTCATGATCTCTCAGTAAAACAGACTTAGCTGCTAGCCTACGAGTAAACCTTTCTTCCAAGAAACTATTCAGCCAGCATGTGAAACACAAGATGTCTTATCGGGCCACATCAACATGTATATACTAGTTCCTGTTGCTCCTGTGGGACTGAGTATATTATCAATGCACTATGTGTTTGTTTGTACATTCCTCTCAGGAACACACTGTCCAGAATGGCTGGTAAAGGGAGAGCATAAGTGTGTCTACAGCTCCGTAATAGAATACATCATGAAAACACGGAGTTCGGCTCATTCGACGTCCTATAGAGAAATCCTTTCAAATCTCTGAAAGGGAGTGAGACCAAAACATCTGGGCATTAACAATTCAAGAATTTAATCTGGTGATTATGTTTCCAAAGGAAATACATCCAGTGTTTTTCCTGACCGTTCTACTTGAAATAAATCAAAGCACTACAAGCTTACTCTTGAACATTAATCTGACGCTTGCTAGTGACTGGTTACAGAGTTAAATTGCTCAGAGTTCCAGTGAGATATCATAACAACTGAGGTTCACAACGTCGGGGATGAAGACAAATACTCGACATCGAGATCGGTTAGTGCTATTCACGCTGAAATCATGAATCGGTATAAGTCAAGGTGAAGTTCAACAATGGCGTCCCAGGAGTGCGAACATTCCAATGACCATGAACGCTTGCTAGTCGTTGGCCAACGGCACCTGTCATTATCATAACCAAAATATCAGAGCTATTCGCAAACCAAGATGCATATTTCACCCAGATCACGTTTTTAAGTACTGTTTAGACAATGTGTTAATATCCCGTTAATGTTAGGATTGCGATTAAGGTAAGTATACGATTAGGGTTAGATCAGGGTCATAATTAGGATTAACGTTATGTTTACAGTTAGGATAGGGGTTGTAATTAGGGTTAGTGTCAAGTCTGGGGTTAGGGTCAGGATTAAGGTTAGGGTTACGAGTAGGGATAGATTTAGAGTTGATGCCATTTATTTTAATTTGTTTCTTTATCCTTACTTCCCTGGTAAGTAGTTGTCGATCCTCTTACTCGTAACCATAGTAACTTAACCGAGAGCTTTTGGGAAAGATCTCGCAACAGGATAAGAGAGGCAAACAATTCTGAAAAACAACTCATCTTTGGCCACGTCGGTGAATACATGTACAGAAACTAGTCTAACTCGGCAATCGATACTCCTCATGATAACTGGGATGTATTTTTAAGTCATATCAGAGAAAGACACCCTGTTTGATGTGTTTTCATGCATTTTCTTGTGAACATACTTCATTATTTGTGCAAAAATTCCTGATTTTTATGATTAGTCTGCTCAAAATCACTCGTGTGTCCGCATCCTCGGGACGCTACTGTTGAACTTTGTCGAGGTGGAAATCCATAAAGTGGTCAGTGAGTCGGGTGGCAATGGCTGAATGGTCTTTGAACTTAATTTGTATTCCAGAGGTCCCGGTTTCAGACCCCCTGGGGATGAGTACTGCCTATGAGTCCTAGACTAGGATAAAACGGCTCTCCAGTACTGCTTCGTTTCAAATAGTTCTCTGAATGACATTAGTGTGTGGTTAAACTTGAAATTTACCAAATTAATTCTTGAAAATCATCTCAATAATTATTATCCCATTATGTTTTATTTCCAAACTTCCCGCTTACTTTTCCTACTATTACGTCATTTTAATCTTTAATCGTAATTCATATTGTTGTCCATGATATTTCGAACTTCTACAAGAACTAGCTCTGGAATTTTCTTACCCTTCTGTTGTATATTCATGAATGTAAAGCCAAGGTGATGACTACATCGAAAAAGAAATTTTCTTTGACAAGCCTTCATTATTCTGCAGGCTTGTATTATATACTTAGATTGGAAACTAACTAGTGTCATATATCTGGTCCTTTATTTGCTGCAAACTGAATCAATACAGTCAAGTTAGCAATATGGCCTCCAATCTAGGTAGCTCGGCAACAAGGTTCACCGTGGATTGATGGTATTAGATGGTTGGAGATAGTCGTCAGGAAGCCTTGGTGGCACTCACCAGTCAACAAGGCATATCCGCAACCACCTTTTAGGGATTCGTGTCCCTCACTTCTGAGATTCGAACTCATGTGAACCAGTGAATGCTGCAGTCAGAGATGTTACCGCTGAGCTAACTATTCGGCCTCTCTTACTTTTTTCTTATCTCATCTAATCTGCATATATTCCACAATATAAAGAAAAAATGACCAGGGAAGAAGTCAGCAAGTGTTTAATTTCAAACCTCACTTACAAATTACTCAAACAAATGAATAGACATACTTCATTTCTAATCCAACTAGATCTTGTTGATCTAATTAACTGCCTGAGTGAAGATCATGATAATTAGTTTTTTTAAAGGCATAAAGTTCCTCCATTAAGTATCTGACTGATCAGTATGATTCATTATTAAGATTAAAGATTAAAAAATCTCCTGATCATTAATTCTTTTCAACATTCAGATTAACTTTAAAACATTTAATGAGAAAGAGCTAATTTGTCTATTAAGCCATTTGATGACTTAAGCAAACACCTAGTTGATGAATACTCTTTCAGTTGAAGGGCTGGTTTGTAGGGGGATTTGATTTGATTGATTACAGGATTTCAACATGAAGTGGCATCGGTTAGTGAACCACTGAATGCCACCTGGGTTTGTCGGACTGCTGTCCCGTTAGCCTGGTTTAGGACTCCTCAAGAGTTTGCACCTACCACATGGACTTTCTGATTAAAAGACAAGCTTGTAGACCATTCAGTAAGCCAGTGAGACCCGATCCAATGGCCATGTGACCACGAATTCTAACTTCTGCCAATTCACGACATAGCGCGACCTCTAGCCAATGTCTTCAGTGAGTAATTTTCCTCACAGCCAACCTACTGGACCCTAATGGTCACGACATGCCACTAGAACCCCAGGTAACTACCTCCCTGAGTGGGGCCAGTCTCTAGTAGAACCTTGGTTGGCACTGTACTGCTGAAAAGTCACAATCCAGGACGAAAACAGCTAACTGTCCAGTACTTCTAGATGATTTTCCAACGGTTCACTAACCAATGTCGGCCCATGGTGAAATCCTGTAAACAATCAATTAAATCTCTACAAATCAATACTTGAAAATCAACAGAAGTTAGTTAGGTAGAATTTTATGAATTTATCGAATTTCGGTAGAACTCCTCCTTCTCAGCTGTATACTCTACATACAGGGAGTGATATAAGATTAAGAAAAAATGCACTACACGATTGAGTTAAATCACTTAACTAGATTTTGAAGGTGAAAACATCACACCAGTGGTCAACAGAAGACTGAGAACGTCACTAGCCAGAGTTTACCTGTAGCTAATTTGGTTCCCGTCCATCGAACAACATGCATTTTGGTGCATTCCAAAGTCGATAGATACCCTTCTCATGTTAACTCCAAGTGTGTATACAAATTTACGTGTATCTGCGGGAGCAGATACATTGGGAGAACAGAAGGAAGGGCACACCTCAGATTTTCTGAACATGTGCTGAAAAGCCTACGTCTCCAGCGGGGAAAAACTCTTATAATAGCGATATTATCAGACATCTCCTCGATACGGTTCATGAGGTGGAAATTGAGAAATCCTTTTAAAATTATCAGTAGACGAAGGAGCTCCATTCTCCTCAAGTTTGACGAAGCAATTTCTATCAAACGCTTGAAAGCAGATTTATATGTTCAGAAAGAAGCAGTTATTAGTCTTTTCTTGCGCTCGTCACTGGATGTCTTTATTCTCATATGATTTTCATTTGATTAAGTAACCTTTGGCTTTAACTTTACCCCCATTTGATACAGTGTAATTTTGCTTGTCTCTTGTTTCTATGATTTAAGTTGAACTCAGTAAATTGTTACCCAACTCATAAGTCACTCAGCATCTTACGCATCTCTCATCTTCATTACGTAACTCCTTTAGCATTTTATGCATTCATTTATTTTGTTTTACCTTGAACTGCCTGTGTAAAAACTATGTAAGCGCAATTTTCTGAGCATTGTTGTGGTGATTGACAATTTCTATCTCTGTATTGTTTAAATACTTACTGTTGATTGTTAATATGTTTCTTATATGAATTGCATAATAATTCCGCTAAATACAAATTCCTGAATTCTGCCCTCTCTGTGTTTTGTTTGGATTCTTGTAATTCGGTCATCTCGAAATACTAATACTACGATTACAATAAATTACTACAAATTGGCGTCGCGATGGAACTAAATAACCTGGGAAAATTTCCTATTAATGGTCTCCGCGGGAGATTGCTGATTATTTGGAATGCTTCGATGCGTGGTGCATTTCAAAGAATGTTCGGGATGACAAAATACCAGCACATTTCATCACTGCTATTGGGCTAGATGCGTATAGCCTAGTAAAGACTCTGTCATTTCCAGATAAACCTATTTCTCTGTCATATGTCAAGATTCGTGAACTTCTGATAAATCACTTTCATGTAACTACATTTGAGACCAGAGAGAGGGCTCAATTCCATAAACTGGTTCGTGCTCCCAACCAGAGGATTAGAGACTTTATTCTGCAACTTCAAATACAAGCTTCAAAGTGTAACTTTGGAGATCAGCTGCATACTCAACTACGTGATCGTCTAATTGCTGGAATCAATATTCCTAAGTTAGAGAAAGAGTTAATTCAGATTCCTTCTTGTACCTTTCAAACTGCTAAAGATTTATGTATTACATATGAAGATGTCAACAGTGAATACTCTGCTCCCACTACGTCAGTATCTGATGTCATGTTGTCCAAAGTCGAAAATACAAGTGTTCATGGAAAGCAATCCAAACTGTCGTCCACAGGTAATAGAATGCAGCGAGAGATCAAAAACATTAAACCGTGTTTATCCTGTGGAAAGTTACATCTACGAAGCACTTGCCGTTTTCGGGGTGCTAAGTGCCATAAATGTGGTAAAGTTGGACACATCAAGACTGTTTGCAGAAGTTCGAATACTTATGTTGCTCAACATTCTTATAATTCTCCCAAGCTGTCTAGTAAAATGGAGTCAATGTGTCTTTCAACCTTTCAAAATACTCAAGCTAATCCAATGAAAACCTCCACTACAAGTTCGGCAACTCAAGTGTCAACTGTTTTCAAAAATGTGGTAGCCGAGTTACAATGTGAACTGTCGAAAACACGAAAAACCTGAATGAGATGAGAGAGCAACTGATTAAAATGGAGGAATTGATGCATATGCATAGACTGCGTCTGTTGAATGCAGAGCATACAAGTACCCGTGAAAGTCCTGCAAAACTTTTCAAATCTCGAATTCTCAAAAAGCATCTGATGTCCACGACTTCTAATGTACATTATTACAAAGGTAATGACTATAGACCTTCTGTTGGAATTATACTACAAAAAATGGGAAATCGAGTGGTGAAGATATTAGACATCAAAGATCACTCAGTTCATAACAGACACCTGGACAAAGTGACAATAAATGAAGTAGGTCGTTCCAATTATTATTTTAATGATTCCGCTAATAATCCTGATTTTGTAGATAATTCAGAAATAGGTCCAGATAATACTGATGAAAATAATATCACAGAATCAGTTAGAAGGTCGCAGCTACTTGCAAGCAAACCGAGACATCGTTATAAATACGCAAGGAGATATTCGACGTGTGGCGGATGTGGTGATTGACAATTTCTATCTCTGTATTGTTTAAATACTTACTGTTGATTGTTAATATGTTTCTTATATGAATTGCATAATAATTCCGCTAAATACAAATTCCTGAATTCTGCCCTCTCTGTGTTTTGTTTGGATTCTTGTAATTCGGTCATCTCGAAATACTAATACTACGACTACAATAAACTACTGCAACTGTTCACTAATTTTGGAACTTTTAAATGACAACATGTAAAATTTGCAAGTATGTTAAAACTTTTCTGTACTTAAACCTCAAAATTTATTCAAGCTGTAAGCAGCTGATGAGAAGCCAACGAAATAAATGATGGTACCATATTATTCGGCACAAACCATCGTCATTGTTCTTGCTTAATTCAAATTCATGAAGGCGAACAAATGCATGAAATAAACATTTAGTTAGTTATCAGTGAGTGAATGGAAATGAATATATCAATGATTGCGAACCAAGTAATACCGATAATAATAGTGATGATAATAATGGTAACAGTAATAGAATTAAAATGAGTTAAGATATTGTTCCTGACGAAGGATAGTTTTGAATGACTCAGAAATATTAGTAGCAAGAGGTAGAATAAAATATAGAATTACCATGATAGACTGAGAGTGACCACCATTTCCTTCTCTACACGGAGACCTGGTTTATAAATTCTAATTTCACAAGCCTCTTCAACAATCGCAAGCATCTTCCTGTTTGTTATTCTGCTCACCCTGACAACAGTGAATGACTTGACAGTCTCAATATCATGTTCATAGTCCACAGGGTGCTCTGTTATTGAATTTTATTATTGGTACTTTCACTTCAGCTGTTTTCAACCAACCTGACAAATATTCTATCACACTCAAACTGATATACGCAGTGTCGAGGAATGGAGACGGATCTTTCCCAGATTGCTGAAGCACCTGTCTAGTGGTGTTTATCGTTTAAATGATAGTCAAGAGCCTTGAATCGCATATGAGGGAGAATTTCTTCCTGATAAGTCTTCATTCCTACAAACTGAAGTGTCTGAGTGTGTGTGCGTGTATGTGTGTCTAACTAGTTCCATTGCGTCCTCTACCTGGAATAGAAGGGGTCATTTCTGACACAGTAACCAATAAACTCAATTGAATAAGTTTGTGTTATTATATGAAGTGCACAGTTTTCACCTCCGCCAAGGTTACTGAACAAGCATGAGTTCGAAAACATTGAGTACGCAGACATACGAACATTAAATTGATGGATACATCGATCCAATTAGATATATTTACGATGAGTTTACTTCAAATCAGGTCCGAGAAAGGACTAGATTCTATTAACTAGATACTATTTAAATAGAAGTTTAGAATTGTCAAGGAACTGTCGGTCAGTTTCAATGTCATCAACTCTAAGTAATGAGGTATTCACTGTATACTGTTTGAATCAAATAGAAGCAGTTGCTCATATCAAAGGTAGATTCTTTTGCTGATTAGCGTATGTTGTTAAAAATGCTAAAAAGCCAAAAGACACTCGATAGATATTTTGTGTTGATTGAACTGGAGGTCGAACCCAAGGCTTTTATGTCCCCAAAGAATGTGCCACTTAATTCTCTATTTGCAAATTGCTAATAAATTTTCAATCTACACTGTTTCCTCCCGAAACCAAAATTATTGAGATTACAATATGTGGCCTGTTGATGTTAGATGGTTGGAGGCAATCGGCAGGAAGCCGTAGACCTCAAGTTTCGTGCTAGTTGGTACTCATCAGCAAAGCGTATCTGTGTCCAGTAATAGTATTCAATACAGTCCCACTGGAGGTCAGTCACGAGCCCGAATAGCTGGCTCAATGGTAACGTATTTGACTGCAGCACTCACTGGATAATGCGGGTTCGAATCGCCAAAAGGAGGGACATGAGTTCCTTCAAGGTGAATGCAAATACGCCGACCTCGCTGACTGGTGAGTGCCCACTTGCACAAAACCTAGGTGAGGCAAGTCTTCCTGTCAATCACATCCAACCATTTGCTAGCAGCAATTCAAAGTGCACTGTGTTGGCGAGCCATCTGGTGACATGATAGCCACATTGCTAACTTGACTTATAGAATTCAGTCCACAGTAAATAGCGGAGTGGATACATTCAACTACATACTGAACAGTTTCCAATCAAAGTTATATGTGATCTGCTTGATAGCATAGCTGGGAATCAAGGAAATAAGTATAAATGCGCAAAATCGCATACTACTGATTAGATGGGATGAGTAGTTTTATACAACTTACACTAGCACACCAGAACTACTGGTTGATATGAGTGGTAAACAAATACTCATACAAATTGACCAGTAATATGTAGTTTAACTCATATAATGAGTAGAAGCCTAATAGTGTATGCTATTCAGATTCTTACAAGTAGTAATGTGTTCAGAGCTGTCTGCTAGCCAAAACTGGTAGAAAGCAAATTACATCCCAAATCTTGATCATGAGAAAAAACAAGATCAAAGCCTAATCTTGAGGCAAAAATCAACAACCAATCACAGCAGACTTAACGTGTGCAAACATGACTCGCAGATATATTTATAGCTTAACTTTCTAAGAAACAGCCACAAAGAGATAACAGAATAACCTTCAGCAAGAAAATGACTAATCAGAAGACGTCGCTTCTCTGTTTACAATAACGCTAATAATTATGTACACAAAAATTTATAAGTATTTGTTGATTTTCTCAATAAACGATTTGTTGTCTGGCCCTTGTTTTCTGTCGTTACAGGAACATTATTATTATAGTTCCCATTAATTCCTAGAGGAAAATAGGGCTTCAGTCGAACGTCTCCATAGCCTTAGGTCCTCCACCAACGTTTACATCATCTGGCTCCACGTCTGCCCACGCGCCTTCATCTCATCTTCACATGACCTCCTCCTCCATGTCACCCTCGCCGCTTCCTGTTTAGGGTCCGCTCAAGGACCAGGTAACTGAATGGAGCTTCTCTCGAAAACTTCAGAAACTAATCTTCGAGCTTGCCTTCGAAGACTTGACTGATTTTAAGACGAATTCTTTCAAAAGGCGTTATCATGCGTGAACACTTCCTAAGACTTCCAAATCTTTCTTGAGCTGATATAGTTCTACAAATTAATTGAAATATAATTAACATATGAAGTGATGTAATTACATATCCTCTCAAAACTACTTAAATGAATCAGTAGTATGCATATGACCATAAAAGTGGGCAGAAAACACTCAGTAAAACTATTCCTCGTTGTAAACGTGTGATTAATTTACCTAATTCTTGTTAAGTAGAAGTGCTGCTCTAAAATACACCTGCACAAACAAGCTCAAGTGCAGGCTAACACGTACAATGAAGAAAGCAGTGCATCTAATTTATTAAATATTATGCAAGAAAATGATAAAATTACTCATCAGCGAAGGAAACTTATTACTACAATTCAATGGATATTAGCTAAGATAAATAGTTGTGAGAAATTTCCATTGTGATGTATACTACTAATAAAAATCTGTAAGTAGCAAACAGTGTTACGCTTTCAACAAAACTGTTGATTAAAAAAGTAATTGATGAATGCTCAGATTGACTTGATGCTCACTAACGACTGGCACTATTAAGGCAGTTAACATGGAGTTCTAGTGGGAAGCTGTGACCAGTAGGGTGCAGCACGTTGAATTAAGGCGATAACTCATAGAGGAATACGCTGCGCACAAGGTCGCTCTATGCCATAAGTTGGCAGTAATTAGAATTCATTGAGCAGTGGATCCGGTTCCAGTGACGTAATGGTCCACGATCTGGCCTTGTAACCAGAGGGTCCCGGGTTCGAACCCTGTCGGTGGGTGCGTACTGTGAAGAGTCCTGAACTAGAACGAAACAGCTAACTCTCCAGTACTGTTAGCTGGTTTTCTCATGGTTCTCTAACTGATGTCAGCTCATAATGAAATCCTTCAACAAATCAAAATGAAATATAATGATTATAAATAAAGAAGGCATGAAATGAAACGAAAGAAGTTGGAGAGAACTACTGAGGAAGTGAAATACGAATAGTTTGGAATTTAGATGTAGGTTTTTTATGTTTTCTCAGTATTCTGTGTGATTAGCTCCGTGCGTTATGGTGCAATTCTATCGCTGAGCTTTTCATCAAACTGCAGTCTGTAAGCTTCAGTGTATTCTATGTCTTTATACTTTCAAGGCAGACCTGATATGTATGTTCAATCTTAGATTTACATCTGGTTTTATATATACGTCTGTTATGACAGCAGATATCAGTGGCCACATTTCTAGAAGCTGGTGAATACTACCTACTCATATGAAAAGTTCCCCAATTGTCTGCCTAAAGAATATGCAGACAAAATCCACTTGAATGGTTGGCTATCTTCATCACCTCCAACTTCTCTATGTTCACCTGGAATCTTGTTTTCTCCACCTGCTTCTTTAGCCAGTTTGTTGGGTTGTGGCCTGCAAGTCTTCAAGTTTGTGTGACACTAAATATAAATCATCTACACGAGAAATCCAGATCTTATCGATGGAGTCTTTTTATCGGTGGTCCAACTTATTCCTGCCTTCTCACTCCCATTGCAGAGTCTGACGCATAATCCAGTCCACCACAATTAGAAATGTCATCGGTGATAGAAGTGAACAGTCTTGCCCTACTCCTGTACCATACTTCGAACGCCTCACAGAGTTTTCCATTATGGACCATCTGACACATGGCGTTGTCATATAGCCAGTGTTGAGCACTGTACGCCTTCGTGTTGAGGCAGTTACCTAATTACTTCACTATCAGCTCTGTTGAAGGTATTTTCGAAGTCGATGAAGTTAAGGTAAAGTGGAGTTTGACTGCTATTCTATGCTTTGTTCTGTGATGATGATGCGTAGAGTTTCAGTGTGATGGACATATGATTTGCTCTTCCTGAATCCAGCTTATTCCTGCCTTGAGAAGTTCCGCATCCAGGAAATCTTTCATTCTCTACAGGATGATGGGACTTAATATTTAACGTGACGTGAACAAGAACATCACTGCATATGTTTCAGCTGCATAACTAGCAGTAGCAATGGGCTCCATAACTGAGTTGACGACTTTTCCGCGTTCTACTTTTGACAAACTTTTTGATGTGTTCATGGCAGTATCTAGAGAATCTTCTGCTGGTACGGTCTATGTATCTAGCTCCTCAGAGGAAGCTGAATCAGTAAATGCACATTGAAGTTGGCAATAGTGAGAACTTGTATTTGACGTTTTGACGAACAAGAACGTGTGTGGTAAAAGTTCATTTGAAACTATTCTTTAAACTTATCTCAACAGGCAGCTTCGAAGAAATTCACTGATTATTCTTGCTTGAATTTTGAGATGTGAAATTAGTTGTTTATTCAAAGCGTCCAGGTTTCACGGAACATCACTTCCCCTTTTTAAATGTTTATCGATGAAGGAGTCTGATTGTTCATTCTTAGTGACAGCGTTTCTGAAGAATTTCAATCACTTACTTCATGTATCTGAGGTATAAAACGTTGTCACCTTTCTATTCCATTTTCGCCTGTGAAAATTCACAGGCATCCATCTGTTCATCTTGAAGAATAATTTACCTTCTGATCACACTTCAGTATTAAAGTCAGCTGTTCAATGAACACCGTTGAAGATTTACAGGATTTTACTTGGTTCAGCATTTTCTTTGGTAGTGATAAAGATTTTGTCGATGTGTCACTTGTAAGCTTTGAAGTAACTGATGGATGATTGGAGGTTATCAGATTCCAGTTATGCCATAGATTAGTCAGCGAGTAATAGACTCATTCAAGGGCCAAAGCTTGATGAACTCAAGCCACGTAGCTCCATCAAAGTCGTCTTTCAAGATCATCTACAAGGTGAGGCCAAATGGTGGAAAAGGGTGTTAGGATTCGGCTTTTGAGTATGGCGAAGGCACTGGCAGTTCGTCAATACAAACCCGAACTCTGTATACAGAAAACGTTTGCCTAGTCTCTTATTCTACCTTGGTCTCAACCGCTTCACTAGTCAATCCCTGGAAACAATTTTAGTTTTTTTTTAATTTTTAGTTTGGCTTTTACTTTAATAATTAGTTCACTGTTATCACTCTCATACATTCTTTTTGTACCGTTGAGTACCATGTAATTTACAACTTTTATATTTTACTTCTCAAGCCACTTCCGAGTAATTATATCACTTATGTCATCCCCTATTACTCAACAATAGACTACTATGCATTTTTGACAAATATAAATACGACTACACAGCCTGCGAAGATGATTTCATCGATGAGGAAAATTTTCTCCGCTGAACTTTCCTTTTGTTTGGTAGGTTGTTTAAAAATCACCTACTAGGTACTGGGTCATAGAGACTGTCTTTGACCTGAAGGTTGATTACACCTGCATCCAGTTTCCCAGAATGAATTATGTGTATTTAAACATGAACCCTGGGTGCAATGGTTGAAACCTACCTCTTTTATCTAGTGAGTAGCCTCTCTACGGCGGTACTTACTAGCACATTTTAAATAATCAAACCCTGAGCAATCATTTCAGTCATTAGCGATGGCTGAAATGAACTGACTTTCTCACATAAGTCTACCGAAGAACATCACTAATGAGATCGGCCATAAACAAGTAAACCGACTGTCGGGAGTTGAGATCACTTTGATCCATCCAACAAGGACTACCGGTTGGAGAATGTGGCTTCCACCTAATCATACCAATCAGCAGTGCATCATAGAGTCATAGTTACAACTTAAAGAGGCAAAAGAAGACAAACTGCTTCATGAATACTCCTCAATGTGCAGTTAACAGTTTGTTTCTAAGTTTTAGCTGAATTTACCTTCTCAGAATACAAAACAATTTAGTTGACATTACAGGGATAACCTGTTGTCGTCGAGCTAGCACAAAGAAGCAATGAAAAATTCATTTTAAATTCCCCAACAGCTCATATTGATCAAAACTTGACGATAGTCTGAATCTCACTAAATACAAGTTACGCTAATGTTTCTTCGAAAGAGGAACCAATGAATCGAAAGCGCAGATAACCAAAATAATCCTATTAACTGACTAAAATCGATGGACTCCTATTCCATCTCAAATTTAAGATGAGCGATAGTATTTGGGTATAAAAATTACTTTCAAGACTACTTACATATGGAAAAGTAGCCAGGAGCGATGTCTAGACTGTCACCATGGTTACCTTTAACGAATGAAAAAGTTACTCTTCAATTTTATCACAAATCACATCTTCTGACATCATTACACAAATAGCAGTATGCAATTTATTTATAATTCAGATGCGAATGTCACTTTGATGCACGGTTTCAGTGTTGCAATGAATTATTTAAAGTTGATTTTACCATAAAAGAGGATTCTTAAAAGGTACTTTTATTGTTAACCTAAACTCGTGTCGGGAGAAAGTGGCAAGTACTGCCACCTGATTCTTCCTCTAAAGTCAATCAGTCAAGGACGGGAGTTGGCATATTTTGCAGACCGCTCCTCATTTTTCAGCACATGATGGTGATTTCTCAAGATGGTAGTAGATAAAAACGATCATGACTTCCCAATCATTCGGCCATATTCAGCAAAGAATACAAGACATTTTGAATCAAGTTTTTACGACAAAATAAACCCGAAAACCTTGTTCTTATAGCCAGTCTTCAATCGTCTACGTCCGTTTATATTTGAACAAAGCTGCACAGTTGGTTAGAAAAACATCCAAAGTTAACTTAACATGAAAAAGTTGATGAGCTTCAAGAATGAACTGTTTTCGAACAGGGTACAAATCTAATCGAATTAGAGGTTTTCAAGGGCTCTGACATCTGTGGGTCACAGTGGATCGAAAGTACCCCATGTCATTTAGTCCCAATTCAGATGAATCCAATGCCACAGAATGCATCAAAGAAGATTACGTCTGCACTATGCTACCACAGTGGAACAAGAGGGACTTCACAAACTACTATCCAATATAAACAGCATCTTTGTCAAAAGGGATAATTCCGTGGTAACAGCTGGCTGTTAGACAAAATTGTTGGATAGTAATTTACGTCAATGATTATGTCCCCAATATTGGTCGTGAGAAAAATGAGAACAAAGGCTTTGCGTAGGCGGAAACAGTTACCATACAGATTATCTGACATTCAAGAAACGGCCACAAAGAAATGCTAGGTTAACTTTCTGTGAGAAACAACCAACCAGAAGACTGTGTTTTTCTGCTAACAATAATATATTAAAATATGTACATGAAAATCTATAAATATGTGTTGATTTCCTTAATAAACGATCTGTTACCTGGTCCTTGTCTTCTGTTGTTACAATACTATTGGTCATAAAGATGGATTCTGTCAGCCACGCAGATACAGATCCAAAATCAGAACAAGTTAGATCCAGAATATGAATTTACTTGCAATATGTCATGTTACAACACCAGACAATAATGTTTAGACTGATTAAAAATTAATTTCAAGACTACATAGATATTGCAGAAGTGGAGGGAAGCGACATCTCTACCGTTGCTATAGTAACTTATAACAGACAAACAAAACCGCTCTTTTTACAAAAATCAACTGCAATTGTAATAAACTAAATGTAATTATCTCTGTTTTCCCGTAGCTACATTTCTGATTATCGTGTATTCCTTTTTTATTAAACCAATTTTCTTAAAAGCTAAAAGCTATGGAATGTTAGACGCAAAGGTATTCTCAATATGATTTGTCTCTCTCTCTCTGTTAGTTACCTCGTTTAAGTTATTTTCTATTTAGTTCACTTACTGCCTTAGGGGATATACTGATCGATTGATTTTATCGATTATTTGTTTGCTATGTCGAAACTATGGTCTGTTTGTTTCTCCCCGATCAACTCTAGTGAAGATATTTGAGTGAGACACATTTATTGTGTTGAACATATCACAACATATTTTGAACATTTTTCACATGCATAGATGAACTCTGTGATTTAATATTACTTTTGTTTGTTGGATATATATTCATGGATAATCCCCGACCAATATGTTAATGAAAACAAAACGAGTTACTCAGTGAAGAGACTCTTCTCAGAGAATTCATTTTCTTTAGCTGCAACACTGTTCTTTTGGAGCCAAGTATATCGATCATTCGACACGTATCTCGTCTAAAGGATTCAAAAACACTATCCGGTATGATTTCAGAAATGTGGTAGTGGCTTTATAAGGAGTGTGATAATCGAACACCTTGCCAACGATGATCAGTCCATCTCAGTAAACGCCTCCTCTCTTTCAAAATAATCTACCAGGTGAAGAATGACCTGCGTACTGTTGAGAAGTCCCAAAGCAGGACGAAACAACTGACTGTCCAGTATTCCCAGTTGGTTTTCCAATGGTTCTCTAACTAATGTCAGCTCATGATGAAATCCCGTAATAAAGCAATACGCTTACATCCCCTTTCTATTGTTGAAGCATTAATCATTCATTGTTAGAGAAACCGGAGCTCTGCATACATGAGAGAGAATTATTCAACCACTACTACCATCATGGTAACAATCTTTTTGATTTCTGCCAACTTGGTTTTTATTTGTTTTCTATAGTTTTGTTTGTAAGGATTAGTTATGTTTTGACGAGTTGATTACGGATTGATATTATTTGTGTTTCTAATTTCCTAATAACTAAGTTACTGCTTTAGAACTCTTACATAATACCACATTTTCCTTTGTTTCTGTACTCATACTGGTTAAAACTTATCCATCAAACTATTGATCATACACTTTTTTCCTTCATGTTCCCAGTGGAACATAGGGCTTCAGCCTAGTGGCTTGAAGTTTCTGTAGCAGTGTTTAATTTCACAGGATGGGTTTGCTAGCCTCATGCCCGACCTTTCCTCTTTACCAAAATTATTTCTGGCTTAGCAAGGTAAAGGAGTGCGGCGTCGACCGGGGATCGAACCCCGGACCATGTGCATGGTCGGCGAACGTCCTAACCACTGTGCCACCGACGCACAATCATACACTGTTCGATACTAACAACTGTGACGGTGACAACTCATCACTTTTGATGCTGACCTCTTTCTTGGGGAAATTGTATATAAATACGACTGTAGAGCTAAAAAGGAAAATGAATTCACCAAAAAGAGCCTCTTTGCAGAACTACTTGTTTCGTTTTCACTGATAGATATATCACACAAAGTGAAACAGTGTTGCATACTGCATAACAATGTTTCAAACAGGACTTATTGTTCATAATCATATCAGCAATTGTAGCTACAGGAATTTGAAACTTTCTTTTTGTATTTCTCTATATTCCTTTCTGTTCATCGCAGAAGTAAGATAGTTTTCCAGACATCTGGGGATATGTGTTGAATTATTCTTATTTTCAGTCGATTCGATAATTATGAAACTTCAGTTATCAGGCTTTTTCGTCACCCTGTTTTACTAGATTTTGAGAGCATAATTTTATCCCATCATCCTATTGTATGGTTGCGTGTGATTTCATAAGTCTTCCACTTCATTGCTTACTGAAGCTGGTGTCCCTCAAGGCGCTGTCCTTTCTCATTTTCTTTTTTCTTTCTTCTTGCATGACTTGCCTAACCCTGATGAAATAAACTTTGTGAAGTACGCTGATGATTTAACGGTTTCAATAGCTGTTAACTCCCAGCTAGAGTGTACTAAAATAAATTGCTTCCTATCGGGAGTCAGCAAATGGTCTGAGTCTAACGGTCTTAAACTGAATCCTTCTAAGTGTCAAACTGTTGATTTCAGCTTAAAATGTAGACGACAGTTAAAAGAAGTTATCGATTCCCATGACAGTTGTAAAATTGACGACAATTATATAGAAATCAAATCAGAAATTAAGTATCTTGGACTCATTCTCTCTTCTGATCTCTCCTGGTCTTCCCATGTCTTAGCAATCTCCAGTAAAATATTCCGCCTGACATTTTACATTAAGAAGTTAAGACACTCGGGTATAACTCAACCCGTCCTCTTACAGTTCATAAACTCTTGCATCCTACCTGTTCTTCTTTATTGTTCACCCCTGCTTATTCTTTCCTGGTTTGCTTAAAAAAGACTATGTCACAATTCGTAGAATGCTGAAGACTGTCAGTAGGGTGAGTGGTGTCCCAGTGGACCACATAGTTAACGTCGTTGTCGATAGGCACTTGACTTCGTGCAATAAATTTGCTAGAGGGATTTTGTCTGACTTGGAGCATCCGCTTTACCCTCAGCTTTCACCTTGCATCTCCTCAGGTAGAACAAGGAGTAACTTCAGAAAACTGTATGCTCTCACGACGTCTAAGTATAGAAATTCTGTGATACCATACTTGACAGCAAGTATTTTATGTGATGAAAAAAGTGTCAGGCAGGAATTAACTAACCTTTCTCCCTCATCTAGTAAATAAACAATTTCCTCCATCCATCCTTATAAACCTTCAAGTTTTACTTTTATTACTTCTATTATATTTATGGTCCTGTTAATTCTCTGTTTTACTCTCATAATTGCAAACACCAACTTATCTCCATGACGGCTGCCATCTTTGTTTTTCCCCTCACCATATCATGTAAAGAGAACATTATACTCAATATTTTTAAACATGTTAGGATTTCTATATCACATTGCCAATACTGTGTGACACAAACCCACGGCAATTTTCACTTGTATTCTTATTATTATTACCCTAGCTGTTATCATTATTATTGTTATTTCCACTTTATATGCTGCATGTTTTTGACACTAACTCTGTTGTAAATGTGGAAAATTTTCTGTGAGATTAATTTTTATTTATAATTTGAGGAAATTAGATGCAATATTGTGTATGATTGATGCTGAAAATTCCATTCTGTATCACAAGTACTGTTTTTGGAATAAATTAAATTATTATTATTATTATTATTACACTTATCATATCCAAAAATCTGCATACGGTTTTGTTATCAATGCCAATTCATTCGCCTGACAATGTAAAAATTGCCATATGCTGAAAAATTGTGATTAAGTTACTGTATATGTAAGCTGAGTTTGTAGATTTTAGTTTAAGATATGAAGAAATCGCATGTAATTTGCTTAAGAACACTTAAGGGTGCAGAGAAATCACTTTTCGAAGCTTCACTTTAAACCTGTACAACTATTTATGGGGCTTATTTATTTATGTACAGTGTTAATTGACAACAGAGGTCACAGGTTAAGGTCATTCATTTATCAGAGGTTATCGTCGCAAATAGGTAATAAAATAAATCAGAGTGCATGCGTAATAGCAATGTTTGATAAGATGAGAACAGTCTTACGCAATCTATAGGGTTGATAACTAATTAATTAATTAATTGATGAAGGACTGAAAATGTGCTACAAGGATAAAAATGACAACATCGATTTTATTATACAACTATTACACTGAGGTCATAGTGTAACAACAGAAGACAAGGGCTGGCAACAGATCCTTTTTTTATGAAAATCAACACGTATTCATACATATTTCACATACATTATTATAGCTTATGCAAGTAGACAAGCGCAGTCATCTGATTGGTTGTTTATCAGAAGTTAGGCAGACAAACGCAGGCTTCTGATTGGTTGTTTCGGGATTCCTCGACAAATAGAGTTCTCTATCTGCGAATCATATTTTGCCACGTTAACTTTGCTGTGATTGGTTGTTGAATCAGCCTTGCTCATATTTTCTCATGGCCTGCTCTCACCACAATAGTAGTAAAACAGGCTGAATGGAACGTTTTCTGAACACAAAATTTTAGGTATGAATACATTAAATAATAATAATAATAGTAGTAGTAGTATGAAATGTAATCAAAATTAAAATGTTTGTGATTGTTTGTGACAATAATAATTTGCTTTATTACAAAACAGTACTTCCGATACAGAATGAAATTCTCAGCATTTGGCTACTTTATCAATCAATAAAATTTTACATAGATTAAGCGTAATCTCAGTTAGTTTTGACAACAACATATTGGCATGTCGGTAGCAAAACCAAAATTGAACTGAGTGTTTGAAGGTGTTAGAAAAGTAGGTTCTAGCATATTTACTGGCGTAAGCAGAAGAAAGAAACAAAGCAGCACATAACAGAGAAAAAAAGGAGAGAGAGAGAGAAAAGGAAAAGAAAGAAAGAAAACGTTGTACCTATACATGATATGAATTGAAAAGACGACATCCAGTTGTTCTACTGACTATTTAATAAGTTATAGGTTTCACGCCTAATGCTTTCTTTATCGCACAGAAGACGAGCTAAATAGGTAGGGTATGGTTGAGTTTTTGTACTTACTAGTGCGTGCATATAGTTTCCTATATAGGCTTCTGGTCTGGTCTGGCCTGATGAGATACAAGGGGAGATTTATGAATGAAGGTGGGTGGTGTGAGTTAGATGAAATGGATTGAGAGCATTTTTCACATGAGTCCAAGTACTTGTCAACCAGAATATTAACAAGCTGGTCAAGTGGAACGTTGCTTACTACCCTGCTGACAACCTTTAACATCTTATGTAATAAGATATAGTCTTTCTTCAGTAGCCAGTCCTGGAAAAACTAAGGGGAACAATAGAGAATAATAGGCAGAATGCAAGAGTTAACGAATCGTAGGAGTAAGGGTTGGGTTAGGTTATACCAGCATGTCTTAACTTCTTGATGTAGAAGGTAAGATAGAATATTTTCTTAGAAATCATCAAGATATGAGAAGACCAGGAAAGATCGGCAGATAGAATAACGCCTAGAATAGCTGAACTATTCTCTATATCTCTTATCTTATTCGGGACAACTAATCTAGAGTTTGGTAGGATTTTGTCCTCTGAGCTAATGTGATTGACTCTGTCCTAATACTTTGGCCTCTGAATTTGACCTTAAAGTCAATGCAGAGGATTAGATAAACTCCACAGGATCCTTTTACTAAAATAAATTGTTTCTGATATCTAATATCATTTTCTTCACTTATCAAGTAACCATCGTTTCAGCTAGAGGTGACAGCCTGGATGAGAATATCGAAACTAGAATCGGCAAGCCAAGACAGATCTACATCGTTCTAATATCAGTTTGGAAATGTATCACACACAGTCAGCATAAAGAACAAGATTAGGAACTTCAATAGCAAAGTTAAGTAAGTTAGTTCTTCTGTATAGTCCAGAAACCTGGCGTTTCAGGGATAGCATTTCGAACGGGCTACTATGGACTTTCATCAACAGCTGCCACCTACTCTGACTCCATACTGATGATTAAATGTCCAGAAAGAATTGGCAGGAATAAATCCTGGAAAGGAACCAGTCAAGAACCTACTACTCAACAAAGACGGTGATGAAAATGAAGACGAATCGTGAAAGCACGTCGCTTGAGATATCAAGCTCAAGTGGGAAACAACGAAGTTGGCGTTCGTGGGCGATATTGAGGAGATCATTAGGAGAGGAGATGAGAGAATTTGGGCAATTGTAGAACTAGACGAAGAGGGCTGGATAGATCAGGACAATCTGAAGATGTGCTTTTGAAGCCATATGTTCCACTCAAAATCCAAGAACATAACATCATAGAACACAAGTTGTTTCCATCTTAAAGAAGATTCAACCTTCAACGACACTTTTCTTTCAATTTCTTCCTGAAATAATTCACAATTGTTGTTTGGGAATCAATTAAAAATTTCCATGAGTTTATGTTGCAAGCCAAGCAGAACAAGAAACCGGGAAAAGTAGCCGCATTGTACTCCATGCAAATTTATGTACCTAAGCAGTTTAGGCGAACCTCCATGTAGTCGAAATGCAGTAGTTGATTTATCCATCCTGCAATATACACATATATATGTTTATATAACCAGCATTAGGCCTTAGGAACTTGTCTTTGACAGGAGATTCCTAGATCTGCTTACCTAAATCGAAACAAGTTGCACACAGTGAAATATTCCCTTACGATATGTAACTCTTTTGAGTCACTACCTAGTTTACATTTGAGCAAAGAAAGAACAAACACTGGTGCACCATAACATGGATCCATTTTATTTCGTCGCTTCTCATTGTCAGCTGCACACAACCTATAATCAATAATAAATAAAAGTCATGGCGAAATTTAACTTACTTTTGTCATCAACAAGCATATTATATGAGGGTCATGGGGAGGCAAAACATCAGGACGAAAAGGTAGCTGAGGTGTTAGTATATATATATATATATATGTATCTTGCTAGAAAAAATTTTCTAGAGAGTTAGGGTGGTAACAAAGCACTTAGTTACAACTACATAGTTAGATAAGAGGAGATCAAAATTTAGTGTGCAACGGGTCAGCTGAGAAGGTGATGATGTAATGTGGTGAGTAAAACTCATTGGGTCAAGAAAAATTAATTCTTATGGAAGGCAGGCAGAGGAAACAAGTCGTAGGGAGATGGTGAGTTGAAAAGATAAGTTAATGAAATCAGAAGATCAACAGTTATTAAGATATGAGTCACTAGGGTAATTGGAGTTCAAAGGCATATTTCACGTGGATTTCAGCTGTTTCATTGATAGATCTTCAGCAAACTGAAGAGGAAGACTTGAGCTGTTTTGTCCACTAATTATTTTGAATGATTCCAGTGGGTTTACTTGGTGTTCAGTGTCATCGAATGACCTTGGCGGCCTGTTTGAACATTTGTGGGCTACCACATTCCATGTACATTTTGCATCTATTTACTCGTATTTTATTGGTATTTACATATCACATTATGCATTCTAATCGTATTATCCACTCCCGGGATTTTATAAAACGTTTTAAACCCAAAAACTTTCATATTTGCAATAAACTCAAGAAAAAGCACCATGGAGGTTGGCAGCGTGCCTTAAAATCTACACCCATACATCACACCACTGTTCCAGTTATCATTAGTACCAACTGCCGGTCCCTGCCTAATAAAATTCTGGATTTTCAGTCCTGTTGTCAAGTACCTACCACAATACTGGTATTGTCACTCTACAAGAAACCTGGCTCCATGACTCATACGATGACAATATTGTGTCTCTAAACAATTTCAATGTTTTTCGACAAGACCGTATTTGTTCCAAGAAAAAATGTGGTGGAGGTGTTGCAACTTTTATTCACTCAAAATGGTCCATTTCAAACAAAGTTTGTTTCAAATTCTCGAATGACTTCATTGATTGCATCACTGTGAGATGTCGCCCGAAACACATTTCAAAATACAAATTCATTTATATTTCTAATGTTTATGTCTCTCCTGGCTGTACCATATTGGATTTATCTATGTTCGCCGATGAATTCACCGCTTTTGCTGCAGCTTGCTTCGAGAACTCTTTATCAATAGTAACTGGCGACTTCAATGGAGCGATTGCTCCTTCCTTATATCACTTGGTCATGACAATATTGTTAACTTTGCCACCCGTCTTGGTAAAAAACTGGATCTAGTATTCATCAATGATGTTGGTATATATGAAGCTCGCAAACGTGCTCCTCTACTTAATTCTGACCACTGCATCATACGTGTACTGCCTAAAATATATTCCAAATCACACAAAGGTGTCCTCTCTCACCTCTACAGTAAAGTTCAACGGAGATGCTACTCAAAAGACAACCTAGACAAGCTCAGATGCATGTTGAAAGACACTAACTGGGACTTATTTACAGAACAAACATTAGATGAAACAATCACAAACACTACCGATTATCTTAAATTCTGTTTCGAAATATGTTGTCCTAAAGAAACATTATTCATTCGATTTGATCGCTTATCTTCGCCATATCTCAAAAAGCTACGTAGAAATAAAGAACTGTTGTTCAAAACTAATGATAAGCCTGGTGTAAAAAAGTTAAACATTCTGATAAAACTGGAAATAAAAAGACTAAATGTTTTATATAATCAAAGATTTTTGTCATGTAAAACCCCTTCTAATTTATGGAAACTTTTCAAAGAAATTACTAACGGTAAGCGATGTATTTCTGTTCCATCTCTTAATGTTGACACTCTTAATAAATCTTTCATACGCTCTTCTGTTGATACCCTTCCAAATGATACAAATCATATTGACAATAACTTTAGTGGTTTTAATACCCTTGATGTGCTTAAATGTCTCCGGTCTCTTAAGCCTTCTCAAAGCCTTGGTCCTGACGGCATACCTGCCATTGTCCTCAGGAATTGTGCTGATATTTTGTGTTATCCTCTTACTAACATTTTTAATGCTCTTTTTCCGGTAACGTTCTACCTTTTGCATGGAAAAACATTAAAATTATCCCTATACCAAAACCATCTTCTGGTTCTGATATTAAATTTCGGCCTATTGCAATTACTTCCCCCTTTTTAAAATTGATGGAAAAATTACTTTTACTTCGTCTTGAACCCGCTTTGAAACCTTTTAATGATCCTAAACAATTTGCATACAAACATGGTAGAAGTACCTTGGATGCTGCGGTTGTCTTATATCACAATGTTGTCTCTTGTTTAGACAAAGGTGCTAAATATGTTCGTAGTGCTTTCTTAGACTACACATCTGCTTTTGACTCTGTACCTAGGGGCCTTTTGTAAATAAGCTATCGTTGACACAAACAGGATCCTGGGCTAAGAGTTGGTTGCATTCCTATTTTTCTGATAGAATGCAGTATACTGTATATAACGGCAAATCTTCTTCTACCTCGCTTACAAAATCCGGTGTTCCACAAGGTGCTGTCCTCTCTCCTTTTCTTTTTTCTTTCTTCCTACATGACCTACCTCATTCAAACGAAACTAACTTTGTCAAATATGCAGATGATCTGACTGTATCACTGCCTATCACTTCCGAGTCTGACAGCTCCAAACTTAAT
Organism: Trichobilharzia regenti; assembly: GCA_944472135.2. Taxonomy (NCBI): domain Eukaryota; kingdom Metazoa; phylum Platyhelminthes; class Trematoda; order Strigeidida; family Schistosomatidae; genus Trichobilharzia; species Trichobilharzia regenti. Next base: position 3,243,999 of record OX235264.1, on the reverse strand, counting down.
AGCTTTCTGTTGGACATCAACAACTGGTCCAAGTCAAATGGTCTTATATTAAATCCTTCCAAATGTCAGGCTTGACTTTACTTTCAAGCATCGACGTGACTTACTTGAACTAGTTAACTCGCATGATCCCTGTAGCATAGATGGCACGGAAATTGAAACCAAATCAAGCATTAAATACCTTGGATTAGTTTTTCCTCTGACCTTTCATGGTCATCCCATATCTTATCTATCTCTAAGAAAATGTTTCGTCTTACCTTCTACATTAAAAAGTTAAGACAATCAGGTATCAACCAACCTTTAGTTTTGCAATTTTTAAACTCCTGTATTTTACCTATTGTACTCTATTGCTCTCCATTAATCTTTCCTGGGCTGCTCAAAAAAGATTATATCATATTACGAAGAGTATTAAATGCTGTGAGTAGAGCTTGTGGTCTGCCACTGCATGAGCTCGCTAATACTATAGTCGAGAGGCATATAAATTCCTGTACGAAATGGGCAAAGGCTATAATGTCAGACCCTCTGCACCCCCTTTATTCACACCTGTCCCCTTGTATCTCATCAGGTAGGACGAGAAGTCAATATAAAAAGATATATGCTCGTACCACTAAGTATAGAAATTCTACAATACCCTATTTAGCGCGTACTTTATGTGACGAAGACTCTGTTAGACGTGAAACTTACAAGTTACTATGTAATTAGCACAGTGAATCGACCCTTTTATCGTTCATCTTTCTGTATTTTATGGTGTCACACTTTCTATCGTTTAAATCGTTACTCTGCTATTTTATTTTAGTTGGTATTACTATTATTACTACAATTTTGTACTTTATGCATATTTTTCTCCGTATGGCATACAGTATTTTGCTACGTAGCTGCTATAACAATCGTTTTATTACTATTATGAATGTGTATTTTAAATTTTTTTGTCGTTTTTGAGTAAATTAGATGCAATATTGTACTGAATGCTGAAAATTCCTTGCTGTATCATGAGTACTGTTTTTGGAATAAAGCAGAAATTTATTTATTGTTTATTCCTAAGAAGCTCCTTGAAACCCGTTCGAAGAATTTGATGTGACCTCTACTTTCTGTTCTTCCAATTTTAACTGCTCTCACAGATGTATGTGAATTGGTATACAAATTTGAAGGTAACACATGAAGGGTACTTGTCGACCTTCGACTGCACCAACGACGAAGATGTTTGGAGCAGAGAGACTAGTTTTATAGTAGAAAAAAACATGCTTTTAAACTTGATTACTTGATTATGAGTTGGATTATTGGCCTCATCACATCGTAAAACAGCGTTATTCATTGCATAACGTTCCGAAGACAGCTTATCATTTATAACCCTATTGAGACAATAAACCTAGAAAGCAAAAACCCGACTATAAAACTTCATGCATTTACATACAACCATACAAAAGTATGAAGAAATCTGACAGTCGTAAGATCTAACGCGACAGGGTGGAGAGAAAGAACGATTAATAACCGAAACTTTATTTATCAAAATCAACTAAGAATCCAATGTAATAAGAATGATGCAACACTTGTCCGGACTATCTGGAAAGTCACTAACACTTCTTACTCCCCTAAAGATATATAGAAAAGAAAACGGCGAGATGTAAAAATCAAGTTTCGCTATTTCGTATGACAGAATTATAAACAATGAAAATTTGTTTGAAACGATATCTTGTAAGTGCGTATTCCATTTGACTATGCGAGATATATTCAATTGCGAAGGGGAGATGGAATTACATGTAGCCACAGTGTCCAAGTATTACACGTATTGGAAATCCTCTTGAAATCAGACAAAATAAAGTTTGTTTATAAATTATATAAACTTTAAGCGGATTGTTTTCATGAAGCGGTCAATTACTTAGCGGTTATCACTTTTATAGCTACATTATCAATTTTCCAACCGATAAGCTAAGCTCAAGCTGAGCTCATAGTGCGAAAACAGAAGAGAATGGCCAGGAAACAGATCGTTTATTAAGGAAGTCGACACATATTTATAGATTTTCATGTACATTATTATAGATTATTGTTAGCAGAAAAACACAGTCTTCTGATTGGTTGTTTCTCACGGAAATTTAACCTTGCATCTTTTTGTGACTGTTTCTTGAATGTTAGATCATCTATATATTAACTGTATCTGCCTACGCAAAGCCTTTGTTCTCAATTTTCTCACGACCAATATTTGGGACATAAACATTGATGTAAATTACTGTCCAACAATTTTGGTTAACAGCCAGCTCTCACCATAATAGTACATGGCACTGAATAAGGAAGTGAAGAAGAAAATTTTTCAACACACTGAATGGCAACTGAAGCAGAACAGCAGGCAGGCTGCAGGTAGAAGAGACCTCAGGACATTATATCAGACAACCAGGTCTCTATTTGGGAAAACATCAACCCAGATTATAAGGTGAACAAAAGATGTTCAAGGGAGCCTGATTACTAAAAAGGAGGAACAAATAAAATTATGAATAGGCTGATCACCTCAAAAGACTCTTGAATCTACTATCAAGTGCAGCTCAAACAGAAATACAAGCAGCGGCATTCAAAGAACCGCCTGCAAGAGGACACCTGCCCTCTAACGAAAGCAGAATTTCTAAATGTGATCAAGTACTGGACGTCAACCGTGAAGGCAACAGACAGAATTCTCCCGAAGCACTGAAAACGGACTCAGAGACTGCGACAGATATGATCATGCCATTATTGAAAAAGGTTTGTATGAAACGAAAGGTACCTAGCGATTGGAAGAAAGACTGGCCACCGTGTCAATGTGTTAAAGAAGGGCGACTTAGGCCCGTGCGAGAACTGACTAGCTTGGAAGAATTCTCTTGTCCACGGGAAGTAAAGTTCTTATTCACATCATCCTGGAGAGAATAAAGCATGCCCTATACATATCGCCCCAGCACCAAGATCAAGCTAGATCAAAGAAAGGCAAATCACTGGCTGATCAAATTGCAACTCTAATTATCATCATCATCTCAGAACAAAGTTAAGAATGGCAGTCGAACCTCACTCCACCTCAACTTCGTCGACTGTGAAAGAGATTTCAAGAGCATTGACCGAGAAGTAATATGCAAACTACTTCAGAACTACAGCCATGCAGTGTTCGAGTCCTAATCAACCTCATTCAACAGCTGGTTATGTGACAGTGCCACGTGTCAGGTGATCCACGACGGAAACCTCTGAGAGTTATTTTGAGTGAATACAGGAGTAAGACGGGCAGTCTGTTATCACCGATGACATTCCAAATTGTGGTGGACTGGATTATGCGTCAGATTGTGTGTTGGAAGTGAGAGGAAAGAAATACGCCGGACTACAGATAACGGGGGGCTCTAGAATTTCTGTATTTGGCAGATGTCCGATGTCACACAAACTCGAAGACTTGGAGACAGGAGAAAACCAACAAACTTGGCTGAAGAAGCGGCCGGCGAAGTCAGGACTGAAGATGGATATAGAGAAGACGGAGGTGATCCAGATAACCACCGTCACCACAACCCACTGCAGCAACGACAACCAGCATCAATATCATCAAAAGGAGAGATTTTTCAGAGGTCATTTCCTTCACTTATCCAGCCAGGAAGCACGGTTCCAACCACAGGCACACGTCATGGATGAAGATGTCAAAACTGGCTAGTAAAGGAACGGCAAGATACGCATTTATCAAGCTGAAACCAGTTTGGAAATCTTCTGCATTGCACTCCACAGCATAAAAAACAGGATTCAGATTCCGGATTCATTCAGTCCTTCTATACAGCTCAGGAACTTGCACTGTGCTCGCCACAGGAAATGGATTTCCAACGAGCCACTGCGGACTTTTATCAACATTTGCCACTTTCGCTGTCGTCGTATTCAAGATCAGGTGGCCAGCCGGTTGATTAGGAGAAATCTGCAACAGGAAACTCCGCAGCAAAACAAATCATCCAAGACCTGATTGCTCAACAAATATTTAGGAGAAAATGGGGATGGATGAGGCATACGTTGAGGAGGCTGTCGAATGATATCGCATGCAGTGCAGGCCGTTGCTTGAGTGGAAGCCGAATGGACAGCGACGACGAGTGTGTCGTCAATGCGAGGGTGACATGGAAGAGACTGTGATTTGAAATCAAGGAGATAAGAGAATATGGGGAATCGTGGCGTAAGCTGAAGAGGACAGGAGAAAATAGAAGGAAGCGAAGATTATTTTTTGGAATTCAATGGAATAGTAATATAATAATTTTTGGTTTGTTGATGGCTTTCCCTAATTTCAATGAAAATTACTTCATGAATCGACATTACTTCCATAATGATTGAAAACCATGGTGCACTGAACATCCTTAATACTTAATGCATCAACAACCCAGTCAAGAATCTTATACAAGATCTTGAGGTTAATAATTGAACCTATTAACTTTGCAACGACCAGGTTGGAATCCAATGATCCTTGAATTTAGGCTTCTGTTTGTGGTATAACGCCACTGGCAGTTAATGTCACAGAGTGGCGTCTACCTTAAACACAACATGGTGGATTCTATATGTCTTTCTGATATAAGTGTAAAACTTGAGCACTGTGGTAGTACAGCATAACTCCATTATGGATAAGATGGACTCACACAAAAAACTTGGAGGCTCTGGACTTCGCCGACGATATATGTTTGATTTCCCACAAACTGGAAGATATGGAAGTGAAAAACAACAAGTTCGCAGAAGAAGCATCAAACATAGGACTTCAAGTGATGAAGATTTTTGGCCAACACCAACAGCAGCAACAACAACAGACAACAATCAGCCAGCATAAATGGGAGGATCCTGAAAGAAACAACCTCCTTTACCTACCTGGGAGGTATCGTTTCAACTATAGGCGGACGGGACTGACGAGGATATCGAAGCCAGAATCGGAAGAGCAAGACAGGCTTTCATTACTCTTAAGTCTGTGTGGAAGTCAACAGCACTCAGCATCAAAAGTAAGATCCGGATTTTCAACTCCAATGTAAAGTCAGTGCTTCTATACGGATCAGAGACTTGGAGAGTCATAAAGAGCATCTCAAACAAACTTCAGACCTTCATTAACAATTGTCTTCGCTCAATACTTCGCTCAAGATCAGATGGCCGGCCAGAAAAGATCAGCAACAGGAATCTCTGGCAATGAGCGAACCAACTCAGCAGGAACCGATTGTAAAACAAATAGGCAGGAAGAAGTGGAGATGGATTGGCCATACCCTGAGGAAACCATCAAGTGAGTGACATCACTAAACAAGCCGTCAAGTGGAACCCGAAAGGGAAGCGGCGAGTTGGTCGTTAGTGCGAGGGTGACTTGGAGGAGGTCATGCGAGGAGGAGATGAAAGCATGTGGGAAGACTTGGAGCGGGGTGAAATTGTTGGCAGAAAACAGAAGGCAATGGAGAAGCGCAGCTGAAGCCCTATGTTCCTCTAGGAGCTAAGGGATATAATAATTTATTTTGATAAAATCACATAGTGTTGTACAGTAGTAAAATTTACTAATGACGACGTTTCAAGCGGAATTTATTGCTGCTCATAATCATTATATCAAGGCACTACTCTCACAGCTTTCTTGCTTCATTTATATACATGAGTAAAAACTGATGATTAGACATTTGAATGAAACCAATATAAGATAAAGTACATTCCGAAACAGTATTAGTGTTATCAATAAAATACAATAAGATGGGAAATAAGACGAGTGTTTTTATAGTCAAAATAAGTAACTTGTTAGAATGTTATAATGTATGCGAATTCAGTACATTTTAACATTATTTATTATCCTCCTCTGATTTGATTGACTTCTGGTAATAATATCTTACATACATAGATCTCTGGTGCTTGCATTCAGTCATTTCTGTTGCATATGTTGGGTGTAGACTTGATGAACCAGGCAGGATTCAGTTATCAATCTCTCTCTCTCCACCTACCTTTATTACTTTTTAGAATTTTGACTCTATCCCACCCACTTTATTGTGTGGTTTTGTTTTAATGCATGCAGCGCAATGTAGTGCTCAGTTTTTTTCTAAATTAATCATCATTGCGATTGAGGTCATCCGTCCTAACCTTAGCTAAATTCTTATGTTCCGAGGATCTGACTACTCTCGACCTACTAGTTTGACCAATGTAATTGACCTCACAGTCATTGCAAGATATTTTGTAAATTATATTATTTTTTTTAGTTGGGTTCATCTGGGACTTTGGCTTACAGAGCTTATCCTACCTGAGTGAGTTTTTACGTTTGAATGCCACCCTAATTGCTGCTTTATTAAGAACCCAACACCGTGGGGTCTCGGGCGTCCCCTCCTTCTTATATGGTATAACTGCTATAGATATCTTATATTCTTTCTTATCTATGTTATTATTATTATTAGTATTAGTTTTATCGTTATTTTTATTTTGCTTTTGACCTTTTCTAATCTTCCTAATGAATTTTATAGGATAGTTAGTTATTTAACACCAAGCCTCCTTCTCCCATCTGTTTCATTTCATCTTTTAGGTTTTTGTTTCTACTAGTTAGTGCTATTGCTCGGTTTGTTAGATACACTTAACTAAGCCAACCTTTACAGACAACACATTCCACTGGATATGACTTCTTATCAACACTCCTTCTTTTAGCCGCCAATCAGCAAGTGATTGATATTGTTATTTCTTAGATTTGAAGGAATTTCAGTTTAATTTTACTACTTTAGACTTGAGGATAAACACCTTCAGACAGCGCCCACGTGATTTGTAAGCAAACAGTTGACTTTTCGTTCAACAACACTAGAAACCAAAGTGAATACAATTTATTGCGTAACAATAAGAAATTGAAAAATGACTCATTTGTCTGTGTAATTTGATACATTAATGAATAGTCTATACGAATATTTTGTTTTTATCAAATTAACAATTTTCGTGAATTAGTTATCACAAAATAAAGCTAACTGCTTGACAGATAAATAATAATATTCTGTATGGATTAGATGGTGTTCTTTGTCTGGGTTGGTAGATACCATGTTTGATTTTATAATATTATCAGCATTGCCTTGGATTCTGAGTAGAACATAAGGCTTCGATAGTACATCTGCATTTCAGTCTGTTCTCTGAGGTCTTATTTAGATGGTCGCGAAATTCTTAAACCACCTTTGAACTCCTAACTGTTCGTTTTTATTTAGGGTTACACTCAAGGACCTGCCTGAAGTATGACGTCACTCAGAGGTCTCCTCAGTGTATGTCCGATCTATCTCTATTTTATTCCACATATTTGTTGAGCTATGGGTTTTTCGGTAATTCGTTGACAGAGTCCCTTTGGCTTATCATTCTCGGTTAGACGTTTTAAGCATCAAGCCTGTGAAGATAGCTGATAATGAAAGTCTAAAGAGGTTTGTTGGAAATGCTTTTCGTGACGAGTGTACCGAGTTTCTTGACCATACAGAAGCACCGACTGACTAGACATTACAGTTGAAAATCCTTTCCAAATTGATTTCAGAATAATGAAGTAAAAACCCACTGGGTTCAGAACCCAGGACCCTCCGTTTATTAGACAAGCTCGTAGACCACTAAGCCAGTGTGACCCACCCCAATGGCTAGCCCATGAATTTTAACTTCTACCAATTCGCTATGTTTGGCACAATCACCACCACAATACGCTCACACTAAATACAGACATTTCAGGATAGTTTATAGCACAAATTCTTCCCTCCAACTGCTAATCTGATCAGGACAACATTACATCACTTGAAGAAGAATTAAATTCAAGGATTACTCGACAGTTGTTACGTGAAAACGAAATGGAAAACAGTCAGGCAACAGAAAGCTTCTGAGGCATGAACTACAAGGATAATCGAAGCCACACGATGGATTCGTTTATAACACACACGCTGATTTCAATCGTTTGATTCCCCTCATCGTCAGCATGGCGAAAAAGACTCGGGCTGTTTTTCTGTAAACATTCGGCGTCCAGTGTCGATTGGGTTGAAGGCAGTTGATGAGAGCCGATGAAATAAAATGTATCCATATTAATAATCCCCACCACTGTTTGCTCCAGCAATCTTCAGTTGTTATTTTTAGTTTAGTCTCTAACCGACTAGTGCTTTTCATGTTACGTAATTGTTTCATAAAACTTACCAAGATTTATTTATTCGATGATATTTGATGGTTAGAGGTAATCAGCAGGAAGCCTTGGACCTAGGTTTCGTGCTAGTTAGGACTCGTCAATGACAGTTAGTTTCTAGGGGTCCGGCTTGTTACACGTTTCGTTGTGACTGTTAATACACTTGATAGTTTGCTCTAACGTCATTCCTGCCTAGTCGATTTGTGAGTTGACTGTTCCAGTCACTGTTAACCACAACAAAAACGATACGATAAGATACCACCAAAACGGTGACGCAAAACAAAAACAAGAAAAGGAGAAAGACCGTTGATGCAGAGAGCTTTTAAGATCACATATCAACAACAAAAAGGGATGGTACCAATCGAGTATACATATGTTCTGAATGGCCTTGACTGTAATCATTTAGACTGACGACAAATTAAAACAACCAATAACCAGTAGGGTTCCAGAGTGACAGGTGTATGGGGGAATACAAACAGCACTGTAGTGTAGAGATCAACATAATATTTTAGTAAAAAAGGGCTTATATAACAGTTTAGTCATGGATTGATATCAGTCAAGGAAGCATTGAAAATGACCAAGGAGTAGTGGTCAACAGATGTCTCATCCTAGCCTGAGACTTCTCTGCAGGACGCTTCCATGACTCCATATACAAGCGAACCCAACGCACTACAGTTCCGAGGCCACTTGTGCAGCTATTCAGCAGTAAGCTATGAAAATCCTAACCTCTGTCAGTTCACGATTTTAATGCCACTGCTAGCCGATATCGTCGGTGAATATTCGTCTTCACACCCCACCTGGTGGATCCCACTGATGACAATTTCTCACTAGATCCTCAGAAGTTAAAAATTTTCACCTGGCTGAATACCTGATTAAGTGGTTGAATGGTTAACGTAACTTGAATGTCCTTGGGTTCACCTCTTGTTTGGATAGTGATATTGTACTCATGAAGAGTCCCAAATTGGGACGAAATAGCTATCCAGTACTCTCTGTTGGTTTCCAATAGTTCTCTAACGAATATCGATCACTGACAAAACTTGAAACGTATTATATCCCTACAAACCAGCTCTTGAAAATATGACCTGAAAACAGAAAAAAAAGCGAATCGTATCGATCATAAAAGTAACTGTTCTTCTATCTGTCTGTTTATAATCCCGTCTATGTTTTATCTATCTGAGTTCATTGCCTTCGAAATAGTAATAATAATAATAATAACAATAATCAGTATTACAATTTTTTCCCTCTGTGGAGTAGTAATGCTCACAATCTGATATGTCATTATTTTCGACTATCATCAGTAATAGCGGTCGTAGTATTAGTAGTATAGACATTTAGACATTGTCATTCTATTTGCCTAGCCAAAAATGTACTCGTCTATTAAAACTGCAGTCTGTCTGTCCTTCTATCAATCTATCCATTTGTCCATCCATCTATCTGCCTGTCTGTCTATCCATCTTTCTAACCACTTACAACAATAACGATATTTGACCTAAAATAGCCAATCACATCCACGAGCGGTTATTATTATTATTACTAGTTGAAATAAATTAACTTTACCTAGATGTATATAGTCTAAGGCATAAATCAATAGAATTTTACATAACACATTAGTAACACATTGTAATACTCTGGTAATTTGTTCCAATTTTGATCAAAAATTGATATCAGTTAGTGGGCCAGTGAAAACTAGAGAGTACCGATGGACATATACATTCTTCTACGTTGAAGGGACTCCTCTTTTGGAATACTTACCCATGATTCCCTCAGGAGTAGAACCCAGAACCTTTCGGTTACAAGGCAAGCTCGTATACCATTTTCAATGGTTCTCTAACTGATATTAATCCGTGGTCAACTCATAAAAAACATAATTAACCCTTACAAACCAAACTATAGAAGATTAATCTGATGCTCGCTAGTGACTTGCTAAAGGTTGGAGTTTCCTGAGTTCTAGTGAGAAGTCGTGACCAGTGAGGTCCAATTAGATGTCACGTGTGTGGATGGATGTCCCACCAACGACAATGGTTAGGGTCGCGCTAAATCACGAGTCGGTAGAGTTAGAATTCATGAGCCATTGAATCGGGTCCCAGAGACTGAGTTGTCTATGAGCTTGTCTTGTAACTGGAAGTTCCCAGATTCGAACCCTGGAGGGTAGGTGCGTACTGCTGATGATTCCCATACTAGGATGAAACTGCAACAGTCCAGTACTCCTTCGTTTTCAATGGTTCTCTAACTGATATTAGCCCGTGGTCAACTGGTAAAAACATAACTAACCCATACAAACCAAACTATAGAAGACATATATAGATAGATAGACAGATAGATAGATAGATAGATAGATAGATAGATAGATAGATAGATAGATAGATAGATAGATAGATAGATAGATAGATAGATAGATAGATAGATAGATAGATAGATAGATAGATAGATAGATAGATAGATAGATAGATAGATAGATAGATAGATAGATAGATAGATAGATAGATAGATAGATAGATAGATAGATAGATAGATAGATAGATAGATAGATAGATAGATAGATAGATAGATAGATAGATAGATAGATAGATAGATAGATAGATAGATAGATAGATAGATAGATAGATAGATAGATAGATAGATAGATAGATAGATAGATAGATAGATAGATAGATAGATAGATAGATAGATAGATAGATAGATAGATAGATAGATAGATAGATAGATAGATAGATAGATAGATAGATAGATAGATAGATAGATAGATAGATAGATAGATAGATAGATAGATAGATAGATAGATAGATAGATAGATAGATAGATAGATAGATAGATAGATAGATAGATAGATAGATAGATAGATAGATAGATAGATAGATAGATAGATAGATAGATAGATAGATAGATAGATAGATAGATAGATAGATAGATAGATAGATAGATAGATAGATAGATAGATAGATAGATAGATAGATAGATAGATAGATAGATAGATAGATAGATAGATAGATAGATAGATAGATAGATAGATAGATAGATAGATAGATAGATAGATAGATAGATAGATAGATAGATAGATAGATAGATAGATAGATAGATAGATAGATAGATAGATAGATAGATAGATAGATAGATAGATAGATAGATAGATAGATAGATAGATAGATAGATAGATAGATAGATAGATAGATAGATAGATAGATAGATAGATAGATAGATAGATAGATAGATAGATAGATAGATAGATAGATAGATAGATAGATAGATAGATAGATAGATAGATAGATAGATAGATAGATAGATAGATAGATAGATAGATAGATAGATAGATAGATAGATAGATAGATAGATAGATAGATAGATAGATAGATAGATAGATAGATAGATAGATAGATAGATAGATAGATAGATAGATAGATAGATAGATAGATAGATAGATAGATAGATAGATAGATAGATAGATAGATAGATAGATAGATAGATAGATAGATAGATAGATAGATAGATAGATAGATAGATAGATAGATAGATAGATAGATAGATAGATAGATAGATAGATAGATAGATAGATAGATAGATAGATAGATAGATAGATAGATAGATAGATAGATAGATAGATAGATAGATAGATAGATAGATAGATAGATAGATAGATAGATAGATAGATAGATAGATAGATAGATAGATAGATAGATAGATAGATAGATAGATAGATAGATAGATAGATAGATAGATAGATAGATAGATAGATAGATAGATAGATAGATAGATAGATAGATAGATAGATAGATAGATAGATAGATAGATAGATAGATAGATAGATAGATAGATAGATAGATAGATAGATAGATAGATAGATAGATAGATAAAGACAGGACTCTAGGTGGACACAGAGAAGACGCAGGTGATGAAGATAACCACTATCACCAACACTAACAACAGCAAGATCAACAACCAGCATCGATCTGCATCAACTGGAGAGATTTAATAGAGGTTATTTCCTTCACTTATCTAGCTAGGAATCACAACTTCAACCACAGCCAGCGAAACGGATGAAGATCTCAAAGCCATGTCAGAAACCAGTTTAGAAATGTTTTGCAATGCAATCTGAAGCATAAAGAAATAGACTGAGATTTTCGACACAAATGTGAAGTCAGTCAATCACTTCTCTTAAATCTTTCAGATACTTGACCAGCTTGTTATGAAAAGTATTTCCAACAAGTTAATGCAGACTTTTTATCAACTGATACCCACTTCGCTGGCTGGCTTCATACTGAAGATCAAATGGATGGCTGGCCAGAACGAAATAGCAAAAAGAAACTTTGGCTGGGAACAAACCAACAGGCGAGAGCCGATCAAACGACAAATATGTATGCGAAAATGGGGATGGATCAGATACACGCCAATGAGGAGGCAGTTGGATGTCATCATGCACCATGCCAGTGCTCGAGTGGAATTCCATTGGGGAACGACGAGTGGTCGTCAATGAGAGGGTGATGTGGAGGAGATCATGTGAGTCGGAGGAGATGGGAGATTAAGGGCAGTCGAGGACCAAGCTTAAGAGGAAAATAGAAAATAGAAGGAAGTGGAGATGTGTTGTTGAAGCCCTATGTTCCAAGAAAATGATCATATAAGGAGACGTTCATTGGCGTAAAAATAGCAAATAACAGGGAGGTAGATTTGATGTTACTGGAAGGAAATGATATGATGTTGCGGAGATACATGGTAGACACGTGAAAGGAACACAAAGAAACACAATGTGAAGGCGGAAAGTAGCACAACACGGGAGATCTGTACAAGTGGTTATTTGAAGACAATGGTGTACATAATTTGGCTATATATGTATATCACCTTGGTTTTACAAGGAAGAAAGGGAGTGTGTGCGAAGCTCTATTCTAGAACATCTGATCTACTTCTGTCACTTGATCCACCCTGACCATGATTTCAAGATCATATATAGAATCCATGCTAACTTGCTGGCCGCGTTTTCTTCGTTACAGACTTCTAAAGACAGCTGAGGCCTTGGCAATTCATGACTTTAAGACAAACCTTTGTGTACAAAAGAAGTATGTACAATCCCTACTTATGCCTTGGTCGTAGAGGGATAGATATCTATTTGTTTTGTTTATTTAGTTATTCTATGTACTTATCCCTTATTACTTCGATTATTTTATTATTATTATTATTATTGCCATTCTCAGTCTGAATCTTTTCCACTTGATCCACTTGACAGTTTGAACCCAAGATTATTAATTTGTATATTTTTTATTTTTACAATATTGAATTCTATCTTATCAAATTTCACACCATGTTATGTAACATTTTATATCCGTCTACTAATCTTATAATTATGCGTCACTTGGATGCACCGCCATTCCACGGTGAGTGGCAGTGTTCCCACTGAGCCTCAAACCCAGTACCTATCGTTTCGGACACCAGAGCGTTATCCACTAGACATACTACTTGGGAAACAACAGCCACCTTATGTGCAAGGAGTATCAGTCATTAATTAATTCATTCTTTCTCGATTTTCCTGTTGGCTGATTGGACCAAACTGTTCCCTGGAGAATGCTGGTACATCGAGACGACCAGTCTCGAATAGGGCAAAGTGCACATCCTGGATTTCCCTATTAGTCCCTATCCACCAACTGACACTTCAAGAAGTAATTGTGGCAGATGATATTTTCTACTAAATTGGTTTACTTTTTGTAAAAGCTGTTCTTCTTTTTGACACTGATTCATTTTATGTAGAGACTTCGTTAGCTTCATTGATCACTCAGGATTTTCGCGCATATTTAATGCGAAGAGCTGGTTGTTATCTCTTTGTTTGCAGTGTGAAATGAATATATTACTAACATTTCATGAGTAGGATATAATTATTTAGGCAAATATATTGTTTCCTTTAAAGTGAACACTACCTCTAACACTTTGTCTAGTTTGATATAAAAACGTTTGCCGATAAATAAAATGTTCAACATAGGTGACACATTTGAAAGTTGAAACTTAAATTCTGGCCATGCACAGTGTCATCCTCCTGGTTAGAACATAAACATTTATTCACATGACATAACTTTAAGAGATTTTAGTAAGTGGAATATTTCAATGATTTTTCCTGGAACAAAATCAGTCCTTTTCACCATGAAGCCAAACAGAATTCTAAAAAGAAACCTGTTTTAGAAAGAAGACTTGAATGGATCAGTAAACTCATTTTCATAGCTTCACGCAGACTGAGTACAAAAGAAACTTAGTTAAGTGTCTTAGTTTTGGAATAAAACGCATATGTTCAGAGGAATGCATTAAGGAAGAAATGTGTAAACTGAAACTTACTTTATAAGAAAATGGATATTCAGAGAACCTCCTGAAAAAGTATGTGTCGATATCCAGAGAGAGAGAGAGAGTAACAGTGGATATTGTAGATAAGAATTTTTGTATCTTAAGTTAATTTACGATAGGGAGATCGCAGCTGACATTTTAAAATGTCTACTTAGCAGAACGGTAGAGGGAAGATTTCCTGCAGCTAAACTGGTATTCAGCTTCTCAAATACACTGATACTCACACAAAGAATCAAGGATGAATTACCAAAGATGGCCTCCCTGATGTGTATCTATGATTTCAACGGTTCATTTGGAGCTAGCTGCATTGGCCATTTTCAGAGGAATTTATCCATCCACGCACATGAACATGTCCCTGTATGGTTCAGCGAAGGGGTGACCAAATGCGTAAATAGTGTGGTCATAGCCTATTTGGTAGATACTGGACATTCAATAAAACCTGAGCAGGTATTCACAGTTACTTACCACGAACCTGGTAATCCATCTAGAGGAATTTGACTACATCTTTGACCAGTCGCTGAAGCGGTTGCAATCAGTACCAGAAGACCAACTCTTTGTATATCAACCGATATGCTTTCTGTGGCCTACAGTAAAGCTAACAAATTTACCATAAACATTAGCACTTTTAATTCCCATTGCAATTTATTCTTTTGTTTCATTGATAAGCGTTCACTTCTGACCTTTTACGACTTCATGACCTTTCTTACGATTTTTATTACCTCAGGTTTGAGTAATACATTTCTAACTTGTTATAATATTTACAAAATCCTGTTCATTTCACTTCACTAAATTCATTATTATTGTTATTATTTGATAATCGTTCACCGGTGGTAGTACACGACACCATCGTTTTCATTTCACCATCATTATTATTGTTATTTGAACTTATGTCTAACGTATCCAATTCGTTGGTTTATTTCTCTCCGTAGTACTCATACTGACTCACACACCATTGATTATACTTACCCTTGAAACCTGTATTTTTTCTGATTGGACATTAGTTGGTCACTAGTGTAATGTTTGCGTGTAGTCCTATTTTTGGTGCAGACTGAATTCTCTCAGTCAAGTTTGTAATGTAACCACCGTGTCACTGGATGGCTTGTCATCACGGTGCACTATGAATTGTTGACATTAGATGGTTGGAGTGAGTTGGAAGGAAGCCTTGCCTCACCTCCTACAGGAAGTCAACCACGAGCCCGTACAGCTAATTCAGTGGCTGACTGTAGCAATCACTGTGTGACACAACTTTGAATCTCAGTAAGATGGACATGAGGGAATTCAAGGTGGTGACAGAAACGCCTGCCTCAGTGACTGCTGAATGCGAACTAGCACCAAACCTAGGTTTTTCCTGCCGACTGACTCCAACCATCTAATACGTGTACTTTTGTTGAATTATTTCATCTCATTTTATTTCACATTCTCATTGATTACGCGTATTTTAAACTTTAACGAAAAGCTGATTGAATATCGATCTATAATTGTAGAACCTGATAAATAATTTACTGTAATCACAATTTTTAGCCTTAACTAATTTAAGACATTTATTCAACCATGGAAAATTTTTCCCATTTAAAAGTTATGGGGAATCAACTTTTTTGAAATTTGGCCTTAATTATGTGAATCAAATTATTCTCGTTAAGCAACATTCAGTCAATCATTGAATTCAATTTAGATTTCACCATCGATACGCTCATTTATGTCGAGTTGATGAGTACCAGATAGGGCGAAATGCGCATGCTGGATTCCACTGCTATTTATCAGGTTACAAAAGTGGAAATTTTAATACCGCCTCATTTTCATACATTCAGTTATGCATATCTTCATAGTCATTCAGCATTTCTATAACCGTTTTACTCCACTGTTTCCCTTTTGCTTGACTGTATAGGACTATATCTTTTGGTCATTTCTGATATGTTGACTTCTTGTATAGATGCTTCGATGATTTCTAATGATTAATATGTTGTCCTTTTTCCCGGCCAACTGACTAGCGGTGGAATCTAGGATGTGTATTTCGTCAATCCGTCAACAGGAAATAGAAAATTAAATGGAAAAATAAATTTTACGTCTACAATTCAGGGGAAATAGTCCTGTGAAGATTGTATCGCAACGTATAACCAGGGCGATAAGGAAAACTTTCTACTATGCAAATCTGTCCCTCTTCTTCAGTGGGCGTCCACTGTTTATCCAGTAACTGAAGGATGTCTTACCTAACCTTAGTTAGCTCTTCTTCATGCATGTACCATTTCAACTATTCCTGTGGTTCAAGTTATATCGGGTTTGCGATTAGTCAGGTTTGTCTACGGGTTCGAGAACATTTACTAGCTTGATTCAGCAGAAAGGGGAAATTAAGTGCATAAAAAGCTCGATCCTGTCATACTTGGTCGATGCTGGACAACGCATCAACATCAACACAGCTTTCAGGGTTATATACCAAATTCTAAAGTCGTAATCACGCACATTGATATAAGTATAAAACTTGGGCACTGTGGTAGATATGATATGTTTATGATATGATATGATTATCAGCAATACTTTGTTCTCAAAACGTCATCAGTCAATATAACTGTACAACACTGGGTGATTTCATAAAAATAAAATCTTATCCATAATGGAGTAATCACGCAAAGTTCGCTTACGTCTCCTACACATAGCTGAAGCTGTTACAACAAGATCCACTAAACCGAAACTTTGTATCCAAAAAGAACACGTCCAGACGATGTTCCTACAGTGGACAAACAAGGATTAGTGATTTTTGCCTCACCAAGATTGCCTACTCTGCCTAACCCTTTTGATGTTTTTTCTTTCTTTATTTCGTATTAAAATTATTATTATTATTATTATTCGTCATGATTTATACCCTTTATTCAAACATTCTCTCAATATCATCGAATTTCCCATTAATTTTATTCGAACTTATTATTAGTGATACTATCTCTTTTCTCATTATAT
The DNA here is from genome assembly GCA_944472135.2 of Trichobilharzia regenti. Classification (NCBI taxonomy): domain Eukaryota; kingdom Metazoa; phylum Platyhelminthes; class Trematoda; order Strigeidida; family Schistosomatidae; genus Trichobilharzia; species Trichobilharzia regenti. The sequence continues at coordinate 3,226,655 of OX235264.1, read as the reverse complement.
GCCTCCACCTGCCTTCATTTCACATATTGGTTGTTTCATGAGGAACCTCTCATTGCAGTCTTACTATCTCCTTCTGTTTAACAAGGACCACTCTGTACTAGCCACTCACTCACTCACTCACCTGACACCTTTTATAACCTTGAACTGACTTGTCAATTTTTCCAACCCCACATTCTACGAATCTATTATGATGACTAATCTACACCACTGTCATAATATTTTGTAATCGATTTCAGCCTAGCGGTTTTTGTCACAGAAATATGACTATTTATTTTGACAGCTCATAACTAATCTGTTACTCTACGTTAAAAAAAAATGTATCCTTCTCATTCATATGAATTACTGGTTTTTGAAAAAGTGATTTAAATTTCAGATGTGAAAAATGGTGTTTTCAATGACTGTGACAACTAGTTTCCGAGCACTTCTCCCTATAAGTCTCAAATGAATTACAAATTAAGGTAAAGGACTTTTTGTAGGCGGAAAGTTTATGTGGGATTTTAATGGCTTTAAGGTCCACGAGTTTTGTGATTAAGCGTTCACAGTAACCATTACCAATGAAAACCCTTTATAGAGTGTTAAGCTTCTTTTCTCTAGTGTATAGGCTGCAAAATCTGAGGATTCTATGCCTCAGTTAATGGATTCCGTTTCGCTGTGTATGTAAAAGCATACAACTTTGAAATATAAATTGCATAAATATTGACTATGTGTCTGTTAGTCAAACAAGTAACCAACTAGATATCACCGATTTTTATACATGTTCATTTATCGGACAATAACACTGGCTTTGAAGACCTGGAATTCGCAGACTTCCACAGTGATTGCATATTGACGGTCTGCTTGAAACTTTGACCACCGAAAATCTTCACCAATATATTTCATCTAATTTCTCTTATTCAGTTTGTTTAAATCTATAAAAATATGGCCTCAAACAGTTTGGTTTGGCGAGTATTTAAAATATTTACAACCTGCTGATTCGCAAGTTTCCACTGAACATATAACAAAGAAGTAACCTTGATAGCAGCTTATCCTAATTTCTCTGACAGAATTTATCAATCGGTAAGAAAGAAACCTCACACACAAAGGATCAAAGTTCAGGTCCATGAAACAATCAGTTCCAGTACAAGTAACCTAGAAGGTGTGAAAACACACATAAACAACCAATCACGTTCAAGGTCACCCACAAAGAGAGATGATTAATAAACTCTTAGAGAAATCTAAAAGCTCACTTCGACGAATTGAAGTATGCGCTGAAGATGTCACCTAGTAGGGCGATGAAAGCTTCGCAAATTAACTGTCCAGCTCAGAAAACACAGCCACCTCAAAATCATCCACCTGAGCTACGTATCTTCTCTATCCTAGCTTATCCCAAAATACATGACATAACCGTTCCTGAGTTATGTCATTGGTTCACAAAATGTACTGCTGAACGTTTTATAATCGGTATTCATCAAAATTTCACAGATATCTCGAAGACAAAGAAGAGATATCATAGTGATGGACTAGTTTGCACTTCAGGTCAGTCAGAACAGTGTCACATGATCTACTGTCAATTAATCGTTGTACTTTTGAAGATCCTTGACGAAGAGAAAAAAATATCATCCAACAACTTCGGCTGAAAATTTTTTACATTTGTGGTGAGAGCTAGCAGCAAGCTGAAAATTGTAGACAACAGTTTACTTCAGTGACACTTCCCGAATCGGGTTTGTGAGATAAAAAAACAATAACAAAGCTTACACTTGAGGAAAATCAAAACCAATCACAGCAGAGTTAACGTGTGCAAATACGATTGGCAGATATATGGCTTAACTTTCTGAGAAACGGCCACAAAGAGATAACAAAATAACCTTCAGCAAGAAAACAACCAATCAGAGGACGTTATTTCTTTGCTGACAATAACGCTATTAATAATATGCATAAAAATCTCTAAATATCTGTGAATTTTCTCAATAAACGATCTGTTGCCTGGCGTATGTCTTCTGTCGTTACACATTATATTAACCCTTTTCAGAATAAATTATTATTATAATAATGATTATTATTAATTTCACAGTATCTTTCTCTCGCTCGATCAGTCGGTATACAAGTTCCACTATCAGTTTGTGAGTCATCTCAGATACTAGTTACTGCCAAAGAAATTCACACTGAAACCATCAAACTTTCATTAATGTCAGCTAGTAGATATGTGAATATTAAGCCTATCTCACAACAGGAGCATTAATAACCACTTTTGCCTGCATTTCTGCCTTCAAACTTTTCTTCACCTCATGAACTTTTAAATATGACAACTTTCCCATGCAAGTTTCATTCATTCAGTATGACCCTTGTGTTTAAATGTCTCCAAGTTTGAAATAATTCTATATTCAGTAAGTTTGTCGGATTTTTCACATACACAGTGATACAGTTATAATAATAGCAACTGGATTACACCTTAACAACAATATATTGCTCATAATCATATCGTCACATATCAGGCTTGTATACCTGTGTGATTTGCTGATACACATGGAACTGAGTGCTGGAGGGGTGGGGTGGGGTGGTGGAGGCAGTCGCTGTTAGTATTCCACTTGGTTGTTTCATTGATGTCCTTATTCCAATCAATCATCTTATTTAGGTCAATTGTACTCATTCATATCAATTGCTTGAGATTTTTACTCAAGTTTATTTAGTTAAAACAAATCACACTGACATATACCATTGAATAACTCATCTATTGACAATCATTCTAAAGCCTAATAACAAGGGAATTTCACAAACAGTATTTGTATACACACTATATAAACATGCAACTTGGGCACTGTGGTAGTAGAGTATAACACCATTATAGATAAGATTTTATCTTGATAAATCTCACAGTGTTGTAGTGTGGTGAGAGCAGGCTGCTAGCCGATTGGTTGACACTAAGCTACGTTAATATGGGCCGTGAGAAAATATGAACAAGGCTGAGTCAACAACCAATCACAGCAAAGTTAACGTGGCAAAATATGATTCGCAGATAGAGAACTCTATTTGTCAAGGAATCCCGAAACAACCAATCAGAAGCCTGCGTTTGTCTGCCTAACTTCTGATAAACAACCAATCAGATGACTGCGCTTGTCTACTTGCATAAGCTATAATAATGTATGTGAAATATGTATAAATACGTGTTGATTTTCATAATAAAACGATCTGTTGCCTGGCCCTTGTCTTCTGTTGTTACAGTAGTACATTAATATTTACTGATGATAACGTTTCAAGCACAATTTATGCCTGCCACTCATAATCACATCAAGACACTACTCACACAACTTTCTTGCTTCATTTATATGGATGAGTAAAAATTGATGGTTAGACATTTGAATAAAATCAATATAAGGTAAAGTACATTAGGAAATAATATTAGTGTTATCAATCAAATACAAATAAGATAAGAAATAAGACGTTTTTTACAGTAAAAATAAGCAACTTGTTAGAAGGTTATAATGTGAGTGTTGAATACAGTAGCAGCGAGTAGTTACAAAAAAGACCTAAATGATGAAGTGAAATAGATATTAGGAGGAGTGGTGATGTCAATGTAATTGAAGAATGAACGACGCTGAATGGTTTATTAGCTTGCCTTGTAACCAGAAGGTCCTGGGTTCAAACCTTGGAGGTGGTTGCGTACTGCTGATAACTCCCAAACTAGGATAAAACGGTTGACTGTCCAGTTCTCCAGTACTGGTTTTCAACGGTTCTCTAACTGATATCAATCCGTGGTTAAACTCGTGAAAACAAATCTAATCCTTACAAACCAACTCTTATAAATTTATATTTCCCTTGAAGATATTGTACGAATGGAAAATATCATGAGGTCAACTGCTGTGAAAATTCTGTACATTTTTCTAAATACCGTGAAGAATAAAGATGTTATCATTACTATTATTATAATGCCCAACGTTCCACTTAAAGCTAGAGAATACTTTTGAATCATTTCATTTTTATAGCTTTAAATACGCCAAATTCATTAATGAAAGTAAGCGCAGCGAATTTAAATTTCAAGGTCAACTCTTTATTATTGAATAACTTGTTCAGTTGTCAATATAAACTTCCTTCTACTTCAATAGATGCATGACATAATATTGTTTCCCTAGTCATTAAATGATTATTCACAACAGTTGTAGTACATTATTAGTTCAGCTTGAATAAAGACCAATATATAGCATGTAGTTTGAACATTTTTAACAAACGTATGACATGAAAGTAGAAAACACCCTCCTCCTACAATCTAAATGATTCATCATCGCTTTCTGTCTCTATTGAATACCAAAATTTTCAAGTATTATAAATCATAAAGTGTTATTCTTTGTTGACATAAATGACCCATAAAGGTCAAACTAATTGTATGGCCTTAATGTTCAATGTGTTTTGAAATGCTAGCTGGTGTGCTGTGCGCTTCAGTAAATCTTCTTCCATCGTATGTGATTGGATGTTGGCGACTGAAATAATTGATTATTTTCTAATGATTATTAGTCATAATTATTGTATGTCATCGAATCGATTTAGACTAAAATTTGTTCATATACATGTTTATTGTACGCGTCGTTGTTACCAGGGTATACGTGTTTCAGTAGGCTTTAAAACAATCAATTCTTGGATAGGCATTCAGAGGAAACAATAAAAATAAGTTTATTTAATATTTATATATGTTAATGGTGAAGTTCTACAATAGCGTCGCAGAAGTGTGAATCCTCCAGCGACCTTGAAGGCATGCCAGTAGTTGGCTGACGGCATCTGACATTATCATAGCTGAAATATCAACGCTATTTTTTAATAATAATAATCTCCTTTATTCCAAAAACATCACTACTTATAATACAGAATGGAATTCTCAGCATTTCTCACAATATCATGCATCTGATTTACTTAAAATATAAATAAAATTAAAAATTAAAACAAAAGTAACCAGAGGAATTTGTCCACATTCGCGATATAAAGTCAAAAATATTCTAAGCACGAATTGAGATCACTAAATATGATAATAATATTTATTTTTTTATTTTTAATTACAGCTTGATTCCACACTGTATTTTCGGTACAAGTATGCAATTTTCAGCATGGATATCGGTAGCCCAAATTTTGCAGGCCGACCGTAGATATCAGGTGTGCGTTGGCGTGGGCTCCAACCCCGCAACATGTGCATGGTCAGCGAGACTTCTAACCACTGTGCCACCGACGCAATAGTTTGTTTCAAACAGTTTTGTCGATTCAGTTTGAAAATTTTAGCATGTTACTATAGAGTATTGAATCTAATGTTCTGTTGATATAGCAGCATGGTGAGGGGAAATACAAAATTAACAGTAATAACACAGCTTAAATGATGTTTACACTTATGAAAAATAAATAAATAAGAACAAAAAAGTGAGAGGATTATAAATTTAAGAAATACAATAACAATAAAGTTTGGTACTGTAGGAGTGGAAGAAATGGTTTATTTAGTAGTGCGAAAAAGGTTAGTTAGTTCATGTCTGACACCATTTTCATCACATAAAGTACGTGCCAAATATGGTATAGTGGGATTTTTATACCTAGTCTTACGTGCATAAAGTCTTTTGATGAAATGACTTCTTGTTTTACCTGAGGAGACACAAGGTTGGAGCTGTGGGTAAATTGGGCGGTCAGAGTCTGACAGAATTCCTTCGGCGAATTTGTTGCATGACATCAAGTGCCTATCAGTGACAATGTCAACGATATGCCCCAACGGGATACCACTCGTCCTACTGACAGTCTTTGGAGTTCTACGAAGTATGACATGGTCGTTTTTAAGCAATCCAGGAGAGAATAAGCAAGGGTGAACAGTGAAGAAGAACAGGTAAGTTGCATGCATGAGTTGACAAACTGTAAGAGGAGGAGGGGTTGGGTAATGCCTGAGTGCCTCAACTTCTTAACGTAAAAAGCCAGACGAAATATTCTTTTAGAAATTGCTAAGACATGAGAAGACCTAGATAGGTCAGAAGAAAGAATTAATCCAAGATGCTTAGCTTCAGACTTGATTTTTATATCAGTATCATCAATTTTGCAACGGTCACAGGAACCAACAGCTTCATTTAACTTTCGTTTTCATCGGAAACTGAAATTAATAGTCTAACATTTGGAAGGATTTAGTTTAAGGCCGTTATACGAAGACCACTTGCTAGTTCCTGATAGAAAGCTGTTCATCTTAGCGCAGTCAAGCTGGAAGTTAACAGACATTGAAATAGTTAGATCATCAGCATACTTAACAAAGTTTATTCCATCGAAGTGAGGCATATCATGCAAGAAGAAAGAAAACAGAAAAGGAGAAAGGACAGAGCCTTGAGGGACGTTAGCCTCAGCAAGCAATGAGGTTAACGACTTCTCTTGACAGACATTGTACTGCTTTCTTCCTGAGAAATAAGAATGCATCCATTTGACAACTCAACTGTCAGTGTGAGTTTCAGCGAGCTTGTTTAACAAAATGTCCCTAGGTACTGAGTCGAAAGCAGATGTGTAATCTAATAAGGTTCAGCGAACCTTCACCAACTAAGCAGCAAATTTCACTTAGATCATGTTTTCAAGTATTGTTTGGACTAATTGGTAATAGCTCGTTCGGCTTAGAATTAAAGTTAAGGGTTAAGATGAGGATTAAGGTTGGGGTTACGACTAGCGATAGATTTAGAGTTGATATCATTTATTTTAATTTGTTTTCTTATCCACATCTCCCTGGTAAATAGTTGTCAATCGTCTTACTGGAAACCATAGTAACTCAACCGATGACTTTTGCGGAAGACTACACAGCAGGATACGAGAGATGCACAATTCACAAAAACAGCTCATCTTTGGCCACCTAAGTGAATGCACATGTACAGAAACTAGTCTAACTCGGCAACTGACACTCCCGATTATTAACTGAGACGTATCTTTAAGTCATATCAGAGAAGGATACCCTATTTAATGCATTTTCATGCATTTCCTTGTAAATATACGTCATTTTGTGAGCCAGGTTCACTTACTTGTATGATTGGTCGGCTGAAGATCACTTGTATGTTCGCATCCCTAGGGACGCTTTTGTTGAACTTTCCCATATTCAATATATTTATATATGCCAGTCAAGAGCATCGATGTGTTGAATGTTTATCAAATGATTGATCAATATCACTAGTTGTCTTTCTATCACTTACTTATTGAACCGGAGTTAAAGTATATGGCCACTACCAAAAATGATCATGAACAACGAATCAGAATTAAGAGATATTAAAACTTAGTTGGAAGTGACATCATATGGTAACCACTGGATAAGAAACTCAGCTTCAACTGAGAAATTCCTCAAATTCCACCATAAAGAGCCGACTAAACCTCCCAAACGAAATTAGATCAAGATAAGATCAAAACACCACCAAGTGACAAAGCGAATGAGTGTATATAGTGCCTTACAACGCAGTGGTCTGGTTTCAGGTACTGAGTAGGCATTGATCTGGCCATAATATGAATGAAGTGAGAAATTAGGGAATTCTGTGTATTACTGTGAATCAGTTGTATACAGAGTTTCTCATTATCTAATGCAGATAATATGCTTTGGGATGGAACCATTAGGATTCATCTTTCTCCCTGTGACTAGCCAGCCTGGATGGCGTTCTCAAATGTCTTCATGGATGCGACACTGTGTAAGGCCCAGACACTTTATTATTAATTTGCCAAATACGCAGCGAGATAGTCAGAAACGATATCATAGATCGATTAACTGTCTACTGGAAAATGTGATTCACAAAATGACTGCCTGAAATATTTTTCTTAATACTTGAAAAAGCGATTTCCAAAAACTACTCCTTTAGTGCCACCTCAAAATTTCAGATTCATGCAGAGAGTTGTTTTGGGAACAGATGCAACTCTCAGAGGTGATAGGTTTCCTGTCAACGAATCTATCGGAGCAACCATATTCTTGTACGGTTTTGTTTATTTTGTTGTTTATTTTACTTTGCAAATATTGTTTTTGTAGGGATTTTATCTGACTAGTCGGAGGGTTTGATCATCAGTTGACATCAGTCAGAGAATCACTGGAAAACCTGAGAGTACTGGACAGCTGTTTTGTCCGAGTCTAGAACTCTTCATCAGTACGCTTCATTTTATCTCACTTTATTTATTTTATTCCTTTACATTCCCAGTGGAATAAAGGGCTTCAGGCTTGAGATGTGAAGTTATGGTAGGAGTGGTTTCATTTTCGCGAGGTAAGATTGCTAGCCTCACGCCCAATCTTCCCACTTTACCGGCCTTACAACCGGCCCAGTGTGTTTCAGGAATACGCCAGCCAAGAATGGATCCCCGGCCCATATGCGTGATTGACAAGCAATATACTGCCGAACCACCGACGCACCCCTAGTGCAATGACATGTAGAGTTTTTACATTCATTCCCTATTGTATCTTCTGAAGAGATTTACTTTATCTACTGGCATTTAAATAATGCGTAGTTTTGGAAAAGGAATGAGATGCACTATCTACCACTCAACATTCCACTTGATCTAATCAAATAATGTTCGTTGTTCTCTAAAAATCTCATCACAATTTCTTCATAAACTGCAGAATAATACCATTTCGCATAGTCAGCTCTTAGTGCACAGTGAAATCTCTAACCTTCACGATTTGTTCAGTTTACTTGGTATTTGACGCAGATTGAGTTTTATTAGACGAATACTATTGGTCTCATTTGACATGTCACTTTCTTGTACAGATGCCTCCTAGATGTCTGAAAGTTAATGAGGGTTATCAGCAGAATGATGGAAAGATGCTTGGTCCTATTTAGGACTCCTCAGCTGGATGTATTTGCATTCACAGTAATTAACTGTGTTCCTTCTAAGATTAGAACCCAACGCTCATCGTTTCAAACGGCAAAGCATTATCCATGCAGAAAGACAGGTGCGAATGTTTTCCAGGTCATGTTCAAATAGATAAAGGGAGAGGGAGTGTGAGAGATTAAAATTAAGATAAATTGCATTACGCTTCAATTTCATCACTTACATAAACAATTAGTCATTAGAGAATATATCAAGAATCGCAAACAGAACAATATCAATAGTAATAGTTATAATAATAGTATTGAAGTGAGTTAAGATAATCCTACTGATAAAGGACAGTTTTAAATGAATCAAGAATAATAATAATAAGAGGTAGAATAATAATTAAAACGTATTACCAAGGTAGATTCAGAGTCACGACCATCTTCTTTTGTACACAGAGAGCTGGTTTATAAATTCGAATTACACAAGCCTCTGCAATTGCAAGCATCTCCTTGTTTCTTTGTTTGCTGACAATAACAGTGAATGACTTGACAGCGTCGATATCATGTCCATAGTTCACAAGATGTTTTTTTATTGAGGATTTTTGTACTTTGCACTTAGCTGTTTTCAACTATTTTGGCGAAAACTCCATCATGCGGGTAGACGACCGCCTTTCTGTACAACCTATGCGTATTCGCTTCCAGAAACACACTCAAATTGATACACGCAGTTTGACGTGTCGAGGATTGGTGACTGGTCTTTTCTAGATTGTTGAAGCACTCGCTTGGTGGTGGTGTTAAGGATAACAAGTTTTGCAGCATAACAAGTTCTCTTGTTAGCTTTATCAAGTCTTCGTTTAACTAACTCTTGTACATCATCCCCTTTGGATGGCAAACTGATTTAAGCAGATTTCTTCGGAACTGTTTAACTCTCTGTTGTTATCCTAAGAAAAAAGAGCGAGCTCATCTTCCAACTTGCAAAAGTTTATTTTATTGTAAAAAATAATTTAAAAAATTAATTTTAAAATATTTAATTTCTGTACTGGTTTCTATTTCCGTTCATTGGTTTAATCAACAAAATATAAATGTAGAATGCATAAATACATTGGAACACTTGAACATTTCGTTAAATGTTTAAATAATTGATAATTCTTGGCGCGCCTTTTTTGAAAAATGTTTAATAACATGATTAGTGTTATTGTTACTATTCTCATTACTATTAGAGAATAATTATCAATAAATAAATAATCATTAACTCCAGAATATAAAAAAGATAATTTTCGATGATTTGTATATCTTGTATTTTTGTTTATGTATACGTTAGTACACCTGCGTACGTGATCGATGTAGTGAAAGCAAGCGATAACAAAAGAGAATGATCAGCGTTATCGTGAAAAAGGATATTTATTATAAAACACTTGAATTATGTAAATTAACTATCAAGATTTGTGATGGGGGGGTTGGGGGTTGGAGTGGAGGAAGAAAGATTGAAACTGGAATGTTCCAAAAGTGGATTAGATCTAATCAGCTGATTATTCAATGAGATTTATCCTATTTATTTATTGTGGAATGCTTTAGAATTTATTGTTTCAATTTTCTTTTTAGTAGATGTCCTCATTATTATCATGATTATTATAATTCTGTTGATTACCAAGTGAAACAAAGGGGTTTAAATGACATACCTCAATTTCATCCTATTCTCTGAATTTCCCTCCATCTGACTCAAAGACGACGACCCACAAGGTGTTATCTCCTTCTCACATGTCCTCCTCTATGTTACATTTGAACTCATGGCCAACTGGTTGTTGTCTATTCAGGTTTAACTCGAGAGCTGGCCTGGCTTGTGATGTAACTCAATGGCCTCCACAGAATATTTGTCAGCCTGTGTCTTGTTAACTGGTTCATTGCCACATTTCCTTGTTGCTAATAATTTCCAGGTATCGATCTAGCGAAGGAAGTTATTAGTGTAAGTCTATGGTAGACTGTTGTAAAAGCTTTACGTGACACACTCACCAAGTCTCTGTACCATATAACCACACTACTTTGACATTTATGTGAAAAGTTGAAATCGCCCTCCTTGTTTCTGAAGGCAGTAAATTTCACTAATGTAAGTGTAGAACTTGGCCACTGTGGTAGGATGTAATTCCATGCTAGAAAAGTTTATTTTAAATATCACGGAGTGATACAGTGTATCAAATAGCTGGATGACATTTCGAGCATAAATTGTTGTTCGTAATCCTATCAGTTTGAGTTACACAGCTTCACAATTTGTCACAAATATATACATATATATATTTTCTCTCTCGTCTGTCTCTATATCTCCCCTTTATTGTTTGTTGCTATTCTCCATATCTCTGGTATTGGTGGCTGTGTGTCATTGCGACTGCATGTATGCGGGGTTGAATCGATCAACTATGATTCAGTGATTGATGTCTCTCTCACTTCATCTAATTAACTGTATTACTTTTTAATAATCTCACGCTGTCCCATCCAACCTACTTCTGTGATTACATGCAAGTGAATGCAGTGCAATGACTGAGCTTTTTATAGGTTGGTTGAAGGATTTCATCATGAGCTGACATCGTTCAAAGAACCATTGGAGGCGAAGTTAAACTTTCGACACCACTAACTACCAATCAGCGAATTATCCAATGAGAGTCACGAACGATGTCGAATTATCCAATGAGGTTCACGAACGCAGTTCAATGTTGTATAGCGCTTGATTCATTTCTAATGCGTGACCTTACAACGCTACAGTTGCATTTCGAGGAGGTTAGTGTTTTCCACTATTTCCTGGATTTGAATTGCTCCGGAAAGAGCGAATTTGTTTGCGTGGTTGTATCATTACTTTAAAAAGCTATACCAAATCAACTGATGGGTTTGTTCATCTGGAGAGGGTAAGCTGATAATTTTAATATTTCGTAGGAACTTACTTTCACTAGGTCGCATCTCTCCCTAACCCAGATTTTGTATATCTGCAACTAATGGGTGTTGAAACAGGCTGTGAGAGAAGCAGCTGCCGAGATGGAGAATAGCCATGTCTCAACAGTTCAGTGGTACCAGCATTGCAGAGACATCGCATCATGGTAAATGAGGAAAATCACTTGTTTGCTGGGTGGGGAAGACGTTATCGTGCATGTCGATGAGACAGTGCTGGTAAAAAAGAAATACAACCGTGGTCGCTAGCGAACGAACAATATTTGGGTAATAGGTTTGTATGACACCTCCCTCCGAAAAGGATTCGTCGAAAGGATAGCAGATGGAAAAGCATTGACAGTCCGATGCTAAACTGGGAGATGTTTCTCTCACATGTTTGAGAAAGATATCCCATGTAACTTTTTCATTCTCTATTTTGTGCTTTTTTTCTATAAATATACATTTCCATTCATCATATATGCCTCTTTAATGTAATTGGTTCGTTCAAGGTCGTTTGCTGATTGGTTGTTAGTGGTGTCGAAATTTTAACTTTGCCCCATTGGAAAACAAGTATGGAAGTACTGGACACTTAGCCGTTTCATCCTAGTTTGAGACTCTTCAGAAGTATGCAACCACCATCACGGTTTGAACCCACGGCCTTCTGGTTACAAGGTCAGCTAGCTCGTAGATCGCTCATCTAGCCACTTGGACCCGATCCAATGGCCAGCCCATGAATTCTAACTTCTGTCAATTCACTGCTTGGAGCGACCACTCCGCAAATTCTTCTTCGATGAGTTACACTACCTCACCTCCAACCTGTTGTACCCTACTGGTTACGGCTTCATACTGAGACTCCAGGTTAAATGCCTGAATGCAGATGAAGACTCCGAAAGTAGGACGAAACAGATAACTATCCAGTACTCCGGTACTTCCAGGTACATCCAATGGTTCTCTGAATGATGTCAGCTCATGATGAAATCCTCGGATCAATCAAACAAAATCCCCAAAAAATCAATACTTCAAAATTCTTCTAGTTTATTTAACTTAGCAGGATAAATCATTTCAGCGCTAGCTAGATTTTTTGTTTCCAAATAATCCTATATAATTGAATCCGTTCTACTAGTTTCACCAATGTAATTAACCTAATAGCCAGCATTAAATAGTATTTGGTAAATTATATCATTTTGCTTAATTGTATTTATTGGGTAGGTTTTTAAGCCGACAAAGTTCATCTCTGAACGAGTTGCTCGGTTGGTTGGTTGGTTTAAGTTCCACTAGAATTCCTGCCTCATTAAGTATCCCACGAAAGACCGCTGATGTTTCTTCCTTGTGTGGTGAGAGCAGGCTGCTAGCCGATTCGTTGACACTAATCTACGTTAATGTCTAGGTCACTAATATGAGCCGTGAGAAAATATGAACAAGGCTGTTTCAACAACCAATCACAGCAAACTTAAAGGTGGACAAATATGATTCGCAGATAGATGGCTCTACTTTCCGAGAAATATCGAAAACAACCAATCATAAGACTGTGTTTGTCTGCTTAACTTCCATGAAACAACCAATCAGAAGACTGCCTTTTCTGCTTGCATAAGCCTTATTAATGTACATAAAATATATATAAATACGTGTTGATTTTCGTAATAAATCCATCTGTTGCCAGCCCTTGTCTTCTGTTGTTACACTTATATGACCGTACCATACAGGCTTTGAATTCTGTATTATTTTCGTCATTTTTATTACTAATCGTAGGTTTTCTGTACTTCTTCATACATTTCTGAATAAATTCTGTTGGCTAGTGTGTGATCCCCTGGTATTGCTTCCTTAATTTGTTTGATTTTATTAATTAGATCTTCTAGGTTACTAGTTAGGCTCTTGGCCCCGTAAATAGATATTATACAGACATTTAACGAAACCTATCTTTACTGATTGCTTATCGGGTGAGTATTTATTAGTGTGTGTTTATGTCAGTTTCCTATAAATGCTGATATCTAACCCACCTACCATCTTGTTTTTGTCTTATTCTACAATCTTGCATGGTCAACTCTTTCTGTTCGTTTTCTAACTCAGAAGTCAATTGGATTCTGTTTACTGCTGAGTTTATATATGTGTATGGAAATCTAATGAATATGTGCAGATATCAACACAGTGATGGGATGTGTCACCCACATATGTCCACCATAACTGAGGGGCTGGATTATACATTCTAAGAGCCTCATGTTCCCGACTACCCATAAATATGTCTGCGACTATTGGAGATATTGGTGATCCCATTGCCAAACCCCATTCGTTTGTTTTTATAGTTTATTTTGAAGTTTGAATAAAATGGAGGTTAGACAAAACTGAACACATAATATTATTTCATCAATTGAGAGCTTAGTCCTACTCTTAAGTTCAGGATCAATGTTCAGTTCACTCCAAACTGCCTGTAGAGCTGTACTAATTGGAATATTACTATATAAACTGATTATATCCAAAACTAACCATTTTCTGATCTTTTTCCACTTGAATTTTGTTCTAGTTTATGTTTCATTACATAAGAATTAGTTAGCCTAGAACTCACTGAGGATCTTTCCCAGAGATTTTTAATGAATACACAAGATGGCCAATTCACACGAAATCTGCATTGCTTTAAAAGAAGTTTCAAGTTGATATCATAATGAAGATAGTTGATCTGATCTCGTAGGCTGAGATGTAGTAGGTACAGCAATGCTGAAGATGTAAGGAGACATCGCAACTGCATACCAAATGTGGTTATATTCAGCTTCAGGCTTTTCTACTTCACTGAAACATGTAAATACTAGAAGATACATGCTGACCAACAAATGTAAGGGTAATTTTAGGGGCCAAAACTATATAACATAAATATATATATATGTCTACATCTCCCCCAAACAGGTTACTCATACCAGTCAACACATGGTATGACACCTTATTGTTCTAATGCTCACTTTTTCTAGAGAGCCGTTTATGTTGTCAAATAGATCATATATTGTGATCTCAATAATTCTAGTTTCTTTAGTTGGAGCTCATCATGAGCTGACATCAGACGCCAAGCAATCAAACAAACAAACAAATTTTAAAAATCGATCTGATACTCACTCGTGACTGGCCCTATTCAGGTGGTTAACTTGAGGATCTAGTGGGAAGCCGTGGCCAGTAGGGTACAGCAGGTTGGAGGTGAGGCAGTGTAACTCATCGAAGAAGAATTTGCGTAGTGGTCGCTCCACTCAGTGAATTGACAGAAGTTAGAATTCATAGGCTGGCCATTGGATCGGGTCCAAGTGGCTAGATGAGTGATCTATGAGCTAGCTCGCCTTGTAACCAGAAGGCCGTGGGTTCAAACCGTGGTGGTGGTTGCATACCTCTGAAGAGTCTCAAACTAGGACGAAACGGCTAAGTGTCCAGTACTTCCGTACTGGTTTTCCAATGGTTCTCTCAATGATGTCACATATATATTTTTTCTCCTTCACGTTCCCCAGTGGAACGTAGGGCTTCAAGCTAGTGGCTTGAAGTTTCTGTAGTGTCTATTTTACAGGATGGGGTTGTTAGCCTCATGCCCAACCTTCCCTCTTTACAAGCATTATTTCCGACTTAGCAAGGTAAAGGAGTGCGTCGGCCGGGAATAGAACCCCGGACCATGTGCAGTGTCGGTGAGCATCCTAACCGCTCTGTCACCGACGCATGATGATGTCAACTCACGATTAAATCATCCAACCGATGAAACAGAATCCCTACAGAAACCAATACTTGTTTGTATATTCCATTTCGCAATGGTAAATTCGAACTATCTAATTTACAAATCATGAATTTAACTCATAGATTGAATATTAGATACGTTTTATCGGCTCGCTTAAGTGACTAACTAGAATTCGGATGATTTCAACTTATATGATTCTCTGAACTCAGTCAAATCAGGCACGCCCTAGTGTTTTCATCACCAAGATCTGACTAGCAAGCACACAGAAGTCAATAATTTAAACCATTCCATTCATCTTTCAGCTGATTCATATCGCTGATGATTATTGAAAGTTTTACTGTCAATACCTCCGTATGGAAATCTTCCGCTTCATAATCAATCAATTATGACAAATCTCAAACATGTTTTCATCATCATTTCAAGAAATATTCACTACTCCATTACCAACATATTGTGTTCGGAAGAAAATCCGATGTATGCTATAGTTACTGGGTAAACCACTAGCATACAAAGACATACATACACACACACACACACTCCATCTATTTCTTCTTAGCGGATTGATTTCTTTGCCTAGCCCTTACAATTGATATACTCGAAACGAATAATCCTCATCCAGACATTAATGAAAACAAAACACATAATTCAGCGTAGAGTCTCTTCCCACTGAATTCAGTTCACCACAATTAAGAATATCATCAGCGATAATAGCCAGCCAACCTTGCCTTACACCTGTATGCACTTCGGACATCTTGCTGAGTTTTTTATTGTGGATAACCCGACATATGGCATTGTTATATATCCAGCCTTTGAATGAGGTTGATAAAGACTTGACCTCTGCACTACTTCTCAGTCAACGCTGAACTGTTGAAGACCTTTTTGAAGTGGATGAGATTGAGGTTAATGTTTGACTACTGTTCCATGCTTTGTTCTGTGATGACGGCGCATAGAGTTGCAATCTGATTAGCACATGATAATAACACAATAGGCCGATATTAATAATATTATTACAGTACATTCTTGCAACTACACATGAATATACATCACAACAGACACTTAATAATCATGATACTCAAAATTTATGAGATTTAAATTAGCATCCTTCGTTCATTCACAAAGTAGTCACTTTCAAAGAATCAACTGTGTGATTGATTTGTGAACAAAGCTATTTCTAATTAAAACATTTGTGTGTTCACGTGGTCTTTCATTTCAAAGTAAACTAACAATCAGGTAGCCACACCTATTCCGCTTACATTTGGTCAGTCATCAGAAAAGTTTGGTGCTGATCAGCCAACTATTTTTTAGAAGTAAATCGATTTTTCTCTTTGTCTTTCAGTTGTTATATACATCAATAAACGATTTACTGCTCTAGTGTTTTTTTCAAGTCTAACCACGCATTGATATCAGTTAGAGAACCATTAAGATCCAATACTGGACTACTGGACAGCCAGATATTTCATCCTAGTTTAGGAATCATCTACAGTACGCACCTAATTTCAAGGTCTGAACCCGGTTACAAGGCAGGCTCGTAGACCATTGAACCACAGGGACCTAAATTAATGACCAGGTAATGAATACCAAATTCTACCAATTCATGATTTTAGCGCGACTACTAACCAGTGCCATAGGCGGGAATTCCATTCTCACACTTGACTGGATGCGCCTCACTGGTCACGACTTCTCGCTAGAACTCCAGGAAATTCTATTATGTAGCAAGTCACCAGCGAGAATCGGATTATTTGTCAAGAGTTGGTTTGTGATATTTTTGTACAAATAATTTGATTTACTAATAAGTAGTTAGACTTTCAAAGTAAAATATTTTCAAATTATTATATCCAAGTTAATTTAGTTTTCTTGTTACACAGAGATGCTTACTCCCTTTCGACATATAAGCTCCTTGTACAGATGCCTTGCGAATGTCTAGAGATGAAAATGATGCTCCCCACTGACTGAATACATGACGAAGTCGCCTAGTACTCTAACGAGAATTCGTAACCAGCGAGGTCCACGAAGTTAGGTGTAAGGACAAACACTTGACGATGAGCCTTTGTATTTTTTTTCCAATGAATGAATGTCCAGTGGGCTTGCCTTTGCAACTGAAAGGCTTTGGGTCCTTCGCCTGGTGGGATCATATTTATGTACTTATGAAAATTAGGACGAAACAGTTGTCCAAAATTGCCTGTCAGCTTTAGATGGTTCGCTAACTGAAGTTGTTTCATAGTTAGTCTTTATATCAGTTCATTTGCCTAGAAACCATGATATGGTTTGGATTGATTGTAAATAGCAATGGAGTCAAGGATGTAGATTTCGACTTCTTTAACAGATCTAGTGGCATTTTTAAAAGTGAAATGAATGACTTCTTGAATCAGTGAACATCGCGTATCAGTAATATATGATTTGAGTTCATTTAGCAATATGAATCAAGTGTCTGTTTATTCAACCATCAGCTGGTCCTATTTATACTTCAATTAAATTCCACAAAGAAGCAAGTTGATGCTCGCACTCAAAGTGAGGTGATTCAGTTGAATCAATGGGTATACATGAGTAACGTGAATTTCAATCACTAGCTTGCTTATGCCTCACACTTACACATACACAGTCCTTCTTGTAATAGGAAGATGAGGTTCACTTTTCACGATCTGCCAGTCAGTGGCAAAATGAAATGTTAAGAATGCTTTGGTTATTCCTATCGACATAGATATAAATGAAAGCATGTTATTTCAGTGCACCCTGTTCACTATGTCTTACCACTCACTGTCAGTCAGATTGGGTAAGTTTAGCGTCGTATTCTCATGACAACAGAGTGTGAATCGGTCGGAAAGAAATGTTAAGTACAGACAGGTAAGTCAATGAATGAATGAATGAAATTCCGTTTACGCAAAGACATTCAGTGACTCAACAGAAGTTGGTCACTTTGAATGTGAGAACGAGTTTGTTGGAGAGCATAAATTCGAGTACAAATAGATTGGTGCAATGTATGAAAAGAGTTACAAGTTGACATTATAAAGTAATGTAGAACTAGACTGTATGCTAGAATGCTGTTTTATGATACTAATAATAACACCAGCTTTATTCTGGAGCTTATGTCTACACACGAAACACAATTCTCGGCGTAATTTCTCGCAAAAAAATATATTTCCCGTATAGTATCTTTCAGTAAATATTTATGATTGGTTTTCTAGTATGACGCAACGTTGTTGAATCTTAAACAAGACTCTATCTTCTACAACATTTTCTTCTTCAAGCGTATACCAGTAGGTTGAAAATCGATTTAAAATTTGGCTGAGTTCGTATTGTAACGACAGAAGACAAGGGCAAGGCGACAGATCGTTTATTGAGGAAATCAAGAGATATTTATAGATTTATATGTACATTTTTATTAGCGTGGTTGTCTTAGCAGGGAAGCAGCCTATTCTGATTGGTTGTTTTCCTGTTCAAGATTATTCCATACTACTTGTGACTGTTTCTTAGAAAGTCAAGCCATATATCCGCGAATCGTGTTTGCACAACTTAAGTCTTCTGTGATTGGTTGTTGAGTTCCTCAGGGTTAAGCTTTGTTATTGTTGTTTTTTTCTCTCGATCCCGATTCGGGACATAACAATGATATAAATTGCTGTCTACAATCTTGGCTTGAAGACAGCTCTCACCACAGTATTTCTATCCGAGGGCGACTTTGGAGGATTCATACAAGAAGAAAAAAGGGAGAAAATTACATAGTAGCAATAATAATTCGCTGCACATTCTAAAGGAGTACTTATGATACACTATGGAATTGTCATACTTCCCTCATATACATCTGGGAAGCACGGTCGCAAACACAGACAGTCGGAACGGCTGAAGATGTCAAATTCAGTCAGAATTGGAAATGCAAGATACGTCTTCATCAATCTGAAACCAGTTTGGAAATCTTCTGCACTCAGCATGTGGTACAAGATTCGGATGTTCAACACCAATGTGAAGTCAGTCAGAGACTTGACCAGCGTGTGACAAAAAGCACTTCCAACAGACTTCTTCGAACTTTTATCAACAGCTGCCAGCATAACCGGTCGAATCCACACTGAAGATCAGATTGTCAAATGGCCAGAAAGAATCAGCAACAAGAAACTCTGTAGTGGAATAAACCAACCAACGAATAGCCAACTGCTCAAAAAATCTGTATGGGAAAATGAAGATGGGCCAGGCACACGCTAGTGAGTAGGCCGTTCAGTGACATCACGTGCAATGCAGGCCATCTCTCAAGTGGAATCTCATTGGGAAGCAGTGAGTGGGTCTTCGGTGCGAGGGTGATATCGAGGCGCTTGTGTGAGTTGGAGAGAAGGAGAAGAGAGATTATAGTCAATCATAGAGATGTGTTGTTGAAGGTGTATGATGTTCCACGTGAAACCCAAGGGAATAATAATAATAATGAGTACATTTGGTCAACCACTCACATAAGTGAATGATTATAATAACGAGAACTAAAGAAAATAAGATGGATCATCTCGGATCGAAATTCAGATAGCCCAGTGATTCAAGAAGGCCACAATTCATAATACTTAAAAGTCATAAGAGTGATTCCCTCCTCTTCTTGTAACTATCACTTGACATTTATATATTTGAATATAGAAAAAATCCCCATTTAGACATTTAGAAAAGAGAAAGATTAAGCGAAGAAATATTTACTTTTCAATTAGATCCTCATCTCTGGCTATACTCTAATATACAAGTATAGCATTATTATTACAATATACAACAATTTACCAATCAAGTGGCGATATATTTGTTAACAATAATTAGTCAGTGTCAAAATATCAATGGGGTGGTAATTAACGAAGGAAAATTAATGTGTGTAATTAAAAGGTGGAAATGGTTACAACACGTGGATTGTATAATGCATAATTTAGGAAAAATGAAGAGCGATTAAGGAATTAGCGTGTGCACAGGTTGATTGCGTAACAGATTGTTAAAGAAAAGAAAACAATTTGGACAATCATAACTTGTAACTAAAGTTGAAGTGGTCATAAGAATAAAATAATTTTTACAAGGATAATACGTAATTAAAGATGAAGTAGTCAGAAAAATAAAATAATTTGGACAATTATAGTTTTTTAAAAAAAGAAAAATTATTCTAGGGGGAGGGTGATGGAGTAGTCCGGTTTATACAGTCATGTAACGATGGCCACGGTAGGGAAAGTGGCTGTACAAATTTCTTCTGAACACACAAGTTTGGCTTCTTCAGGTGGATTCCTATTGCTTCAGCTGCTGTATGTAGAAGACGAACTCGTAAAGCAAAATTAAGATTAGTAGGAATGCGATAAATAATTTTAAATGCAGTATTAACATCAACCTTATGCTCACTATCTACAAGGTGGGCTAAAATAGAGCTACGAATAGATCGTGTTTGTCCCTTGCTTAACCATGCCGGATGATGTTCGGAAATACGATGATGAACCTGCCTAATTGTTCGCCCGATGTAGCTGGCTCGGCAGCTGCAGTCAAACTAGTAGATCCACATAGAAGAAATTTGTACAACCACTTTCCTTATCTTGGACATCGTTACATGACTGTATAAACCGGACTAGTTCATCACACTCCCACTAAAATATTTTTCTTTTTAAAAACCTATAAAAACTATAATTGTCCAAACTGTTTTATTCTTCAGACTACTTCATCTTTAATTACGTGTTATCCTTGTAAAAATTATTTCTATTCTTATGACCACTTCAACTTTAGTTACGAATTATCATTGTCCAAATTGTTTTATTTTCTTTAACAATCTGTTACGTAATCAACCTGTGCACACGTTTATTCCTTAATTGCCCTTCATTTTTCCAAAATTATGCATTATACAATCCACTTGTTGTAACCATTTCCACCTTTTAATTACACATATTAATTTTTCTTCGTTAATTATCACCCCATTGACAGTTTGATACCGACTAATTATTGTTAACAAACATTGCCAGTGCCACTTGATTGGTAAATTGTTGTGTATTGTAATTAAAATGCTATACGTGTATATTAGAGTAGAGCCAGAGTGAGATGAGGATATAATTGAAAAGTAAATATTTCTTCGCTTAATCTTTCTCTTTTCTAAATTTATCTATTTTGCCTAGTTATTTGTATTATGACTACTGCTCCGGCCAATTCAGTTAACTTTATTTGTATGTTAATATTCTTGCATAGTTCATCGACATTTTCTTCCTAGTTATCAATATTTTACAAGTAATTGACTGTGTAATAACATGTTTCTAATTCAGATTCACAATTTGCAAAGTGGCTAGCAATCTACAGTTTTACACATTTCTAGTGGTAAAAATTCACCATAATTTCATTTGGAAACCAAGTTATTCTCTCTGAGCTTAGTCCAACTGTTTATAAAAATTTACGTGTGTCTGTGAGATCAGTCACAATAGGAGAACAGAAGGAAGGGCACACCTCCGATTTTCTGAGCATGTGCCGAAAAGCCTACATTTCTAGTGGGGAACAAAACTTTTATAATAGCGCTATTACCAGACATCCCATGCATACGGGTCATGAGGTGGAAATCGAGAAATCCTTTAAAATTATCAATAGACAAAGGAACTCAATTCTCTTCAAGTTTACCGAAGCAATTTCTATCAAACGCTTGAAACCAGATTTATGTGTTCAGAAAGAAGCGGTTATTAGTCTTTCCTTGCCCTGATAACTTGATGTCTTTATTCTTTCTTTCATTTGATTACGTAATCGTTGGCTCTAACCTCACTCCTTTGACACAGTGTGATTTTGCTTGTCTCTTGTCTCTATGGTTCGAGGTGTACTCAGTACGCGGTTACCTAATTTATTAGTCACTCTGCATCCTACGCATCTCTCGTCTTTATTATGTAACTCCCTAACCATTATATGCATACATTTATTTTGTTTAAACTTAAACAGCCTGTATTAAAACTATATAAGCTCAATTTTCTGAGCACTGTTCCCTAATTTCGGAGATTTCTGTCAACTAATATCATGAAAAAAATTCCAAATATGTTAAAACTTTTCTGTACATAAACCTCATAATTTATTTAGGCTGTAAGCAGGCAGCTGAGCTGATGAGAAGCCAATGAAATAAGGCATTGATGGTACCATATTATTCTGCACAAAACACTGTTGTTCTTGCTTTATTCAGATTCATCAAGGGGAATAAATGCATGAAGTTTCTGATGAAACCTGGTACTGAGCTAAATGATGAGCTCGGCCTCAAAGGAGCGAAACTGCCGCCCACTGGTGTCTAGATCAATGAGATCGAGCTAGCACGCAATCAGTGTGGCCTGCTTAAAACCTGGGATACCAAAAGTTTCTATCTCTCTTTTGCACATAATTTCTCTCGTTCCCCTTGTTTAAGATTCGATTAAGATATGAGCCAAAATGGTATTATCTGCACTCACGTATATTAAGGATGTTTAAAAAGCTTCTGATTTGCAAGTCCCCACTAAACTTGAGGAATGACCTGGTTGTGGGTGGCGACGTATTGCAATACATGAGATAATTGTTCTTCAGTTGAGTCCTTCGGCCTCAAAATGTACTTCTGGACATCTGACAAATGACTTTCTACTAGATATCGTGGATGGATTTCTTGAGGGAAGGAGACAAAGCAGATATACCTCATAATGGAATGGTTTGTACCTCAGCTCAGAGACCACTGTATATCACAGGACATACTACTGTCAATTAATATTTTCCTTGAAGATATTGCGCGAAGGAAAATATCATGCAATAAACTCCTTTGAAAATTCTGTACATTTTATAAATACTGTTCAGAATAAAGATGTTCTTATTATTATTATTATTACTAGTGATATGGAAGTGTTATTCTCAATCAATCAGTTGTCTACTGTTTTATGCAAACTTGTTTCTAATCCTTACAAACTAACCGATCTTGAATTCTGTAATGATTCTCACACTCTTCAATTTTTATTGACCAACAGTCTGTTGCTAGCGGTTAATAATTAACCGTCTAGATTCAGGTAATCAATTATTCTCAATTCTTCTCTACCCCAAAAAGGGATTTTTTATCAACCCTAGATTGGTATAGTTTTAATGCAAAACTACACTTGCAATGGACTTAATCTATCTTATAACCCGACTGGTGAATTCTACCTAATCTTTTTTCTTTGCTGTCTCTTCATTCGTATTATTTCTTTCTTTTCAATTGTAATATTTTACATTTTCAACTTTCTTGTTGTCTACTCCCACCCTGAACACCTCACTACCATATGGTTACTAACTTGACCAACGCTCAATTTCTAGTCACTTATGTTACGTCATTTAATTTATGTGCTCAGTTTTAGTTCTAATTCAAATGGCATTATTATCTACCCCACTTCTACTTAGTCTCTACCTGTAATTACCTCTACTGCTACCCTGGTATAAGTTGAAACATTTTAGTCGATTATATTACGTCATCTAACTTACTAACTAACTCAATCTTACTTTAGTTGCTGTCTAATTATCCTTGTTTCTATATTAGATCATTCTTTTATTACCTGATCAATTAAATCTAAACTTGACAAACCTGATGTACATACTCACACACAAACAATTATATATAAATGAGATTGTACAGTTATGTGAACGAATTCGCCGTCGAAAAGAGTCTCTTTGCTGAACGTCTTCTCTTTTTCATAAAACTACATATGTATATTTTCAAAAGAATGGATACTGAACAAACAGTACTCTTTTCGATAACTCCATCATCAGGCTGTACAGTAATATATACATTATAGTGAATGAATGAGTTAGTGTTATGAACGACATTTATGTTTAAATAACATCGAATCAATAATATTGACAGATTACAGTTTAATATATATATATTTTTTTTCCTTCACGTTCCCAGTGGAACATAGGGCTCCAAGCTAGTGGCTTGAGGTTTCTGTAGCAGTGTTTAATTTTTACAGGATGGGGTTGCTAGCCTCATGCCCAACTTTTCCTCTTTACCAGCATTATTTCTGGCTCAGTGAGGTAAAGGAGCGCGCCGGCCGGGGATCGAACCCGGACCATATGCATGGTCGGTGAGCGTGCTAACCGCTATACTACCGACGCACTACAGTTTAATAGCATCAACATAAAATAAGCTGAATGTCAGAAAAATTAGGGAAGATAATAATACAAATTCATGAGTATATAGTCTCTACTGAAGGCCAGGGGCTGGACTTGCTTCTTTTGAACACAGAGCACTGGTTGTTTGAGACGAATTGCAATAGCCTCTACTGTTTGCAGCATGCGGTGCTTCAATGATTTTGGAAATTTACTAGGCATCCGGTAGATTATAGAGAAGGATTCTTCCACGCTGGCTGGTTTTGTGGTCGGTTTGTACCAGATGGTCCAATATCGAACGGTTAATGGATTTCACTACACGTTTACTTAGTCATAGTGGGAGATGTTCTCGAGAGAGCACGAAGGATCAAGTTCCTAGAGCAATGGCCAATGTAACTAGCTTTTTAAGCGCAGTTGAATTGGTAGATACAATTAGAAGTGGCTAGACTAGGTACTTAGTCTCTCGATCAAGGAATCACCATCTGCCGTGTAGAAAATATGATGTGATGATGGAGTTATCGAAAGGAGTATTCTTTGTTCAGTGACCATTCTTCTGAAAATTTTAATGGCCATTCCTAATCAGTTGACATATGTATATGTTAGTGTAGAGTGGTTGATAAATAACCTGGTCGAAAAGGAATAAATTTGTTCGGTCGATTTAATGTAGTAGTTATGTTCTATGGTTGGATGGTTTATTGGCGGAGCTTTCATAATCTTTCTAGGCAACTTCTCCAGAGCATATTTCGATTGAAAAAGAATTTTTAGAATACTGAAGAAGTTTATGAATCACCTCTCCTGGTAACCTATCATGGGATTGGTTGTTTCAGGATACTTTCTCATCTTTTCACCCATTTTTATTGGTATAAATTATTGGTTTTGTAACTTTTCCAATTCGTGACATAACGCTTATGGTATCACGAATGTTTGGCAGGCGATTGGCTCCCGCCAAATGTAAAATGATGTTACATGACTGGATTATATTCCTAGCTTGGAGTTAGGGAGCAAAGTGGCAGAGCGTGTTAACCACTTCACTTATTTGGGGAGTTGCATCAAACTGCACCAGCGGGTTGATCACTGACGAGATCCCAGTACAGGTGTAACAACAGAAGACAAGGGCCAGGCAACAGATCGTTTTATTATGAAAATCAACACGTATTTATATATATTTCACATACATTATTACAGCTTATGCAAGTAGACAAGCGCAGTCATCTGATTGGTTGTTTATCAGAAGTTAGGCAGACAAACACAGGCTTCGGATTGGTTGTTTAGGGATTCCTCGACAAATAGAGTTCTCTATCTGCGAATCATATTTTGCCACGTTAACTTTGCTGTGATTGGTTGTTAAATCAGCCTTGTACATATTTTCTCACGGCCTGCTATCACCACACAGGTATAGAAGGTTCGTCTATCATATGCCAGTTTACGCCATTTCTGGCGTAGACGTGATATCCGGCTATCAACCAAAGGGTGTGTGTACTGCTCAGCAGTTCACTCTGTCCTCCTTTATCACTGAGAGACACAGCCATGGAAAGTGGAAGACATGAAAAGGCCAATTATCTCTCATTGATCATAGGTGTCTGCGTTCTATCTTCCCGTGTGAAGTAGTATAACCGGGTGAGCAATATTGATGTTAGGCATCAGTCGAGTGCTAGGTAAGAAGGAGAAATCAACTGACGACGCTGTAAAGTCACACCGATTGAGATGGTCAGGATGTGTGTTACGTACGATGACCAGCCATCCCCTCCCTCGACAGGCAATATTAGCTGACATAGGATCGCGTTGGTAAACAGAAAGCTGGTGGCGGTCAAAGTGGAACATGGCTTCATCAGTCAATCAAATTCACAACAGTTAGTTTAAGCCAGGTAAGGATGATTAGACCGCTGTATGATTGGAGCCCTCGGTATAGTAGGCAGGAACCGGTGACTGGAGACAATTGTATCCATGTAAAATTATGTATATAATGCGATTGTATAACCTTTGAAAATGAAATCGCCGAGAAGATATCTTCGTGGAACTTCGTTTTCTCTTCTTTCTAGTGTCTTTATGGGTGATTTACACGATCTGAAAATTGGTGATATACCTCAAAATCGTTCTCAATGGCGCGGATGCATCCACTCATAGTGACTCATAATATCCAATAAAACTACATGGTTGTTCCATATTACTATCCCTTCTGCCTCATATCTCTGTGCACTGACTCTTTTCTGAATCTCTTTTTACATTTTCTTCTTGCTTTGTGTGGCAACTCGAACTCTTACACGTCGGTGCAAAGTTCTACATTGAAACCAGTCAATCAGATATATAACTCTTACTACAACAAATGCTTTACGTCAGCAACCAATTCACTCTGTCATAGTGGACTCTATTGGCCCCAGCTTCTCAATAAAACTTCACAGCGTCAGTTCAGTAGCTACTGGATCATTAATTTCTGACTTAAGCAGCTATTTCGTCACCAGATTTGGCCTCGCAACCCCAAGGTCACCAGTGTGATTCCTAATGGATTCCTAGGTACTCACTGCTAAAGATGTACAAAGTGAGGTGAAAATCCTGTAAAGTGAACCCATGGTTTCATACAACTAATTGAAATCCCTACGAAAACTCCTCATAATCTAAATACTTAATTAAGGAAAAACAAATACACAAACAGACAAAAAGAATCATTATTCTTCATTAAGTAGTTATGTGATATAATTTACAATGATATGACTTGTAACGAGTGAACACCTAAAGAAAATATATATATAATGAAACCAAATAATGATAATGTTTAATTGTTTTAATGAGGTAGACATACGTATAAATTATTAATGAAGTTAATAGATGGATTATATTTTCCCCCACATAATTACTATCTACTTATGTCTCTTAATAAGTAGTATAAGTTTCAAAGCGAAATTTGTGTCCACATAAACAGAGATATATGTATGTATATGGATAAATGTGCGATAAAATTATTATATACTTAAGTGTACATGTGGACATATGTGCGTGTGTACAAAACAACTGGACTAATATATAATTGTCCGATCAATAAATCGATATAAACAAACAATAAAAACAACAAAAACCAGAATGATGACGACATCAATAATGCATGAAAATAAACGGTAACCCTAATATATGTATATGTATGTATATATGAGTTTTACGGAATAATATAAACGTGTGCGGGTTTGTATGTAATTCACTCAGTAGGCACCCTGTATATATGTATATATATGTGTGTCAATGAGTATTTATCGGTTCAATATTCTCCTTTATTATCTGTGAAAATATATCTCCTGGGTATCCGTTCATTCAGTACGTCAATACTTATATTTCAGTCGGCATAAGGATTTATCGGTAACTGATGTGAATATGAGTTGGCAGCATATTGATTTTGCGAGACAGGTTCATTGATCCTTTTACCCTGTTCTACTTTTCGTTTTCTTTTACGTTCACGACGTTTAAATTTACGTGAATTTTGTCTTTGTAGTTGATTAATTTCTTTGAGATAGGTGTTTTGTGCTTCATTTGACGTTTTGACGTGTGTATTTCTCTCCGAATTCGCTCTGTATGAAGCATTTTGGTAGGTAGAGCGACCCGGTTTATAAAAATTATCGCTATCCTCATCAATATCATCATTATTATTGTCACCATCATAAGGAGTCTGTGTAATCAGAGTTTTCGGTTGACGATGGTACGGACTATTCGCAATGCCTTGAGAATTACTCCGGGCATCATAGTTTGACGCTGAAGCAGTTGGGTGCTTCTTATTTGACTTCGCTGGTCTATACAAATTATTATTGTTCATCCTGCTATCAGAATTTTCATAATTCGGGGAATCTGATAACTCCGACGGAGCTGAACGCAATATTTTCAACGTTCTTCCTGGATGATTATATTGGATAGCTTGTGGTTGAACAGCAACCGAAAGACTGGCTTGATTTTTATTACACAAGTGAGCTACAGGTTCTTTACGGATCGCATTCAATGATTGTCGAAATTCAGCTGATTCTCTATTCCACAGACCCAAGAAGGTGACCTAAAATGGATGAGAACATATCGTAGAATATTAAAAATTGAGCTTTTCAAATTTTTAAAGATTTCTCAGATAGATGAAGCTGGATTTTGAAATAATAGCGAAGATTTGTAGCTCATTTGGATGATTTTGATTCATTTGGGTCCTCTGGGACTGGCTGATTTAAATGGGGAGCTTTCGTTGCCCTGCTAGACAACATCTTCATTGTAATTCTAAGTAATTATCTTTAGCATTTCATACTAGAAGAACACTGGAAGCTTAGCAGTTAAACCAACCAGCTCAGAGAACCTAATCAAGTTAAAGAAATTCTGGATTGGTGTGGATTTTTGATCAGTTTTTCATCACGACCCTAAATTAGTTAGAGAATCACTAGAAACCGGAGAGAGTACAGGATAGCTGCCTCGTCTTTGTTTTGGATTCCTCATCACTGCATGACCACAAGGAACCGAAAACCAGGATTTTCACGTCACGAGGACAAACTCGTTAACTATTCAGCCATTTAAATTGGAACTTAAGGGTCCAGCGTCTACTGGACGGATACTCTTAAGATGTCATAGGAGACTGTAGCCACCGGAATCCGGTGCTGGAAGCAAGACAAAGAGCACCAACACGGATGTTCCGTTCCACCAGATCTAGATTCTTTTTAATTTTGGATGTACCACCCCATCAGCAATCAAACTTGGAACACATAAGTTATGGAGCGAGTCCGATGATCAATCAGCCACACTTTGAAGAATCTCAAACTAGGGGGAAGTAACTGTCTAGCGCTTTCTGCCTCTCAATGAATATCCAATTGATAGCCATTCCTGACGAAGCCTTTGCCATCTACATATGCATACATATTTTTCTTGACCTCCAGGTTATGAAGTGTCTCGAAGTAGAGAACTGTCTGTTTGTCTGGATTCAACATAGAACGTGGCATCGCAGTGCAGCACTTCCAGTTGCCACGTTCCAAATGGCACACAGAGGTAGACAAGAAGATGAGTGAAGAGAATCAATAGAGTTTGACAAGTATAAGAGTGAAACAGAATGGGTAATGGTAAAAACGAATATGCAAGATTACAGAGACTGAATACATCTGCGCTGGCCATTGACAACGATTTTGAGCCATGTCACCTATTTTCTGCAGCCATTGATTCCTAGAGTCCCGAGGCCCCCAACCCGGGAGTCTGCATCTCCCTACCTGACCTGACTCAGTTTAACTGTCAAGGATTTCATGAATTGATGAGGCCATGTTTTTGTTTGGCCACCACTTACGCTTTTCCAGCCTGCACCTATATCAGCTAGCAATGCCCGTCGGGGGAGGCGGTGGTTAGGCATGCGCAGCACGTGACCTAGCCATCTTAGTCTATGTAACTTTATAGCCTCGTCTATTGATTTTCCCTCTTTGCCCAACACTCTACGCCTAACGTCAACATTACTTACCTTAGTATACCACTTAACGTGAGAAAGAGATCGCAGACATCTGTGATCGAAAGCAATCAACCTTTTCATGTCTTCAGTTCGTATTGCTCATGTTTCAGAGCCATAGAGAAGGACGGAGCGAACTGCTGAGCAGTACACACGTCCCTTGGTTGATAGCCACATGTCACGCCTACGTCAGAGATGGTGTAAGTTAACGAAAGCAGCTCGAGATTTTTGGACCCATGCTGAGATTTCGTTGCCAATCAGTCCGTTGGTGCTGATACAACTTCCCAAATATGTGAAGTGATCAACATATTCTATCACTTCACTCCCTGTCCCTAAGCTAGGAGTGATAGGAAGTGAAGTGATATGTAAGTAGAGAAATGAAAACCAGTGTCAACTTAACAAAGGTTCGAAGTTCTCTAAAATCACGGACATTGCTTGTGTAACACCGAATATAAAAGTAAGTTTGTGGGGACCTAAATATGCTTACACCAAATAAGGTGAAGGATCAAGATGCCATCAGCAAGCCATGTGAGATGCAATGGATGCTTTCAACAAGTTGGCTTATATCTCTGGAACAATATAACAAATCAAGTAGACAGAAATTCAGTCAATTGTAAGAAATGGGTGACTTAGGAATGAATGAAATATATACTACTCCATATATAACTGAGTAACTTTCATACAGGCACATCTTCAATAAAGCTGCTTTTTCAAGTATTGGTTTTGTATGAATTTTGTGTTTGGTTAGATGGAGGATTTCATTATCAGCTGACATCAATTAGAGAACCACTAGAAAATCAAGGAGTACCGGATATCTGTTTTATCCTAGTTTGGGATTCTTCAATAGTACGCACTCACCGGGGTTCCGACCCAGGACCTTTTGGTTACAAGGCGAGCTCGTGGACCATTAAGCCACTGGGACCCGGTCCAAAAGGTCCTTGGTTCGAAACCTGGAGGATGCGTACTGATGAAGTGTCCAAAACTAGGATGAAACAGCTGTCTAGTACTTCTAGGTTTTCCAGGGCTTCTCTAACTGATGTCAGCTCATGATAAAATACTCCGTGCGAAACCGCTTTTCACGTAAGCCAATGTAGTAATGTAAAGTATTGTCCAACAAAATGCTACTGAGAATAATAAAATCACTTGGAGTACTTATACCTCATAAACTGATATGGTCTCATCATTTCGTGGTGTTGTAAAGCGAAAACATTCCACCGAAAATGAACACAAAACCAACGTCATCTGTAAGACAGGTTGCATCAACACTGACAAAAGTGGACATCCTCTACACTCTTGTGTACATGATCACATCCTAGCAGCCATAAGACTTGACATACGTTCTCTCAAATCAACTGACTCGAACAACTGTAGGCAAATATAAACATTTTTAAAACAGGAATATCTATGAGTTCCTAAAGATCTGGTATTCAAATCAATTAGCAGTTAGTCGGCATGTAAATATAGGTCACATTTACCAATCAAAAAATGATGGTTCACACAAACGAAGGTCAAATATTAGCTCGGCGAAAGGATCAGTAACAATACAATTGTGTTCAGTCATGTTTAAATCTTTGGCAGCAAGAAAACACACATAGAATTATCAAACCTCAATCCACCCACACTCACGTTATTGTTCGAAGACGATGTCCAGAAGGATAAAGGAAAGTTTTGCATCCAGCTGAGAAAACCTCAACGAGGTGAAACACAATTCACCTGGAATACAAATCTTTTCCACTATTTCAAATGGTGACACAAGTCACTTCATGAAATTCGGCTTCTAAACTCCTTTCTAAAGAGACTGAAAATCAAACTTTAGAGTCTAGTTACTTTGTAAGCAGACCAAAGAAACGAATCACATCCTATTGTCATCCAACTTCGAAATCAATCGCTAAAAACAGTAGTGAATAAAGTTATTATAGCCTGTGATAAATGAAATGAGTAGATTCATGTCAAAAGTGATACCTATCACCAACTGCTTGACATTTTCTCTACACGACCGATGGTGCTACCTCGACTGAAAGATGAATTACCTAGACTAACCACTTCTAATTGTATCTACCAATTCAACTGCGCTTAAAAAGCTAGTTACATTGGCCATTGCTCTAGGAACTTGATCCTTCGAGCTCTCTCGAGAACATATCCCACTATGGCTAAGTAAAGGTGTACTGAAATCCATTAACCGTTCGATATTGGACCATCTGGTACAAACCGACCACAAAACCAGCCAGCGTGGAAGAATCCTTCTCTATAATCTACCGGATGCCTAGTAAATTGCCAAAATCATTGAAGCACCGCATGCTGCAAACAGTAGAGGCTATTGCAATTCGTCTCAAACAATCAGTGCTCTGTGTCCAAAAGAAGCAAGTCCAGCCCCTGGCCTTCAGTAGAGACTATATACTCATGAATTTGTATTATTATCTTCCCTAATTTT
This sequence comes from Trichobilharzia regenti, assembly GCA_944472135.2. NCBI lineage: Eukaryota > Metazoa > Platyhelminthes > Trematoda > Strigeidida > Schistosomatidae > Trichobilharzia > Trichobilharzia regenti. The sequence continues at coordinate 3,194,397 of OX235264.1, read as the reverse complement.
TCTGACATTCAGCTTATTTTATGTTGATGCTATTGAGCTGTAATCTATGAATATTATTGATTCGATGTTATTTAAACAGCAACATTAATGTTGTTCATAACACTGAACTAGGACGAAACAGCTATCCAGTACTCCCTGCAGGTTTTCCAATAGTTTTCTGACTAATGCCAGCTAATGATGAAATCATGAAACCAATCAACCAAATCCCTACAAACCAAAACTTGAATAACAATGAAATGCTCACTAGCGACTTGCTCTATTCAGGTAGGTAGTTACCTGGGGTTCTAGTGAGAAGTCGTGACCAGTAGGGTGCAGCCGGTCGAGTGCGAGGACAAATACTCCCTGAAGACATTGACTAGCGGTTGCACTATATCGTGAATTGGAAGAAGTTAGAATTCATGGGCCATTGGATCAGGTCCCAGCGGCTTAATGGTCTACAAGCTCGCCTTGCAACCAGAGGGTCCTGGGTTCGAATCCCGGTGGGTGTGTACTGCTGAAGAGTCCCAAAGTAGGACGAAACAACTATCCAGTACCCCCAAGTTTTCCAATGGTTCTCTAACTAATACCAGCTCATGATGAAATCCTGAAATCATTCATTCACTATTATGTATGTAGAACTGTAAAACCTGATGAGGAAGGCGTTATCGAAAAGAGTACTCTTTGTTCAATTTGAAAATTTTCGTGGCAGATTTAAAAACGAATCAATATCATTTAAAGGATCCTTAAAAACCATAGGCCACACGGGACAGCTGTTTTGTTCTATTTCGCTATTCTTTAACAGGAAGCACACTCACCAGAAGTTAAACATTATCCCTCAAGTTATTAACCCAGTCTGTTGGAGATTTACTCACCGCATTGAGTCACACTGACCGCCAATTTATGATGCGGTGTCATAACATTCTAATGGCCAACGGGCAATATCTGTGGAGAAACCCAACTAATCAATAATTGCACACATAGATGACGTGTCAAAATAGTCAAATAAAAATATTGTTAGGGAATACCAAAAATGAAAATCGAATTCACTAACAGACACACACACACACACACAAACATGATGACGCACACTCGGATAGACGTCACTTGCCAAATTCCTTATTATTACAGACAAAGACGAAGTAAAAGAGAAAATAGGCTTCATTGTTTTTGGTGAATCAATCCTGAAGTAGAGAATACTCTTTCAATAACAGGTGTCTATACTGGTATTATGATTATTATTATTATTATTGTTATTATTAATATTATTATTGTCAGTTTTTTTTTCATTCCAGTTTGATTTTTCGGCAGAATAACCTTTCCTCCATACTAGTTATCCATTTGAACACTATCCATCCTACCTGGTGCTTGTTGTCTGTAAAGTCGATTTAACTTCACCTGTTTGACTTATCAAAAAGATTCACGTTTACTTTACTCCACTCTACTCTACTACACTCCCGTCTACCTTAACCCTAACTGCATCCTTACAGACCTACCCATCTATCCACCGCATATTTCGACTGACATTCTTCTCTAATACTTTAGCATGAATTCAAAACAGAGATAGTAGTAGTAGTAGTAGTAGTAGGTATATAGAGAAAAGGCGGAAAAAAGTGAAGTACATTCTATAATGGAAATGCCAACATGGTTTGTATGTATATTCCCAGCTTTGTGAGTGTGTGTGTGTGTGTTCATGTGTGTGGCTGATTGTAAGAGTATGTATGTATGTGCATTTACGTCGTGTATGTGTATGAATAGTACTCTTAAATTCAAAAGGGATAAACAAATAAATTCAAGTGAAATAATAAATTATTGATTATAAGTTTGATATTTCAGATATTATCAAATCTTATGAAAATACTGTTTCTTTAACCCTTTTACTATCTGTGTGGACAAAAATTCAATATGTGGGTTTTTTTTTAAATTGGTACAGCTAGAAAATGAAAAGTACTTTTAACTTGTATTGCTCTTCAAGAGGGAAGGGGGCATCTATCTTTCCCCACACACAAATCCCTCCTCCTCTTCCTCCACGATCGTTGGAAAAAACTCGACCCTCTGACGATCAGAACTATACTACTAATTAAATTCTAATTACATGCCTAGACATCGTCGAAGCACCTGTACAAGAAGCCGCCGATATGTCAACCTAAGACCGAGCACTTCGTTCCAGTCAATCGACAGGAAAATTTGAAATCCAATTAAACAATGAATATGACCCGTTGCACAAGAGATGGCTAGATCTCATGACCGAAATGGTCTAGTGGATAACGCGTTGGCCGGTGTTTGAAACTATGGGCACTGGTGGGAACATCATCACCCACTCGTTGGGGAATGCAGGTACATCTAGCTAACTGATGAGTCCTAAGGGGGACGAAACGCGCATCCTGGATTCCACTCCTAATCACCATCCACTAATTAAATTTTAATTATACTACTGATTGACTGAGAAGAATAGTTCTATTCCACTCACTTATATCAACCAGTAGTGCTCATCAGCTAACCGCATCGAAGTGATCTATACCCTGGACGACCATCTGGGTTAGACCTGATCAGCGGTGCACTTGATTTGGTGAATTACACGTGGCTCTGGATCGGGTCCCAATGGCTAAATGATCTTAGAGCTCGGCGGCCTTGTAACCAGAAGGTCCAGGGTTCGAACACTGGCAGTGGGTGGGTCCTGATGAAGAGTCCCATAGCCATCTCAGTCGACGTAGCCTTACAGTTTCATCCAGTGAATTCCCTTTCATACCTAGCACTGCACATCTAACCTCAATATTACTTAATATCGGAGAGGGAGAACATAACCATCTGTAGCCAAAGACTGCTAAACTTTCTATATTGTCCACTTACATTGACCTTATGTCACAACCATAAAAGATTGTAGCATAGAGTGGATTTGGTTCCAATTGTGATCAGCTTTTCAAGTATTAATCGATATTATTTTTGTACAAAGCTATGAAAAGATTTCCTCAGTTCAGGCTATATAATTTATTCTCAAGTAAAAAAGGTTCGCAGTCACTGTTATTTCGAAAATATGCTGAATATTGGACATTGTTACTTTCCTTTCTCTACTTCACCCTTTCAGAGTCCAACCTCTCTCTCTCTTTCTCTTACTTTGCTAGACTTCATTCAATCGTCATGAAATACTGACGGTGTGAGATAAGAATTCATAAATGTCGAATAATAATAAGATCACTGAGGTAGATCGACTTCTTAACAATTGAAGAGAATGACTTTATGTAATATAGATCAACAACACTGATTTGCGAACAACTGCTACACAGATATGGATGCATGCAGTTGAAAAGTGCCTAATGGGACGAAACGTTCCCCATTGAATTCCTCTTTTAGTCACTGTCAACCAAACAACGACAGTGTCAACCATTAAAGCATCGTTGAAGCGCCAGTACTAGAAACCAAAAAAAGAAAAAATAACACACAGCCTCATTGAGGAAACTATCAGTCATCCGGGATGAAGAACCCCAAATGGGATGAATCGACATTTCTAGAAGCCATTTTTAGTCATCGTCAAACATATTTCACGCACAGACATGTTATTCATGTCATTAGACTTTTAAAATACTTCTTTGTTTCAAGTAAATTGATGGGTGATGACTAGCAACGGAATCCAGGATACGTATTTCGTCCTATTTGGGACTCGTCAGCTAGCTGGATGTAACTGCATTCCCCAGTAAGTGATAGTGTCCTCATTGAAGCTCGAATTCAGTATCCATAGTGGATAACTCTTTGGTGTGTGAAACTGTGAATTCGAGCCTCATTGGGAACACCATCATCCAATCACTGGAGAATGCAGATACATCCAGCTAACTGTCAAGTCCCAAGTAGGACGAAGTGCAAATCCTGGATTCCACTGCTAGTCACCATCCACCAGTTTACTTGATTGGGAAGATTTCATCATGAGCTGACATCAGTTAGAGAACCATTGAAAAAAACCAGCTGGGAGTACTGGACAATTGTTTCGCCCCAGTTTGGGACTCTTCATAAATACTCACCCCGGGGGTTCAAATCGATGACCTTCTGGTTACAAGGCAAGCACATAGACTATTAAGCTACTAGAAGCCGATTCAATGACCAACCCAGGAATTCTAACTTCTACCAATTCATGTCAACTCATAATGAAATCCTCCGGCCAATCAAAAAAAAAATCCCTACAGAACCAATTCTTATTTCTTTGTTTATTTTTAAGTTTCACAATGAATTCACCTCACACAAATCCCATTCACACCTTCACAAACCTGAAATTCTCTTTTTTTTGCACATCAAAGTTATCACCTGAAATCAGTTCCACATCAATTATAGAATTCATTTTAATAAATAATAATGATAACAGCGGAAGCAATTCCTTTTTATTAAGTTTCAAGTTTTTATTGATCAAAGTGTGCAGCTGCGTGTAAAGTGCTCCCCTGTGGAGGGGTTAAATCTCAGTAGGGGAGGGAAAGACAGTAGTAGAATTAACTGGACAATAGCTTGTTCCACTCTTCCCCTAACTCTAAGATATTTATGTCTGTGTGTCTGCACATCTATTCATGTGTGCTTACATACTTTGGTAAAAGGAAAGGGTTATTTAAAGACAGGGATAGTATTGAAAAACCCTAATGACAACAGAAAGAACTCATAATTTATGCAAAAAAATATTAAGGATTGTCTATAAAAACTATAATTATCACATTGATTATGCATGCATAGATACTACATGTGTGTGTGCGAAGTCTTGTACTTTTGTGGTGTGTGGTTTTTTTGACTTTCATAAACATTGAGTTTGTGGAAATTTTGCTCGATTTCATCAAAGATAGTTTTCGTTGGCAATTAAAGAGGCTAAGGCGTCAGTTACAGAATTACCTTGAAAAACAGGAGACCACTGGACTACTCATCGAGTATTTATTGCGATCCAGGATGTACGATACGTCCTGTTTGTGACTTGTCAACGCGATGTACCTGCATCCTTAGTTAGTCAATAATGTCAAATGTCTGGTCCTTGATATTGATGCTGATTGTTAGCTTTTGCGATGATAAGTAATTTAGGAAAAAGCTTAGCAAGTGCACTGTAAGTATTCCTGAACTCACTCACAGGACAAAGCTACCCATCGAAAAAATTATTTTAGGAATTCATTTATGATGTTTCACATCTACTATCTTTAAATTCCAAAGCAAAATTTATAGGCAAACAGAAGGTGTAGAAATGGGATCACCAGTATCCCCTATCGTAGCAGATATATTTATAGACAGTTGGGAAAATATGGCTCTTAATGCATTTAATCCTACTACAAAAATATGGTGGAGATATATGGAAGACACTTAACGCACAGTGTTAAAAACAGAACATATCTCTCTCTCTAGCTTCTTGAAATACACCCATAAACTCACTAGTGGGGGGGAATAAAATCCACATTTGGATCGGAAAATAAACAAGGAGAATTGGCTATGGTGTTAGATTGTGAAATAAAACGAATAGAAGAAGGTAAACTGCATACTAGAGTTTATTAAAAACCAACGCATTTTCCCAGTAGATATGTAGACTTTAATTCATCTAATACGTTATCTGTGTGTGAAGGAAAGCTTAGTTAAGTGTTTAACAAACCGAGCAGTAGCACTAAGTAGTACAACAGAAAACCCAAACGATGAAATGACACAGATAGACGAAACAGTGATGGTGTTTGATAGCTATCCTATATGCTGCTGCACTCTTATATCGCATTTGGAATGTAAGGAATTTTTAACGATAATATAGCGATATATATATGAGGTTCCCGTGGTTTAGTGGTCATCACATCTGTCTAGAGCACATAAGAGGGCGCTAGTTCAAGTCTTGGCTGAAACATATACGTCTGTGGCACAGCGGTAGAATGTTCACCAACCACGCCTCATGTGGTCGGGGACTAGCAGTGGAATCCAGGAAAACGCGCATTTCGTCCTATTTGGGACTCATCATCTGGATGTATTTGCATTCCACAGTGAGTGATATTATTCCCATCGAGGCTTGAACCAAGTGCCTGTGTTATCCATTAACCCTCGTGTGCCACGAGAGCCGCCTCTTGTGCAATGGGCTTATTAATAATTTAATTCAAATTGAGTTTTCCCATCGTCGAAATATCTACACAGGGAGCCGACATGTCAACCTGAGACCCAGAACTTCAGTCCAGTCAATCGACAGAAAAGCTAAACTGAATTAAATAACACTCCACTTTTATGTTCGAGAAATAAGGAAAAACTACTTTCCTAATTTCACCTCCTCTATGTTTATCTACCAGTCAGACTGTTCTTGTGGAGAAAAGTACAGCAATCAGGCAGGTCCAACATGATATTTCTAAACATTATCCTGCAGTGTGGTTAAGCAAGGGATAAACAAGATCTATTCGTTGCTTCGTTTTAGCACGCATTGTAGATGTTGATCGTAAAGTTGGTATTAAAAGAGAATTTAAAGCATTTATCGTATTTCAACTAATAATAATTTTTCTCTACGAGTTAATCTCCTAAATGCAGCTGAATTCATCAGAAGCCACCTGAAGAAGCCGGACATGCGTATTCAGAGGAAATTTATATAACCACTTCCCTTACTTACCGGCAATTTCTCCTCCCTCTAAGCCTTTTATAAGTTAAAATTATTTAAAGTTTCACCGCGGATAGATATCAGTTAGAGGACCATTGAAAACTGCCACAGAGTGCTGCACATCTTTATCGAGTTAGTTAGCGACTCATCAACTATATGTGCCCGCCGGGGTTCAAACTCAAGACCTTCCATTTACAAGGCAAGCTCGTAGAACATTCACCCATTGCCTATGAAATCGTACTTCTACCAAGACGTGAATTAAGCGTGGCCACTATCCAATGCCATTGGCAGCGAGTTTTTGTCCTCACTCGTGACAGAGTGGACAAGGTGTACCTGGATTCAAACTTCTGTGGGTCTGCGCTGCTGGTGGGTCCAAAACTGGGATGAAGCAGCTCTCCAATACATCGATAGATAGATAGATAGATAGATTTAGAAAAGAGCCACAGCTGAGTATCTTATTACAATCTTCTTCTAAGTACACTATTATTCCACTACATTTTTAATAACTCACTCACCTGTAATTGATTTGTATACTTTTTCGTAGCTGAATCTTGAATCCGTCTACCCATAACAAGCCATTTTTGATTCGGCAATGAATGTACCATACGTCCACTAGTAAATGGCAGCAGTGGATTACATGATGAACAGCCTAGAACTAATTCTGTTATGCCGTCTAAGTCGTGAAGACGTGAATTCCTCGGTCTTCGACGTCTTTTCTCTCTTGACTTACTACTACTATCTCGTTGTTGCTCTTGTCTCCATTCACTTTCTTCATTGATTGAATTGATTGACTTTGATTTCATTAGATATTTCGATTGATATCGATCTTGAGATGATGATCTTCGATGCGTGGGTATTTTTAAATCTCTAGCAACTCGCATATGATGGTAGTATCGATTGCTATTAATATTATCATCCACACTATCATCATTATTGTTATTATTATAACGTCTTCGTCGACTATTTCTTTTTCTACGATATTGATCAATACTACTCAACTGTGTACCGTCATTACGAATCAGTTTCAGGGCTAAAGTTCTTGGTGTAAGATTTAGTATAATTGAGGCTTGATTTGGTTGTAATACCATGTCTTTAATAGATGCTTTGAGAACTGAAAAAAAAGAGAAAATCAATAATAATCAATATTATAGATATGTGTATTGATCATTTCCATTTTCGTCTGCATATTTATCCGGTAACAGCTTTTTAATTGGTTAGTTCGGTAGACTGTCAGATTTCTTTGTTATCTGTTCTTCATTATGCAGCGGAGGTAGTTGTCGACGGAAATCTGCACTAGCCTGTTGGAAATGCCTTTCGTGACGTGTACACCATTTCTCTGAACCACCTAGAAGCTTTGACTTGATATTAAACCTGAATCTTGTTCCTAATACTGACTGCCACAGAATTCCAGGCTGGTTTTTAGAGAAATGAATGAATGCCTTACTTATTCGGCCCTAGATGGCTTTGGCATCCACATCTGCGCTGGGCAGTCAGGTAAGCGAGAGAGGTGACTTCCTTTAGATTCCGCCTACTGGTGTTGACTCTAATGTCCGTTATTTTTGGTTAAGTGCCTTCGTAATAAGACTAGTATATATGTCCAAGTCAAGTTCATTTTTAACAGTTTGGAAAAAATCTGGCATTGAGTATATGATATTCATTATAATAAAGGTAGTTTTGTGTTTCCCAGTGAATGGATGAAAAACGAAACGATATTGCTGTTTTTACTGACGTTTCGCTATTCAATGCTACGAATAGCTTTATCAATATATTATTGTTAAACCAGAATTTAAAATATCTCAGTTTATATATAACAACTTAATCATCGTTCATCCCCATGAGGTCACTTTTGCGTTGTCAAGTTGGCCAGTTGGTAAAGATGTTAAAACCAGGCATAGATTGTTGGATTTGATAACTGTATAAAATTATAATAGCAGCATGTGTTTGCATAATGAAATTGCTTATCACATTCGTGTTGATTTTGTCACTTCATGGGGGAGGGAGGTGTTGTAACTAGGTCAAATTCTGTTTTAGTCCATAATTCCTATTCAGTCAATTTGGATTCCAATTGATATGAAGTGCCTCTGATATTAGACGTTTTTTGTGATTTCTGAATTTTTTCTGGATTATTTCAATATTGTCGAAATCAATTTTTTGGCCTGTTTCTATAGCGTTTAGACCTGTGGCTGACGATTTTTCAAGCTTTTCTAGTTCAACTGGATTTCTCGGGGGTCAAACAGGGTTGGTTCTACGGTGTTCATTTCTTCTAATTTTGTTGCTTCATACTGTGTTTGAAGTAAACTCTAATGTCCAGCTGCTTGAGTACTCTTCTGATATCGTCTGACGTCTCTGCTCTATATGCAACGACGACTGTTGATGTTCATGTTTTCGGAATGCGTTTTTGACCATACTTAATGTCTGTGTTGATTTTGTTGGTGAAGTTCCTTGGGTAGTTGTTTTGCTTGAGAGTCTCAGTAATGTTTCATATTTCTTCTTCTTTTTCTTTCGTACCCATTATCAGAGAGTCTGCTCGTCTAAGAAGACTTGAAACAACTGATACCTTAGCGCTGATGGGGTGTGTTGATCCGAAGTCTAAAAATTTATTTCAGTGGGCTTTCTCCCTGAATAAAGATATACTCAAATGTCCGTTTTCGCTACTCTTAACTAGTCAGGCAGTCTAGAAATGATAGTTCAACGACGTCTAATTCTGCTTCCGAAGTAAACTGGATTCTGGGAGATAGATTGTTTAGTTTCTCTAAGAATATAACTGTGTAGATCTCGTTTAAGCACTACAAAAGTGTCCTGTACATATCTTAACCATATTTTAGGAGTGAGTATGCTTGAAAAGATGTTATCTTCTAATCTATTAATGAATACATCAGATACTATTGCGGAGACTAGTGAACCCATAGCAACACCATTTGTCTGTCTATATAATCTCCTTTTAAATGTAAAATAATTACTTTCCAGACAGAATTTGAAGCTTTTAATGATTTCACTGGTGTCTAGTGGACATCTTTGTGATAGCGTTGCATCTGATTCTAGTAGAGTGGAACTGATATCAAGACTTTCGATAATAAGGGTTCTACTATATATTCAATTAATTTTATCACAGCTTACCATAATGTCTTCTTTATCAAATTCTTGGTGTTCTATATGGGATCTGAAATCATAGGGTTAGTGTTGCGTTACTGCAGAGCCCAGGGGACAAGTACTTGAGGCCGGTCACACAAGGCCTGTAGAAACTGGTTTCTTGGTTTGGTTCCGTATTAGTAAACTCACCGTCGGTTATGGACCACCGTGGGGTAAGACGGAATGTACAGTCTTTAAGGTCGACCTTTTCTAAACCCTTCTCTCTAGAGTGGAGAGGCAGCACAACTGGCATACTGGTCATCTGAGGGAAACACCTCACTGCTGCTACACCCCTGTTCCCCAGGATTACGTCTTCGCCCAAAGACTCCCAGCATAGTAAGATTCTTGCACAATACCGGTAACTGCTTTTAGTCTAATCGCTACTCTCACAACCTTCCTGTCATGGTAGGACATGCAGAAACATCGGCCCTAGCCAGTGTAGCTTCTTAGGTCATCGCGATGTGCAAGCCCTACCACCACATCAAGGTAGCAGCTATCTGAAATCATATGAATCTTTTACAATATTTCGAGTCTCCTTTTGGAGTGGTTGTAGTAATAATACTTTGATAAAGTTATTAGGAGCAGCATTGAATAGCGAAACGTCAGTAAAAACATAAATTTCATTTTGTTCAGGTGTTGGTTTGTAGGGATTTGATTGGTTTCAGGATTTCATCATGAGCTGACATTAGTTAGAGAACCATTGGAAAACCTGGGAGCACTAGACAGCTGTTTCGTCCTAGTTTGGGACTCTTCATCGGTACGCGCCCACCAGGATTCGAACCCAGGACCTTTTGGTTACAAGGCGAGCTCGTATACCATCAAACCACTGGGACCCGATCCACTGGTCCTTGAATTCTAACTTTTGCCAATTCACGATATAGCGTGACCGCTAGCCAATGTCTTCGGTGAGTATTTGTCCTCACACTCAACCTGCTGCACCCTACTGGTCACGACTTCCCACTGGAGTCCAGGTAACTACCTACCTGAATAGGGCCAGTCGCCAGTTAGCATCTCATTGTTGTTCAAGTGTTGGTTTGTAGGGATTCGATTGGTTTTAGCATTTCATTTTGTTTTTCATTCATTCATTGGGAAATACAAAAAAAACACCTTTATTATAATGTACATCTGGTCAGTTGTGCAACAAAGGTTTACAACGAATGGATTACAGACAGATCTAATTTTATTCAAAAATCCCACTTCAACTTTAATTCACCTTCAATACATAAAAATAATAATAATTGAAAGAAGGCAACTTTTATGCCTATTACTCACCCACATCAGCCATACAATAAGAGCTTGCAATATTTTCCAGGGTTATTGCTTGTTCACACGGAACACATGTTACAGCTGATGAAAAGAAACAAAAAAAGAGAAGAAAACAGAATAAGAAAGAGGTACAGTAGAATTGAGAGAGAGAGTTGAATAAACAGATGTGTGTATGTTTGCGTGTTTTATGCATTCACTTAAACTCTCTCTCTGTCTTCATTTTCCCTGCTAAACAAGTAAAATGGTGCAGTATTCAATGTATTACCACAATTATTATTATTACTTAATCCTTTGCGTTCCAAACAGAACAAAGGGAGTCAAACTTCTCCTTTGAATTTTCAGTAGAAGTGGGTGCTTTTTAACGTCATAGACATGCTGGCCTCACCTCCAATATTCCCAAGTTACCCAGTTACCGGTTAAACAGGGAGATTTAGGAGTGAGAGAAGAAATACATCGGGGGCGTACAATTAGGCAGGTTCATCATCGTATTTCCGAACATCATCCAACATGGTTAAGCAAGGAACAAACAAGATCTATTCGTAGCTCTATTTTAGCCCACCTTGTAGATAGTGAGCATAAGGTTGACGTTAATACTGCACTTAAAATTATTTATGGCATTCCTACTAACCTTAATTTTGCTTTACGAGTTCGTCTTCTACATACAGCTGAAGCAATAGAAATCCACCTGAAGAAGCCAAACTTGTGTGTTCAGAAGAAACTTGTACGACCACTTTCCTTACCTTGGCCATCGTTACATGACTGTATAAACCGGACTACTTCATTCCCCTACCCCTAAAATTTTATAAAAAACTTTAATTGCCCAAATTATTTTATTTTTCTGAGTACTTGATCTTTAATTACGTGTTATCCTTGTAAAAATAATTTTATTCTTATGACCACTTCAACTTTAGTTACAAATTGTCATCGTCCAAATTGTTTTATTTTCTTTAACAATCTGTTACGTAATCAACCTGTGCACACGCTTATTCCTCCCTTAATTGCTCTTCATTTTTCCAAAATTATGCATTATGCAATCCACGTGTTGTAACCATTTCCACCTTTTAATTATATATATTAATTTTTCTTCGTTAATTATCACCCCATTGACATTTTGACACCGAGTAATTATTGTTAACAAACATATCGCCACTTGATTGGTAAATTGTTGTGTATTGTAATAAAAATGCTATGGATATATATTAGAGTAGAGCCAGAGATGGGGATCTAATTGAAAAGTAAATATTTCTTCGCTCAATCTTTCTGTTTTCTAAATATCTAGATGGGGATTTTTCTACATTTAGGAGTGAATCAACTAGGAATCGAAGCCCAGACCCATCGGTTCTTTGGTTTGGCGAGTCAAATTTTGTATACCTTACCTTCAAACCACGTCTACCATATATCTCCACAAAGGTGTATCATTAACCTTCTCTGACATCTAATCTTTCTCCCTACTATTTGGTGTTTTAACACCGATGAACGTCTCTTTATATACTACTTACAAATCTTATCAGTAGCACTCGTCACAATATATGTATGAATAACATGGACATACATAATATGAGCTTACTGGAACATAAAATGCTGATCAGGCAGGGAAACGGTGGTGTTAGTCTACTGTCTACAAGTTATGTTGTTTTCTAGCACTCTTAACCAGACCTATTTTTCGTCCTCGCGATGCATCTGAATCCTCAAGATTAATCGTTTCTGGCACATCAGAACTTCCACAGCCAACAAGCATCAATCGAATACCAGCTCATTAACCTTCAGAATTCTTAGTAGTATCTTAACTAGGAGGTGATACATCACCACAGATCGAGCATGCCGATTCAGTAAGAACCAACTGGTGGGAAACAGCAGATAATTTAAGCGAATAATAATTTCTGACCTTGAATGGGAATTATCGGCATTACGCACCCACTTAGGTTCGAACCCAAGAATTTCCGGATACGAGGCAAGCTGGCATACCACTCAGCCACTCAGACGATCTAGGTAAACGTAGAGAAGATCGAGGTGGTGAAGATAACCAACCGATAAACCAACAGCAACATTAACAACCAGCACCAATTACCATCAACGGGAGATATTTAACAGAGGTTACCTCCTTCACTTATCCGGCCAGGAAGCATCGTTTCAACTACTGTCAGGATCGGGAAGGCAAGATATTCACGCCTTTATCAATCTAGAGCCAGTTTGGAAATCTCCTGCACTCAACGTAAGCAACAAGATTCAGATTCTGTTCAACACAAATGTGAAGTCGGTTCTTCTTTATAGGGGTCGGAAACTTGCACTGCGTGTCACGGAAAGGATTTCCAACAGATTTCACAATTTCATCAACAGCTGCCTTCGCTGGCTCCATACTGAAGATCAAATGGCCAGCTGGCCAGAAAGAATTAGTAACAAGAAACTCTTACTGGCTGGGAACAAACCAATAGGCGAGAGCCGATGGCTCAACAAATATGTAAGAGAAAATAGAGATGGATTGGTCGAGCATACATTAAGGAGACAGTTGAATGACATCGCGTGTCAGGCACTAGAGTGGAATTAAAACGGGTAACAACGAGTGGGTCGTATATGAGACAGTGACATGGAGGAGATCCTGTGGGGAAAAGATATGAAATTTCGGGCAGTCGTCGGCTCAGGTTAAAAAGGATGGCAGAAAATAGAACAAAGCGGATATATGTTGTTGAAGCCGCATGATGTTCCACTTGGAACCCAAGGGAAAAATCGTAATAATTATAAATGACTCATGACAGCCTGCAAGTGTCTTGTGATTATTGCTTGATATAATCTCCACTGTTGGTTGATTATGTCGGCAGTGATGTCTTTAAGGGATTAAATAGGCCCATTATAAATTTCAGAAGACTGGATGTCTAACAAAGCGTATTTTTTTTCAATAACTTCCTCTTCATTCGGTTCTACATTCATACATCCATAATAGTCAGAGGTGATCATTATTCACAACACTGATGTTATAAGTCACTTTGAAACAATAAGAATAATATATACCTGTAAAACTTGATGAATAAGTCATCGAAAGTAGCATTCTCTGTTCACTAAACACACCTTATAGACTTGAATTTGAAGAATTTCCCTAAAGCTGTACTACATACCGTACCTGATTGGTTGTATGTTAACAAAAATATACAAACAACCACGGTAACTGAGTATAGCCTTCCCACTGTGGTAGAATATGACTCTGTGTAAAGCAGTACACACTGTTACAGTAATAATAACTACATGACATTCCGAGGATAATTTAATGCTGATAATCATATCACTGGCTGACACTCGTTCAGGGTTCAGTGCTCAGCCGACTCACTCTTTAACCTCGCTCAGCTACTAGTAAGACTGGTCTAGAGGGAAGGCTGGACGTGAGTCGAGTAACCCAATCCCATAAAAAAAACACCACGGCCGCTGGAACTTCATGGCTGAAGCTTGAAGACTTATGTTCCACTTGGAACGTGAAGGAATCATATAAATCGTATCAGTGGATTCATAAGACATCCTAACTTCCTTTGTCGAGCTTTGCTAGTTCCTGTTGCTTTAATTCAATTTGCTACATATTAGGGAGAGATGTTGCATCATTTCGACTGTATGTATCTAGTGTTCATTAGATGAACAAAGATTCGCTGATTAACTTCTCTCTCCACCTTAATTTATTACTTCTGGCAAGTGGTTATTCTATGATGTGAATCAGAAGAAGATGAAATTCATTCAATGGCCACTGGATAGGCTCTCACTAGCCTAATGGTCTACGAAATCACATTGTGATCAGAATGTCCCGGGTTCGAACCCTGGCGGGTGTGTGCTGTGAAGAGTTCAAAACTAGGACGACACAGACAGATGTCCGAAACACATCAAAACAAATAATTGTAAGATAAGATATTATCATGAACTGCTTCCCAATAGGCGTCAAAAGGTGACCCTTTCGGAAATATGAACGATGATATATCAAGAGGCGAGTAGTTGACAATATTCAGGTGGTCAGATGGTTCAAGTCAGTGAACAAACGGGCCAGGCCATGTATATAACCATATAGTGTTAGATCTTTGAAGCCTTTCAGTGTGACTGTATTCTTTGAGCCCGGTGATTTAGTTGAGCAACTGCTCTTCAACGCCTATTTCAGAATGAAGTAGGCCTGAAATCATGCTGAATCGAAATGATCAGTTGATGTTTGTATAATTTCGACTCAGTTAGTGATCACTTTTCATACTTATAAGAATAAAAATTGTGCACTGTGGTTGAGTGTAATTCCATTATGGGTACATTTTTGTTTTGATAAAGTCTCACAGTGTTGTTATACAGTAATGTCTACTGATGACCCTGTTTCGAGCACAATTTATTGCCACTCATAATCATATCAAGGTACTCACACGACTTCCTAACTTCATTTATATAGTTCCATTATTTTTCATTTGATTTGATTGGTAGTAGTATTTTCCATATTTCAGGTATGAGTGACGAGTCATTCCTGTTGCATGTGTTTGGTGTAGACTCGATGAACAAGGATTCAGTAATCAACCCCTCTCTCCACCTATCTAGATTACTTTTTAGAATTTTAACCCTCTCCCACCCTATTGTGTGGTTGTGTGTTAGCGCATGCATTGCAATTGCTGAGCTTTTTTCTAAATTACTTATCTTCTCGGGGTCAACCATTCTTCCCTTAGCTAAATTCTTATGCTTTGACAATCTGACTACCCCTGACCTACTAGTTTGACCTGTGTAGTTGACCTCACAGTCATTGCATGGTATTTTGTAAATAATATTATTTTGTCTAATTGGGTCAACCGACAGGGTCCTTTCACCTACACAGCTTGTCCCTGAGTGAGTTTGTAGGTTTAAATGCCACCCTAATTCCTACTTTATTCAGAATCCTACGTAGTGTCTCAGATGTCCACTCTTTATATGGTATAACTGTGGATGCCTTATATTCTTTCTTATTTATGTTATTATTACTAGTTTCACAATTATTTTTATTTTGTTTTTGACCTTTAATGATTGTGCTCGAAACGTCATCAATAAACATTACTGTATAACACTGTGAGACTTTATCAAATCAAAATTTACCCATAATGGAATTACTTTTCATACTGTTTGCGATTTTTGACTACTTATATCAGTAATATACATATGTACATGTCACCGGATTAGAGTTCTCCTATTTCAAAGTTAACTATGTATCTGAAAATGATGCAAAGCAAACTAGAAGCAAAAATGTATTGCCATCATGAACTATAAATCCAGGAAACAGTAATTTTTATGGCTTTCAGTTTGCTAGCTAGTCGCTTATTCTAATCAGCCATTATATGCATATATATACGTGTATATACAGAGGCAATAAGAGAAAACACTTGCATATATAATAAATCTTCCTAGTGCATAGTCTCACTAACTTCATAAATCAACATTGAGCTAATAAAGGCAGAATGAAATTTGCATGCAAAATTAATAGATAAACTGATGGGAATACCGTATGCTGTATAATTTATATAGATATATACATATTGGTTGCTTAAATCATCACTGTGCAGACAGAATGTTATAGATTGTAAATGAAGTATCATAGGACAAACTTTTACTTTGTCTCAGTAGTCTAAAAGCTTGATATTATATCTAATTTTTTTTCTTTCACGTTCCTCAGTGGAACATAGGGCACCTTCAAGCTAGAGGCTTGAAGTGTCTGCATGAATGTTTATTTTCACAGGATGGGGCTACTAGCCTTATGCCCAACCTTTCCTCTTCACCAGCATTATTTCTGGCTCAGTGAGGTAGAGGAAGGAATGCGTCGGTGGCCGGGGATCGAGCCCCGGACCATGTGCATGGTCGGCGAGCTTCCTAACAGCTTTGCCACCGACGCATAAAGGTGACTCATGAAAGTTGTATATATATATTTTTTTGTTATCACCAGGGCAGTGCACTGTCTTTTAAATAGATCTATGAAATTGCCCATTTTGATTTTGATTCTGGCTGGCTGATTTCAACATAAAACTTTGTATTGGTGTGCAGCAATTCGATTCGCCACACTCCATGTGGCACACAAAGCAAGAAGACAAAATAAAAGGAAATGCAAACTAGAGATGGTAAACAGAGATATGAGGCAAAAAACACAACTGTAATATTGAAGAACAATATAGTCTTATTCGGTGTTATAAGTCACAAGGATCGAATGCATCTGCGCCAGCAACTGAGAACAATTTTGTACCACATCACCATTTGTCTCCAGACATTGGTTTTGACCATCTCGAGGACCCTAACCAGGAATTTTACATCTTTCTACGCAGCTGGCTTGAACTAATTGTTGTAGATTTCAGAGACTGATGAAGCCACGTTTTGGTTTGACTCCCATTCGCTCTTTTCGAACCTAACCCAATGTCAGCTAACATTACCCGTTGTCTATGAAGGTGATGGCTAGGCATGTGTACCATTCGTCCTAAATATCTCAGTCGGCGTAGCTTCAGAGCCTTGTCGATTGATTTCCCTTCCCTCCTTACCTAGCACTTGAAGCCTAACTTGAATATTGCTTACCATATTATACCACTTCACACGGGAGATAGAACCCAAACACCGATGATTAAAGACAGTTGGCCTTTTCATGTTTTCTACTTTCACATTACAAAGAATCTGCTGTCACCGTTTCTCAGAATTCAGGAAAACTCATTTTGAAATTTCACACACCTCTCTGTTTTGATTAGGCCAATGTTTAATATCTTTATGGGTGGATGCTACATTCTGAACTGAAAACTACTAACTCTGTGTTAGCCTGTTCCCTTCAACTTCCCTTCAACTCTCCAAACTCAATCGGTATAGTCTCTCGAGAAAAGATAGTGGTCCGCCATAACTGGCAATCAGCCAAGTCATCGCTGGATGGTTTCCCCCTGGCGTAACCTCACTATAAACTACAGTGTGTGGTTTAACCTGAGATGAGTGACTGAATGAAGGAACATTCGGCAAAAATCATGAATAGTGTCGAGTTTTCTACTTTGAGTGAAAAAATACAGCATACTGCTGAGTCTGTAAAGACAAACGACTATTAGATTTAATTTTGTACAGCTTTCAATAAACCATAAACACAAACACTATGACTCCGAAGATTATTCCTCACAGAAGAGTTTGTATGTCTTCTCCGATTGTTTAACAAAGGAAGGCAGATAATAAGAAAGCTACTAAAAAGGATGGTGATGACATTTTCAAGAAAAGAAAGCTGTTGAAATGAGTGAAAATTTGATATAAGAATAAAACTTGTGCACTGCAGTGGTAGAGTATAATTCCATTATGGGTAAATTTTTGTTTTTGGTAAAGTCTCACAGTGTTGTTATACAGTAATGTCTACTGATGACCCCGTTTCGAGCACAATTTATTGTCACTCATAATCATATCAAGGTACTCACACGACTTCCTAACTTCATTTATATAGTTCCATTATTTTTCACTTGATTTGATTGGTAGTAGTATTTTCCATATTTCCGGTATGAGTGATGAATCATTCCTATTGCATGTGTTTGGTGTAAACTCGATGAACAAGAATTCAGTAATTCATGCGAGATGCAAAGTAAACTAAATGACATTCAACTAGAGAATGATGAAACAATGGTTAGTTTTGATATAATTAGTCTTTATACTAATATACCAGTCAATATTCCCGTCTTAGAAGCAGTTAAAAAAGAACTAACTGCGGATCCTGAAATCAGTCATAGGACAAAGCTGCCCACTGAACAAATTAGTTTAGTGATTCAGTTATGCCTCACACCTACTATCTTTAAATTCCAAAGTAAAATATAAAGACAAACAGAAAGTGTAGCAATGGGATCACCAGTATCCCTTATCGTAGCAGAAATATTTATGGAGAGCTGGGAAAATATGGCTCCTAATACGTTTAATCCTACCCGAAAAATATGGTGGAGATATGTGGATGGCACTTTCACAGTGTTAAAAGCAGAACATATCTCTCTCTAGCATCTTCACACATATAAATAAACTCACTACTACAGGGAATAAAATTCACACTTCAATCGGGAAATCAACAAGGAGAATTAGATATGATGTTATATTGTAAAATAAAACGAATAGAAAAGCGTAAACTGCACACTTGTGTGTACAGAAAACCAACTCATTCTAATAGATACTTAGACTTTAATTCATCTCATCCGTTAACTGTTAAGGTAGGCTTAGTAAAGTGTCTAACAAACCGAGCAGTAGCACTAAGTAGCACAAGAAAAGACCTAAATGATGAAATAAAACAGATAGAAGAGTCGTTGCTGTTAAATAACTCTCCTATGAAATTCATCAATAAGATCACTAAAGGCAAAAAACATAATAAAAATAATTGTGAAACTAGTAATAATAACATAAATAAGAGAGAATATAAGTCATCCACAGTTATACCATATAAAGAGGGGACACCTGAAACCTTACGTAGTAGGATTCTCAATAAAGCAGGAATTAGGGTGGCATAAAAACCTACAAACTCACTCAGGGACTAGCTGTGTAGGTGAAAGGACCCAGTCAACCCAATTAGACAAAATAATATTATTTACAAAATACCCTGCAACGATTGTGAGGTCAACTACATAGGTCAAACTAGTAGGTCAGGGGTAGTCAGATTGTCAAAGCATAAGAATTTAGCTAAGGGAAGAATGGTTGACCCTGAAAAGTTAAGTAATTTAGAAAAAAGCTCAGCAATTGTAATGCATGCATTAACACACAACCACACAGCGACATGGTGGGAGAGGGTTAAAATTCTAAAATGTAATCTAGATAGGTGGAGAGAGGGGTTGATTACTGAATCCTTGTTCATCGAGTCTACACCCAACACATGCAATAGGAATGACTCGTCACTCATACCTGAAATATGGAATATACTATTACCAATCAAATCAAGTGAAAATCAAGAGAAAAACAATGGAACTATATAAATGAATTTAGGAAGTCGTTTGATTACCTTGATACGATTATGAGTGGCAATAAATTGTGCTCGAAACGGGGTCATCAGTAAACATTACTGTATAACAACACTGTGAGACTTTATCAAAACAAAAATCTACCCAGTTAACTGTCTTCACTCTCAACTGTTTCCACAAACGCAGAATTTCTCTTTATGTGATTTCATCTGTTCCACTCCCTAATACCCGAGTTGTCTCTCGTAGCTGGAGTACTTACTAGTCGAGGGTCCGGGATGTGATTTCCCTCGAAGCTCTCCTTGGCGTACCTCTAGTTCATCTCCATTATGTTATTGAAAGTTGTCCAGAAAATGCAGTTTTATATCTGAAGGTTTTCAAGCAGCAGATAATTCCAAATGAATTTGTAAACACTTAAATGCGGCCAATTTAAATCGTAGAGCTACCTTAATTTTTTATTTAGGATACAATATCATTTAGAATGGAGATTTGTAGCTCAGGTGGTCTATTCAGATTAAGCCGTATGCCGTGAGGAGTTGGTTGATTTAATTGCGAACCATTCAGTGTCTCCCCTCTTAAACAACATCTTCAGTGCAGGTTTTATTTAAATTCTCCATGAATGGTATCAGTGCATCGCCTGACAACAACCATTGTTGTCGTTCCTTATTAATTTACTTCTCCAATGATCATTTTTATTGACTTGGAATTTGAACTTTCTTGTCAAGTGATTTATTATTTATTAATTCGTAAATTTGGTCTATACTAATATATGTTTCTTAATTGTTGCAGATGCTTCCTAGAAAGATAATGGAAGCTCCGCAATTAAATCAACCAGTTCAGCAAACACAATTAAGTGAAAATGTCAGTTATCACAAGATTTTTGAATAATCCTCCTTCATAAATAAGCACTGACTCCTAGAAGCATGGAGAAGACACACAACAGAAACATAAGGGCCAACAAAAACTAAAAACACAGTTTTAATGCAATTATGAGGAAACGGTTTTACGTATACCAGCCTATGAATCAAACTTGTTATGTGGTGACTGGTGCCACTATCCAGCTGATTAGGCTGAATTTGACGGAGGAGGATTGAAACGCTAGACTAACAGGCTGAAAGTCGAATATTTAAGACGATGAGTCACATTTCTACGCTGAAATCATTCAGGTTAGACTTCATTGGGTGACAACCACACATCATAGTCACATAATTGTGTTGATATTTGTAAAAATGCGCCTCAATCTCTTAAAGTGATCATTTTAGACAAAAGTCGAAATAGAAATGGGATCCATGGAAAATTCACATTGTAACATATAGAAAATCAAAACAAGTTATACAGCGAAGAGACTCTTTTCAACAACGAATTTATTATCGAGCAATACGAAGCGTGATCATTAAACATCTGGTCGATAATGATCACCCAATGATCTCTACAGCCTCCGTCTTTAAAGTCATCTACAAGGCAAAGAGTAATTTACCCAAATCCTTACGTACCCCACTCATTTGTATTGCTGAAGCCATCTTTGGCTATCGAAACAGAAAAGCCAGATCTCTGTGTACAGAAAAAGTTCGTTCAACCCCTCCAACTTTCATGGTCTTAATCCCTCTATGCTAAAATATGGTAATCCCCAATCATATTTTAGCTCTACCAATTTTTCATTTTTCATTTTGTCTAGTCAATTTGTATTCTCTTCCTTTATTACGTCAATTGTTACTATCATTACTATTCTCACTTTGAACTGTCCCCGGTATTATTTCACTTGTTCCACTTGTCATTATAAATCAATTCTTTTTTACAAAGTTAAATTGTATGCTATTAAATTTCATACAATATTACGTAACGCCTTTTGTTTTATTCGATTTGTCTACTAATCCTATAATTGCCCACCCTTTTCAAGTTGTATTCATCCTATGAATTATTCTATATATGACGTTAATTTGTTTTGCCACTTGACATTTAACTATGATTACAATCACAAACATTTTAGTTTTTTTAATTGCATTTCATACTACTACTCTTATTATTTTATGCATTCATATCTATGATTCAATTCCATCACCGGATATAGCTTCTTAGAAATGGGATTACCCAGGGTGAATTAACTGACGGGTCATCTGATAATAATAATAATAATAGAATGAAGAAAATCACATAACTCAAGTAAATGCTCAACGCACAGAGAAAACTAGAAGTGGAATCGTGGGAGAATGCATTTATATTCTAAAGTGCTAATGTTTTCGACGAGACTCGAACCCAGTACCCATCCTTTCAGTTTTCAAAGTGTTATTCAATAGGGAACCGAAATGTCAACAGAGATTGAGGATATCAGTTAGCAAATATAAGTCAGCGGGAAATCTAAACTGACTACAGCAAGTAATATTTATACCACGTCAGACTGATCAATATAGTTTGTGACCTTGAACTATGTACTCATTTCATTCAGTGAGTAAGTATGTTTATATTTCTTACTGGAGAGTAAACATCTAACATTGGAAGTATCAGTGATACCCGCAACATACATGAAGCATAAATTTTGATCGATACATCAGAATGCCTCCTTAATGAATAACTGGGAATAGGGAATTACCTTTCTAACACCGAGAATTAGACGCCATATCAATGAGTGTTTATTTTAAGAATAGTATAAGCAACTAGGAATTGAGGCCCAGACTAAGAGATATCACCTGTCGGTGAGAGCTTACCATCATCTATTTAACTATCAAAATCAGCGTGTCACAGTTGGTTTTGAAACAGCTGAACCGATTACTGTTGTTATTATTGTTTCCTTCAGTTCCTTGAGGAACAAAAGGCTTTAGCCACACGTCTCCATTGGTTCCAGTTTTCTGCCAACGTTACCATTTGGGTTCACGTCTGCCCACATGCTTTCATCTTCTCTTCACATGACCTGCTTCTCCTCCATGTCACCCTTGCACTGACAACCAACTCATCACTTCCCATTCGGGTTCCCTTCGAGTTATGGCCTGGCGTGTTATTTCACTCACTTGATGGTTTGTTTTCTCAGAGTATGGCCAATCTGCCTCCATTTCCTCCTTCATATTTGTTGCTCAATCGATTTCCGCTGGGTTAGTTCGTTCATTCGTTCGTTCCCAGAGATCCTTGTTGCTGATCTTTTCTGACCTGCAATCTAATCTTGAGTAGTACTGAGCGAAGGCAGCTGTTGATGAAGATCTTAGGTTTGTCCGAAGTGCTCTTCATGACGCACCAAGTCTCTGATCCATATAGTAAGTAACACTGACTTCACATTGGAGTCGAAAATCCCGATCTTATTTTTCATGCTGAGTGCTGTTAATCTACACACAGAATTGAGAGATATGAAAGCTTGCCCTGCTAACGCGACCCTCGCTGCTCTGATATCCTCATCGGTTCCATCTGCCTGTAGCTGAAACGATGCTTCCCAGGTAGGCAGGCAGGTATGTATATATGTATGTATGTATGTAGGTAGGTAGGTGGATGGAAATATAGGTAGGTAGGTAAGTAGGTGAAGGAGGCTGCTTCTTCCAGATTTAGATTCTTCATTTATGCTGATAGTTGTCTGTTCTTCTTGTTGGTGGTGTTGCTCTTGGCCAGGAATCTGCATCACCTCTGTTTTCTCTACATTCACCTAAAGTTATTCCTATCATTGATGCTTCTTCTGCCAACTTGTTGCTTTTCACTTGCATATCTTCCAGTTTGTGGGAAATCAGACATATATCATCGGCGAAGTCCAGATCCTCCAAGTTTTTTGTATGAGTCTATTTTATACATGTTTCCTCATTTCCAGCCACTGTCTGTCGCATTATCCAATCTACTGCGATCAGGAAAATCATTGGAGATAGTAGGCAGTCAGCCAACCTTGTCTTACTCCCGTCTTCATTTCTTCGAAGGATTCCGTGAGTTTCCAGCTGTGGATTACTTAACATGCAGCATTGTCGTACAACTGTTGGATGAGAGATATAACTGGAGCCAATTACTAAATGACGACCAATCCAAGTCAATTAATCAATCTAACATGTGGAGAAAAATCAGTTATCATCAGAATGTCTTAGTAAGAGTCCCACCAACCTAATCACTGAGTGATGTGGACTGGAATCATTAACATAGTGCATATGAGTCAGGATTAAATTTTACTGATGAGTGCCAAAATGTTCGAAACCTAAACTGGGGGACTCCTACCGACTAACTCTTCTTGATATTTCATATTATTCTAATCTCTACCACGGACTGATATCAATTAGAGAACTACTGGTAATCAGCACGGAGTATTGGATAGCTGTTTCGACCCAGCTTGAAACTCACCTACAATACACACCTACCAGGGTTCGAACCCAGAACCTTATGGTTAAATAGCAAATACGTGAACCATTCAGCCACTAGGACTTGACACAATGGCCATCCCATGAATTCTATCTTCTATCGATTTGTGATTTCAAGGCGACCACCAGTAAATGTTATCTGTAAGTATCTGTCCTCACTCCTCACTCACTGGAGACGACTTCTCATTTCTCTCCTGTTGTCAGTCACTCACGTGCTTTAGATAAATATTCAATCACATGAGTTTGAATGTGAAATAAATCAAATGCCTACAAACTTATTTTCTAAAATTCCATAGAATTAACAACTTCTATAAGAGATTTCAGTCATGATGAAATGCATTCAGACACTCATGTTGTATTTCGTCAACTTCTTTCCACGGTGTTATATTCCCCCCCCCCCCACTATACAATAACTAATTAATTAAACTAATATCACTATGTTTACACTCAACTGCGGTCTCTTTGTAGTATTATTTAAGTAGTGTGATAAATTCACACACACGCACTAGAACAAGCAAAACAGATTCCTTCCGATGCCTGATTTTCTCTTCAAAACAGGAAGGATCAAATTACATATTTTGAAAATTTCAAATCACTGTAGTGTGTGTGTGTGAACACAATATCAGTGTTCGTTTGAGTGAGAGAGCGACACAGTGCGCGCGTGTGTTGTGTACATGTCTTTATCAGAAGGTGGTAATGCCACCCACGTAACAAAAATCTGAATAACCTCGTCGTATTTTTTTTATTATTTTTTTTAATGAGACAGGTGAACATGTGTAAGTAATAACAACAAAAAATTCACAGCCGGGTCTTCTTCCTTAAACGTAAATAGACCCATAAGTATGACTATTATATTCAGGATTCAGTAACACCGCTATTTTATCAACCTTATTCAGCAGCTGTACGACAACGGCAGCACATGTCAAGTGAACCACAACGGAAAACTCAGCTAGGTGTTTGGAGAAAACATAGGAGTTAGACAAGGGTGCTTGCTTATTATCACCAATGAATGATATTCCTAATTGTGGTAGACTGACTGGATTATGCGTCAGACAGTGATTGGGAAACGAGAAGACAGGGATATCCTGGACAGACAGACGTGAAGAACCGAGAAGATCTGGATTTCGCGCGCGGATGATTTATGTTTGATGTCACACACACACACAAAATCGAGGACTTACAAGCGGAAACTGACAAACTGGTTGAAGAAGCAGCTGGCGAAGACAGGACTCCAGGTGAATATAGACAAGACGGAGGTTATGAAAATAACCAACCAACAACAACAGCAGCAGGAACATCCAGTGCCAATCACCATCAACGCGAGGGATTTGAAAGAGGTGACTTCATTTACTTATCTAGCATTGAGCATTGTCTCAACTAAAGCCAGTCGGAAGGGGAGAGGATGTGCAATCAAGAATCCGGAAGGCCAGAAATACATCCATCAACCTGAAGCCAATACGGAAGGAAGGAAGTGGAGACGTGCAGTTGAAGCCCTATGTTCCACTAGGAACCGAAGGGAACAATAATAATAACACTGCTAGAAATCATCGCCATTTCTGTGTGGATAATGATGACTAGCAGCGGACTACAGGATGTGCTGTTTAGCCCTGTTCCGAACTCAGCAACTGGATGTACTTCAATCTTCCTAACGAGGACACCGACCAATTATCTATCATTTCAAATACCCACATAATACTGCTAATTCTACTAATACTACCTTGATTATTAATTTAAGACAATTTTTATCATACATCCAAATTGACTGTGCAGGCATTCAGTGTCATCATCAGTTGGGACTAATCTTTAATAAGAATAAGCAGTTCTCTGTAGAAATCAGTTACATGACAGTCAGATCTTGTAGCGTCCCCGATACGGTTTAGCCCGCTGATTAGAGTCCAGCTGTTCATAGTTTCAAACTTGGGTAAATTCGAGGAAGTAGCATCATGACGCTTAGAGTAAATAAGCAACTGGGAAATGAGTCCACTTCCAAAAAGTCCCCTAAATCATTAGATAAATTCATCTGGAATTAGTTCCTAACCAAGTGGCTATTGGTTAAAGAGATCTGGTCCTATTCAGGATTATGTCTTTGAGTTATTAAAATATATTACAAAAGACGTTCTGAATTAGTCGGACATCAAAGTGAATTCCCATCTCGGAGAGTTGTGGTGCTTCCACTCGAAATATTAAAAAACAACTATGGTTTAACCACATGACCAAATATCATTTCAGTCCATTGAGGACAAATAACCGATAGTTGACCAGTATGAGAAAATTATAATTCATACTGGTCATACTTTGCCGAGTGCTACTGATAGGATTTATTAGTAGTACATAAAGGGACATTCATCGACATAAAACGTAATACAGCAGAGGGATAGATTTGAGGTCAGAGAAGGGAAATGATGCAGTGTTGGGAGACACATAAAAGACATGAAAAGTACACAAAGGAGCACAGTATGAAGTCCAGAAGTAGCATCAAAACACGAAAATCAATGCAAATGGTGCGCTTAAGATAAGGTTCACATAATTTCACTATTTAGCGATTTTTTTCCTTCGCGTTCCCCAGTGGAACATAGGGCTTCAAGCTAGTGGCTTGAAGTTTCTGTAGCAGTGGTGATTATTTTACAGGATGAGGTTGCTAGCCCTATGCTCAACCTTTCCTCTTCACCAGCATTTTTTTCTGGCTTAGTGAGGTAAAGGAGTGCGTCGGCCGGGGATCGAACCCCTGACTATGTGAATGGTCGGCGAGCGTCCTAACCGCTATGCCACCGACACACTATTAAGCGATACCAAATTGCAAATAAACATTCCTTTACCAAGCCTCTTGTCTTTTACCGCTACAACACAAAAGGTAGCTAACATAGCTTAATGCAATAATAATAATGGTAAAGCTTTATTTAAGACAGTATGTGAATATACGGTACAAAAAATTTCAGCGTATTCAGTTCCAAAGTACTTTTTTCTTCACACAGGATTCACATGTAAATTAATAATCTGAAGTATATCTTCATTTCGTTGAAGAATTGTACAGCGTTTACTTGGGAGCAAGTTAAATCATCGCGCAAGTTTATGTATAGGTCATTTGATATAACTGGACGATTAAAAAAATGATAAATCCAGATGAAATTAAGCATTTTGGGGGAAAGTAGTTTCGGTAGCCCAGTGATTTAATCAGGCCGCCTTATCGTAGATAATACCATGGCTTTTGAAACTACAAATACAGGGGATCGAGTTCAGTGCTGACACACTCAATCGCTAAAAAATTTAAATACGTTCATCTGAACTCCCCTGCTAATCACCACATATCAGTTGGCGTCAAGTCTTAAAGATCTTTTCATACCTCAAAACTTGCGTACTGATCGTTAAAAGACGGACCTCAGTTAATTTTTATTTGATATTTCAAGTTCGAGTCTAGGTAGGAACATCATCACTCACTGCGGAATACGGGTACCTCTAGCTTTCTAGTCGCAAATAGGACGAAATGCGCATCTTGGATTCTACAGCTAGTCACCTTCCATCAATTAATTTCTAAAGATGAGGGTATGAAATTCGACTCTTACATTTATGAGGTTGCCGTACCATTAAATGACGAACATTAAAGCTAAATCCTGTACTTCTGGTAGAAAGGAAGGTAGTCTAAAAAGGGAAACAAGGATTCCACCGGCATTTAACTGCTTTAGCTTCCGGTTAGGACATGTGTTGCGTATGCATGCTTAGTCATCGCCTTCCTCGACAATGGGCAATGTTAGCTGATATAGGGCCAGGCTGGAAAAGAGCTAGCCAGTGGTGGTCAAACCAAAACATTGCTTCACCAGTCAATGAAATTCACAACAGTTAGTTTAAGCCACGTAGGAAGGTGTAGACTTCCTGACTAGTTGGGCTTCTCGAGACGGTAAAAACCAAATGGTTGGAAACAGTTGGTGATGTGGCTCAAACTCATCGTTCTCAATGGCTAGCGCAGATGCATCCACTCCTTGTGATTTATAATACCCAATGAAACTCTATTGTTCTTCGTTATCACTATTCCTTTGTCTCACACCTCTGTTTACTGTCTCTAATATGCATTTGTTCTACCTTCTTCTGTTGGTTTGTGTGCTACGAGGAGTGAAGTGTGGCGACTTGAACTGGTGCACATCGATGGAAAGTTCTATGTCGAAAACCGGCAGACAGACAGAGGATTTAGCTTCCTAAGATAATTCCAATCCTCTGTACCACTGATGAGTTCATCGTCAGATGGGTGAAGCAGCCTTCAGGTGTTTAGATTAATTGATAAGATAACCACTGTTTGACATGACTGTTTCCCAACTACTCATATTGACTAACCAGTAGTATATAACATCAAAAGGAATATGTACATATCCATCCAACCATCTATTTGGATAGGGTGCTGTTTGATTATACCGCATTATAGATGATGCCTTGTGCTTCTGCTGTCGTGTTTCAGTTTGCCATATCTATCTGTCAGCTGTTGTCGGTCTTCTTTTGACTGTCAGTCAATTCATCAAACAATCTCTTGTCAGCACAGCAGGTTATCTCAACTTTGTTTTTACGTCTAAACAAGCAAGAAACGGATTACCGCATTATCTTTTTTGTTATTCTTCTTTTTCATAACATGTGTAAAAACCCAACTGTGTGAAGTGTTTTTATTTTATTATTTATTTTGAATATTTGATGAAATTATCAATAATTCCGGGGAGAAAAAAAGAGGAAACACACCGCGAAGATAAGTGGTGGTATGTTTATGCGTATATGGATTCATATATACATGCGAATATGTAAGTGTGAGTGTGAATGTATTAGCGAATGCTTTTGATGTGTTCATTTGTGTGTATGTGCAAATTTACCCAGCGGCCAGATTAATCAAACTTTTCACTTATCTAAGAAATGCTAGAGGAAGACGGAATAACTATGCATTGGTCAACAGTTTACTGCAACTTATTACGTAATCTCACTGCATGATGGGTCTGTGGCACTACAGTCTATGTGAATGACTTCCAACTCAATAGGTCGACGTTTTGAATGCCTCCTACTCCTCCTTTATGGATTGAGGTTTAAACAGCTGGATAGGACCAATAGGTGTCCGAATGGAACACAGGGCTCCAGTTTTTGAATTTTTAGAGGCTGTTAAGTCTGTCTGTCTGTCTGTCTGCCCGTTTTCGACATAGAACTTTCCATCGATGTGCACCAGTTCAAGTCGCCACACTCCACTCCTTGCAGCACACAAAGCAACAGAAGAAGGTAGAAGAAATGCATATTAGAGACAGTAGACAGAGGTGTGAGACAAAGGAATAGTGATAACGAAGAACAATAGAGTTTCATTGGGTATTATAAATCACAAGGAGTGGATGCATCTGCGCTAGCCATTGAGAACGATGAGTTTGAGCCACATCACCAACTGTTTCCAACCATTGGTTTTTACCGTCCCGAGAAGCCCAACTAGTCAGGAAGTCTACACCTTCCTACGTGGCTTAAACTAACTGTTGTGAATTTCATTGACTGGTGAAGCAATGTTTTGGTTTGACCACCACTGGCTAGCTCTTTTCCAGCCTTACCCTATATCAGCTAGCATTGCCCATTGTCGAGGAAGGCGATGGCTAGTTATCATGTGTAACGTATGCTCTAATCATTTCAGTCGATGTAGCTTGGCAACCTCTTCGATTGATTTCCCCTCATAACCTAGTACTCAACAGCTAACGTCAATATTCCTAACTTAATTATACCACTTCGCACGGGATTTAGTACGCAGACACCTATAATCAAAGACAACTAATATTTTCATGTCTTCCACTCTAAATGGCCACGTCTCGCTCATAGCCGTAAAGGAGGACGGAGCGTATTGCTGATCAGTACACCCACTCACGTCTACTAGGCCAGAGACGGCGTAAACTGGCATCTACGAAACTAGGCCTCTGTATCCGCGCTGAGATTTCGTCAGCGATCAACCTGTTGGCATTGACTGATGCAGCTTCCCAAATAAACAAAGTGGTCAACGTGCTCTACCACTTTACTCCCTATTTCTAAACTAAGAGTCAATATAGTCCAGTCCTGTAACATCATCTTACATTTGGCGGGAGAGAATCGCATGCCAAAAATTCGTAGATTGCAGCTCAAGGTGTCCAAAAAACTCTTCAGTTTGTCAGTGTCCTCAGCTGTTAAGTCGGTTTTAGAGGGTCAGATCGCTAGTTTCATGCCAAGTCTTCACCCTTTTCCACTCTAACTATTAGTTAGGTGAGCTTTGGGAGTACTTCGAACAGTAATCAAATCTCAGCCTCCTAAGTGGCTGGCGTGCATTCGGTCAGTGAACCACCGGTATATCTCCTTAAACAAATATTCATGCCTAAATTAGGAGGAGCTGAGTTTTTGTATAGTATCAAAGCAAGGGAACTACAATCAAATCGAGAATTCACAATCATTTCAGTTGAGGAATTCTTGCCTTGATGTGTTCGAATCTCTAAAGGGAATACCATGGCACTTACTATAGAACAAGTACATCCATCTGACGAGTCTCAAATGGGATGATACGTGCATCCTAGACTGCACTGTTAGATAACTCTAATAAAGTAACTTCAAATTCTGAATCCTAGGAATATTGGGGCATCCGTTCCAAGAGCCCATATACAAGAATGAGGTTGATCAATGAGACGCTCAAATCTTTACGCTTTCTTGCTAAGTTTTATAGCTATATATACCATCTAGTTTTAGTTGGAAAATCTATGGAAACTGTGGGCAATTGATTAGATATAAATAGATTATATCTGCCAATCACAATGATTCAGAGAGTTTCACATATTTAAACAAATCTGAAGCACGCTATTGCGTCAAATGGTTTAGGCCACAGAAGTAAGTCATTCAAAGCACCTCAACAGATATTTGAACATGCATGGAATACCTAAAATCCTAGCATGTACTGACGAGGTTCTCAATTCGTGATAAGAATAACTTCGCCTGGTGCAGCATTTCAAAGCAGAAAATTCTCCTTAATACCTGTGACAAAGGTGTTCCAATGTCTATCCGATGATTCTAAACCTTCCTCAGCGGCCTGTAATAATAACAAGCGGGATAATCGCATTGCCAACAGCATCAATAAAAATCAGCTAGCGTGTGCGTCAACAGAGCACAACATTTAATTGGTTCCTAATTAACTAGTGTTACGTGTTTAGTCCTTTGTCTAATGCAGACTGAATCTTGTCATCACTTAAATTTTTAATGTGGCCAACATTATAAGCGGCCTGCCATCACTGTACACTATAAATTGTTGAGATTAGACGGTTGAAAGCAGTCGGCAGAAATCCCTGCCTGACTTAGGTTTTGTGCAAGTTGACACTCATCATTCAACAAGGCATATCTGCAACCACCTTGAAGGAACTCATGTCCCTTCTGGGATTTAAACACGCATCACCCACTGAGTGATGCAGTCAGAGACATTTACACTTATTTCATCATTCTCTAGTTGAATGCCATTTAGTTTATATTTCATCTCCAATGAATTAGCTAGTCTAGAGTTTGAGCGATTTCTAATAGGGCATAATATTAGAGCTAAGTATTTTGATAATTCATAAGTAGGAGTATTCCTAAAGTCTACTATTGGTCGTATGGGATACCCTGGTTTATGTATTTTAATGGTACCCCATATATTCTACTAACATTATTAGTTTTAGGCATTAAGTTAAACCATTTTGACTCACCCAGTGACGGCTTCATTCTGTGTATTAATTCCCCTATGGATTTTTTTAACCTTATTCATTATTGTATCTACAGGCTTCTTAATTTCCTCATATGGACCCATCTCAATATGTTCAGTGACTTTCTTGATATAGTCAGATTTATCCAAGACTACTGTGGAGTTTCCTTTGTCAGATTTTGTAATGACGATATTTTTATCCTGTTTAAGACTAATTAAAGCTTCTCTTTCCGATTTTGTTAAGTTTGATTCTGTTTAATTTTAATTTTTCAGGGTTAATGTACCTTGTGCTCGAACCTCTTCTGCTGTCGTCTTATCTATTAAGAGCTTAGTGCTACTTCTATGTTAGGAATGACATCCTATTGTTTTAATTTATTAACTGTTACGTTGAAATTTAGTCCTTTCTCAAGTACTTTTATCTCACTAGAGCTTAGTTCCCTTGATGAGAGAGGTTGATCACCCACTTTGTTTGTTCTGTCGATAGAGGTTGAAGTGTTGACATCAATTTCATTTGTTGTGTTCTTTTCTTCAATTAGTTTGTTGAATTTTTTTGATTTGTGTGGCTTTTGATTTTCTTAATGCTGATTCTCTAACTTTCTTGGATGTTTCAACAACAATTATATAATCTTTGTCATTGACCATATATTTGAGTTTGTGTTTGAATTTTTTCAATTTGATTTCGTATATATTATTTAGTTTCACACTAACTCGATGTAATTCTTCTCTTAGACATAATCTACTGACATATTTGGCGGTTGATATTATCTTCCTTGAAGTAATTGGAGTACTTACAGCAAGCGAAAAGTACAGCAGAAGACAAAAAGCAAATGGAGACGTACAGTTGAAGCCCTATGTTCCACTAGGAACCCAGAGGAGCAATAATAATAATTGGAGTACGTAGACGTGAATATTTCGGAATTATATGATTTGTTAAACGTCGACTGTTAGAAATCCGATTATGAGTGGCAATAAATTGTGCTTGAAATGTCATCAGTAAACATTACTGTATAACACTGTGAGACTTTATCAAAAAAAAACATTTGCCCATAATGGAATTATATTAACACTTAGCTACCTACACGGGCTGACGAAAGAGCTCCTGTAGGACTGTATTGGAAACTTTGATTTAACACTAGTTAGTAACTTGTGTAATGTGACCAGTACTTTGTTTGGTTCACAGTGAATTCTATCACTATTTTTTTCCTTCATGTTCCCCAGTGGAACATAGGGCTTCAAGCTAGTGGCTTGAAGTTTCTGTAGCAGTGTTTATTTTACAGGATGCGGTTACTAGCCTCATGTCCAACCTTTCCTCTTCACCAGCATTATTTCTGGCTTAGCGAATTAAAGGAGTTCGTTGGCCGGGGATCGAACCCCTGACCATGTGGATGGTCGGTGAGAGTCCTAACCGTTATGCCACCGACGCATCTATCACTATTTACTGTTCACTGATAAATGGACAGATTAATTCCTTATTGATTCATCGTCCCACTGTAGCTAGTGCCATTTATCTGGTTATCAATGTTGTTGGTGACCGAATTCTATCAGTCAGTCAAGTTCGCAGGGCAAGTGACACCATCGTGATGCACTGTGAACCAATGTGTTACACAATTTCGTATTTCTTGGTCGTCACTCCCTTAGATTTTGAAGGGATGTCTTGATAAGAAGAGTCTAAAGCATGAACATTAAGTTCCGGTAAAGCTCCCCACCGACTTCTTGAAGCTGTCTAACATTTCTACTTTCCTAACCCAATAAATCATAACCATAAAACATAAATATAGACAATTCACTCTATAAGTAATTATCATTTCAGTTTCATTTGCATAACCGCTCTAGAGAAACTTAATACTAATGTCTTGAATGTTTGGCTATCAAGATTATTGTGTGTACATATGTCATTATGAGTGTATGCATGTGTATGGATGTGCATGACTAATTACATAACACTGTCTCACAAAAATCAACCAGAATAAACAAACATAATGGCAAGCAGCTGAACTGTCTCTCCCATAGTGAAGAGAACGAACAAACAAATGGGAGAAAAGTCTAGTGGAGATGATAAATTCAGTGGGAGAAAATCCATATAAAGTCATAGAAACAGAATGAACAATTAGGATAGTCCTACACAAAAAGCATCTGTGTAGCTTTAAGCTTAATTTCACTTATAGTTTCTTCATACAACGAGGAAAATCAAAATATAAAACAGTTTTAAAGCCTAATTTAACTTATTCAGAGTTTTGATCAATTATTATCTGCTGCATCCTTAGTTGACCGTGTCTAGCAGTGTGGTCCATGATATTCATTTCATCTCATTCGAGATCTTTCATCTGGAAACACCTGAGTCACCAGTAAGTGAGATACTTTCTTAGTGAGACTCAAAGGCACCACTTAATGTGTTGGTGGCACAGTGCTTAGAACTCTCACCGACCATGCACATGGTCCGGGTTCGATCCCCTGCGAAAACGCACACCTGATATCTATGGTCGGCCTGCAAAATTTAGGCTACCGATATCACATGCTGAAAACTCCATACCTGTACCGAGAATACTGTCAAGGAATCAAGCTATGATCAAAAACAAAAAAATAAGAAAAAAATGTATGAAATGATACCTTGAATAATCAGAATGTCTTTTGCTAATTATACAACTGAACGATTCAGGCAGGACGACTGTGTAGAATTGGCATTTGACTATATACAAATTCATTCAGACATCTATAAAACACACAATAATTGAGCAAAGAATATCCCCCTTTCGATAATTCCCTCTTCTGGCTCTACAATTATATATGCATGTTTATATACATAGAATATTCTAGAATAGTAGTCAGTATCAATATTAGTGTTTCTTAAATAATATCGATTTGTTAAGTGAGATCACAATGGAATCACCACAGTTCATTAAAGATGCATAAATTATAATAATAATAATAAAAATATAATAGCAAATAGAATATCAACTAAAATTAGGGAAATTTCTACAAAAATTGAGGGTCACTCACACCTAGATGGTCAAGGTAACTATAATATCTAAACCTAAATCAACTAGTCGGTATCCTCATTTTTTCCGCCTCGTGCCCTTAAAATACAAACGCAATATGATAAAATGCTTGGCTCACAAAGCAAGAGCAATCTGCTCGGATGAATGTCTTGATAAGGAACTTAATAATATTAAGTGATTGCTGACTGAAAACAGTTATGCAGAAGATTTTATTGATAAGAATATGAATCTAAAATCAAGACAGCCAAGGTATCAACAGTTCCTAAAAAGGCCTAATTCTTACAAATACAGTTCCTTGGGGAAAACATCAGCGAGATACTAACACGGCGCCTTAGAAATACAGCGCCTGCTGCTGAATTAAGCTGTGTCTTCAAAACTACTCCACTTTTGCGTTCAGAAGTAAAAGATAAACTGCCAAATTTCACCTCTTCCATGTGTATCTACCAATTTCACTGCTTCTGTGGAGCCAGTTACAAAGGCCATAAAATTAGGCGTGTTTACCGTCGAATTTCCAAAAAACATCCTGCATGGTGGTTAAGTAAAGGACAAACAAAATCTATTCGTAGAACTATTCTATTCCAGCTTGTGGATACAGAACACAAGATTGATATCAACGAGGAGGCTTTCAAAGTCATTTACCGCATTCCAGACAAGTCTAAAATTCGTTTTAAGAGTTCATTTACTACATTTTGCTGGGACATTTAGGATCCACATTAAGAAGCCTAATTTATATGACCAAAAGAAGTTAGTTCAAACATTGTTCTTACCCCGCCGGCCATCTAGGTTCGAATGATCCTCAATTTTTGTAGAAATAATAATAATAAAAATCTAATAGCAAATAGAATATCAACTAAAATTAGGGAAATTTCTACAAAAATTGAGGATCATTCGAACCTAGATGGCCGGCGGGGTAAGAACAATGTTTGAACTAACTTCTTTTGGTCATATAAATTAGGCTTCTTAATGTGGATCCTAAATGTCCCAGCAAAATGTAGTAAATGAACTCTTAAAACGAATTTTAGACTTGTCTGGAATGCGGTAAATGACTTTGAAAGCCTCCTCGTTGATATCAATCTTGTGTTCTGTATCCACAAGCTGGAATAGAATAGTTCTACGAATAGATTTTGTTTGTCCTTTACTTAACCACCATGCAGGATGTTTTTTGGAAATTCGACGGTAAACACGCCTAATTTTATGGCCTTTGTAACTGGCTCCACAGAAGCAGTGAAATTGGTAGATACACATGGAAGAGGTGAAATTTGGCAGTTTATCTTTTACTTCTGAACGCAAAAGTGGAGTAGTTTTGAAGACACAGCTTAATTCAGCAGCAGGCGCTGTATTTCTAAGGCGCCGTGTTAGTATCTCGCTGATGTTTTCCCCAAGGAACTGTATTTGTAAGAATTAGGCCTTTTTAGGAACTGTTGATACCTTGGCTGTCTTGATTTTAGATTCATATTCTTATCAATAAAATCTTCTGCATAACTGTTTTCAGTCAGCAATCACTTAATATTATTAAGTTCCTTATCAAGACATTCATCCGAGCAGATTGCTCTTGCTTTGTGAGCCAAGCATTTTATCATATTGCGTTTGTATTTTAAGGGCACGAGGCGGAAAAAATGAGGATACCGACTAGTTGATTTAGGTTTAGATATTATAGTTACCTTGACCATCTAGGTGTGAGTGACCCTCAATTTTTGTAGAAATTTCCCTAATTTTAGTTGATATTCTATTTGCTATTATATTTTTATTATTATTATTATAATTTATGCATCTTTAATGAACTGTGGTGATTCCATTGTGATCTCACTTAACAAATCGATATTATTTAAGAAACACTAATATTGATACTGACTACTATTCTAGAATATTCTATGTATATAAACATGCATATATAATTGTAGAGCCAGAAGAGGGAATTATCGAAAGGGGGATATTCTTTGCTCAATTATTGTGTGTTTTATAGATGTCTGAATGAATTTGTATATAGTCAAATGCCAATTCTACACAGTCGTCCTGCCTGAATCGTTCAGTTGTATAATTAGCAAAAGACATTCTGATTATTCAAGGTATCATTTCATACATTTTTTTCTTATTTTTTTGTTTTTGATCATAGCTTGATTCCTTGACAGTATTCTCGGTACAGGTATGGAGTTTTCAGCATGTGATATCGGTAGCCTAAATTTTGCAGGCCGACCATAGATATCAGGTGTGCGTTTTCGCAGGGGATCGAACCCCGGACCATGTGCATGGTCGGTGAGAGTTCTAAGCACTGTGCCACCGACACATTAAATGGTGCCTTGGAGTCTCACTAAGAAAGTATCTCACTTACTGGTGACTCAGGTGTTTTCAGATGAAAGATCTCGAATGAGATGAAATGAATATCGTTGACCCCACTGTTAGTCATCATCAATTAAAGATGTGTTTTATATAGAAATCGTCAAATAACCCAATGTGTGAGTTAGATTTTAGATGCCATGAGCAGATTATTCATTTACTAGACAATAAGCTATACATATTGTTTAAAATCTGACATTGCCAACCACTTTTCAGCCTCACTTCGGTGGAGTAGGATTCGAACTCCAGACCAAATATCTCAAAGGTGAATAGTTAAACTAATTAGGTGCATCATAAACTAGATTATGATTATGTTAGTCGGTTCCATGAAGTTAAAAGTCTAACTGACTGATAATCTACATATCTGAAATAATTTCATGTTTCTTTTGTTGAAGAGGGTCTAACAAAGTGTCTTAAAAGAAACTAGTCAACTCTAATGTAAAGTCGTTGCTAATCTATACGGATCGGAGACTTTGAGGGTCATGAAGAGCACTTTGAACATACTACAGACCTTCATCAATAGCTGTCTTAGCTCAGCATTACTCAAGTTCAGATCACCAGACAGAAAAGATCAGCAACAGGAGTCTCTGACTATGAGCGAACCAACCCAGTAGGAACCGACTTTGCAACAAATATGAAGAGAGAAATGGAGGCGGATTGGCTGGCCATACTCTGAGAAAACCAACCGTCAAGTGATTGACATCACACGCCAGGCCATAACTAGAGGGTAACCCGAATTAAAAGCGGTGAGTTGGTTGTCAGTGCGACGGTGACACAGAGGAGGTCATGTGGAGAGGAGAAGTGGATAGAAGTGGAGCCAGGTGAAAACGTTGGCAGAGGATAGAACACAATGGAGACGTTCGCCTGAAGCTGTATGTTCCTCTACGAACTAAAGGAAACAATAATAATAATAAAAACAATCACTTTGAGGAAGCTGCAACTAAATACACAGTGATTTGGTGTATTGTAGATCATTGACCAAAGAATACAATTTCGACCTGACCATGATTACTGACTGTAATTCAACCAAAAACTTTATTTTCAACGATTTTAGTGGGATGATAATTAAGGCCATTTAGAATTAATTTCAGATAATTTAATCGTATTTATATAAGTATCACATCTGAAAGTGTACATCGTAAAATATCCGTTTGGAGGGTTTTCTACGAATCCTTTGATTTCTAAGGTGATTTTTTCACAAGTCATCGCTAAAGCATCATCGCATCTCTGCATCTCAAGCTAGTGTCTTATGATGTAGGTTTGTTCTCTGATCTGTATGATGTAATTGTGGAGTTCCATTGTCCAACCTTATGGACAATATCGTTAGCTCATACTTCAAGAGGAGATGAGCATGTTCTGAAGCCGGTGCCTACAGAAGGACACTGAAGCCTTTTCATCAGTCCAGCCAAGGACGAAATAGCATCAAAAACCGATCGACACAGGTTAAAACACAGTTTATTGCCAAAATACACTAAACATCAGCACCTTCAATCGTCTGAAACTGTTCAACAGTATGAAACATAACCGTATCGAACCGCGTAAAGTTTATACCAACATTTATGTAAAAGTGGAAAGATCAGAAATGAAGACGATACAG
This sequence comes from Trichobilharzia regenti, assembly GCA_944472135.2. Classification (NCBI taxonomy): domain Eukaryota; kingdom Metazoa; phylum Platyhelminthes; class Trematoda; order Strigeidida; family Schistosomatidae; genus Trichobilharzia; species Trichobilharzia regenti. The sequence continues at coordinate 3,155,643 of OX235264.1, read as the reverse complement.
ACAATTTTAGACGTAAAACAGTTAAACGAAGTCAAATTACGCAAGTACTTCCGCAAGAGTTTTTAAAAAGGCGGTATTAACATATAATTCACCCTTTGTTAAAGCCACAAGAAGACGCTTCATGGACAAAATTCATTAGAACTCTTGTTTTACATTCCACTCAGTATCTGATAAAGTCATTGAATGATCTGATTTCAAATTCCAGACTCACAAATACACCTTGTTGACAAGTACTCACAAAAGTGCAGATTTACCTAAAGCTATTCTTCAAATCACTTGATTTTTGACGTATCAAACAGAAGTCGAAAAGAATGCGTTTTTTTAAAGCTGTATCAACAGAGCATTTAGACTGCTATGCTTAATGTCTGCCTGCATTTTCTGGAAATTCCTAGTATATGTAGGATTTTGAAAACGTTGGCTATCGAAGCGAATTGCAGAGTATATTGTAATGATAAACACCTCTTATTGGTGTCATTATACGGGAGCTTTTTCTGCTGTCTGTCTGTCTGGTTTCAACACAGAACTATGCACCGATGTGCATCTGATCGAGTCGCCACACTCCACGTAGCACACAAAGCCAGAGAAGAAAGTAAAAAGAAATACAAAACATAATTATGAGAAAAAAGAATAGTAATATTGAAGAACAAAATAGTTTTTTTGGATATTATAAGTCATAAGGAGTGGATGCATCTGCGACAGCCATTGAGAATGGTTTTGAGCCAGCCATATCACCAACTGTCTACTGACTTCATTGGTTTTACCATCGTAAGGACCTCAACCGGACAGTTAGACAGCCTATACCTCCCTACGTGGATTTCACTGAGATATGAAACCATGTTTTGGTTTGACCTCCATTAACTCTGGTTAGTTACCATGTGTAACAAATGTCCTAATCATCTCAGTCGATGTAGCTTCACAACCTCTTCGATTGATTTCCCCTCCTTACCTAGCACTCGACCGACGCCCAACCTCAATATTGCTTACCCCATTATACCACTTCACACGGGAGTTAGTGCGCAGACACTTGTGATCGAAGACAGCCAGCTTTTTCATGTTCTCTACTCTCAATGGCCAGGTCTCGCTCAAAGTAGACGGAGGACGTAGCGGAATGCTGATCAGTACACCCGCCCTTTGATCGATAACCGGACACCACGTCTATGCCAGAGACGACGTAAACTGGCATCCGCGAAACTAGCCCTCTGTATCCATGCTGAGATTTCGTCAGCGATCAACCCATTGGCACTGGCTGATGTACCTTCCCAAATAAACAAAGTGGTCAACGTGCTCTACCACTTCACTGCCTATTTCTAAACTAGGAGTCAGTGTAGTCCATTCCTGTAACATCATCTTACATTTGACGGAAGCAAATCGCATACCAAACATTTGCAGATTGCAACTCAAGGTGTTCAGAAGAAGTTCTGCTGTACTCATATATCAGAGTTCTACTCAAGCTGAACGGTTTAATACTATCTAATTTATTGATTAAACATGTAAAATGTGAAGGCCAGTTATTCACTAAATGGTCAATATGTAGTAACTTATGTCATGATTAGTTCTTGATGTTGACCGAATTCCATGAGTCAAATAAAACTGCGTATATACCAAGATGAGAAACTCATCAGGGGAAGGCACTTTGAATTGGTGTCAGATATTTGGAAATAAAATCCAGTCAAAATATCAAGTCATATCTTCCCAGGGGGGGGGGCTAAAAGATGTTTTGGATGCTAAAATTTTTCCCCCTCACCTCCGAAACAACACGGATTAAGGAAAGGCGAATTATGTGTGAATCAAATTATGGCTCTATGCATAATCATCAAACAGAGCACAGAAGGATCACTCACTAAATCTTGTCTTTACAGAGAGAAGAAAGGAATATGTTAGACCTAGAAGAAGGCTCTAGAAGACCTTGATGTCGTGGATGATCTGTGTCTAATGTCACACAGACTTGAAGGTCTACAGACGAAAATAAACAAGTTGGTAGTAGAGGCAGGTAGAGAAGACGAAGGTGATGAAATTAACCAACAAAAAACAACAAGCACCAATCACTATCGACAGAAGAAATTTGAACGACGTCACTACTTTTACTTATCCTAAGCTGCACAGCCTCAACTAGAGATGTCACAGATCAACAGCATGTGAAAGCCAGCCGAAATTAAAAAAGAAAGACAGACCTTCATTGCTGTAAATTCGGTGTGGTAGTTTACTGCACTTACTAAAAGAAGCCGGCTACAAATTATTCCAGATAATCGGGTAAAATGGAGGTGTGCTGCCGAAGCCTCATATTTCGTTGGAAATCATAAGTATGTTTTTACACCCCAGTCCTTTAAGAGTTTACGGTCTGTTTGAACAACTCAGTGGAAATGCCTCTGAAAGCAGCACTTATTCAGAATCCTTTAATGGGAACAATAGTTCTACTGAACATGTTCGTACTTGACACGTAGATTCAGTACTTTCCATCGATTTCCTTGAATTATCCGACAAAGCTGTTTGTTTTCTTTCCTTTGTTAAAATGTTTCATTTACTCAAGTGTTGGTTTGTAGGGATTTGATTGGTTACAAGATTTCATCATGAGCTGATATTAGTTAGAGAACCATTGGAAAACCTGGAAGTACTAGACAGCTGTTTCGTCCTAGTCTGGGACTCTTTAGCAGTACACACCCATTGACAGGGTCCGAAGCAAAGACCTTCTGGTTACAAGGCCGACGAGCTCGTAGACCATTGAGCCACTATGACCCGACCCAATGGCCCATGAATTCCAACTCCTAGCCAATATCTTCTACAAGTTTCTTTGATGTTTCATTTACTAACCGAAACTTTGAAATATGAGAAAGAAAAGTCCCATTCTCAATTTCTAACTAGAATGCTGTTCAGCCTGACAAAAAACCGATCATTCTCAAAAAAAAAAATTGTCTCCAATACTGAAACCGCCATACTTGATTGAGCAAATCTTGTTCAATGTTCAATACATATTGGCGGGTTTTTTTAATTTCTACATAGATTATCTCTGTTTTTTTCTCCAGCAGACAGTTTTTTCTTCTTCCTTCAATAAAACAGGGAAATCATAAAACATTTGCTTCTTCTATCTTTTGTTTTATCTATTCTCTTTCTTTCTTCCTATTCATAATTTTATTCATTGCGTTATTATTCTTATCTTTTCGTTTTTTGTTAACACTATTGACAGTTGAACAATTCACAATTGTACACAGCATATGATTAAAACAAACACAACATATTGTGGATAAATTTTAAAATCTAACTGAAGTTGGTAAGTAGTCAGTCAGCATGTTAGTCAGTTAGTTAGTTAGTTGGGTAGTGAGGTGGGTAGGTTGGTTACATATATATTTGGATAAGTGTGCGTTTTTATATGAATCTATACGAAAGATGAAGGAATCGGAGAGGTAGACTAACGTTGATGGTAGGATACCTACCAGCAGGAGCGAAAATTGCAGACACACGCATGCACGCACACAAGAACGCATGCATACAGAACATGTCATAAAAGAAAGAAGCAAAGCAATATGTCATGACAACTGGCGAACGAGCAGACAAAAGCCAATAAGAATGTACACAGGGGGTGTTTTTCTGTGTGTGGGTGTGCCACAGTGTGTGTGTGTGTGTGTGTTGGTATTCTTGTGACAGATAAATAGAATGTGAAGGAAAAAGGATATTTTTTGGCGGCATCTTATTTTTGCTTTGATGTTGGATAAGAGAATCGGTTAAGCCAACTTGTTTATCTAGAATTTCTGTGTGTATGCGTGTGTGCTTATGTGAATGGTGGCGAATAAAATAGTAGACAACATATATGTGATTTCGAAACTGAATTTAGGTTGTTTCTACCATAACTACTGGTAACAGTATTCACACAGTCTACTTATATCTTACATAACTCTGGGTGTGTGCGTGTGTAATTGTGTGTTCTACAAGAACAATCAGAACTACCGATGACACTATACAGATTTGACTTTTATATGAAGACAGAATATAGACAATAATAAGAAATGTACTCGTGAATATGAGTGAAGCCTGTGTGTGATATGCACAGCGGAATGAAACGAATCAAACAACAAGTCACCGCAGCAAGCAGCTAAGAAAAACGTCAAAATTGTCTAAATCAATACGATGAGATAAAGTGGGGTGGTGTGGTGTGAAGTGGAGTGGAGTGGAGTGGAGCGGCAATACGAAAGACTACGTTAAAGTTTATTTTTCAAAATATTGACTAAACTACTGTCCGAGTGTTTCATAGCTGGTGTCATCATCCATCAGAAACACAAAGCACATAACAGGGAGACGAACACAAACACGAACATACAACTTGATGTCATTGAAGTTGTGATGCCAATATAATTTGTAAAAAAAAAACGCTTATTCATCATTACCAACAAGGAGTTACAGTTTATTAGTAAATGCTTCATCTAATCTTAGCCAATATCTAACATAAATCAATACAGAAAGTGGTCTGTTTGAAACCTGAACTATAAAAAATAGTCCATCATTATATTGGATATGCTTTCGCTTGTTTAATTCGTTTTAATCGATTAAAATATGATCTCTAGGTTTAAGGCTTCCTGTGGCCGATCGCCTTCAACCATCTAATATCATCACATCAATGTATACCATGATGGTGAGATAACTAGAATAGTGACAAACCTGACTGATAGAATTCAGTCTGCACCAAAGAAAGGACTGGACACATCACACTAGTAAGTGATTAGTGTCCAATCAACGTGTCGAATACAGTCCTACAGGAAGTTAATCTTGAGCCCGATTAGCTAGCTCAGTGATAACCTTTCCGAATATAGCACTCACTGGTTGATGTGGGTTCGAATCACAGACACAAGGGACGTAAGTCCCTTCAACGTGATCGCAGATATGCCTTGCTGACTGGTGAGTGCCAACTAGCACGAAACTTAGGTGAGGTAAGGCTTCCTACTGGCTACCCATCTACAACTATTTAATATCATCAGTGGCAAAGTATCTTAATACATGAGGTGATTCTTCCGAAGATTTTCAATACAAAACTACAATTTCCTTGAGGTATAAAAACTATTTACCTGCAGTCTTCAATTATTGTGCTCTTATTATATTCTTGGATCAAAAAATGTACTTCAACGAGCCTTTTTATTTAGCTGTCAACCAAGTGTTGTGCATTTCTCAAAGTACGGGGGGTGAAGAAGAAATGTCACGAGGGATCAGTTTTTACTTCAGGTCAGGTGATTTACTGTCTGTTACTGTCTTTATTTGAGGATCCTAGACAAAGTGAAACTACTATGCAATAATATCCGCTGAAAATTCTGTGCATTACATAAACACTTTCCAGAGTAAAGGTATTATTAATACTATTATAAAGATTATTAACTATGAAAGGTTTCGGAGCTTGACCTTCGTTGTTTCATCAGCCTTGGTGATGATTTTTATAGAACTTTGCCACCAGACAGACTCAGGCTTTTTTAATTGAATGATTACCAGCTATGTGAGGTTGAAGTGTGTTTCTGTGGGGAATCGGATCAACCAGGGTAGATTGCATTATTTAGAATATTCTGAAAACGTGTTAAGTTTTAGCTTATTGGCTAAGAACCTCTACTGTCAACCTAGTAGCCCAACAGTTTCAACACCACTCTGGCTACAGAGATCTGGACACCCAGGTAATCTGACTAGCCCTCATTCAATAAGTTACAATCATTGTCAGCTATGTGGGAATGTAAGTATTTTAGGGATTCTGAGAACTGGCCAGTATTTTCACATTGTAATTTCGTCATTAACTGATTAGATCCAAGTGTATTTTAGGCAATTCAATTCAATTTTTGATTTTCCCGTCAATTGATAAGATCGAAGTCCTCGGTCTCACGTTGACATGTCGCCTTCTTCTGCAGATGCATCCTGAATTCCACTTCTAGTTACCATCCACCAATCAACTTCTAATTACATGCTAAGACGTCGTCAAAGCATCTGCACAAGAAGTCGACATATCAACCTGAGACCAAACACTTCGGTCCAATCAATCGAAGGGAAAATCTGAAAACTGAATTAAGTAACTGATATTATCCGATGCACAAGATGTGGCTCTCGTGGCCCAAGGGGTCTAGTGGATGACGCTTTGGCATTTGAAACTATGGACACTAGATTCGAGTCTCCGTGGGAACATCATCACTCACTGGGGCATGAAGGTACATCCAGTGTCTGACGAGTTCCGAATAGGACGAAATTCGCGTTGTTCTGGATTCCACAAAGTTAGTCACCATCCACCAATTAGAATCCAAATTGTCTGAATAGGAATAAAGGGCTAAAAAACAATTTGACCTAGCTCCAACATCCCTACCCCACCCCCTGGCGATGAAGTAACAATTCAACGCAAAAAGATGGGCGATTTCATTATGCAAACACATGCTGTTTTTCTAACTTCATCCAGTTATCATATCGAAAAGTCTGCATAAGGTTTTGTTATCTTTACCAATTCATTCGTTTGACAATGTTAAAACTGCCATATGTTGAAAAACTGTGATTAAGTTACTGTATATGTAAGCTGAGTTTGTAGATTTTAGTTTAAGATATGAAGAAATCGCATGTAATTTACTTAAGAACACTTAAGGAAGCAAAGAAATCACTTTTCGTAACTTCACTTTAAACCTGTACAACTATTTAGGGGGTTTATTTATTTATGTATAGTGTTAATTGTCAACAGAGGTCACAGGTTAAAGTCATTCATTTATCAAAGGTTATCGTCACAAAAAGGTAACAAAGTTAATCAGAGTGCATGAGTAATAGCAATGTTTGAAAAGATGAGAACAGTCTTACGCAATCTACAGGGTTGACAACTAATTAGTTAATCGATGAAGGACTGAAAATGTGCTACAAGGATAAAAATGACAACATCGATTTTATAATACAACTATTACATTGATGTCATGGTAGTAAAACAGGCTGAATGAAACGTTATTGAACACAGAATTTTAGGTGTAAACACAAAGTAATAATATAATTGGTAGATGATGATTAGCAGTGGAATCCAGAACAACGCGCATTTCGTCCTATTTGGGGCTCGTCAGACACTAGATGTGCCTACATTCCCCAGTGAGTGATGATGTTCCCACTGAGGCTCGAAACCAGTGTCCATAGTTTCAAACGCCAAAGCGTTATCTATTAGACCACTTGAACCAGAAAGCCACCTCTTATGCAACGGAGCATATCAATTATTTAATTCAATTTTAGATTTTCCCGTCAATTGATTGCACCAGCAGTTACATCTAGCTGACGAGTTCCAAATAGGACGAATAACGCATCCTTGATTCCACTGCTAGTCACCACCCACGAATTAACTTCTAATTACATGCCAATATATCGTCGAGTCATCTGCACAAGGAGGTGATATGTAAACCTGAGTCCGAGCACTTCAGTCCAATCAGTCAACGGGAAAATCAAATATTCTATTAAATTGTGATAATAATAGTATGAAATGCAGTAAGAATTAAAATATTTATGATTATCATTATAGTTCAGTGTCAAGTACTAAAATAATTAATGTCACGTATGGAGCAATTCGTGTGCGTGTATCAGTTCATCTGCTCGTCTGGAGATAGATATATCTGTCGTTCGAATAGAATGCAAGAAAACTGTCTTACATGGTTGTGAAGAGATGGGAGTGGAGCAATAAGAAGCGAGATCATTGAACATCTGGTCGATAATGATCACTCTATCTCTACAATCTTCTTCCTTATAGTTGTCTACGAGACGGAAATTAATTTTCTCAAATCACTACGTGCCCAACTCGTCTGTATTGCTGAAGCTTTGACGATCTAAACAGAAAAGTCAGATCTCTCTTTACAGAAATAGTTCATTTCAACCCCTCCAACTTTCCCATATCATTAATTATAAGTCAATCTGAACGAAGAATATTCTTTTCCATATATCCTTCTCTTCAGGTTCTTACAATTATAAAATAGAATATATTTATTGTCTTTACAATAATGGCCAGTTTTGCGGAGGTGAATACACTTTTTTAACGTAGAATAACAGATTAGTTATGGGCTGTCAAAATATATAGTCGTATTTGTGTGACAAACGTGCTAGGCTGAAATTGATTACAGAATATTGTAAAATGGGAGACACTTGTGGTGATTAGTCATAATAGATTTGTAGAGTGTGGGGTAGGAAAAATTGACAAGTCAAATCAAGGTTATAAAAGGTGTCAGGTTGACTTTTGATTCATGACTTGGAAATATTTCACAGACACTATTAAACCCTCCAACTTTCATGGTTTGAATCCCTCTGTATGTTAAAATATGGTAATCCCTATTCATATTTTGTCTCTATTTGTTATTTTTCATTTTGTTTATTCAATTTGTATTCTCTTCTTTTATTACGTCAATTGTTGTTACTACCATTACTATTCTCGCTTTGAACTGTCTCCGGTATTATTTCACATGTTCCAATTGTCATTCTGCATCAGTTTTTTTTACAACGTTAAATTCTGTGCTATTAAATTTCACACAATATTACGCAACGTTTTTATTTTATTCGATTTGCGTACTAATCCTATAATTGCACATCCTTTTTCAAGTTCTATCCATCCTATGAATTATTCTATATATGACATTAATTTGCTTTGCCACTTGACATTTAACTATGATTATAGTCACAAAGATTTTAATTGCATTTCATAATACTACTATTATTATAAAATATGTTCACACCTTCGTTTAAATTTCCTCACGTGATATAATATCTTAAATGAACGATATACATGTGATTGTACAGCTTGATAATAAATTCGTTGAAAAGAGTCTCTTCACTGAATCACTTTGATTTTCTATAATTCCCAATTGGAATACTCCACGAATAAACACTCTATCCAAAAGGAGAATGAAAAAGTGTATATAGTTCAGTGAGAGAACTTCTGGTCAATTCAGGACATCCAACGTCATTCAAAAAATCCATCAAAGTAATATACAAGATTCCATAAAACTTATCAAAGGGAGTGAAAATAAGATATCGGGACATAGCCGAGGCAATAGCCAGTCATCCAAAAGCTCAAACCCACGCTATGTATCCGAAAGAAATACGCCCAACCCTTGCCTGTGTCATGGCCATCATAACACAGGTAATTCTTTGAATAGTGACTATCCCATTCATTGCCTTTCTTATCCAAACTTCCTGTTTATTCATGTTATTTTAAAGTTTTTCTTAATCCCTCTACTATTTACACTACCATATTCTCAAATCCTAACTCCTCGTCTATTCTGTCATTTTATTATTTCGACATATTTAATCCCTGATTGCATAGACAATTATTCGTCACATTAGTCATGATCCCACTAGATTTTATTATCCAAACATCCTGTCTATTTTTGTTTTTTCTACATTTCTAACCCCCAATCCCACAATATGTCAATCATCTCAGTAATTATGATTCTACTTTGTTTGAGTTATATCCGTTCCACCTCCCGTTTATTATGACACTTTAATTCCTAATTGTAATTTTATTAATTTGACCCTTAACCTGAAATTATTCTGGAACTTTCCCACCCATGTATTACAAATACACGAATGTACAGCTATCTAGTTCATGACTTGATCGAAAAGAAAATTGTCTTCGTTGCAACTGTCTTTTTATTATTCTCTATGATCAAATGTGTATATTCCATGATATATATATATATCCCCTAAAGTCATGAAAAGAGATTTCTCCGCTGACACATATAGTGTTGATTTTGGTTTGATATCATTTTGATAAAGCTATTAACAACGTTTTAAACAGTGAAACATCAGTAAAAATGGCGATACCGTTTTGTTTTTCAATCATTCACCAGGAAATACAAAAATGTTTTATAATAAGGAATATTATATATCCAATGTCCAAAGTTTTTTTTTTCAAACTGTTAAAAGTGAACTTGATTTGGACATTTATATGATGTACAGGAGTTCATCATGAGTGGACATCGGTTAGAGAACCATTGGAAAACCAGTGCTGAAGAACTGGACAGCTGCTTCATCTCTCCAACTTCAGGACTCTTCAGAAGTACGCACCCGACCAAGGTTTGAACCCACAGCCTTCCAATCAGAAGGCAAGCAAACCTGTATACCATTAAGCCACTGGGACCCAATCCAATCGAAAGCCCATAAAATGCAACAAAATCTACGCACACTATCCCTTTCCCTTGCTTTCTAGTCTTCTTATTTCTTCTCTCTGCACTGACGGATAATGTTAACATTTATAATGCACAATGGAAGATTAATCATCAAGAACGATAAACATTCAGAACAACAAGGAATAAAATGAAGAAAAAACATTTATTTATTGATGGTATCATATTCCATGGATAGATATGATAGGTCTGTAAGCAAGTGTATGCTTACACGTTTATTCGTGTGTGTGTGTGTGTGTGTAGGTGCAACAGTGCGAGAGTGTGTGGAGTTTGAAGTAACTGGATATTGTCTACAACTCTTTTTTATCCGACACCATAAAAGATAAAGTACCAATCGATCATCAGTGCACCTACAAAATGGTGTGATGAATAGGAATTAGATCTGTGCCATTCTAAGTAATTAAATCAATAGACTGCACTATATATTATTAAGCTGATGAAAAATTCTTCTAACAGATAGTTTATCTATTTAACTGCTTAATCGAACTATGGTGTTATTAGGTGTTTCTGAAATGAAATACTCTGTATTACACTTGTTTCAATGTATTTTATAAAGTGTACAGTTTCATAAGAAATATCACTATGGTTTCGGCTAGAAATCGATCATATTCAGCGCGTTACAAATGATGATATATAAGGAGAAAAATTTGTACTGCTTGCTAATGTCACTAACTGTAGGACATTGGAATCGATCTTCAACGATCTGATCAATAATCAGATCAAAAGTGCTTCACTGCTTTCATGTACGAGTGAATCATCAATGCCATATGTTAGTTAATTACGTTTGTCACGAAACTTGAGGGTCTTGGGCTCTATGGTGTGATGGACGTGCGTGGTGCTGAAGAGTCCTAAACTGGGGTGAAACAGCTGTTGCCCAGTACTCTCTTGTTATTAATGGTTCCCTAACTGATATCAGCCGGTCATCATATATGAAATCAATTAGATTTCTGTAAACTGTAGAGTTCAAAAGTTCAAAATCACCTGGATTCTCTTGATTACTCAAACAGATTGAGGATGAGAAAGAGATAAGGCATTTGCAAGTCATACAGTGGGCGATTAAAGCTTTGACTTTGTGAATACACCACCTGAGATGTAGTTCATTTAAGTTTGACAGAGTGTTTCTAATTTCCTTGAGTGATATTTCAATATTTATATCAATAGCAACTCCATGCAACCACATCAGACAGAGCATAGATTGGTGGTCACATCTCTCTCCAGTTCAACTTCATAGACTTTGGTAAGATATTCGACAGAGTTGATAATGAAGTTGTTTGAAGATTACTCCAAAACTATGTAGTGTGGTGTCACAAATCTTTTTATTAACCTCATTCAACAGCTGGTCATGTAACAGTGCAGCGTGTCAAATAGTCCACAATGGAAAACTTAGCAAAGACTTGGAATTGAAGACAGGAGTAATAACAGGCTGCTCACTATTGTCACCGATGATATTTCCAATTATCTTGGACTGGATTATGCAGAAGACTGTGCGTTGGGAGTGAGGAGCCAGGAATATGCTGGACGGACCGATAAGGCGACTCTAGAAGATTTGAATTCCGCTTGCGGATGATTTAAATAGGATGTCACAGAAACACGACTACTTGCAGGCTAAAACCAACGAACTGGCTGAAGAGGCTAGCGTCCAAGACACGACTGCAGGTGAACACAGAGAAGACAGAAGTGGAGAAGATAACCAACCAGCGACAACAACAACCACAAATAGCTGAAAACGGAATAAATATGACAGAGGTTACGTCGTTCACTTCTCAAGGCACCATTGTTACAACTACAGGCGGAAAGGATGAATATGTCAGAGCTGGTCAGAATCAGAAATGTACGGTACATCTTCATCAGCCTGAAACCAGTTCGGAATTCATCTGCACTCAGCAAGCCCAAAGAACGATTTTCGGATTTTCACTTTTAATGTTAACTAAAACATTTCTTCTATATGAGTCAGAAACTCGACCAGCGCGTCAAGGAAAGCCTTTGCAACGAGCCACTTTGGACCGTTATCAACTGCTGCCTTTACTGACTCCATTTTGAAGATTAGAGGATCTGCCGGAAAGGATAAGCAAACAAGAAACTTCAGCAACAAACCAAACAAGAATCTATTGCATAACAAATATTCCGAAGAAAATGGAGATGGACTGGGTCGACACTGAGGGGACCGTTGGATGACGTTGTGAGCCAGACCAGTTCTGCAATGGAACCCGAGTGTGACATAGAGGAGACCATGTGAGGAGGAGATGAGACACTATGATCGATCGTGGGATAGGCTAAAGAGAACCGCAGAGAATACAACAAAATGGAGATATGTTGCTGATGGAAAGCCTCGGGTTCGAACCCCCGTGGGTGATTACTAACGATAAGTCCCAAACTAATCGGAAGATATAGCGGTCCAGTGCTCCCCTGCCGGTTTTTATTATTATTTCTTTAATTTCTAGAGGAACATAGGGCTTAAGCTGCCCGTCTCTATTGCGTTCGGTTCTCTACCAAAGTTTCACCTGGCTCCAAGTCTGCCCACATGCTTTCATCTCCTCTTCACATGACCTCCACCAAATTACCCTCGCACTGATGACCAACTGGCCACTTCCCTTTCGGGTTCCACTCGGGGGCTTGCCTAGTGATGTCATTTGATGGTTTTTTCAGAGTATGGCCAATCCGTCTCCATTTCTTCCTGCGTATTAGTTGCATAATCAGTTCCTGGTTGGTTCGCTCCCAGAGTTCCCTATCGCTGATCCTTTCTGGCCATCTGATCTTAAGTAGTATTGAGGGAAGACAGCTGTTAAAATCAAGGTTTATATTTTGTTTCAGATACTCTTTATGACGCGCCAAGTGTCTGATCCGTATATTAAGTAGCACTGACTTCACATTGGAGTTGAAAATCCGGATCTTAGTTTTGATGCTGAGGGGTGTTTATCCCCACATGGACATGGTGAGAGTAATGAAAGCTTGCCTTGCTTTCCCAATCCTCGTTGCTTTGATGTCCTCGTCAGTTCCGTCCGCCTGTAGTTGAAACGCCGGTTTTTAATGGTTCTCTAACTGACTAACAGGGCATGATCAAAACTTAGGTAAAAAAATATACGCAAATAAATAAAATATAGTGTGATGTGTATGTCTATATGCATAGCAGGCGTGTTCAGTTTTTCAGACAAAAACTAAAATATGAAAAAATCGAAAAAAACTAGACTTTTTTTCCCTTAGTCCCTATCCTTCTTCCTTCCCCTCTCCCTGCCTTTATCCTTTTCTTCCTACCGAAGAGCTGACGTCACAAAAAGGCTGAATTTTCAAGTGTTACCAGACTACAACATCATTTTGTATCTTTGAGTGATGTTCACTTTGTAACTGGAGTAAAAATAAATTCAAAAGATAAACTAAGCGAAAAAGCTGGTGGGGTGGGGCTGAGAAAGAGCGGAAGGGGACTGATTACACAATATTTGGTAAGTAGACGTAGTAGTAGTGCCAGTTTAGATGTTTGCCGGTAGTATAGTGTAGTACATCGTGTTGGATGACACGGAGTGGGGAAGGGGAACACCCGAAAAAACAAACACGAGATTAAGTCGTTGTTTTAGGACAAGAATAAGAACAGCGATGTATGTAATTTATTTTCGCCAGAAGAGGAATAGCAAGAAGAAGAAGACATAATTCTGTCTTTAAATCAGTCAAGTTTGTCTGATTTTAATTTTAATTTATCAGGGTTATTTTTCAGCATAATTTATTACAAACATTCATCGTCACTTCTACTGTTTTTATTGTTATTATATCAACTTCAAAACATGAGTATGATTCATTATCATGGGTAACTAAATAAGATCACTCTAGTTAATGACGTAATATATATATATATATATATCTGTCTGTCTGTCTGGATTCAACATAGAACTTGGCACCGAAGTGCAGCAGTTCGAGTTGCCACGTTCCAAATAGCACACAGAGGTAGACAAGAAGATGAGTGGAGAGAATCAATAGAGTTTGACAAGTATGAGAGTGAAACAGAATGGGTAATGGTTGGAAGGAATATGAAAGATTAGAGACTGAATACATCTGCGCCATTGACAACGATTTTGAGCCATGTCACCTATTGTCTCCAGCCATTGATTCCTAGAGTCCCGAGGACCCCAACCCGGGAGTCTGCATCTCCCTACCTGACTCAGTTTACCTGTCAAGGATTTCATGGATTGATGCCATGTTTTTGTTTGGCCACCACTGGCTCTTTTCCAACCTGAACCTATGTCAGCTAGCAATGCCCGTCGGGGGAGGCGGTGGTTAGGCATGCGCAGCACGTGACCTAGCCATCTTAGTCTATGTAACTTTATAGCCTCGTCGATTGATTTTCCCTCTTTGCCCAACACTCTACGCCTAACGTCAACATTACTTATCTTGTGAAACCACCTAACGTGAGACAGAGATCGCAGACATCTATGATCGAAAGCAGTCAACCTTTTCATGTCTTCAACGCGTATTGGCCATGTTTCAGAGCCATAGAGAAGGACGGAGCGAACTGATGAGCAGTACACACGTCCCTTAGTTGATAACGGGATGTCACGCCTACGCCAGAGATGGTGTAAGTCAGCGAAAGCAGCTCGAGCTTTTCGGATCCGTGCTGAGATTTCATCGCCAATCAGTCCGTTGGTGCTAATACAACTTCCCAAGTAGGTGAAGTGGTCAACATGTTCTATCACTTCACTCCCTATCACGAAGTTAGGGGTTGACGTGGTCCAGTCCTGTAGCAGCATCTTACATTTTTTTTTAAAAACATATGTTTTATGACTTATTGTATATATATATATATATATATATATATATATATATATAATAAGTCATAAAACATATGTTTTAAAAAAAAGCCCAAGGCATACATAGACAGTACACAGATGATTGTCCTGTAATTGGGACTAGTAGCCTCCAATGGGTTAACAGCCTTTGTTGGTCCGTTGATGATTTCATTGATTTTAATTCAGTTGGAGAGTGAGTGAAAACCATCTGAGAGTACTAGAGAACTGCTTCCCTACCACACTGGATCTAGAACTCTCAGATTCTGGGAAGCTCCATCCAGTGGGTATTAAGTTGGACTGTAGGGAATCGGGTGAATTCAAGTCAGATCATAAATTGACATCTCAGTTAGCGAATCATTGAGAACGGTTAATTAATTAATTAATAGCAAGAAGTCATCGGACCTCGCGGGTAGTTTACTACCTGACTAGTTTTCTATCTGGTCCCAGTCCAGAGAAAGAGGGAGGGTTGGACGTGGGGCTGTTACAGAAAGTTCAGAGTACAAGAAATATATCAAAAATAAAAAAATATTTAAAAAACAAACTTATTCTTCACTGGCATTGGAGAGGCTAAATGACACAGTGGGCTAGTGAAAGCCAGCTAGCCAACCGATGTGTTCTGTCACTACCAAAGCAAGAACAAGAATGAAGACTTGGAATGTAAGTACAATGTACAAAGCTGGGCAAGCTGTTCAGGTAGCCAAAGAAATGAAAAAAAAATAAGGCATAGAATTTCTGGCAATCTGCGACAATAAATGGAATGGATGTGGACTGTAAAAACTGTCAACTGGAGAGTTGGTAATCTACTGCGGTCTGGCCATCCAGACCACAACCATGAGCACACTGATTCGATAAGTGGTTGTCATGACGTCAGGAATGACAGCCATAGCCCTAATGCAGTGGTAACCGATTTCCTCCAGCATTATGACAGCAGCATTCAACTCAACAGGAAGGAAGAAAGATTACGATTATCCAGTGCTACAAACAACGTGGAACAAAAGATGAAGGAAGATTTTTACAGACAACTACAATGTGTAATAGACATCATACAGACACCTGGTTGAGAATACCTCAGTTGACGGAGTATGTTTCCAGCTTGTGACTCAGTGAGGAAATCAGTGAGCCGCATCTTTAATCTCCTGTCAATTACTATTCACAGGTAAAAATTAAGAACCCTTGGGTTATGTTTCAATGGGCATTACTCATGCAAAAGTCTAGTCATAAGAAGAAAATTACTAGTTAATTTCTCAGTGAGATCAGATTAAAATGTTGGCGGACGACTTTATAACAACTGAAAGACTGACTAGGTGTCAGTTAGGAAATTCAAAGTCTCCTTAAAAGACAGTTTTACAACAGTTCTAAACAGGATACACAAAGTTAAAAGATGAAAATCAAAGTTGTACCTAAAAACCAATTAATTTGACGTTATGAGTCATTAAAAATGAAAGTTTTAATCGGGAGAAGTGTTTCGATTTGGCCTTTTTCCTTCACTACCAATGAGTTCACTCATTTCCACTAATATATCATTCGACAATTAAACTTAACCTGGAAACTATTCTAATTAGGCTTTCATCTTATGCAAATCTAAGTGTAAAGGCTTGAAGGACTCTGGCAAACAGATAGTAGAGATATGCATGCCAGGTAAGATTAGTTTCATCGTCTTTGGATGAAACTTCTAGGGATATCTATTCGTCTCACTGGGTTACAGATGAATGCATGCATATATATGCTAGTTAGTTGCTGGTGGTGATTGGTCATAATTTACCAGTTAAGTTCGCATCCGGCTTACAAAACTAAGTAACCTAACACTGCTACTACTGCGTTGCTCATCTCAAAGCTTCCTAATCAAACAATGTTACCTGATATGGTATCAGAATGGAGAAAAATTCAGAGTACTATTATATGATTATTGTTCCCTTGGGTTCCGAGTGGAGTAGGGGACTTCAGCAGTACATCTTTACTGTGTCCTATTTTCTGCGGTCGTCTTTAACTGGCTCTACGATTGTCCATAATCTCTCATCTCATCCTCATATGATCTCCTCTATGTCAGACTTGAACGACACATCCACCGTTTTCTATTCGCGTTCCACTCGAACAATGGCCTGGCTGGCGATGTCGTTCAATGGTCTCCTCAGTGGCGTGTGCCCAGTCTATCTCAGTTTTCCTCTACAAACTTTTTAACAACAGGCTTCCGGTTACTTTGTTCCTACAGTTTCTTGTTGCTAACTCTTTCTGGCTGTTGATCTTCAGTACAGATCCAGCCAGCAAAGGGGACAGCTATTGATAAAATTCTGTAACTTGTTGAAAATACTTTCCGTGACACGCATACCAAGTTTCTGTTTCATATAGAAAATCTCTAAGTGACTTAACATTGGTGTTAAAAATTAGAACTTGCTCTCTATACTGGCCGGGTAGAGAAGATTTCCAGACTGCTTTCAGGTTGGTGGAGGTGTATCTTCTCTTTTCGATCCTGACTGGCTTTGACATCGCCTGTCCTCCCGTAGTTGAAATTATACTTCCTACATAAGTGAAGAAAGAAAACACTTTCAAATCTCTCCCGTTGATGGTGACTGGTGTTGGTTTTCGCAGTTGCTGTTGGTTGGTTAGTTATCCTAATCACCTCCATCTTCTTTGTGTTCACCTTGAATCTTGTCTTCGCTGCCTCACTCTTCTGCCAACTTGTTGGTTTTACTCCTGTCAGTCTTCGAGTTCGTGTGACATTCAACACAAATCATCCACATGCGATATCCAGATCTTTTAGAGTCTTCTTATCAGTGGTCCATTATACTCCTGTACTTCCACTCTCGACGCACAGTTTGATGCAAAATCCAGTTCATATGACATGTCTTGTCTGAAATTATTGAAACCAAGTCACAGACGTTGACATGAAGATATTCAGGTGACGCTTCCTCTCTTGCATATAACTCTGATGAATGACAAGTAGTCCATATTCTACATCGAAGAGATATTTTGAAATCACTGATATTCTGACGACCCATTTTAAAATCCTTTCACCTTCACATTACATTAACAAAAGTTCTATCAGGTTGTATCGGATTACATTCATTCGAAACTCAAATAAACTTTAAAGATTTTTGACCAGCTGACAATTGAACACGCGCGCGATTTTGTTTAAACTAACTAATCCAGGCAAATATTTATGGCTCACATTTTGATTTTAATGACAATTTGTCAGTGATACTGCTGAAGATGATGTTGTTTAGTGGAGGAACAAGAAGAGGAAGTGGGGGAGTTAATTGGTGTTAATAAAGCCAGCTGAAGGATTGATATTTACCTAATATGTCGTTTTGATAGATGTCATAATAAATATACATATAGCGACCATCACTAATAACACAGATTGAAATAAACTTGTTTACATAATAGGAAACCAGTAAATTTGTAAACACCACATTGACAAAAATTGTAACATGGGTTATTAAGACAAAAATAATAAAGAAAAATTTAGAATTTATGCACCAAAAAATAGAAGGTAATAAATCCGGTTTGATTTGGGTTTCATGATTATCAGTATTTCTCCGGCTGTTAACAAAAGGACGCGTGCACTGCACAGCAGTTCACTCCGCACTCGTTTATCACTGTGATTAAGACAACGCTATTGAAAGTGGAAGTCATGAAAAGGCCAAATAACTGTCACTGATCATAGGTGCATGCATTCTACACGGTCGACTTCTCGGTAAGCAGACGAAATCAGTCGATAATGTTGTGAAGTTACATCGATTAAGTGAAATGGTTAGGACATGTGTTACGCACAATGATCCACCATCGCTTTCCTTGACGTAAAATGTTAGTTGATATAGCATAATACTGGAAAGGAGCTAGTACGTGGTGGTCAAACCAAAACACGACTTCAACATCTTTTTTATTACAGCTTGATTCCACACAGTATTTTTAGTACAAGTATATAATTTTCAGCATGTGATATCGATAGCCCAAATTTCGCAGGCCGACCATAGATATATCAGGTGTGCTTCATCATTTATTTCATATCCATAAGAGTTAGATTACGCCAGCCAGTCATGTAGGGAACTGTGGACATCCCGACTGATTGAGGTTCTCAGGATGGTAAGAACCAACCAATGAAGACTGTAGACAATTGGTGATATGGCTTAAAATGATCATTTTTCATTGGTGGATCTAATTAGCACCTGTATCTTTTCAATTTCTCTTTACTCTCTTCTCTTCCTTTGTGTGCTATATGAAGTAAGTGTGACTACTCGAACTGCTGTACTTCTGTGCAAAGTTACATGCTGAAACCAGTTAGTCAGTCACTATTTATCTTATCTTGGGGATTTCAAGTCGTTCCACTGATGGTTGTCTGATTTGTTAGAACTACTTAACCGGTATCAGAATATGAGGCATACTTATTGTATGAGGGCTAATGATCCTATTCATATTGTTTGTGCTGGAATAGATAAAGCAAGATTTGAACCCGGTGCTCATTACTGGATAAACGTTTAGCACTAAGAACAATAAGCTACATTACGACAATTTCTTCAATGCACTCTAAATATAACTGAACCCTGTAGAATTCAATTCGTTGTACTTACTGGTTAAATGTCTCGGTAACTGAATCGGGGCTTTCAATTCCTCGGTGATGACCCAAGTTTGTCAACTGAGTATGCAGTATGACTACAGAATATGACTCTTTTTGTTCGAATCAAGTGCTGACTAAATAAGATAGCAATGACACTTGGATTTGTGTGTAAGTGCGTGTGTTTTGGGATAAGCTATTCACCTGTCAAACCAGATTTTATGTTTCTCTAAATCAAGCGAATGACATTTTCTTGGAAGCACCAAATACTATTGGAATTACGAGTCATTGTTAAGAGATTTTAATGATTCCAACGTGTATTCCTTCAATAGCGGAAACGTCATTCACCCCATATTATTATATATGTGTAAAACTTGGGCATTGTGGTAGAAAGTAATTATATATTAGTTTGTTGATTAGATATATCACACAGTGAGAAAATAGTATTATTTACTGGATGGTGTTTCAAACAAAATTTATTGTTCATAGTCATATTTATTGTAATCACACGACTTTGAAACTTGAGTTTTATAGTTTTCTTTGTCTTCTCCTATTTGTCGTCGTAGGGGTAGTTGAATTTTCCAGATATCTGTCTGGACAGGTATTGAATCATTCTTACTGCAGGTATTCTCTTCAAATGATTCGATATGCATAAAGCTTCCGTTATCAACCTGTTTCCCTCCACTCTGTTATATTAGATTTTAGAACTGCCATCTTATTCCACCCTTCGGCTTGGTTGTGTGTAACTGCATGTCTGGTCTGGATTCAACATAGAACTTGTCACCGAAGTGCAGCAGTTCGAGTTGCCACGTTCCAAATAGCACACAGAGGTAGACAAGAAGATGAGTGGAGAGAATTAATAGAGTTTGACAAATATAGGAGTGAAACAGAATGGGTAATGCTAGAAAGGAATATGAAAGATTACAGAGATTGAATACATCTGCGCCAGCCATTGACAACGATTTTGAGCCATGTCACCTATTGTCTCCAGCCATTGATTCCTAGAGTCCCGAGAGCCCCAACCCGGGAGTCTGCATCTCCCTACCTGACTCAGCTTAACTGTCAAGAATTTCATGGATTGATGCCATGTTTTTGTTTGGCCACCACTGGCTCTTTTCCAACCTGCACCTATATCAGCTAGCAATGCCCGTCGGGGGAGGCGGTGGTTAGGCATGCGCAGCACGTGACCTAGCCATCTCAATCTATGTAACTTTATAGCCTCGTCGGTTGATTTTCCCTCTTTGCCCAACACTCTACGCCTAACGTCAACATTACTTATCTTGTGAAACCACCTAACGTGAGATAGAGATCGCAGACATCTATGATCGAAAGCAGTCAACCTTTTCATGTCTTCAACGCGTATTGGCCATGTTTCAGAGCCATAGAGAAGGACGGAGCGAACTGATGAGCAGTACACACGTCCCTTGGTTGATACCTCGATGGATGTCACGCCTACGCCAGAGATGGTGTAAGTCAGCGAAAGCAGCTCGAGCTTTTCGGATCCGTGCTGAGATTTCATCGCCAATCAGTCCGTTGGTGCTAATACAACTTCCCAAGTAGGTGAAGTGGTCAACATGTTCTATCACTTCACTCCCTATCACTAAGTTAGGAGTTGACGTCGTCCAGTCCTGTAGCAGCATCTTACATTTTGCAGGGGCGAATCGCATGCCAAACATAAAAAGATTGCTGCTCAAGGTGTTCAGAAGACTCTGCATTTTGTCAGCATCCTCCGCTAACAGGACTATGTCATCTGGTGTAACTGCATGTAGTACTACAGCTGAACTATTCTCCAAATTTCTTATCTTATTCAGGTCAACTAACTTAGATTTTGCTAGGTTCCATCAGTCTCACTGTCCCGTTCCACTATCCTGACCTGACAGTCATTGCACGATATTAGATAAACTAAATTGTTTTGTTTAATTGGCTCCAAAGGATCCTTTAACCGACAAAGCATGTTTCTAAGTGAGTTTGTGGGGGGGAGGGTGTGAATACCACTTATATTGCTGCCTTGTTAAGAAATCGCCGCCGTAAGGTTTCCCAGGTTCCTTGTCTGTATGGAAGTACTACTGATGATCTCGATTTCTTATTGTTGGTCTTGTCATTATTCTGTCCATGTCTGACATGCACATGATAAATGATATGATTATGAACAATAAAACATGGTCATTCAGTGAATAGTGATACTGTTTCACTGTGGGATATATCTAATAAAAAAATTAATATGGAAATACACACTACCACAGTGCCTAAGTTTTACACATATATTAATGGGTTATGTGTTCGAACGAAACGCATGCCCCAACCATCCTGACCAGACACAACTAGGTAATATCACAGTTCATCACATGATAAATGTAGCTAACATCTTAATACACGAATAAAGGCTGTTCCAGATATCTAGGTTATAGCCTTTTATGATACTGCCTTCTCGGAGGAAGGACAGCGTCCTCATTTCATTCTCAAGAATCGCTAGACAAATGCTTCACAAGAGTACCTCCTATCCAGTAATCTGATTAACTGATTTCAACGACGAACTTTTCACAAATGTGTGGCAGTTCGAGTTGTCACACTCACTTCATATAACACACAAAGGAAGAGAAGTGAGTAAAGAAAGATTGAAAATATATAAGTGATAAACAGAAGTGTGAATCAGGGAAGAAGCAAACTAATGTGGAAGGACAATAAAGTTTTACTGAATATGACAGATCACGAGGAGTGGATGCATCTGAGCCACCAGTGGAAAACGATAACTTTAAGCCATATCACCAATTTTATTGAATTTGAGATTTTCCCGTCGATTGATTGGACCAAAGTGCTCGGTCTCACGTTGACATGTCGGCTTCTTTTGCAGATGTTTCGACGATGTCTTGGCATTTACTTAGTACTGAATTGGTGGATGGTGACTAGCAGTGGAATCCAGGATGCGCATTTCACCAATTGTCTATAGTTTTCATTGGTCGGTTCTCACCATCACGAAGACCTCAACCAGTCAGGAAGGCAGCCTACACCTACCTTCGTGACTGGCTGGCTGGCTGGCTTAATCTAAATGTTAAAGATTTGATTGACCGATGAAGACGTGTTTTCGTCTGACCGCGACTTGCTCTCTCTTTTCCAACCTGATTCATCCTACGTTAGCTAATATTGCCCATCGAGGAAGGCGATGGCTAGTTGTCATGAGTAACACATGTCCTAATTATCTCACTCAATCGATATAACTTCACAACCTCGTCTATTGGTTTCCCCTCCCCCCTTACCTAGCACTCAACGCCTAACCAAATCAATATTACTTACTCTATTATACCACTTCAAACAAGAGATAGAACGCAGACACTCATGATCAAAGACGGCTAGTTAGCCTTTTTCATGTCTTCCACTTTCAATGGTGATATCTCACCCACAGTGATAAAAGAGGATGGATTGAACTGCTGAACAGTACATACGCCCTTTGGTCGGCAGCCGGATATCACTTCTACCTCAGAGATCCCGTAAGTTGATTTATATCAAACAAGCCTTCTGTATCTGTGTTGACCACTAATCGAAATCATCCAATTGAGTTACAAAATAAATTGAGGAAATTGAAATTGTACTTTGTTATGAGGATTTAAACAAAGCCGAAAATAGAAATCCAAACACATTCAATACAAGCATGCATACACGTAAATGCACACATGTGAACACTCACAGATACAATGAACAGTGTTCAACATTCAATATAAAGTAGGTTCCATCATTCTTTTTTAATTAAAATGCACAAATTTCATCTAGTATCTGTGAGAATCTACTTAAGACATAAATTTTGTATATCTGTTTTTATCTTAGCATATGTTTCTATCCTATTACCACCATATTAGAATTTTCTTCGAATTTCTTGTGTCAATCTATACAGCTGTTGGGATACATCAAAGAGGAAAGTAAAAGAATAGAATTACAAATAAATCGATATAAGTGAAGGTAATTTCCCACCCACCGTCCACCCACCTCCCCCCACACACACCCCTCCGCCAAAATAGCCATCCTCAACTCCATATGATGACAGTGTAGATCTACGACCTCCCATAAACAATTTCTATGGAAAATTAATTTCAAACAATACCTGAAATTGTATTTCTCATCAGTAGGTATCTGTGACTTTTTTGAGATGGTTATCTCAACTCTGCATATATACATACATATACATATACCGCCGCTAGTGAAGTAGATAACTGGATGTATCCTACCTGATTGGTTGTTATGCTACAAGGTTTCCATCGGCATACAACTGTCAGTACAATTATCAATAATTTTGATTTATTAAAAGTATAAGATGAAATGCACAGCACTCCAAGTAACATGTTTGAACACCAGCTGATATCATTTAGAGGATTACTGGGATAAAAGATAGTCGTTTCGCCGTAGTGTGGTACTCTTCAGCAGTACACAACCACTGGAGCTCGAAACCAGGACCTTCCTATCACAAGGTAACCACTTAGACTATTCAGCTACTGGGGTCCAGTCCAGTGACTAGCTTAAAATTTCTGCCAATTCGCGATATACATATAAAGCACAACCGCCAGCTGGTGTCACTGATGTGTAACTGTCGCCTAATCTAACTCGATGAACTCCACTGATCTCAACTTCTCTTTAGAACACGTGTACATAGTCGGTCTCTATTGAGCATTATACGTTTAAGCTGAAATTTGTCTTAGGGATACGGACGACATTAATCTGTTTGATTGAACTCTGTTACCTGGAAGAATTATTTATTGTGTGTATGTGAGGCCTAATGATGATACTAAGTTCTCCAGGCTTAAGTAAGTAGGATGGGACTCAAACACAATAGTGACTTGTCAAGTCAGATTTCATTCCAGAGGTTTCCTGAGAGTTTTATACAGCAAACCTATATTTGTCATTCTCCAGTCAACAAATGATTGGGACGCAAACGAAAAATAAGCTGGATAGTTTTGCTACGTCTCTGTGTATTTATCAATTCAACTGCGCCTGGGGTGACAGGTATGTTGGGCACACTACTACTAGGCAGCTGAACCAACGTGTCACTATTGAACATTGCCCATCGTGGTTTGCAATGGACAAAGCAAAACGATCCGTAGCTCAATTTTGTCACATTTAGTTGATAGTGGTCATGTAGTAAAGAAAACAAAAGCTTTCAGGGTGACTTATCGCATCCCACCGAATCTTTTCAATGGACTTCGCATTCGTCCACTGCACACAGCTGAGGCAGGCGGTAGGCATTCGAACTATTAAGCCTAAACTATGCATTCAAAAGAAGTTTGTACACAGCTATTATCCGTCCCTTGTAGGCATGTTAAGACTTAACCAACTGGTCACGTCACCACCAACCTTTACTTATATTTCAACCCCTCTCCTATTATCCCTTAATCTTACCACATCTTCATTAAAACGTATTTCATTTACTTCCCTTACAATCCAGCATTACGTAATCGGTTAATTTGTTTTTCTTAGCCTTTATCGATTACTTCATCTACCTGAACATTTGCTTGTTTAATCATGCTGTTTTTTTACTATTCTTGTTATCACAGAGAGCCTCACTTTTTCATCCTTGTTATTGATAGAACCAGCATTATTATTGTTATTATTACTAATATTATAACCAACTACACAATTTTTATGCAGTCTTCTTATCCGATAGACAAAGCACCGTGACTGGTTTACACATTTGAATTTTTATTTATAAAGTTTTGTGGGTATGTTAGAGTTAAGCCTGATGAGATCTGTATATGTCCAAACCAAGTTCGCTTTTAACAGCTTGAAAAAATTTGGGCATTTGAGTATATTATATTCATTATAATAAAGATTATTTTGTATTTCCCAGTGAATGAATGAAAAACAAAATGATATTTCTATGCGTCGGTGGAATGGCGGTTAGGACTCTCGCTGATCATGCACATGGTCCAGAGTTCAATCCTCTGTCGTCGCACACATGGACAGCCTGCAAAATTTAGGCTACCGATATCCCATGCTGAAAATTCCATACCGGTACCAAAAATACGGTGTGGAATCAAGCTGTAATAAAAAATAAATAAATAATAATAGTAATTTACACAAGTTTCGCTATTCCATACTACTAATAGCCTTATTCACAGTAGTATCAAACCAGAATTTACAAAATTCCAGCTTATGTATAACAGCCTAATCGTTATTCCTTAGCATGGGATCCTTTTTGAGTTATCAGCTTGGCCGATCGGTAAAGATAACAAAACCAACCAGGTGTAGACTGTTGGATTTGATAAGTGTGTAAAATTATAAAAGCAACATATATTTACATAATAAAATTGCTTATCACATTCGTGTTGATTTCGTCATTTCGTGGGGGAGGGAGGTGATGAGATCTAATTGAGACTAAATGAAAATGAAGAATTACTGATACCTCATGAATCTCACGTATCGGTAGCGCAGTGGTTAGGACACTCGCCGACCATGCACATAGTCTTAGGTCCGATCCTCAGCCGACGCACTCCTTTACATCCCTAAGCCAGAAATAAAGCTGGTAAAGAGGAACTGTTGGGCATTAGGTTAGCAACCTCATCCTGTAAAAATAAACACTGCTACAGATACTTCAAGCCGCTAGCTTGAAGCCCTATGTTCCACTAGGAATGGGAAGGTATTAATAATAGTAATAATCATAGGCCTCACAGAGGAGTGAGAAATCACTGAAATGAAATTTTCCTCTGCGTTTACACTCTATAGTCGGACCGGGGGTGGGGATCTAGAAATGATCATATGAAGCAACACTTACTGTCACAACCACTACCGAAAATTCTAAAGTCATCCGTATAAATATCTCATGAAATATTCCTACAAATTCATAATCTAATATTAAATATCTAACAGAATGATGCTAAAGTAAGAGTCATTGTTAGGGTGTCTCATAAACCCGCTTAAAACAATTACCATTAAATCGCTGAAAATTATGTTAAAATGTTATACACTACTTGTTCATGTGAGTAGTATTAAAAAACACCTCAATTGAAATAGTAAGTGTTGCTGGTCGTTTTGAAATGATCTAAGGATCACGTTAAAAGAAATCTTCCTTCTTCTGATACCTGTTTAATGAATTTTTTTTACCTCAAACTGTGTAGTTTGTAGTGGTGAGTGACAAATATGAGATACGGGAGATACGTAACTACATCCCATGAGGAAATTAAGGCAAAAATTGTGAACACGCCTCATGAATAATACTGAACAGTTTATTGGATGTATGAATCTTCATATAGGATGTAAAACCAATAGGAATTTAAGATCGTTTATCGTTTACTTAGCTACAAACTTCTAAAGATAACAGAAACCTTGGTCATTCATAAATTCAAGTCAGACCTTTGTGCACCCAAGAAGTATCTAAAGTCCCCATTTTTAATTTGTCCGTAGAATTGAAAGAACAGATTGGACATTTATTTATTTATTTTTCATCTTGTTTATTTAACCTGTATACCTTTCCAAAATTTTTTTTATTCCCATATGTTTCCAGTGGAACATAGGGTTTTAAGCTAGAGACTTGAAGTTTCGGTAGCAGTAATGTTTATTTTTACGCGGTGGGGTTTCTAGACTCACACCCAACCTTCTCTCTTTACCTTTATTATTGCCGGCTTAGTGGGGTTTTGCATTTCGTCAACCCGGGATCCAACCATGAACCACACGCGTGGTTGACGAGGATTCTACTGCCCAGCCACTGGCGCAAAAGCGTGTGTTAGAGGTGGAGCAAGAACCCATGCCCACATCGTGAACTGAAAATTGACCACTTTGCCACCCCGACGTCCTTATCTTCACTGTTTTTACTCTGAACAGTTTCTGGTACTCATTTCCTTGTCTCAGTATCAGTTCGCCTATAATCGGAAGCTATTGCGCCTGAACCCAAGTGGGCGAGTGCCAATGAGGAATCCCAAAATGGGATGAAACAGCTATCCAGTACTCTTTGTTGGATTTCTAGTGGCTCTCTAACTGATTTCAACCTGTGATCAAACCTGTAACTGTCAGTTAGAGCTCTGCCAACTAATACCTTTTATTATTTTCAATCAATATTAAACTCTATTGTATCAAACTTGTAATCATGTTACGTAATTGGTTCTGTTAACGGATGTATTAATTAAAGTTTAATTCATACTTTATAAAATTGTTTCACAATTTTATTCTTTAATTATTCTGTAATTACACACTTCAACTAAAGTGTCGATTTAAGTTCCATTGAGGTTTATTCAAGTAGTACAGTTTAATGAAGACCTTTAATTACAGTGTAATTATTTTCAAGTATTTTGCTCCCTTTGTGTGCTTTAAAGCTACAAAGTCAGGGAGAAAGATATAAAAAAAGACAGGGAAGCAAAGAGAGGGACAAGGGGGTAACTATCACTAATTTTATTTTCTCAATAGGTCAATTAACTCTACGACTTATCACCAAAAAAACCAAAAGAAGAGTAATCAAGGCCCTAGAAACCAGTTCTTGAAAAAACGTCTTCGTCTTTTACATACCTAGAGCTGAAGCCGACGGAGTCCACTTGGAGAAGAAGTTAGACAGACCTATGTGTTCAGAAGAAGACAAATAACTTGACTTCTTAAAAGCCACACTCACAGAAAACTGTTACCCTAACCGATATATTGACAACAACATGAAAGATAAGCAGTCTAAACTGGTCACTGACTTAGTTCCAAAGAAAACCTTATTCATGAGCATGGAATCTGAAAGTGATCAAGCTTCAGATATACTCAAAATGATTTTTTTAAAGCAGTCAGTAAGACGTTCTTTGCAGCAAAATTGCATATGGCGTTCGCAAGCCGCAAATTGTTCTCTACCTCTGTAAAATATAAGCTCCCCCGTCTGACCGCTTCCATGTGCATCTACCAGTTCACCTGCTCTTGTGGGGCAAGATAGATTGGCCGTTGTCAGAGAACGCTCTCCACAGAGATATGAGAACATATTCCAGCTTGGTTTTACAAGGGAGAAAAAAAGTGTGTGCGGAACTCTATTCTGGAACACCTGATCGACTTCTATCACTCTGTCAAACCTGACCATGATTTCAAAATCATGCATAGAATCGATGCTAACTTCCCGCGTTTTCTTCGTTACAGACTTCTAAAGACAGCTGAGGCCTTGGCAATTCAGGACTTTAAGACAGACCTTTGTGTACAAAAAAAGTATGCATAATCCCTACTTCTGCCTTGGCCGTAGAGGGATAGACATTTATTTATTTTGTTTATTTAGTTATTCCTTTGTACCTTTCCCTTATTACGTCGATTATTATTATTATTATTAATATTCTCACTCTGAATCTTTTCCACTTGACCCACTTTTCATTCTAAACCCAAAATTATTAATTTTTATATTTTTTACTTTTACAATATTGAATTCTATCTTATCAAATTTCACACCATGTTATGTAACATTTTATATCCGTCTACTAATCTTATAATTATGTACCCCTTTCCAAGTTCTATCCACCTAGCATGGTGGCTACATTGCAAGCTTGACTGATAGAATTCAGTCTGCACCGAAGATCGGACTAGAGAGATTACACATCTTAACAATAATTAGTCAGTGTCCAAATGTCAATGAGTTAATAATTAACGAAGAAAATCAATACAGATTTAAAAGGTAGAAATGGATAGAATAAATTAATTTTACAAGGATAACACGTAAATTAAAGATGAAGTGGTCAGAAAAAACAATAAAATAATTTGGACAGTTATAATTTTTATAGTTTTTAAATGTTTAGGGAGACGGGGGATGAAGAAGATCTACTCGTAGCTAGCTCTGTGTTAGCACACCTTGTAGATAGTGAGCATAGGGTTGATGTTAATACTGCATTTGAAATTATTTATCGAATTATCACTAATCATAATTTTGCTTTACGAGTTCGTCTTCTACAGACAACTGAAGCAACAGGAATCCACCTGAAGAAGCCAAACTTGTGTGTTCAGAAGAAATTTGTGCAGCCACTTTCCTTACCGTGAATGCATAAACAGGACTACTTCACGCCCTCTCTCTAAAATTATAATTGTCTAAATTATTTTATTATTTTTTCTAACTACTTCATCTTTAATTACATGTTTTCCTTGTAAAATTATTTTATTCTTATGACCACTTCACCCCTAGTTACAAGTCATCATTCTCCAAATCGTTTTAATTTCTTAAACAGTCTGTTACGTAATCAACCTGCGCACACACTTATTTCTTAATTGCCCTCTTCATTCCTCCAAAATTATGCATCACGCAATTCACGTGTTGTAACCATTTCTACACTTTAATTGTGTGTATTAATTTTCTTCGTTAATTATCACCCCAGTTTGATATGTTGATAGGGACTAATTATTGTTAACAAACATTGCCAGTGCCACTTGCTTTGTAAAATGTTGTGTAGTGTATTCAAAATGATCTATGTGTATATTAGAGTAGAGTCAGTGATTAGGATCTAATTGAAAAGTAAATATTTCTCCACTCAAAACTTTTGTTTTCTAAAAATTTACTTGTGCAGTCAGAGTACTGAGCCAATTAACTATTGTATAGGTGACCTAGTAACTATGCTTGACATCATCAAGCGTCACTGATGACGTAAGAGAGCAGCGTTAGTTAATTATGCAATTAAAATGTTTAGAAGACAGGGGTTGGTTGATGGGCGGTTGGGAGAATGGAATGAACAAATTGTTTGAGCCTAATTAAGTCTCAAGAACTAATTTGTAAGGATTAGATTTGTTTTTCGAATTTGCCCACTAATCGATATTAGTTAGAGAGTCATTGAAAGGCAGTATGGAGTACTGACAGCTGTTTGATACTGGTTTAGGAACTATCAGCAATACGCACCCACCGCCGGAGTTCGAACCCATGACCTTCCGGTTACAAGGCAAGCTAGCTCGTATACCATACAGCCAATGGGACGCAATTCAATGGCCTCCCCATGAATTCTAACTTCTACGAATTCGTGATTTTAGCATGACCACTAATACCTAATTCCAACTTGGAAATGTGACACATCAGTATTTCGGAAAGGTCGAGTCCAAATTTTTTTGAATGACGATAAAATCACACAATGCATCACAAAATAATTATTGAACTCAAGTCTGACTAAGAAATGACTTCAGTTAGACAATTATTGAAATAAAGAAAAAATCCCCATTTAGACATTTAGAAAACAGAAAGACTGAGCGAAGAAATACTTACTTTTCATTTAGATCCTCATCTCTGGCTATACTCTAATATATATATATATATATATATATATATATATATATATATATATATATATATATATATATATACAGAGTTTTAATTACAATACAACAGTTTGCTAATCAAGTGGCGAACCTATAAAATTGTATTTGTCTAAATTATTTATTTTATTTTTATTTATTTTGACCACTTCATCTTTAATTTACGTGTTATCCTTGTAAAATTAATTTATTCTATCCATTTCTACCTTTTAAATCTGTATTGATTTTCTTCGTTAATTATCAACCCATTAACATTTTAAAACAAGCAATAAAGGTTAATAAAGCAGGATTTAATGAATTCATCAAATTTCGGTAGAACTCGTCAGCTGAATACTCTACATACACGGATGCCTATAGATTCGTTTGAAATTACATTGGGAGATATAAGACTACTGATAAGTAAACAAACTACATTGAATTAATCATGCAGAAAGGCAGATGCGAATGTTTCCCAGGTCATGTTCAAATAGATAAGGGGAGAGAGAGTATGAGAGATCAAAATTAAGATAAATTGCATTACGCTTCAATTACATCACTTAGATAAACAATTAGTCACTAGGGGATATAACGACAATTGCAAACAGACTAATATCAATAGTAATAGTTATAATAACAATTTTAATAGTGTTGAAGTGAGTTAAGATAATCTTACTGATAGTTTTAGATGAATCAAGAATAATAATAATAATAATAGTAATAACAATAATAGTAAGAAGAAGAGGTAGAATAATAACAAGTAGAGAATAAAACGTATTACCATGGTAGATTAGGAGTCACGACCATCTCCTTTTGTATACAGAGAGCTGGTTTATAAATTCGAATTGCACAAGCCTCTGCAATTACAAGCATCTTCTTGTTTCTTTGTTTGCTGACAATGGTAAATGACTTGACTGCGTCGATATCATGTCCGTAATCTACAAGATGTTTTGTTATTGAGGATTTTGGCACTTTGAACTCAGCTGTTTTCAAACATTTTGGCAAATGTTCCATCATGCGAGTAGACAATCGCCTTTCCGTGCGACCTATGTATTTGCTGCCACAAACACACTCAAATTGATATATGCAGTTTGAAGTGTCGAGGATTGGCGACTGGTCTTTCCCAGATTGTTGAAGCACTCGCTTGGTGGTGTTAAGGATAACAAGTTTTGTAGCATAATAATAAGTTCTCTTGATGGCTTTGTCGAGCCTTCGTTTGACTACTTCTTGTACGTCATCTCCTTTGAACGGTAAATTGATATAGACAGGTTTCTTTGGAACTCTTTGAATTGTTTTGTAGGGGGTAGATTCTTTAGAGTATTTATTAATGAACTTCTCAGGATATCCATTCTTAGATAAAATATCCTTCAGAGATTTTATTTCCTGTTCAATAGTACTGTCAGAACAAATTTTCGTGCTCTATTGAACAGTGTTCTGACTAGGTTCTTTTTGTACTGGATTGGAACAAAGCTCTTGAAATGCATGTACTGTCCTGTCCATGAAGACTTTCTAAATATAGATCTTTCGATTGTGCCATCATTTATTAACATTTTGACACTGTTTAATTATTGTTAACAAACTTATCGCCACTTGATTAGCAAACTGTTGTATTGTAATTAAAATGCTATATATATATATATATATATATATATATATATATATATATATATATATATTAGATATATTAGAGTATAGCCAGAGATGAGGATCTAATTGAAAAGTAAGTATTTCTTTGCTCAATCTTTCTGTTTTCTAATTATTGAAATCACCAAGGCGTATTGGACAATATTTTCGTCCTAGTTTGGATCATTTCAGTTGTCTAATACTCTATGGTTTTCAGTAGTTCTGTAACTGAAAACAACCTGAAAGGAAACTTGAAGTCAACGAAATGACTGCAAACCAATTCTCAGATATTAGTGAACTCTTTAAGGCTAACTAGAAAAAGAAATAAATCGACGAAGATGTAGAATTAGTAAATCAGACTGAATCTTATCACCTGATGTTAGAGATGTATTTAAAGATGGAAGGAATATCATCTGCTGAAAAATTAATAAATCTAGTTTCATATAGGCGAATAACAGGATACATACAAAAGGGGA
Source organism: Trichobilharzia regenti (assembly GCA_944472135.2). Taxonomy (NCBI): domain Eukaryota; kingdom Metazoa; phylum Platyhelminthes; class Trematoda; order Strigeidida; family Schistosomatidae; genus Trichobilharzia; species Trichobilharzia regenti. The sequence continues at coordinate 3,122,894 of OX235264.1, read as the reverse complement.
TTAATTAGACAAAACTCGATGTATTTTAAGCAAAACTAAGTAGTTATTGAAGGTGTAACACATCAACTTAAGCACTCAAATTTCCAGGATTTGTGTCCCCCTTCACTTATTTCATCTTTGTCATTATATTGGTTCATATCATAAGGGTGAAGTTAAACAATGGTATCTCAGGAGTGTGAACGATCCAGTGACCTTGAATGCATGCTAATCGTTGACACAGGGCACTTGTCATTATAATAACGAAAATCCGAACGCTATTCACCAACTAAAGAGTAAATTTCACATAGTTCACATTTCTGAGTATTGTTTGGACAATGCGTTAATAGCTCGTTACCATTACGATTAGGGTTATAATTAGGGTCAGGATTAAGGTTAGGGTTACGATTAGGGATAGATTTAAAGTCGGTACTATTTATTTTAATTTGTTTTATTGTCCACATTTTCCTAGTAAGTAGACGTCTATCTTCCTCCTGGAAACCACAGTAGTCCAAACGAGGGCTTTTTAGGAAGACTGCAAAACAGGATAAGAGCGATAAACAGCTTTGAGAAATGCCCACGCTAAATCACCTTGGTGAATACATGTACAGAAACTTGTCTAACTTAAAAAGTGACACTCCTCATCATAACTGGGACATATTTTTAAGTGATATCAGAGAAAGATAACCTGTTTAATGTGTATTCATGGATTTCCTTGTAAACAGACGTCTTTTTGTGTGCCAAAATCACTTACTTTTATGATTGGTAGGCTGAAAGTCACTCGTACGTTTAAATTCCTTGGGACGCTATTGTTTAACTTTGGCGTCATCAGTAGTCACATCGTATATTGTTGCTCATAGACAGGGTTTCAGGTAACAAGAAAATTAGCTTCTTTGTGGGATATCACCCTTTCTACGAATTCCTCCATTGATGAAGGATATCTTATGAGTGTTAAACCAGTGACATTTTTCACTTTTAAAGAGTCTACCTCTTATCTCAGCTACTTTATAAAGAGACTTTATGACAACATGTAATTCATAATCTGTTAATTAAATAACCCATTTTCACCTATTCTTTGTCTTGGAGTTCACTTTTAGTTTGGAGATCATAAACTTTATGAAGTATTACATAAATAAATTGATTAGAAGAAAGTGAACTTATGACAGCTAGAAGTTTTGATCGTTTAAATAAGTGAATGATAACTGAGTATCAGCACGGAATTTTGAACAGTTATACAACAATCCACGTTTCCACATTTCACAAGTACACAAAACGAAAGGGGAGTTGGGGAAGGAAGAGCAAAAGGAACCCCAGATGATGGAAATGGAAAATAATGAAGATCTGGGAGAACGCAAAGAGTAATACATCTGCTCTATTCAGAACGATTTTGAGCCAGTTGACTTTAACCATAGATTCTTGGTGTTTCCAGGACCCCAGCTAAGCAGTCTACAACACTAACTAGGTGGCTTGAACCTCTATAGTCAAAGACACCACTCCCTACCACAGCTCTTCTTCAACCAGATGTTATGTCAGCTAACACTTTTTGATGACGAAGGTGATGGCTTGGTAAGCAGTATGAGTATGGCACCTTAATTAATGCAATTCCACAATCTCATTCAATGGCTTTCTCTCCTCACCTAACGCTTGAAAATTATTCTTATGCACGCTAGTAACTGGCTACAGGACGAAGTTGCCTGGATTTCTAGTGAGAAGTAGTGACAAGTGAGGTCCATCCAGTCGGGAGTGATGATGTAGTTCCTGTCGATGATATCGGTTGATGGTCGCGATATAATCATGAACTGGTAGTAATTAGAAATCATGGGCTGGCCATTCAATCGGATCCCAGTGGCTGAATGGTATACGAGTTTGCCTTGTAACCAGAAAATCGCGGGATGCTTCTCTAATTGATATCAATCCGTGGTCTAACCTGAAAGTTCACATATAGCCTCATTATTACCCACAATACCATTACTCATAATCCAGCAGACAGAAAACAGACACATGTCTTCAAATACAAGCAGCCTCTTCATATCTTCACATTGAAGGTATTCATGGAATTACAGAACTTCAAATGACTAACTAAAGATCGACTCCTGAAGCTACAAACCACATGCGAATCACATAACGATTATGCCCTTAATACACTAACAAATGACATCTATGTTGGCCGTAAAACTTCATGGCAATAAACTGGAGTTTGTGCTTACTGCTCCAAATTTACCTCTAAGTCCTCTTTGAAATTATTTTCACTGAAGAGTTATTTAACTCTGTTCATTAATTACTTGACAAAACTAAAAGCAGAGAAGAAGAAATTCTCCTTTTTGACAAAGTTATCAAGTTAGGCTGTACATTTGTGTATTTATAAGAAATAGATCAAATTAATAAGATTACAAAGTGTAATAAACTGGAAGATCGAATCATATTCACTGACGCAGACGGCTTCTGAAATCTCTTAGTCAAACGAACTTTGCCGCCGGCCTACGAGGGAGATTTTCTTGCAAGAAACTATTCAACCATCCAGATATTGAGAGACAAGCTATAGTATTCGGCCACTTTAACAGGCAAACTCCGGTTCGCTTGCTCGTGTGGAACCAAACATATTAGTCATACCCCCCCGTCCACATGTAAAATGCATTCGTGAACCATTATAAGCATGGTTAACAAAGGGAGAACGTAAAACTGTATATTGTTCGATAACAGAATATCTGGTGTGTTCACAATATTCAGCTCCGTTTCAAAAATCCTTCAAAGTCATATACAAAATCCTATCATACCTCTCAAAGGGAGTGAAATCAAGGCATCTGGCTAGTCATAGCTGAGGCACTAGCGATCCAAAAGTTCGAGCCCTCGTTATGCATTTAAAAGAAATACGTTCAACCTCTGCCGCTTCAATGTTCATCTTAAAAAGTCATTTCTACCAATAATGACTATCTGATTACCTTTCTTATCTAATCATCTTTTTTATTAATTTGACCCTTGAACGGAAATAGTTCTGAAGTTTTCACACACGTTTCCTTTAAACACACGGATATACAGCCTAGGTGATGGTGACTTCGTCGAAAATAAAATTGTCTTCATCTTTTTCAAACCAAAAAAATCCAAAAGGTTTTACAAGCTTCTCTTTGACTAATAATACGTCAATTTAAGTGTCGTTTGAAATAATTTACATTAAAACAAGTATACTGGTTTCAAAATATAACAGACAGTTTAGCAAATTAATCTTCTTTCACAATTTCATGTGATGCATACTACTCATAAATAGATAAAAGTAGTATATTGGCTAGCATTTCCAAAAAAATAAACAATAATTAAGAGATTGATTGAGAAATCACTGTAGATGAAACATGCAAGGAGGATTGAAAGTTTCAGCGTACTCGTGGTTTCATCAAATCTAACTATACCTGGTTTTCTGAATTTACTCAATGAGTCTTAGGAAGACTGAGTGTTTGATTATTGGATAAAATGTATTTTGATAAAGTCTCACACAGTGTTGTCAAACAGTAATATTTACTGATGACGTTCCGAGAACAGTTTATCAATGCTCATAATCATATCAAGGTACTCACATAACTTTCTAACTTCGTTTACATAATTCCAGTATTTCTCATCTCTTGATTTGATGATTGGTAGTAATATTTTCTATATTTCCGGTATGAATGATGAGACATTCTTATTGCACCTGTTGGGTGTAGACTCGATAAACCAGGCAGGATTCAGTAATCAACATCTCTCTGCACCTACTTGTATCACCTTTCAGAATTCTAACCCTCTTCTACCCTGTTGTGCTATTGTGCATTGCTAATGCATGCAGTGCAGTATAGTGCTGACTTTTTTCTAAATTACTTATCTTTGTAGGGTCAATCATTCTAACCTTAGCTAAATTCTGACCATATTCTGATAATCTGACTACCTCCTATCTACTAGTTTGACCTATGCAGTTGACCACACTCACAGTCATTGCAAGGTATTTTGTAAATTATATTATGGGCGATTCACAGAGCCTTTACAAGAATTACCAGAGATATGTTCACCTCCTTATATACATCTCTGGTTAGGTTAAGACTGGGAAACTGCATCCAGGCCGCCAGTCCTTGTCTAAAAGGGGATTGACACATTCTAGAAAGTGTTCAAAGGAAGGCAACACGTATGGTTCATGGCATAGCTGACTTATCATACGAGGACAGACTAGACAGTTTAAATCTCTTCTCACTGTCATACTGTAGGCAGAGAGGAGATTTAATCAAAATGTTTAAAATTTTAAATAATGACTACGGACCTGACCTATTCTTTCTTTTCCTTCCCACCAGGTCGGAACACCTTAGAGGACATAGCAGGAAAGTTCAAAAACCGAGGAGAAATCATATTGCTGTTAAGTACTGGTTCTCACATCGAGTCATAAACTCTTGGAACCGACTCTCAGAAGAAGTGGTGTCTGCAACCTCAACTGATTCGTTCAAGAAGGGTTTGGATAACCACAGAAATCTACTAGAAAAGGATTAACATAGGCTCCAAGCCTTCTATCCTCAACCAATAAATCTGAAATATTTTGTCTGATTGGGTCAGCCGAAAGGTTCCTTTAACCGTTAACCTACAGAGCTTGTCCTACCTGAGTGAGTTTTTAGGTGTGCTCAGATGTCCCCACTGTATACGGTAAAACTACTGTAGATGCCTTATTTTCTTCCTTACTTATTTTATCGTTATTAGTTTCGCTGTTATTTTTATTTTGCTTTTGACCTTTTCGATCTTCGTAATGAAATTTATTGGATAGTTACTTATTTAACAACAAAGCTTCTTCTATCTGTTTTATTTCATCATTTAGGTTTTTTGTTGGACCACTGAGTGTTACTGCTCGGTTTGCCAGACACTTAACTAAGCCTGTCTTCACAGTCAGATTAGGGATGAGATGAATTAAAGTCTAAATATCTGTTAGTAGAGTGAGTTGACTTTTGTTTTTATAAACGCTAGTGTGCAGTTTACATTTGTCTGTTAGTTTTATTTTATTTTACAGTATGACATAGCCAATTCTCCTTGCTCATTTTTCGACAATAGATGAATAGGTGGATAATAGATGCAAAGGAAGGTTTGACAGGCTAACTTTGTCTTTATCGGAGAGATTTGGACTTTTGACATAGATTAAGGAACCTAAATAAAAGCAACAGGGATCTCTGGGAGCGAACCAATCAGGAACCGATTGTGAAACAAATAGGCAGAAAGAAATGGAGATGGATTGGCCATACGCTGAGGAAACCATCAAGTGACATCACTAGACAAGCCCTCGAGTGGAACCCGAAAGGGAGGAGGCGAGTTGGTCGTCAGTGCAAGGGTGACTTGGAGGAGGTCATGCGAGGAGGAGATGAAAGCATGTGGACATACCTGGAGCAGGGTGAAAAAGTTGTCAGAAAACCGAAGGCAATGGAGGTGCGCAGCTGAAGCCCTATGTTCCTCTAGGAACTAAAGGATACAATAATAATAATAATAAATAAATAAAAGTGTAAATAGATCTGAGAACACCATAATCTATTGTAGCAGTTTCGCGAATTATCTCACCCCTTAATTCCGATTAGTTGTTTGAAAATAAGTGGTAAGGTTGATGGAGGGGTAAATGTTATATTTTAAATTTTTCAGTGTTTAGCTCAGCGCTTACTTTATATTCAAGGCGACTGTGCTGAAGATGTGCTGTCCAGAAAGACGACGAAAGCTACGTAATCAAACCATGGAGTTCAGAGAACACAAACACATCAAAAGAGTAATATAGATTAAAAGTTATGTATGCGAATATTATGTAATCTTTCTAGACTTACCAGTACTCTTCTCCTGCGGGGGTATACACATACTTTCAGCTAAACGTGGAAATTGCTGGCAGCGTACAATATCAGGCCAATCAAAACCAAATAATTTCATTCTTGGCAAACAAGCATTTCTTACTTGATCACATAATTCCCAACATGGTGGTATTTTAGCTTCTTGATGACTTTTTAAACAAACTGGTGCATACAAAGAGCATAAAAATCTTTGAATATCCGGATGGCAATCTGTATTGACTAAAGCAATCCATACATTCGCCTGCTGGATAGCTTCACGAAGTGATTCATGTTGTAAAAAGTTTGGCAGTACCATACGTGAATAACCGACACTTTTACATAGTGTCATATTTGGTGGAATTGTATGACAATTCCAATAAGCATAAGAATTTGTATCACCTGAATAAGGTAAAGCAGCTGGAACAGCAGATGAACCCGATACAGATGAAGAAGAGGCGGAGGCAATCGAAGAGGATGCGGATGAGGGTGCTGACAGTGAAGGACTCCATTCATCATAAGAATTTGACGATAGTTTGAAAAGTCCAGGTCCAAAACAGTAAGTGTAGTGTAGAGTATATAAAATTATAAGTAAGCGGTTCATTTTCAGCTTTGTGTAGTTCTAAATTATAAAATTATAATCCAGTTTAGTTCATTTTGTGGACAGGCTAAACGTACATGAATTGGTATATGCTTTATGACATTAATATTTATGTATATATATACTAATATCCATACTCACATTAGAAAAAAAATTGATTAGACTAGAAGAATATTGAAAAAATGGCTCAAGATTACGCCAGAGAATAACACGCTAAGATGGAGCATTAATAACGCTATCAACTCCTCTACCCTAGTCTATTCATAATATCAACCAATAAAAATGCAGCTGTATATGTAAACAGAACTAAATTTTGATTGGTTGAAGACTTCAGGTATTTCAACCAATCAAAATCTATTGGTGGCAATAATGAAAATCGCCATTATTTGTTTTTGTTTGTATGGTCGGTGGATTTCTTAGTAGGCAACGTCGTGGTACTTTAAACAAGAGGTAGTCGGTGTGACTGTCATTTGGAACACCCACTATTCATCGAAGAATACAGGTACCTACAGATGATGATGTTAGTTCAAAATGGGACGAAATGTGTGCTGGCCAAATTAGACATTGTAAAGATTTTTTACTAAGTCGGTCGAGAATAAAGTCTTCTGTTGTTGCTTTTAGTTCTGTCGGATGAGATTCAGAGAGAGAGAGAGTTGTGACAAGATGGTATTTGCTTATTTCTTGCAGGAATCCCTGCAACTACTGTCTACAACTGCATTAAAGAGTTGATATAGAGACACCCCACATGTCCTACTGACAGCTTTTAGTGCCCTTTGAAGTGTAGCCCAAGAAAGAGTTAGGCGGTAGTAATAAAGATGAATAAGTATAATACAAGAATTGGTAAACTGTAGAACGTGGAGACTTAGGGATACCAGATTATCTCATAATCCTTTAGTGGAACACTAAATATAATATTATTCTAGAAATTAACATGATGTGGGAAGATCAGGAAAGACCAGAGGAAATAAACTATCCAAGACATTTAAATTCCGATCTAATTTCAACTTCAGTACCATCTAGGATAGTAGAATGAATCGTACTAACAAACTAGTTCATGTAAGTTGCGCCTGTGTTTGAAAGTTAAATTTAACAGCCCGATATTTATATTATTATTATTGTTTCCTTTAGTTCCTAGAGGAATATAGAGATTCAGCCACATATCTTCATTGCCTTCGATTCTCTGCCAACGCTTTCACCTGGTACCACGTCTGCTCACATGCTTTCATCTCTTTTGAGCACAGATTCACCCTCCATGCCACCTTCACACTGTAGACCAACTCACCGCTTCCCATTCGGTTTCCACTCGAGCGATGGCCTGGCGTGTGATGTCACTTGATGGTTTGTTTTCTCAGAGTATGGGAAATTCACCTGCATTTCTTCCTGCATATTTCTTGCACGATTGGTTCCTTCTGGGTCAGTTCGCTAATTACCAGAGATCCCTGTTACTGATCTTTTCTGGCCATTTGATCTTGGGTAGTATTGAACGAAGACAGCAGTTGATGAAGGACTGTAGTTTGTTTGAAGGACGCGCCAAGTTTCCGATCCGTATAGAGTAACACTGAATTCACATTTGTAAGGGTTTAATTTAAGATCATAAGAATACCAACCCCTCCCCCAACTATCGTTTGCATCAATGACATGGATAATCAGCATTACTACACATACAATCGATTGATTCAGACAGTACGACTGTGGAAAGTTATAAGTCCGATTTTTCCCGTTCCCGAACAAAGCGATAAAAAAGACGTGATGCAGAGTAAAACAGTTCTACTGTTTATTTCGTTGAGATCCTGTCTACTGAGTGCATCCTAATAAATGAAATTTATCTATAATGATAATTTTTAACTAAAGTTGAAGTGGTCATAAGAATATAATAATTTTTACAAGGATAACACGTAATTAAAGATGAAGTAGTCAGAAAAATAAAATAATTTGGACAATTATAGTTTTTAAAAAGAAAAATTATTCTAGGGGGAGGGTGATGGAGTAGTCCGGTTTATACAATCATGTAATGATGGCCAAGGTAAGGAAAGTGGTTGTACAAATTTCTTCTGAACACACAAGTTTGGCTTCTTCAGGTGGATTCCTATTGCTTCAGCTGTATGTAGAAGACGAACTCGTAAAGCAAAATTAAGATTAGTAGGAATGCCATAAATAATTTTAAGTGCAGTAATAACGTCAACCTTATGCTCACTATCTACAAGGTGGGCTAAAATAGAGCTACGAATAGACCGTGTTTGTCCCTCGCTTAACCATGTTGGATGATGTTCGGAAATACGATGATGAACCTGCCTAATTATTCGCCCGATGTAGCTGGCTCCGCAGCTGCAGTCAAACTAGTAGATACACATGGAAGAGGCGAATTTAGGTAGTTTATCCTTATTACTCGAACGTAGGATAGGTGTGGTTGTGAAGAGACAGCGTACCTTTGCTGCATAATAAGCTCTTTTAACTGAATTCTTCAGTCGTTGTGTTATTATTTCGCTGATGTTGTCGCCGAGGAACTGAAGTTTTATGAACAGTGGTTTTTTCGGAACTGTTGCCATAGTCACTGTCCTAGGTGATGAATTCATATTTTTCTCAATAAACTTATCTGGATAACCATTTTTTCTAAGTAATTCTCTAATAATCTTAGGCTCCTCATTGAAGCAGTCGTCTGAACAGATTAACCTCGCTCTATGAACCAGACAATTTACCAGGTTGCGTTTATATTTCAAAGGTACAAAACTCAAAAAATGAGTGTACTGTCCTGTTGTAGTAGGTTTCCTGTACACACTCCTTCTTAGTGTGCCATCTTCTTTCCTTGCCATGAAGACGTCTAGGAATGAGATACAGTCATTACTTTCTTTCTCTATGGTAAAGTTTACTGCTGAATGGGCATCATTAAACTTGTCAAGGATGTTCATTGCATCGTCCTCGTTTTTTATGACCAGAAATGTATCATCCATATATCGACAGTAGAAATCAAAATCACTAATTACTCCTTTCAGTGGTCCATTCTCTAACTTAGCGAGGAAAAAATCAGCTAGGATTGGGCCTAATGGGGAACCCATAGCTGAAATTTATCTATACGCCATGATCATTCCAGCATTTTGTTTTTATACAGCTGAGGAAGTATTGATCAAATAAACAACGTGTCCAATTTATCCTGCACCATGTGTTGTTATTATTCCTGCCTCAGATTCATTAAGAGAGCTTGGTGTATATAATTTACTAAGAAATATTTTCATATCCTCATTGACACTGGAATTCAGCACACTTCGTGTTCAATCGCCAGCAGGTTATCAACTGGCCCAGAGAACATCATCTCCTAGTGAGTACTGCTGTCACGGAGTGATTGAATCAGATAAACATCGAGGTTGATATACGCTTTTTGTTAACCAGACTAAATTGCTTAGTTCCTGTTAGCCTTATTCAATTATATGCCTAATTTGAAAATTTTGGATTGTTGACTTCAACTGATTATTTTCAAGACTAGCCATAAAACAGAGTCTGCAAGGAAATGATCCAAGAAAGGAACCCACTACAATACCATACTTCAGACTGTCAATTGTTTCACTGAAAATAAATTGTACATTCAATGTACATCTCAAATGTAGTTCTTTCAAATCTGTAGAGGGTATTCACTAAGTCAAGTGTAAGGATAAACACCAGCGGATGACATTAGTTGTCCATAGCCCTACATATTGCATAAGTTATGATTCATGGACTGTTGAATTCCATGCTAGTGATTGAATGATAATGCGCTTACCCAATAAACTGAAGGCGCTACGTTCTATCTACGGTGAAATTATTGATGCTTCGGTGGCACAGTGGTTAGGATTCTCGCCAACCATGCGCATGGTCGGAGGTTCGATCCACTGCCGACGCACACCTGATATCTATGGTCGGCCTGCAAAATTTGAGCTACCGATATCCATGCTGAAAATTCCATACTTGTACCAAAAATACAATGTAGAATCAAGCTGTAATCAAAAATTAAAAAAAAATACTAACGAAGAGTCCAGGACTAGCACAAAACAGCTCTGCTACACTCTCTGGTTTTAATAGTTCTCCAAGTGATTTTATCTTCCGTAATCAGCATTAGAAACAAGATTCGCATTTTCAATACTTATTTCCTGTCGATTTTTCTATACGGGTCAGAAACGCACTGCGTGTCCCGGCAAGGATTTCCAACAACCTGTTGCAGACTTTCAACAACAACTGTGAGCTTCACTGGCTCCATACTGAAGATCAAATGGCCAGAAAGAATAAGCAACACAAAACTATGGAAATGAACCAACCAAGAGCCAATCGCAGAGCAAAAAAAATGTAGGAGAAAGCGAGATGTATGGGGCATACATTGAGGAAGCCGCTGAATGACATCGCATGCCAGGCCATCGCTCGAGTGGAATCCAAATGGGAAGCGATGAGTGGATCATCCTAGGGTGATATGGAGGAGATCGTGAAAGAGTTTGGTCAATTGTGGACCCAGATGAAGAAGACGGAAGAGAACATAACATAATAGAGATGTGTTGTTGAAGTCCCCATGTTCCATTCGGAACTCAAGGGAATAATAATAATACACCTGATTTCAGTTTACAAACTAACTTGAAACCCATCAAAATCCCTGCAAAAGAAATACTAAAAATCTTATTTTACCCCATGTCTGTCTGTCTGCTTTTGATATAGAACTTTGCACAAATTTGCGGAAGTTCAAGTCGCCACACTCCGTGTAGCACGCGAAGCAACAGAAGAAAGTACAAGAAAAGCATAATAGAGACAGTGAGCAGAGGTGTGAGACAAAGGAGTAATAAAGAAAAACAAAACAGTTTCATTGGAGATCATAAGTCACAAGGAGTGGATGCATCTGGGCCACTGAGAACGATGAGTTTGAGCCATGTCACCGATTGTTTCCAACCATAGATTTTTACCGTCCCGAGGACCCCAACCAGCCAAGAAGTCTACACCTTCCTACGTGGCTTAGACCAACTGTTGTGGATTTCATTGACTGGTGCCAAGTTTTTTGTTTGACCGCCGCTAGCTTTTTTCCAGCCTGACCCTATATCCACTAACATTGCTCGTCGAGGGAGGCGATGGCTTGGCATACGTAACACATGTCCTAACCATCTCAGTTTTACCCCATGGAAACTCTTACTTTGTTTTATTTATTTATTTCATTTTAATAATGTTTAATGTTTTCATTAACATTTGCATTTTTATTCTTATTAGTGTGTTTATTCTATGTTATCATTTGGCATCTTATGCTTACATCACCTTTTGCTAACTAAATCAAACCGCGTAGATCCACTTAACCTTATGCTGTTTAAGGCTTGACTGATATTACTTATCACTAAGTGATTGTTTTTAAAAAACGTATGAAACAACGGCTGACAGGTTTGAGTTCCAGTGGGAACAGCATCATTCACAGAAAGTGAAAGTATATTTTCACATCTCTGACGAATACCCCCAAAAGAATGCAGTGCTCATTGTGGATTCCTTTGCTAGCTAACATTAACCGAAATTCATGCACTAATTTATTTTTACTTTAGTTTTTGTAAACCTACTTTAAATTATATTTCGAAATGAAATCAATTACGGGTAACTGTTTCTTCTTCAGTACTTTATACCGATCACCCACTACTAGTTGAACCCAAGATTTTAACTTAATGGGACTATGCTGTCGACCATTCATCCTCTTGAATGTAATCTGGCGGCTCATAAATTCAAACTCTTACCAGTTCACTTGGTCATTCAAATTCCTACAAACCAACACCTGAAAATCAATCTAATGCCCACTAGTGAATGCCTGGGGTCTTAGTTTAGAGTCATTCTTGGATGAGTCTACTAATTCGAGTATAAGAATAAATGCTTTCTTGTAACACTGTCTGGATGTGTTGCTATCTATCACGAATGGACAAACATTTAGCATTTTTAGGCAATCAGATTCCGTTACAATGACTGAGTGGATACCGAGTTAGCCTCGTAGCCTGAAGGCACTGGGTAGGATCATTGGTATCCCTATGAGTATGTACTGATGAAGAGTGCCATTCTAAAACAAAGAAGTTGTCTAGTACACTCTGGTTTCAAAGAATCCTCTGAATGATGTCCGTTAGTGACTTAATATGAAATCAGTTAAAATCCCTGCAAACTAACACTTAAAAACTCAATTTACTCCGAGAAAACTTTTATTTTATTTATCCTGTTTGAATAATTTTACTTAATCAGACTTCTTCAAACTGCAGAAGCAATGGTGGTTCACTTGCTAAGCCCTGAATTCTGCATACAGAAGAAGTTCGTTCAATCACTACACTTACAATGGACTTAATCGATCTTATTACTCGATAAGTAAATTCTACCTAATCCTTCTTTTCTGTCTCTTCATTAGGATTATTTTGTCTTCTCAACTGTAATATTTTGCATTTTCAACTTTCTTGTTCTCTACCCCCACTCGATTTAATTTCTACACCTCACTACCACTGTTACTGACTCGACCAAAGCTAAATTTATAGTCATTTATGTTACGTCATCCAAAGTCGTCGTCACACAAAATCGAAGACTTACGAGAGAAAACCGACAAACTGGTCGAAGAAGCAGTCGGCGAAGACAGGACTCCATGTGAACATTGACAAGACGGAGGTTATGAAAATAAACAGCCAACAACAACAACAGCAGCAAAATCCAGCGTTAATCACCATCAACTGAAGGGGTTTGAAAGAGGAGGTTACTTCATTCCCTTCAGTATCTAAGGAGCATTGTTTCAACTACACGCAGTTGGAACGGACGAGGATGTCAAATCGAACGAGAATCGGGAAGGCGAGAAACACATTCATCAACCTGAAACAACCAATCTGGAAATCTTCGTCACTCAGCATCAACAAAAAAATCCAGTCGGATTTTCAATACAAACAACTTCAAGTCAGTCAGTTCTTCTATACGGATCAGAAACTTGGCGGGCTGGTCAAAAAGAATATTTTCAACAGCCCGTTGCAGACCTTTATCAACGACTGTCTTTGCTTGCTCTATACTGAAGGTCAGATGGCCGGGCCAGAAAGAATCACCAACAACAAGAAACAAAACAAGAACCAATAGCCCAACAAATATGCAGGAGAAAGTGGAGATGGATTGGACACTCGCTGAGGAGACCGCTGGGTGACATCGCGCTTCAGGCCATCTCTCGAGTGGAATCAGGCCAAAAGGGAAGCAAGTGGCGAGTGGGTCGTCAGTGCAAGGGTGACATGGAGGAGATGGTGTAAAGAGGAGTTGAACGAATATGGATTAACTAACATGGATGCAGGTGAAAGGTACAGCAGAAGGAAAACAGAAGTGGCAAGTGGAGACGTGTAGTTGAAGCCCTATGTTCTACTAGGAACCCAAGGGAACAATAATAATATATAACATCCAAATTATTTGCTCAAATTTAGTCCTAATTTAAATGACATTACTATCTACCCCACTTCTACTTAGTCTCTCTCTACCTGTCATTACCTCTGTTCCTACCCTGACCTAAGTTGAAACATTTTATTCAATTATATCACGTCATCTAACTTACTAACTAACTCAATCTTACTTTAGTTTCTGCCTGATTAACATTGTTCCTACATTAGATCATTCTTGTATTACCTGACCAATTATGTAAACTTGACAAACCTCATGTACACACACACACACACAAATAATTATATATGAATGCGATTGTACAGCTATGTGAACGAATTCGCCGTCGAAAAGAGTCTCTGTGCTGAACGTCTTCTCTTTTTCATAATGGAATGCGGAGTTTAAGGCTAGAGTTCTAAATCTCCGGTAGCATTGGTGTTTCTTTTCACAGGGTGGGGTAGCTAGTCAGATTCCCAACCTTCCCTTTCTACCTGTCTTCCTACCAGTTAAGCAAGGTTTATGAGTGTGTCAGTCAGGCATCGAACAATGGACCACTTGAAATGTGGTTGGTGAGCGCTCTACCGCTGAACAAATGATACAGTCTGTTTTCATAGTGTTTAATATTTATTTAAATAAACTTTTGTAATAAGTTTTATTTTTATTATCATCTTTGTACCTGTTTATCACAATGTTTGCATAATCTTATTCTCTCCCATGGTTACCTAATCCCTTTCGATTTTATTTAATTTCCTCTTTAAAAATAACACAAAAATGGTTTCATTCTAGGTAACTAATTTTTCTTAAGTTGTAGAACACCTACATGTTAAGTACCATTAGGATTTATCAAGAATATTCTAAATGAGAGTTATTCATTTGTCCGTTTGTTTGTTTGTTTGTTTGTTTGTTTAATTAGTCAGACTATTAGTCATAACCTGTGGGAGGGAAATTAATTCATATCCCAATCGCTTGAAATGTTTGTTTTTCAAATTTTTTTTAATATCTCGGTGGTCTAAGCAAAGTTTATCTTTATTTTGAAGTAAAACTTTATTTCTTAACACAATTTAGAAGCACACTGTTAAAGGATTTATCATTTTGCGATAGTCATTTGAAGGTGTGTTTCAGGGGAAAGTGCAGTGCTTCAACTGAAAATAAATCTATTAGCGATGGTTGCCTATTGCTGAAAAATCCTAAATTAGGAGTAGGGAGCTGTCCAGTACCCCCTAGTTCTCACTGAACATCTGAGTGACATAGATTTCTGGGAAAAATTGACTTTAAAATCACTCTTTTACACTGAAGTAATTATCAACTAGATTATTTGTTGCGTTGTTGGTTTTTCTAGGTGAAGACGATGAAAAATTGCAGAGTCTTCTAAACACTTTGAGCAGAATTCTCTAAATGTTTGATATGCGATTTACCTGCTCCCATGAAATCTAAGATGATGCTACAGGGAGTGGTTAGTGGAGCGTGTTGACCACTTCACTTATTTGGAAAGATGAATTACCCAATGTCAGCGGGTCAATCTCTGACGAACTCTCAGCATAGATTGCAGAAGACTCATTTGGCATTTACCAAATTACGCCATCTCTGGCTTGGTAGACATGATCTTCGGCTGTCAATTAAATGGCGTGTGTACTATTTAGCAGCTCTCTCTGTCCTTCTTTATGGATTTGAGAGGGTCATGGCCATTGCAAGCGGTAGACGTGAAAAGGCTAACTATCTGCATTCAAGTGTCGGTTTGTAGGGATTTGATTGGTTTCAGGATTTCATCATGAGCTGACATTAGTTAGAGAACCATTGGAAAACATAGGAGTACTGGACAGCTGTTTCGTCCTAGTTTGGGGCTCTTCAGCAGTACACACCCACCGGAATTCGAGCCCATGACCTTCCGGTTACAAGGCGAGCTGGTTTACCATTAAGCCACTGGGACCCAATCTAATGGTCCTTGAATTCTAACTTCTGTCAATTCACGACATAGCGCGACCGCTAGCCAATGTCTTCGGCGAGTATTTGTCCTCACACCCGACCAGCTGCACCCTAATGGTCACGACTTCCCAGTGGAACCCAGGTAACTACCTACCTGAATAGGGCAAGTCGCCAGTGAGCATCTCATTGGTATTCAAGTGTCGGTTTGTAGGGAAGGAAGGAAGTCGTGACCAGTAGGGTGCAGCTGGTCGGGTGTGAGGACAAATACTCGCCGAAGACATTGGCTAGCGGTCGCGCTATGTCGTGAATTGGCAGAAGTTAGAATTCAAAGACCATTGGATCGGGTCCCAGTGGCTTAATGGTATACAAGCTCGCCTTGTAACCGGAAGGTCCTGGGTTCGAATCCCGGTAGGTGCGTACTGCTGAAGAGTCCCAAACTAGGACGAAACAGCTGCTTAGTACTCCCAAGTTTTCCAATGGTTCTCTAACTAATGTCAGCTCATGATGAAATCCTGAAACTAACTATCTGTCTTTGATTTTAGGTATCTGCGTTCTATCTCCCGTGTTAGATGGTATAAAAAAAGTGAGTAATTTTGAGGTTAGGCATCGGTCAAGTGCCAGGCAAGGAGGGAAAATCAATCGACGAGGTTGTCAAGATACATCCCTAGCTATCCATCGCCTTCCTCGACGGCCAGTGTTAGCTGACATGGAGTCAGGTTGAAAAAGAGCTAGTACGTGGTGATCAAACGAAGACTTGGTTTCACTGGTCAATCAAATCCACAGCAGTCCATTGAAGCTGTGTGAGGTGGTTGTCTAGTTGGGGTCCTGAGGATGGAAAGAACAAATGCCTGGGGACAATTGGTGATATGGCTCAAAATCATTCTCAATGGTTAGCTCAGATGAAATCACCCTTTGTGATTTATCATGTCTAATAAAACTCGATTGTTCTTCAATATCGAAATGCATTCTCCCTCATACTTCTGTTTATTGTCTTTCTTTTAAATATCCCTTTTTTTGTTACGTTGTGTGGTACATGGAGGGAGCGTAGAAACTCGAGCTGCTGCACATCTGTGTAAATATCTATGTTGAAACCAGTCAGTCACTTCGTGGTTCAGTAGTAGAATATTTGCAAGTAATGAGGGAGATTCGGGCTCAACTCGCCCAGCAGGTAATGAAGCCTCAAAAGATGGAAGATTTGGTGTGTGGTCACTCCGTGAAAAACTACATCATGTCTACTGAAACTCTAAGGCACAAAACCTAACGGACAAATCACCTAGAGAAATTAAGCATGAATATCAACTGACTCAAGGCATCATCTTAGAGTTCTACGTTCCAACTGAGAAGGAGAAGACGTAGACAAGTACTGCCAAGCTACGATGAAAGAAGTGTTTGGTAATCCTTGGTTTTCAAAAATTTTCCTTTATTATTATTGCTTTCTTTAGTTCCTAGAGGAACATAGGGCTCCAGCCTCACGTCTCCATTGACTTCAGTTCTCTGCCAACCTTTTCACCTGGCTGCAAATCTGCCTACATGCTTTCGTCTCTTCTTCACATCAGCTTCTTCCTCCATTTCTCCCTCGCACTGTCGACCAACTCGCTGCTTCCCATTGGGGTTCCACTCGACAGAGAGAGCCCGGTGCCTGATGTCACCCACTTGATGATGTGCTTACTCAGAGTATGGCCGATCCGCCTCCATTTCTCCCTGCATATTTTTTTCACAATCAGTTCCTGCTGGGCTGGTTCGTTCACTGCCAGAGATCCCTGTTGCTGATCTTTTATTACCGACCATCTGATCTTGAGCGAATTATTGAACGAAGACAGTTGCTGTCTTCCTAACAATGTCAATTTGAGGTACAACTTGGAACTAGACAAATTCAGGCAAATCAAAATTTTACGACAGCTTAATCCACACCATGTAAGTACCTGATTCAAGGTAAAACAAAACACCAAATTACAGACAAGTATTTAGCGGTGAGTGTTGGCAGAATCCAACGCCCACTTCTCCTTCCCTTTGGGACTTATTACCTTGATGTACTTGCACTTAAATGAGTGATAGTCTTCCCAAAATATCAGCAGGGAATCAGCTACATCAATAAATTAAATCACCGGTGTCTGAAAGCAAACAGATGGTTCATATCATTGACATAAATATTGAGAGATATGGAGAGAATCATTTTTTATTCTTCATACTTAGAAGTATCTTATAATTCGTTACATTTAGTGTTGTGATGATAACAACATCAACTTTTCATGGGAAAAAGAAGAAGAACAACCAAAGAACATATGAGGTTTGCTAAAGTTACTTTAACCGCCTGAAGTTTAGAATATGGGGGAGTGAAGTGTCCTTTCAAGTTGTATTTCGTTATCAATGAGCATCAATTGAAGGACGGTAAAGAAATAGGAGATACACGACTGTTTAATTCCCATATACTTCTCCTCTAATTAATGTGATATATTCGTAGAATCGAAAGATGTATGCGTGATAAAACCCCAGAATCGTCTGAGTATTTCACTTAAGTATAATCATTCATCATCAGGGAATTTGAAGCATTGAATTAGCAACATCTGATGACCATTTCATAAGACAAAGCTCGTATGGCCTACTTGACTAATGAGTAAAAACCTTGACTTGTAAAACGGTGACTTTCAGGCAGGAATTTCCAGCAAAATATTGTCTTACCCATTGAAGGTGTAGGGACATCTGCCTGACAAGAGTCTGACTGACAAGAATTGCTCATCCTGGACTCCATTGCATCATTAGCTGTCGTTAATCCAATGACATGTTTTCCCCATTTATCTATCATTATTTCACCCAAGTTTTATTCCTACCTTAGCCTATTAACTAAGCCACATAATATGGTGATTACGTCAGCATGGGAAAGAAAATTCATTTGGAATTACAATGAGATGCACAACGTTAGATTTAGAGAAAGGAGTAAAGACGCATATCAAGTCTTAGTTTTACTTTAGTCAGGGGTAGTCTTGACTAGCTTCCACCGGAACAGATCTTCTTGTTTTAGTTCTAATAATCGTAAAATTAAGATGGAATGTAGTTTTATTTGCTCAAGAGCTTGTAAAATATACTTTAGCCTATTTGATGGCTGGAAGCAATCGGCAGGAAGCCTTGTTCACCTACGTTTCGTTCTAGCTGGCACTCGTCAGCAAGGCGTATCTGAAACCACCTTGAAGGAATTCATGTCCCTTATGAGATTCGAATCCATGTCATCCAATGATGCAGTCAGAGACGTTGACACTGTGCTATTCAGGCTTGCGATTGACTTCCTGTAGGACTGTCAACTAGCACAAAACATATATCCTGCCGATTGCTTCCAACCATCTAATATCATCAAATCAATGTGCACCTTGATGGCGAGCTACCTGGAATTGTGGCCACATCGCAAACCTGAATGATGGAATTCAGTCTGCACCAAAGAAAGGATTGGACAAATCAGACTATTTACTAGTGTCCAATCAAAAAGATTTTTGTCTAGGCCACTAATCCTACTCTAAAAATGGCCTTAACCTGCTGTCTGAAGATCAGATATCTGATCAAAAGGATAAGCAACAAGGAACTCTAGCGTGCAGCCAACCAACCATCAAATATGCGGAAGGAAATGAAGATTGGTCTGACAAACGCCAAGAAGATCATCACCTGGTGTTAGACGCCAACCAGGCACTTGAGTGGAAGTCAAATCGGAAGTGACCAGTAGGGTAACACAGAAAGGATCATATGATGAGGAAATGAAGTATTATAGACAGCCGTAGAGCCAGATAAAAGTGACTGAAGAGTACCAAGTGAAGTGAGACAGTTCGGCTGATAATAAGGCTTATAGCATGAATTTATCGATTTTTTGACAGCTGAAGATCTAATTGAATCCGTTATTCATTTATAAAATACGAAGTATGACAAGTCGATTTGACGAGTAACAGCCTCAACGATTCTTCTACTTTAATTGACTAAATATACTCGCCTACTGCATATGACCAACATGGAAAAATTAAGATTCAATCACGGAGGAGATATTCGTTTTAAACGACCACATTTTCAAACTATTATATTACGTAATTAAGGATTATTAGAGGCACTCAATATTGCTCATTTAATTTATATTTGATAAAATTAATTATAGGGTTGAAGAAAGGTGGCCTTGAAGTGTGTAAATTATACAATTCCTAAAGATTTTTAGAGAAGTGCAACGATAACAAAGAGTGTAAAGTGGGTTAAGTGCTGTCGAACCACTTAACTGACGATAGTATTAATTAAAATACTGAGAGGGAACATAGATTGAATTGGCATGAAATTAACTGAAGAAGATGTTATTAGGAGAAATATTTCCTAATGCATAATTTAGGTTATGTTTCATATATATAACTAGTGCTTTAGACATCCACAGATGATAAAAAAAACGTAGATCGTTGAAATTGTTAAATGTAGCTCCACAAATAACTGCATTGGATCAAATAACCTGACACAGGGTGTTTATAAATGGAAGATTTTGATTGGCTGCGATCACCGTTGACCAACGAAGCAGGATTCTTATCCATTACACGTTTGTGAAGAATCATTTTATACTACCCAATGTAATCAACTCCACAGGAGTTTGTAAATTAACGGACTTAATGGTTCAGGTGGAAACCAACCACCTGGAAAGTGCACATGATGCAGTTGAATAGAAGACCTTTAAGAATTATAACAGATGTATCACTGCTGTATGCCGAATTCCTAATTAATGTATTCTTCCGCCCCTTGATTTGTCTAGGACAGACTTCTTCGAAATATCTCTTTTAATAAAGCTTTTAATGTAAACATTATCTAAGAATATTATACAAAGGTTTCCGAATCTCTTATCGACCAAATCCCTATAGCGGACATTCGTAACTATACAGCATAGAAGGTGGATAAGCCCCACTTTCTATCTGAAAGTATCTAACCGCTGCAGTCAGTGTACAGCCCTACAGAGATTGGTTAACAGCAATAAGCTGTCATCTCTCCTCTTTAACGTGCCACCTAAATAATGAAATGTAAAGCTTTAATCTTTTTCATTCATGAAATGTGTAGCTGCAGTTGAATTGCCTGAGGAGTTCAGTAGTTGAGCAGTTTTCACGAAACACAATAAAAGAATCACCCATATATCTTTCATATTTATCATTATTCCCTTGAATTCAGAGTGGAACATACTCACTCATTCAACAATACATCTCCACGTTGTTCTGTTTGGCACTGTTCTCTTCAGCTGTCTAGTTCTACGATTGCCCATAATCTGTCGTCTCCCCCCCCCTGCAACTCATGCAACCTCCTTTATGTCACCCTAGGACGACCTACTCGTCGCTTCTCTTTCGGATTTCACTAGAGTAATGGCCTGGTGTGTGACGTCATTCAGCAGCCTCCTCAATGTATGCCTCATCCACCTCTAATTTCTCCTACATATTTGTTGAGCATTCGACTCTTGTTTGATTTGTTCCACTGCACAATTTCTTGTAAATGACTCTTGGTAATAATCCGAAAATTGTTGGAAATCCATTTTGTGACACGCTGGTAAATTGATATAAGAATAAAACTTCTGCTCTATGGTAGAGTATAATTCCATTATGAATATAATTTATTTTGATAAAGTCTCACAGTGTTATATTATAGTATTTACTGATGACCACGTTTCGAGGACAATTTATTGCTCATAATCATATCGAGACCTAAATGCATAAACGATTAGTCGTCACATTAGTTATGATCCCACTAGATACTTTTTTATCCAAACATTTTGTCTATTTTTGTTATTTCTACATTTCTAACCCTCTAATTGCACAATTTGTCAATCTTCTCAGTAATTATGATGCTACTTTGTTTGATTTTTATCCGTCCCCCATCCGGTTTCTTATGGCATTTTAATTCCTAAACGTAATTTTATCAATATGACCCTTGATTGGAAATTATTGTGGAACGTTTCCACCCATTTTTTATAAATACACGAATGTACAGTCTAGCTGACGGTGACTTGGTTGGAAAGCGAATTTTCTTCGCTGCAACCGTCTTTTTAACATCGATTTTCTCTGGAACTACAAACACGCTGGACATTTTACTTGATGAATCCATGTATTTCTTCAAAAAATACTTGCCTTGTAATTGTTATAAAATTCAACTTTCACTCAGGATCTCTGCGTTCTGGATATTTGACACTGACTGTCTCTTCACTACTTAATTGTCTCTCCACCCAATTTCCATTCCCTGATATCAAGTTGATTATAGTCAATATCTAAATGTGGTTTAAGGAAATGTCCCTATAAGGGAAAAAAATGACAAATAAAATTGAATTGAACGGCTAAATAAATGGTGTGCTTCATTTCGTTTTTTACTTTTCGCTGCCCGTTTTTTATATTTATACTTCATTTATTGATTTGTACCGAAAACGTTTGAATTATACGCCAGTTTCGTAGTAATAAAAACACTACGTATAAAAAACATCCAATGTACTAGAAAAACAAATGGTATATTGAAATATGAAGCCATAATGTCGCTTAAAAAAACAATTGTAGAATTTAAAGCCACAAAATTCGTTATCACCGTTATTACCAATAAATATGCGTACTTGATGGTATTAAGTTAAAACAGATACAACCAAATGAACCATAAAATCGATTTGTATGCTAAATTATTAATGATTGATTTAATTTGTTTTTGTCTCAATGACACAAACTGAATCCTGGATCACTAACTGGCTGCATTCCTACTTCTCCTCCTCTGCTGTGCTCACTGAAGCTGGTGTCCCCCAAGGTGCCGTACTCTGCCCACTTCTCTTTTCCTTCTTCCTACATGACCTACCATCTTCAAATGACATTAACTTTGTCAAATATGCTGATGACCTAACTGTATCTTTACCTGTCAAATGTCAAAGTGACTGCTCTAAACTAAATGGCTTCTTATTAGAAATCAGCCAATGGTCCAAGGAAAACGGTCTAACCTTAAACCCCTCCAAATGCCAAACAGTTAATTTCACCTTTAGGCACAAATCTGACCTAAACAAACTGGTTAGCACTCACAAGGTGTGCAACATAGATGGCACTGGAATTGAAACCAGGTCGGAAATTAAATACCTAGGTGTCATTCTATCTGCAGATCTTTCCTGGTCATCTGACATCTTGATGATTTCTAAGAAAATATTCCGTCTTACCTTCTACATCAAGAAGTTAAGATATTCTGGAATAACTCAACCCTTACTCTTACGATTCGTTAACCCTTGCATTCTGCCTATTATTCTCTATTGTTCCTCCTTAGTTTTTCCCGGCCTACTGAAGAAGGACTATACTTTATTACGCAGGATGTTAAAGATTGCCAGCAGGGTAAGCAACGTGCCACTCAAACAGCTTTTTAATATTCTGGTTGACAGGCCCTTGTACTCATGTGAAAAATTGGCTCAGTCCATTTTTATCTAACTCACACCACCCTCTTCATTCACAACTCTCCCCTTGTATCTCATCAGGCCAGACCAGACCAGACCAGAAGCCTATATAGGAAACTATATGCTCGCCATAGCAAGTACAAAAACTCAACTGTACCCTACTTAGCTCGTGTTCTGTGTGATAAAGAAAGCATTAGACGTGATACCTATAGCCTAATAAATTGTCAGTAGAACAACTGGATCTCGTCTTTCCAACTCCTCATATCATTTATAGGTACAACGTTTTCTTTCTCTCTTTTTCTTCTGTTATGTGCCGCTTTGTTTCTCTCTTCCTTACAAACTCTGCTTAAAACATTCTTCTTCGTTCTTTCACACTCTGTATATCTCGATCTGTCTGTTACCGCTTACGCCAGCAAATATACCAGCATCTACTTTTCTAACACATTCAAACACTCTATTCAATTTTGGCTTTGCTACCGACCGACATGCCAATATGTTGTTGTCATGACTAACTGAGATTACCCTTAATCTATGTAGAACTTTATTTATTGTTAATGCACTAAGTGGATGCAATACTGTAGGGAAATGCTAAGAATTCCAATCTATATCACAAGTACTGTTTTAGAATAAAGCAAATTATTATTATCATTTGGGAAGCATTCATCAGTACAATAAAAGAACTATCCAAAATTTTACTCTTGTGGGACGGATTTTGTATCAGGCGATTGAAGGTAATCAATAGAAAGGCCTAGAACTAGCTAGAACTTTTACTCATTGATACTCGTCAGCAGGATGTATCTTCAACCTTGAATGAAATGATGTCTCGTCAGATATTCGAGCCCACACTATCCAATGCTGCAGTTGGAGAAGTTACTGTTGAGGCGTTTGAGCACATGGTTTACCTACTGTAAGACCGTGATGGATATAATAACCAGTGACTTGCGAGGGGGGGTAACTAACTTCATGTTTATAGTCCCTTGTGTTGGCACCATCTAAATGCTATCACTAAAACTTGTGAAGTTGTGGTCAAACTAGGTGACTCATCACAATGATGCATTCCGGATTGTTGTAAGGTGATTAATGGTAATCTGAGGGGAATGGGTTCTCTTGGAATGTCTTAGCTTTAACACTAAGATTATTTAAGCTACTCGATGAAATCGGTTTTCATGAGGGGTTCTCAACACTTCTTCACTCTTTTCTTCTATAAAACTCGTCAAATATTTTGTCGAACCTCCTTCTCTGCCCGACCTTATTAATGGCATCGAATCGACCACATTGTTTAGTCTTAACACTACGATATTATACAGCTAGCTTTGAATCTTGAAGGCATCCGTCTTACAACTTCAAAGGTAAACAGAAGAGCTGTCCACTACTGCCTGCTGGTTTACCAGTAGTTTTCTAGGTAATGTCAGGTCATGATGGGATCCTGTAACCAGTTAAATCCCTTTAAACCAACACTTGGAAACAATGTAGTTTAACATAAACATTTGCCGATATTTATCCTTTACACATCAAGTGATCATTTTTCGGCTGTAGAAATCGATATGTAGCTCAGCTATAAAGAGGGCTTTCCTCATTGATCTGCACAAGCGATTCTTCAGGATCTCAGCTGCGGTATCACCTTTAAATTCAACGCTCATAAACAGCACTTTCTTCGGCACGGTCTAGATTCTTTCAGGCTTTTCCCCTAACTTCATGTTTTGGAGAATAGTATTTTACGGTCTACTATCGATAGTTTTGCATTTGTACCAAAGACACATGGATGATACTTTCATCATATGTGATGACAACCTCGACATAGAAATGATAACTAAAGAGTTCAACGGCTGCCACCATGCCATCCAGTTCACGTCGGAATCAGAGATTAACTCTGAATTCCATTTTTTTGATGTTTTTCTAATAAAGAGACCTGATGGCTGTTTTCAAAGATCGATCTACAGGATCCCAACATGGAATGGTCAGTATACAAATTTCCATAGTTGTATTCCTTTAAGAAGAAAGAGGAATCTGATCCACTCCTTATCCTCAAGAATAAGGAGGATATTTTCCAGTGATATAATCGATGGGGAACTGGGGCGACTCAGACAAGTCCTCATAGAGAATGGATATCCTCCAAGATTTATCTAGAAAAACATGAAGTTAAGGGAAAAGCCTGAAAGAATCCAGACGGTGCCGACGAAACTGCTATTTATATGAGCGTTGAATTTAAAGGTGATACCGCAGCTGAGATCCTGAAGAATCGCTTATGCAGATCAATGAGGAAAGTCTTCTTTATAGCTGAGCTACATATCGATTTCTACAGCCGAAAAATGATCAATGGATGTGTGAAGGATAAACTGCCGCTTTGAGCCACCTCACAATGTGTATTTACTGATGTATTAAGTGTGGGAAAGTGGATACCTGAGTAGATATATATATTTTTCCTTTTGGTTAAATCAAACAAATTCAGCCTGTGAAAATTCCCCATAATCAAGATCAACACAACTAACAATAAACACCAATCAACATCAATGGGCAAAATCTAAAAGTGGTCGTCTCTTTCAG
Organism: Trichobilharzia regenti; assembly: GCA_944472135.2. Lineage (NCBI taxonomy): Eukaryota > Metazoa > Platyhelminthes > Trematoda > Strigeidida > Schistosomatidae > Trichobilharzia > Trichobilharzia regenti. The sequence goes on along the minus strand of OX235264.1, from coordinate 3,097,303 downwards.
TCAACCAGAATCAGTAAAGTATGACAGGCCTTCATTATTATAAAATACGTGTCTATATCCTCAGACTTCAATACAAAGAAGTACATCAGAGTGTTTTTAATGATGCAGAGAATTGATGAATCAGTGAAAGCATTTTCATCAGCCAAAGCTACAAACTTTCGTCGATACTTTGTTGAACAACAAGGAACTCTAGCGGTGAACTAGCCAGGAAATGTGAAGAAAGAAACAGAGATTGATTAGTATATGCTAACACGACCTTCATCAATCAGCACTTGACTGGAAAACGATAAACCGGGCGTCTGAAAGTGACTCGGAGGGGAACCATGTGAAGAGGAAAACTTGTGAGCAGTTTTAAAACTATTTAATTGAATTTTAGATTTTCCTCATCGATTGATTGGACCGAAGTACTCGGTCTCAGGTTGATATGTCAGCTTCTTGTTCAGATGCTTTGACGATGTCTGAGCATGTAATTAGAATTTATTTGATGGATGGTGACTAGCAGTGGAATCCAGGACAGCGCGAATTCCATCCTATTTGGGACTCATCATCCGGTGTTTCAAACAATGGGCACTGGGTTTGAGCCTCGGTGGGGACATCTTCACTAATTGGGGAATAGGGATACATCCAGATGACGATGAAATAGGATGAAATGCGCATCCTGGATTCCACAGCTAGTCACCACCCACCAATTAAGCTTTGAAACTAGTTAAAAGTAATGTCGAAGAACTGAGTGGAATAAAGATATGTAAAAATGCTAGGAAGGCACAATAATAATACGAAAGATAAGATGCAAATAATATTAAGATTACCTTTGACAAAGACTATTCATAGACTTTTTGGTACACTGAGAGACATAAACAATGGAATTATACTCTACACAATGCACAAGTACTATTCCTATTCAGCAGCTTATGAAAAAGTCATACATCCAGTAGTTCACAAAGGTGAAGTCAGTGACGCGTTTAAAGTGAATCGAGAAGTTAGACAAGATTGGTTATCATCACCGATAATCCTCCAAAGTGTGTGGTGGAGTGGATCATGAGGAAGACCACCACAGGGAATGAACAGATGTGCATACTTTGGACCACTCATGAGAAGACTCTAGAAGATCGGGATTTCGCGTGTGGATGATGTATGTGTCTAGTGTCACACAAATTCGAAGACTTGCAGGTGAAAACTAACAAACTGGCAAAAGAAGCATCCAGTGAGGACAGGACTCCAGCTAAATACAGAGAAGATGAAGGTGGTAAAGGCAGCCAACCAAACAACCAACAACAACAACAACAATAGCCAGACCCATAAACTGGAGAGATTTGACAGAGGCTAATTCCTTCACTTATATAGGCAGCCAGCATCGTTTCAACTCTAGGCAGTCAGAATGGATGAATATGTCAAAGCTGGTCAGAAACGGAAAGACAAGAGATACACCTTCATTAACCTGAAACTAGTTTGCAAATATTTTGCACACAGTCAGCATAAAGAACAAGATTCGAATTTTTCAAAACAAATTTGGGGTAAGTTAGTTCTTCTATATGGGTCAGAATCTTGAACTGGGCATCATTAGTCAGGAAATTTAGAAAAATAAATCAGAGTGGAAATAATCTCAACACATCCTGGATTATGCAACAAATATTTTGTAATACGCATCAACAGGTTACGTAACATGCTGATTGAGGTTTAAGACATTCTTCATGATGTCTTGACTTTTTGGGTTTGTCATCAACACAGGAATGCCAGTACCGAATTCCCGATAAGTACTATATATTACTTTCAAATAAGTTTGTTAGTCTCAATTAAATAGGCAACTTAGTCACAGTGGTGAATGTGGTCTCAATTTTATTCCATTGAGTTCCTAGTGGAACATAGGACTTCAACGATACATCTCCACTTCATTCTCTTCCCTGCAGTCGTTTCCATCTATCTCACAGTCGCCCTTAAGCCTTCACATCCTCCTCACACGATTCCCCCCCGCATGTCACCCTCAGACGCCCAACTCACCGTTTCTCATCCGCGTTCCACTCAAGAGATAAGCCCGTGCATGATTCCCTCGACGATCTCTTCAGCTGGGTGTCTAATCCATCTCCACTTTCATCAGCATATTTATTGCGCAATAAGCTCTTGACTGGTTCGTTCCTGAAGTTTCCTGTTGTTAATCCCTTCCGGTTAGCAGGGCCATTTTTATCCTCAGTATGGAGCTAGAGATGTTGTTAACTGTTGAATAAAGTCAGCAGTGGCTAGTAAGAAACGCTTTTCGTGACGCACAGTGCAGGTATCTGACCCATATGGAAGAAGTGACTGACTGCTTGACTTAACATCACTGCCGCTGAAAATCCCAATTATGTTGTTGATGCTGAGTGCAGCAGATTTACTTAATTTATAACCATTACGTTAAGAACTAATAATTTTTCTATACATAGTTTATTGAATTTTGTTTTGATAATTCACAATTTGTAATAGTCTTCAAAATTTCACACATTCAGAGGATATTCCAGATTAATTTTAATAATAATAATTGATGAATATTTTTGTAAAGTCTAATCAGATCTCATGAGATCTTAGATCATTAAAACACAAATACTATAGTAGATTTGGGTCTATGATAATATACACTGGTATATATTAATGTCCAAATATGAGTACAACAATAGCTGAGAGCTATAGCACGTATCTGACCTCCTCGTCCTTCACATCAGGGGTCTAGTGAAAGGAAAAAGAAACATTCAATGATTACGTATATTCTCATGAGATAAAAATGGATCTGTTATCACTGACCCTCATTTCAACATTCATCTACGAGAATTTCTGGTTATCTTATTTCTCACTGGTGCTGAATAAAGAACAAAATAAAAAGAATATGAGAAGTCTGAAACTCATTCTAGTTTTAGTCTATTAAATTTTATGCTAATTTAAGACACAAATTTTCTTGAATGAAGTTGAATAAAGCAGTGGTGAGAATGGAACTCCTCGTTCATTTCTTGGATCGATATCACTTGTCAACCGACTGTTTACATCCCCTTAATAATGAAAGTCAATAGTAGGTATATCATAATTTCAACAGACTCTATTGAATTCATAAGAGTAAGAACACCAACACTAGGAACAACAACAGCTAATCGGATGTGAGGACAAATACTCGCCGAAGTCATTGGCTAGTGGTCGCGCTATGTCGTGAATTGGCAGAAGTTAGAATTCAAGAACTATTGGATCGGGTCCCAGTGGCTCAATGGTCTACGAGCTCGCCTTGTAACCGGAAGGTCATGGGCTCGAATCCCGATGGGTGTGTACTGCTGAAGAGCCCCAAACTAGGACGAAACAGCTGTCCAGTACTCCCAGTTGGTTTTCCTATGGTTCTCTAACTAATGTTAGCTCATCATGAAATCCTGAAACCAATCAAATCCCTACAAACCAACACTTGAACATATAATCTATCTAAAGAATTGGTTGTAGGAACTTATCATGAGCTGACATTGGTTAGAAAACCATTGGAAGACCTAGGAGTACTGAACAGCTAGTCGTTTCGTTTTAGTTTGGGACTTATCCACCAGAGTTTGAACCAAGGACCGTCTGGTTACAAGATGAGCTCGTAGACCAGTAAAAACATTTTAGTCACAATTAAGGTTGGCTAAGTCAGAAGGTAATAAACTGTTCTGATTGGTTGTTGGTTTTCTGAAAGTTAAATCTTGAGACAAAAAGTTGTCCAATGAGATTATTTCCTGACTATAACGTAAGTTAAACGCAGATGTGAGCAATAAATCCTTTTACTTCTGCAGTCAATGACTTAAAATGTTGTTCTCAGTTTTGGCTACTTCCTAACAATCTGCGTCTATATACTACTGATAAATGTTGTAAGTATCACACTTTACAACAGGTTAAGAGCCGATCAGTTATCTTGTGGTTTCATAAAAAACAGTTTATTTTCTTTGATCCTTTTTCAGTAAAATTTGGATTCAATTTTTTGAAAAATTAATATTTTTCAAACATCTACATATTTTCTCGGTTTCTAAAACGACTGGAAACTAGTTGAGCCATTTTGTCTTTTACCACACATCAAAAAGACGAGACTCCTCGTCCCTAATAATATTACAAAGATATGTATCTCTGACATAATTTATGGAGTTTATTTTTAGAAGCCGACAATTTAAATACCTCTTTAACGTATTAATAAGGTGATTAAGCCATAAAAGACACTTTTCTTGGATTACTTCCTTTATTCTCAGCAATAAAACTTTTTTTCTTTGAAACTTGACATTGTGCCGCCTAGTCACAATATGACGGTATATTTCTTCAGGCAACCATTCAAGAATCGCAGAATCTGGAAAGTGATCCTTTCAATAAACACAGTTTGTCACGATCAGATTTATTCGGTTATGGTATGAATGCAAGAAATTGATTTCTACATTCTACTATAAAGCCGACAAAACTCCGTTGAAACATTCCAAAAGCAGGGAAAAGATGATTACTCTTCTTGAATATCTTTGCGGTTCTATTAAACAGCAATAAGAATGACATTAAAACTCAAATTTACCTCAACAATACCGGGAGGCAGCCAGCTATACAGGTAGGCTGTGTAGGCCTCCAAAGCCTCACGATGGTCGGGGGTGGGTACCTTGCGCTGCGGGTTGGCCACCCCTCCGCACACCTCTTGAAATGCTCCCATATGACCGGGCGTCTTACATAGCCTCTCCTGAGGAAGTCCTACTCACTGCCTTCACGTGGTGGAGGTGTTTTTCACCGAAGTGAGAGGGCAAAAGCGGATGCCCGGCGCTCTTCACCGGGTTGACTGTCCATTGGATGACAGCCTAGGGGAGATGGCTAAACCCTGATTCCAAACCTCCAACGACTGGCGTATGAGGCTCACCGGAGCTCACCGGCAGACGTAAGGACAAAGGGCTTATTGAATTCCCTAGATATCTGGCCCCATTCAAAAAGGCGTATGAACCGGAGTCCGGTCACCGGCTTCCAATGGATAGTGGACTCCCTACTCCACTCCTACTGCCTTGTAGGTCACACTTGGTTGTGTAAAGGCTAGAGCTGCACTCTCAAACAAAAGGCCGAGCGATGCTGGGGACATCACTCGTACCTAATGCTCATGAAACTTCATGAACTCTCTTACAAACAACATCAACCAAATTCCAGTACTGAGCGAACAACGTCGCCTTCGGTGGTTTGGCCATGTTCTGCGCCGACCAGATGACGACCTGGTCAAGTCACTTCTAAATCCCTCGCCATTTCCATCTTGGCGATGTCACAGGGGTGGAGAGCTGAAAATATGGCTTGGTACAGTCAAGGCTGATATGGAGTGCCTGGGGCTACAAACCTTTTACGGACTCCTTCTGTGGAACAAGAATTGGATAACCCTGTCGCAAAACCTTGCATCAGATTGCCGCGCCTGGGCAGCGATGATTCGAGATGTTCATGAAGCCGGCTCGTCCTCCCGTAGGAGATAGCCGAAGTAAAGTAAAGTAAAGTAAGTAAGTAGGCTGTGTAAGTTAACCAGAGTACAACTGCAAAAAGTACATTTCTTAGAATCGAGGAGAATATTCCGATCCAACGAGGCAGGATCAAAAGATCTCTTCACAAGAATTACACACCAATGCCTCTCGTAGACAGTCTCGAGGTTCCGAATCACCTTCATTCACTAAAATATACCCACATCGTTAAACGATATATTATCAGTATCATCGCACAACCAAGAACAGGAGTATTACAATTAAAGATTAAACAAGGACAAGGGTAAATGTTAAAGGCCACAATCAGCGCATGACATGCAAATGTCAAGTTATTGATACAGAGTCTGTGGGAGATAAGCATAGTAATTTCGAAGTTAGTTGAAATTTCTGAATTAGTCTAAATATCATTAATAGATCGTCGAGGATGGATTTTCCAAACAATTTGTCCATCACATAGTCAGCTGAATAAATGTAACCGATCTGGAAATCTTCATCACTCAGCATCAACAACAAAATTCAGTCAGATTTTCAATACACACGTCAAGTCAGTCAGTTCTTCTATATGGATCATAAACTTGGCGGGCGGGTCACAAAGAATATTTCCAACAGCCGGTTGCATGCAGACCTTTATCAACAACTATCTTCGCTGGATCTGTACTGAAGATCGGATGGCCGGTCCGGAAAGAATCACCAACAAGAAACTATGGGAACAAACAAACAAAACAAGAACCAACCGCCAACCGAAAAATATGCAGGAGAAATTGGAGATGGATTGGACACTCGCTGAGGAGGCCGCTGGGTGACATGGCGCGCGCGTCAGGCCATTGCTCGAGTGGAACCAGGCCGAAAGGGAAGTGGCGAGTGGGTCATCAGTGCAAGGGTGACATGGAGGAGATCGTGTGAAGAGCAGTTGAAACAGTATGGGCTAACATGGGTGCAGGTGAAAAGTACAGGAGAAGACAGAAGCAAGTGGAGACGTGCAGTTGAAGCCCTATGTTCCACTAGGAACCCAAGGGAACAATAATAATCCACTAGGTTTAGATAACAGTTATTGGTTGTTGTTAATAATCAGAGTAAGACTTGGAGTATTTTATTGAAAACACATCTTGACTACTTTGAAACCAATGTACAAATCGACTGTATCGTCCAGCTTAAGAAAAAGGATTCGGATATAATGGAGAAGATTTGTAGCTCAGGTGGGTGATTATGATGTGTTTGTGTGCTCCCAGCTGGATAATTAATTTTCCAAGCTTTCATTGCCTTACTTACTAGGAAACATCTTAAGCGTATACTTCAATTTGTTGAAGTGAGCTTTTAGCCTTTTTCGCAAGTTTATTAGTTATCTCTCCTGGCGACCTTGAACGTGATGGGTTGTTTTTTGTGTGATTTCACACCCTTTAAGCTACTTGAGAAAAACTGACGTCTTTCGAAAGAATGGATATATACGGAATTTCATCAAAAGTTATATACCGCCAAGCCAACCTATTAAATCAAAGGCCCACAAGGAAAGCACAAAGAAAATCGCCTTAAAAATCACAGCAAGACTCTTCAAACCTTAATGAGGAATTCCTGTCTCACAGCAACCAACAAAATCACTTCACTCAGCTGGCTCTATGCCACCCAAAAGATTCAACAACGAAAGAAGATAAAACCAAGATCATCTACAAAATAAATTCTAACAACCGCGAAAAACACTACATTGACCAAAGTGGACATCCCCTTCGTCTTCGTATCCATAAACACAAGCTAGCCGTCAAAAGACATGGCATACACTCCCTCATATCACTAAATACAGACAACCACGGACAACAATTTGACCGGGACAATGTTCAAATTTTAGACAGAGGGAAAACCAAGAGTGCTATCGAATTTTTAGAAGTCTGGTATTCCAGCAAATCATAAATCAATAGACACATCGAGATAGACGAAATTTACCAACCGATAAGAAGGAAATCTCACACACAAAGGGTCAAACTTCAGGTAAAGAAAACAATCAGTACCAATACCACAAGTAGCCTAGAGGGTGTTAAGACACACAAAAGCAACCGAAGAATCGCATTCAAGGTCACCCACCAGGAGAGATGGCTAATAAACTCCAGGAGAAATCCAAAAGCTCTCATCAACACATTTAAGTATGCGCTGAATATGTTACCTAGTAAGGTAGAGCCATGGAAGCTTCGCAAATTAACTATCCAGCTCATAGAACACAACCACATCAAAATAAGACTCGGATTTCCAACACTAATATCAAGTCAGTCAGTCTGTGCTTCCAAATGGTTCTAAGACACAGTAAGTTTCAAAAAGCACTTCCGAAAGGCTACAACAAACTTTCATCAACAGCTGCCACCTTCAATCATGACTAAGAATAAGGTGGTAGACTAGAAGGGATAAGCTACAGAGAACCCTGGCAGTTAATTAACCATTCAAGAATCCGTAGTCCAACAAATATGAAGAAATAACAGAATATACACATTGGATCATAGGGAATAATAAAAAAGAGAGTTGCATTGAAGAAAATTTTCTTTTCGACAAAGTCACCGTCAACTAGACCGTACATTCGTGTATTTTTAATAAACAAACCGGGAAAGTTCCAGAATAATTTCCGGTCAAGGGTCAAATTAATAAAATTACAATCAGGAATAAAAATGCCATAATAAACGGGAGGTGGAACGGATATAACTCAAACAAAGTAGAATCATAATTACTGAGAACATTGACATATTGTGGGATTGGGGGTTAGAAATGTAGAAAAAACAAAAATAGACAGGATGTTTGGATAAAAAAGTATCTAGTAGGATCATAAATAATGTGACGAATAATTATTTATGCAATCAGGGATTAAATATTCCCGTCGATTGATTGGACAGAAGTGTTCGGTCTCAGGTTGACATGTCGGCTTCTTGTGCAGATGCTTCGACGATGTCTGGGGATTTGATTTGTATACAATTGGTGGATGGTGGCTAGCAGTGGAATCCAGGATGCGCATTTTGTCCTAATTGGGACTCGTCAGCTGGATGTACCTGCATTTCTCAGTGAGTGATGATGTTCCCACCGAGGCTCGAACCCAGTGCCCATAGTTTCAAACGTTGCACAAGAGGTGGCTCTCGTGGCCCAAGTGGTCTAGTGGATAACGCTTTGGCGTTTGAAACTATGGGCACTGGGTTCGAGCCTCGGTGGTGACATCATCACTCACTGAGAAATGCAGGTACATCCAGATGACGAGTACCAAATAGGACGGAAAGCGCATCCTGGATTCCACTGCTAGCCACCATCCACAAATTGTATACTAATTAAATATGTCGAAATAATAAAATGACAAAACAGACAGGAAGTTCGAATGTGAAAACATGGTAGTATAAATAGTGGAGGGATTAAGAAAAACTTAAAAATAACACGAATAAACAGGAGGTTTGGATAAGAAGGGCATTGGGATAGTCACTATTAAAAGAATTACCTGTTTATGATTTCCGTGGTATGGACAAGGTTTGGATGTATTTCTTTTCGATACATAGAGGCTATGCTCAGATGTCTTAATTTTGCTCCCTTTGATGGGTTTGGTCAAATCTTGTATATTATTTTGAAGGACTTTTTTAAGATAAGATACACTTTGAGGAGACCACAAACAGACATCAGGCTCAACCCAAACCCTGGAGTAGAACTCAAAATGTAAACGACGAGTTGGATGTGGGTCTGAGGGTGATACGGAGGAGATAGTGCGAGGAGGGAGAGAAGTAGGGCAAGGCAAAGTTACGAGTAATCTTGGATTACGCAATGTTTTTCACATGACACCTCCGTCTAATCATTCATTCTTAACTGTTTAGAAGAATTGTTAATGCAGACAGGTAAAAAGTTGGCCTTAAAAAATACTACTACCTGTCGGCAAGAGCCTTTTCATCTCCACTTAGCCAATATTTAAGTATGAGTGAAACAGTTTATAAAACATGATTCAGTGTAACGGGAAAACGTTTTTATTTCTGCGTTATTGAGAATGTCTTCCCTTTTCGCACCTCATCTAAAGAACAGAATAGTGTGGATGAATAATAATAAAGATTTCAAGGGTTGATAGTTAATCAATCAATGTGCAGCATTACACTTAAACACATTCACGCATGCATTCATATGTATGTATACATATGCACATACAGCTGCACTGCACTAATGTAGACGTCAGTACTGAAATACTTTTCGACTGATAAACTATGTAACCGAGTTTATTGCACCGGGAGTGATTCACTAATATGTCATATGCTCGCCTATACTTACGATACGCTAGACAATGTTGAAACTGTTAGAATTTGGGCGAAATCAGACACTGGTGGGTAAAAGAAATAAAATTGATGGGAAAGAGATAAAAAAACGATAGAACCCTAAGTCTAAAATCTATTTTTAAGTACAAAATAGTTCTCTTAACATTTTTCGGTTTTTTTGGAGGATTATAGTAGAACTTGTCTAAAAAAGCGTCTCGAATTTTTCGAGATTTTCAATTCCTGGTGGCCGGTGGGGGCGGGGGTAAATGATTTCGATTAGTTTCAAAGTAGACTTTGTTAGGAATAAAAATAAATTATAGAACTTTTAAATACCAGGGATCACCGGATATTTGTCTCACCTTAGTTTACATGTTCCTCGAAAGTATGCACCATTAATCTCACCTTGAATCAAACTTTAAACCTTCAAGTTACACAGTTATCCTTTAGACCATTTAATCATGGGATGGGAATTCAATGACACAGGAAGAGTAAATTCAATCATTTCTCAATGTGGTATTCTGTCATACGACACCAGTGACCACCATCCGCTTTGCATGCACACTTTTGGGTAAGCTATTCCTAACAAAAGAATGCCGGAATTTTCATGTCATAATCGACTACGATGAAATAAAAGCCAGTACTGGATGATCCAAAGGTTTTTATTTTATTGCTTTATGTTCCCAATGGAACATAGAGCTTCCAGCTAGAGGTTTGCGGTTCCGGTAGCAATGGCGTTTATTTTCTTATGGGATGAGGTTGATAGCCTTATGCTCAACCATCCTTCTTTACCAGTCTTATTACTGGTTTAATAAGGTAAATGAGTGACTCGTCGGCCAGGGATCCAACCCTGAAACACACTTGTGACTGGCGAGCATTCTACCATTGTGCCACTCACTCACATAATTCAAAGGTGAAGAGCTTTAAATACCACTTTATTCTAGATTAGGAACTAAGATTAGTAATTTACCTGTATTTCAACTCAGATTTCTCTACCACTCAAAGTCAGTTAAAAGATCGCCAACATATAAAAAGTGACTAGTCATTCTGGTTCAGTTATAATAGCCTTATTCTGGACAACGTGTTTATATTGAAAACAGAATTTTCAGCTTGATTCTGTCTACTCCTTATACAGAAACATGAATTAAAAGAGTAATTAGCACTACTTTATCGGATGGAATTTTGTTCGATTTGAAATATCCTCCAACCCCCCCAACTTATTCTCCACTTCAAAACAGAAAAAGCGGCATGTTTGACAGTCATTCACGTGAGTACCGAGTGGTTGAAGTAAATTTGACGCATTATGCTTCATGAAAAATTGGGCATCTTGCTGAGAATGTTAAAGCCACAATCAGAAATTAGTGTAGAAATCTGCTAATCTCAGAATGAGCAATGGTATCCTGATCTTTAACAAGTCAGCAAGTTATTCAATCCAATTTAGATTTTCCCGTCGATTGATTGAACCAAAGTGCTTGGTCTCATGTTGACATGTTGGTTCCCTGTTCAGACACCTTGACGACATCTGGTCATGTAACTTGAAGTCAGTTGGTGGATGGTGACTAACAGCAGTGGAATTCAGGACAAAGCGCATTTCGTTCTACTTGAGACTCGTTGTACAAGAGGTGGCTCACGTGGTCTAGCGGATAACGCTTTGTTACTTGAAACTATGGGCAGCGGGTTCAAAACTCATTGGCAGCACCATCACTGACTCACTGAGGAAAGTAAGTACATCCAGAAGATGAGTCCCATGTAGGACGGAATGCACGTTGTGCTGGATTCCACTGCTGGTCACCACCCGCCAATTAATTTCAAGTCAGTTAGTGCTTCTGTATAGTTCAGGGATTGGCGCATCACCGAAAGCATTTCCAATATTCTTGTGCATTCTTTCTTACTAAAGATTGTATAGGCAACCAAAGAGGAAAAGCAAGAAGGAACTCTGGCAACGAAACAGCCTACGACCTATTGTTCAACAAATATGCTAAGAAGACTGTTGAATGAAATCATACACCATGCTGTCAGGCGGAACCCAAATGAGAAAAGACTAGTTGTGTGAGAGATCGAGAGCGATATGAAGGAGATCGTGTGAAGGGGGAATAAGTAATTACCGATAATGGCACAACCAGTTGAAAAGGACTGCAGTGAAGACAGTGGAATGATCATATGCTTTTAAAGTCCTATACTCGGCTGTGAACTCAAGAGGATAGCGATGACAACAATAATTTGGATTTAATCCTCCATCTATACACTCTCTCAAGTCTATCTATGCAACAACTTACACGAAAACTAATGTCATTTGCTTATGAATGTGGAGCAATGTGGTAAAAGGTTTAAAAAGGTTCTTTTGTCATGTTCATTTCAATTCATTCATCCTTTATCAGACACAGTGATAGTTACAGTTTTCTAACCACATGTGACAATCGAAAATCTCTACTGATTCTACCTGTTATACATCTTTGAGAAGACGTAGACCGATAGGTTTCTGAAATGGCATGGGACAGATATCCACATATTCATCAACAATCAATGGTTCTTGAGGCGACACCTCCTTCCTATGAAATATACCTTAAAAGCAAGCATGCTACTGACCCTGGGGCCAGTAAATTAATATTACTGGACATATTATCTGTATTCGTGTTATTATTATTATTGTATCCTTTAGTTCCTAGAGGAACATAGGGCTTCAGCTGCGCACCTCCATTGCCTTCGGTTTCCTGACAACTTTTTCACCCTGCTCCAGGTCTGTCCACATGCTTTCATCTCCTCCTTGCATGACCTCCTCCAAGTCACCCTTGCACTGACGACCAGCTCGCCGCTTCCCTTTCGGGTTCCACTCGACCAATGGCTTGTTTAGTGATGTCACTTGATGGTTTCCTCAGCGTATGGCCAATCCATCTCCATTTCTTTCTGCATATTTGTTTCACAATCGGTTCCTGATTGGTTCGCTCCCAGAGATCCCTGTTGCTGATCTTTTCTGGCCACCTGATCTTGAGTATTGAGCGGAGACAGCTGTTAATGAAGGTCTAAAGTTTGTTGGAGATGCTCTTTATGACTCGCAATGCAAGTCTCTGATCCGTATAGTAGCACTGACTTCACATTGGAGGTGAAAATCCGGATCTTATTTTTGATGCTGAGTGCTGTTGACCTCCACACAGATTTGAGAGTAATGAAAGCTTGTCTTGCTTTTCCGATTCTGGCTTTGATATCCTCGTCAGTTCCGCCTGTAGTTGAGACGATGCTTCCTAGGTAGGTGAAGGAGGTTGTTTCTTTCAGGTTCTTCCCACTTATGCTGATTGTTGTCTGTTGTTGTTGTTGATGTTGGCTAGGAATCTTCATCACCTCTGTTTTATCTATGTTAGTAATAGTATATTTATACGTGTTATTATCTACAGACGATTAGAGAGTCTAGCCTGTGTTTATGGTAAATGTTACTTTACAAAGTTCTTTGTTCTCTCTCTCTCTCTCTCTCGTCTATTGTTACAGACGTTCATTCTTACAAATGCAAAAATAACAATTGACTGTACGTATTGTATAAACATCTGCATAATTCACTCTCTGTTATTGTTATTATTATTATTATTGTCATTCTTTAGTGTACACAGATGTATAAGTTGGAAAATTATTTTCGTTAGATATAATGTCTTCTAATGTTTATCTTCAATTAAATTCTTTATACAGTAATAACAAAACAAGAAGTGACATGAAAACTGCCTTTTCTTGTTCTAACGACTAAATTTTTGTGGTTATGGATATAAGTATAAAACTTGGGCACTGTGGTGGTAGAGTACAACTCCATTATGGATAAGATTTTATTTTGATAAGTCACACAATATTACACAGAAACACTAAAATAATAGAATTATGCGGTTATGGTCTGAACGCTAAAAAGAAAAACGGATCTCTGCGTTCTATTGTGTGTGGCCGAAAAAACTCTGTTGAGATATACACTATCACGACATTTTCCAAGAGCAGGGAATATTTTAGCGGTTCCATTAAATAACAATAATAATAACATCAAAACTCCAATTCACCTCAACAGTGATGTGAGGCTGCTAGCTATAGAGGCAGGCTGTGTAAGTTCCCAGGCACAGAACCACTCAGACATAGTTCAACTGTACAAGGTAACTTCCCCACAATCAATGACCTTGGCGGCCTGTTTGAACATTTTGGGCTACCACATTCCATGTACATTTTGCATCTATTTACTCGTATTTTATTGGTATTTACATATCACATTATGCATTCTAATCGTATTATCCACTCCCGGGATTTTATAAAACGTTTTAAACCCAAAAACTTTCATATTTGCAATAAACTCAAGAAAAAGCACCATGGAGGTTGGCAGCGTGCCTTAAAATCTACACCCATACATCACACCACTGTTCCAGTTATCATTAGTACCAACTGCCGGTCCCTGCCTAATAAAATTCTGGATTTTCAGTCCTGTTGTCATCTAGTACCTACCACAATACTGGTATTGTCACTCTACAAGAAACCTGGCTCCATGACTCATACGATGACAATATTGTGTCTCTAAACAATTTCAATGTTTTCGACAAGACCGTGTTTGTTCCAAGAAAAAATGTGGTGGAGGTGTTGCAACTTTTATTCACTCAAAATGGTCCATTTCTAACAAAGTTTGTTTCAAATTCTCGAATGACTTCATTGATTGCATCACTGTGAGATGTCGCCCGAAACACCTGTCAAAATACAAATTCATTTATATTTCTAATGTTTATGTCTCTCCTGGCTGTACCATATTGGATTTATCTATGTTCGCCGATGAATTCACCGCTTTTGCTGCAGCTTGCTTCGAGAACTCTTTATCAATAGTAACTGGCGATTCAATGCATACGATCACTCCTTCCTTATATCACTTGGTCATGACAATATTGTTAACTTTGCCACCCGTCTTGGTAAAAAACTGGATCTAGTATTCATCAATGATGTTGGTATATATGAAGCTCGCAAACGTGCTCCTTTACTTAATTCTGACCACTGCATCATACGTGTACTGCCTAAAATATATTCCAAATCACACAAAGGTGTCCTCTCTCACCTCTACAACTCAACTTTTTGGAGATGCTACTCAAAAGACAACCTAGACAAGCTCAGATGCATGTTGAAAGACACTAACTGGGACTTATTTACAGAACAAACATTAGATGAAACAATCACAAACACTACCGATTATCTTAAATTCTGTTTCGAAATATGTTGTCCTAAAGAAACATTATTCATTCGATTTGATCGCTTATCTTCGCCATATCTCAAAAAGCTACGTAGAAATAAAGAACTGTTGTTCAAAACTAATGATAAGCCTGGTGTAAAAAAGTTAAACATTCTGATAAAACTGGAAATGAAAAGACTAAGTGTTTTATATAATCAAAGATTTTTGTCATGTAAAACCCCTTCTAATTTATGGAAACTTTTCAAAGAAATTACTAACGGTAAGCGATGTATTTCTGTTCCATCTCTTAATGTTGACACTCTTAATAAATCTTTCATACGCTCTTCTGTTGATACCCTTCCAAATGATACAAATCATATTGACAATAACTTTAGTGGTTTTAATACCCTTGATGTGCTTAAATGTCTCCGGTCTCTTAAGCCTTCTCAAAGCCTTGGTCCTGACGGCATACCTGCCATTGTCCTCAGGAATTGTGCTGATATTTTGTGTTATCCTCTTACTAACATTTTTAATGCTTCTTTTTCCGGTAACGTTCTACCTTTTGCATGGAAAAACATTAAAATTATCCCTATACCAAAACCATCTTCTGGTTCTGATATTAAATTTCGGCCTATTGCAATTACTTCCCCCTTTTTAAAATTGATGGAAAAATTACTTTTACTTCGTCTTGAACCCGCTTTGAAACCTTTTAATGATCCTAAACAATTTGCATACAAACATGGTAGAAGTACCTTGGATGCTGCGGTTGTCTTATATCACAATGTTGTCTCTTGTTTAGACAAAGGTGCTAAATATGTTCGTAGTGCTTTCTTAGACTACACATCTGCTTTTGACTCTGTACCTAGGGGCCTTTTGTTAAATAAGCTATCGTTGACACAAACAGGATCCTGGGCTAAGAGTTGGTTGCATTCCTATTTTTCTGATAGAATGCAGTATACTGTATATAACGGCAAATCTTCTTCTACCTCGCTTACAAAATCCGGTGTTCCACAAGGTGCTGTCCTCTCTCCTTTTCTTTTTTCTTTCTTCCTACATGACCTGCCTCATTCAAACGAAACTAACTTTGTCAAATATGCAGATGATCTGACTGTATCACTGCCTATCACTTCCGAGTCTGACAGCTCCAAACTTAATAGCTTTCTGTTGGACATCAACAACTGGTCCAAGTCAAATGGTCTTATATTAAATCCTTCCAAATGTCAGGCACTTGACTTTACTTTCAAGCATCGACGTGACTTACTTGAACTAGTTAACTCGCATGATCCCTGTAGCATAGATGGCACGGAAATTGAAACCAAATCAAGCATTAAATACCTTGGATTAGTTTTTCCTCTGACCTTTCATGGTCATCCCATATCTTATCTATCTCTAAGAAAATGTTTCGTCTTACCTTCTACATTAAAAAGTTAAGACAATCAGGTATCAACCAACCTTTAGTTTTGCAATTTTTAAACTCCTGTATTTTACCTATTGTACTCTATTGCTCTCCATTAATCTTTCCTGGGCTGCTCAAAAAAGATTATATCATATTACGAAGAGTATTAAATGCTGTGAGTAGAGCTTGTGGTCTGCCACTGCATGAGCTCGCTAATACTATAGTCGAGAGGCATATAAATTCCTGTACGAAATGGGCAAAGGCTATAATGTCAGACCCTCTGCACCCCCTTTATTCACACCTGTCCCCTTGTATCTCATCAGGTAGGACGAGAAGTCAATATAAAAAGATATATGCTCGTACTACTAAGTATAGAAATTCTACAATACCCTATTTAGCGCGTACTTTATGTGACGAAGACTCTGTTAGACGTGAAACTTACAAGTTACTATGTAATTAGCACAGTGAATCGACCCTTTTATCGTTCATCTTTCTGTATTTTATGGTGTCACACTTTCTATCGTTTAGTTATTACTCTGCTATTTTATTTTAGTTGGTATTACTATTATTACTACAATTTTGTACTTTATGCACATTTTTCTCCGTATGGCACACAGTATTTTGCTACGTAGCTGCTATAACAATCGTTTTATTACTATTATGTAATGTGTATTTTTAATTTTTTTGGTCGTTTTTGAGTAAATTAGATGCAATATTGTACTGAATGCTGAAAATTCCTTGCTGTATCATTAGTACTGTTTTTGGAATAAAGCAAATTATTATTATTATTATCAACGAGAATATTCGCATCCAATGAGGTCAGATCAAAAGCTCTGTCCACAAGAATCACGCACCACTGATTCTTGAAGACAGTGTCAGAGGGTCAGGATGACCTTCATTCACTCAAACAAATTCATATCGTTAAATAACACACTGTCAGTGTCATCGCACAACTACAAATTGAAGTGATACAATTAAATATTAAACACGGACAAAGGCAGATAGTAAAGGCCATAATCAGCTTGTGATATGCAAATGTCATTTTATTGATCAGTATTGGTTTGTAGGGATTCGATCGATTGGTTACAGGACTTCATCATGAGCTAACAGCAGTTGGAGAACCATTGGAAAACCTGCAGAGAGTACTGGACAGCTGTTTTGTCCAATGTTTGGAACTCTTCAACAGTGCGCATCCAACAACAGGGTTTAAAGCAAGGATCTTCTGGTTACAAGGCCAACGAGCTCGTGGGCCATTAAACCACTAGGACCTAGAGAGTATTGAATATCGATGAGATGCTCACTGGCGACTGGCCTTATTCAAGTAGGCATTTACCTGGAGATCTAGTGGAAAGTCATGACCAGTAGGGTGCTGCAAGTCGGGTGTGAGGACAAATACTCGCCACCGAAGACATTGGCTAGTGGTCACGCTATGTTGTGAAATGGTAGAAGTTGGAATTCATGGGTTGGTCATTGGATCAGGTCCCACAAGGCTTAATGGTCTACGACCTCGTCGACCTTGTAACCAGGAGGTCCTTGCTTCGGACCCTTTCACTGGGCGCATGTTGATGAAGAGTCCCAAACTAGGATGAAACAGCTGTCCAGTACTCCTTGTAGGTTTTCCAGTGGTTCTCCAACTGGTGTCAGCTCCTGATGAAATCCTGTAACCAATTAGAAAGTTAGTTGAAATGTCTAGATTAGTCTAAGTATCATAAGTAGATCGTCGAGGAGGGATTTTCCAAGCCATCTGACGATTTTCCTCGTGCTTTGTCATTCCGGAAGTGTTATATTCTTAGATTGATAGACTGATATCTGTTTAATGGAAAGGAAATTCTGATTACCATGATAGTGTGGCGTGTGTTACTGATAAGATCTGAAGAAGACGCTGCATTCGTTTAGGCTGGTCAGATTTACACTAACTGAAGAAAACAAGACAACATGAGACTGGCAAAATATTCCTCTTAAATAAAATAATGTCTACACAGAAATGCTCAAAGAAGCCTGTATGGTCCACTATATCAGATACGAAGAAAATACCCATTCACGGCATTACGTAACAGGGTAGTATATCGCAAAATGCTAGAAATTAAGTTTCATGGGTTATTGGATCCCGATCAAGTAGCAGAATCATAAAATGCTTATTTTGTAAATTTTACGTCTTGAGTTCAATCCCTGACAGGGTTATAGATGAGTCCTGGGGAAATATTCCAGAGCTGTTATTCATTGCTCCGTGGTTTTCAGTGGTTCTCTGACTGACGTCTGTTAATGATGAAATCTACGCTGACATTATAATTGAAGTTTAATCACTGAAACATTTCCTCATCAGCTATGTAGGAAAGTTTAAACGTAACGGTATAATACTTTGATAAAGCTATTAGCATTAAATAGCGAAACGTCAGTAAAAACAATATCGCTTTGTTTTTCATTCATTGGGAAATACAAAAAACCTTTATTATAATGAGTAACGGTTTATTCATTGTAGGATTCATCCCTATCAAATCAAACACTGAATCTAATCCCTAAATCTGAAATTGAATCATACAGATTTCACAAGAAAGCTAAATTACCTCACCAGTCAAAATTGTGTGAACTAAATGATATTTTTCTTCATGTGAAGATTGATACATTGTTAATCTTTTAACCACGAGTCTTCACATATCTCATAATATTCATATTACAGTCACCTTAGAGATCTTTTATGTATTTCATTAACAAAGGTACTTTTCTAACTGCCAGTTTAATGTGCGGCAATCACATATACTTCATCATGAGCTGATATAAGCTAGAGATTACAGCAGGTTGAAGATGAGGCAGTAACTCATCGAATAAGACATTGCGAAATGGTCGCACTATGTCGTGAATTGACAGAATTCAGAATTTAAAGACCAGTGGATCGGGTTCCAGTGACTCAAGGTTCTATGAGCTCACCTTGTAACCAGAAGGTTCTGGGTTCGAACCATGGAGGTGTGTTAGCGCTGCTGAAGAGTCCCAAACTAGGACGAAACAGCTGTCCAGTACTCCCTGCAGGTTTTCCAGTGGTCCTCTAACTGATGTCAGCCTATGATGAAATCTTCCATGCAATCAAACAAAGTTCCTACAAAACCATTACTTGAAAATACATATATGCTGGTTTGTTTGGTGCAAAATTGGCTTGTCAAAAACAGACATTTGGAAGCTTTTTATACTAAAGCGTTAAATACTACTGATTGTTATTAGTAGTTGGAAACCACTGACTGCAACAGGTTATACTGCCCAGCTAGACCAAATTGATCTAAACATTAGGTGGACGTTTCGCTTGGCTTGGAACAACCTCAACAGCGATGTGACTGCTTAAATCTCGCCTAGAAAGCTTTTCATTTTGAAATAAGCCAATTGCCATGAGCTGTGTTCACATTCATGAATGACAACTACTATTTATGCTCTGAGGTTAGTGCAGTTTATATCTATCTTTGAACCATCGGCATCTCTGACCGTTCAACAACTTGTACACGAATTTGCTGAAATAGTTCAGTAATACAGTGGATAGTACTTTGGCATTTGAGTATTATTATATTATTATTATTCCCTTGGGTTCCAAGTGGAATATCATAGGGCTTCAACAACACATTTACACTTTCTTTTCTTTTCTCCCGTTTCCTTCACCTGGGTCTACGATTAACCATAATCTCTCTTCTCCTCTTCGCAGTATCTCCTCCATGCCACTCTCGCATTGACGACTCGTTGATCGCTTCCTATTAGGATTCCACTGGAGCTATAGCCTGCAAGGCTCTTGATATCATTCGACGGCGTTTGAGTGCTGCGTTTGAATTTCTCTGAGAATACCATCCCACTATCTGAGGACCAAGATACAGCATGCAGCTAACGAATCCGAAGTAGGACAAAAGGTGCTTCTTGGATTCCACCCATAGCCAAATATCATAATTTTACATTTACGCAACGACGTGTAATGTTGAGATGTGGAATTTGTGAAAGCGCAATCAGATCGTATGTAAAACGTATAAAACCCCTGGGAAAATGTTTGCTTCATAGACCTGAAAGTGCTGCCTTGTTATTCATTTTGCTACTGATCGTTCTTTGTTAATCCGGTGTCGTATTCAGTTGGATGCTTACTGGTGTTATTTGTCTGGTAGCCGTTAGAGATGGAAACTTACACTCATATTTTGGCTTCAGTGTTATTCATCAGCTATGCATAATTAAATGATTACTATCAGTGGGAAAGACACGACGCAGTAAATGAATTCAGAAGGCGTCACAACAAAAAGCATGTTCTTAAAATCAATAAAACTGTTTCAAAACACTACAGAGTTAGAGTAATTGTGTGAAGGGTGACTATATTGTAACAGAAACTTGACAACTCACGTAATGTCAATATATTTAAGATTATTTTCAATAATGTTTACACTATAGAGTTCTCATATGCCGCGAACAATTATTCACCTCATCTAACAGTTGTACGACAATGCTGCATGCCAAGTAATCCAAAATGGGAAACCTACCGAATCCTTCGAAGTGAAGACGGGAGTAAGACAAGGCTGCCTGGCTGCCTACTATCTCCAATGATTTTCCTCATTGTGGTAGACTAGATAATGCGACAGGCAGAGGTAAGAAGTGAGGAAACAGGCATAAAATGGACTCACACAAAGAATTTGTAGGATCTGGACCTCGCCGATGATATACGTCTGATTTCCCACAAACTGGAAGATATGCAAGTGAAAAGCAACAAGTTGCCACAAGAAGCATCAAAGATAGGCACGACTTCAGGTGAACATAGAGAAAACAGAGGTGATGAAGATTCCTGGCCAATAGCAACAGCAACAACAAGAAACAGCAATCTGCATAAATGGGAGGAACCTGAGAAAAACAACCTCCTTTACCTACCTACCTACCTGGGAAGCGTCGATTCAGCTACAGGCGGTGAAACTGACGAGGATATCAAAGCCAGAATCGGGAAAGCAAGAAAAGTTTTCATTACTCTTAAGTCTCTGTGGAGGTCAACAGCACTCAACTCCGATATGAAAACAGTGCTACTATACGGATCAGAGACTTGGCGCGTCATAAAGGGCACCTCAAACAAACTACAGACCTTCACCAACAGCTGTCTTATCTCACTACTCAAGATTAGATGACCAGAAAAGATCAACAATAGGGATCTCTGGGAGAAAACCAACCAGGAACTGATTATGCAACAAATAAGCAGAAAGAAATGGAAATGAATTGGCCATACTCTGAGAAAACAAACCATCAAGTGACATCACACGCCAGGCCATGGCTCGAGTGGGACCTGAATAGGAAGTGGCGAGTTGGTCGTCAGTGTGAGGGTGACATGGACGAGGAAGTCATGTGAAGAGGAGATGAAAGCATGTGGGTTGACTTGGAGCCAGATGAAAACGTTAACGGAGAACCCTGGTAGCAATGGAGACGTTTGGCTGAAGCCCTATGTTCCTCTAGGAAGCAAAGGAAACAATAATAATAATAATAGAGTTCTCATGTCTTATTACAAAATATTGACTCTCTGTACATGAATTCACCCATTAATATGAAATTAATCACTTACAAATGTTTCTACAGTTATTTTCATGCTGAGAATATGAAATGGGCGTAACACTTCACTTTGTAAGATTTCTGATAATAGAAAATAAGCATGTTGAGAAATGAAAATATCATGTTAATAACAATTAATTTATATTTTAAAAAAATTAAAAATATGAATATCACATGAACTAAACGAAAATTTTATTATTTTCATTCGTTCCCACTGGAATGTTGAACTTCAGTGTAACACATCAATAACCCACTTGATTTCCAATTCTGAATGATCCCATGACTGTCGACAACCTTTATTTCCACCTTATGTGATCTCCTTCATGTCACCCTTGAACGCTTCTCATTCAGGTATCACTGGGCAGCCTTGCATCCCTGGCCACTTGAAGGTTGTCACATCAACTAGACATTTCGTTTAGTATATCGATTCTCATTAAGGAGGCGCCAACTATGCCTAATGCATAAGACTTTTGGTTTTTAGGATGATATATTTCAAGTCAAAGTCCCGGTGGGACTTTTGATAAACAAGTCCCGGATTGAACGAAACGTCTACTGTTGCCTAGCTACCGACTAAGTAATATTTGAATCATTATTATTCATACATTCTCTCACAAATGCCAAACTTTCTAGTGTTACAAGTATTAATGAAACCCTCTTCACTGGTTTCAACACAAATGATGTTCTAAAATATCTCCAGCCGATGAAACCTTCTTGTAGCCTAGGTCCAGATGGTTTAGCCAGCTTTATTCTTAAAAACTGTGCATATATCCTGTGTTATCCTCTCATGAGCATATTTAATGAATATTTTTTCAGAAATGTCGTGCCAGCCGTTTGGAAGGACAACAAAATTGTACCTAACCCCAAGTCGTCTACTGGAACTTGTTTTAAATTTAGACCTAGTGCTATTACGTCTCCTTTTCTAAAAGCTATGGAAAAGTTACTCTTACTTAATCTTCAGCCTTCACTTAAAACCTTTAACGATCCTAAACAATTCGCTTATAAACACAGCAGAAGTACTTTAGATGTAGTTGCAGTCTTGTACCATAAGGAGACTATATTTGTTCGCTGCACCTTCCTAAATTAAACATCTGCTTTCGACAAAGTACCTAGGAACATTTTGTTAAACAGGCTTCGTGAAACTCAAACTGACTGTTGGGTTGTCAAATGGCTGCATTCTTATTTCTCAGGAAGAAAGCAGTACACTGTATGTCAGGGAAAGTCGTCCACTTCATTGCTTACTGAGGCTGGTGTTCCTCAAGGCGCTGTCCTCTCCCCTTTTCTGTTTTCTTTCTTCTTGGATGACTTGCCTCACTCTGATGATATGAACTTTGTTAAGTATGCCATATCACTGACATCATTATTGATGACAGGCACTTGATGTCACGCAACAAATTTGGTGAAGCAATTTTGTCAAACTGTGAGCATCCACCCCAGCAACTGAAGCTCCAACCTTGTGTCTCCTCAGGCAAAACAATAAGTCTTTTCAGAAGACTCTATGCACATATTTTTAAGTATAAAAATTCCACTATATCAAATTTGGTGGCACTTACTTTATGCGACGAAAATAGTGTTAGGCGTGAACTAACTAACCTTCTTTGCACTATTAAATTAACCATTTCCTCCACTCTTACACCATCAACCTTTATTGTTATTGTACTTTCTCATCTTTCTTGTCACCATGTTATATCAACAAAACATTAGATTCAATAATCTATAACATGCTAAAATTTTCAAACTGAATCGGCAATACTGTTTGAAACAAACTCACTTTTATTATTATTATTATTATTATATTTAATATTCTCAATTCGTACTTCTAATAGTTTTGACTTTATAACGTAAATGTGGACAAATTCCTCTGGTTGATTTTGTTTTAATTCTAATTTTGTTTATATTTTGAGTAAATCAGATGCAATACTGTGATTTTCTTTTGGCGTCGGTGGCACAGTGGTTAGGACTCTCGCCGACCATCCACATGGTCCGGGGTTCGAGCCCACGCCGACGCACACCTGATATCTATGGTCGTCCTGCAAAATTTGGGCTACCGATATCCATCCTGAAAATTCCATACTTGTACCAAAAATACAGTGTGGAATCAAGCTATAAATCAAAAAAAAATAATAATGGTGAGAATTCCATTCTGTATTATAAGTAGTGTTGTTTTTGGAATAAAGTAGATTATTATTACTAGGTTACTTTTTTATTTGTGACCTTATTTGAATGAGACATGTTTCACTTATTGTGCTGTCGGTTCTTAAAGTATGCGGACAATATATATAGTTTAGGTTGGATTAGACACAACTAATGCTTCATTCCGACAGCAGCCACCTCCCTCATAAGTGACAAGAGGAGATGTCCTCTTGTCACATTCGAGTTATGTCCTTTGGAGTGCATCCTACATGACTGATTTCATAGGAGTGGATAAATCTACGAATAAACATAGACACGAAAATATGCGGCGTAGTGTTCTTCGCATGCTGCTGTAAGAAATATCTAGTTGCCTAACCTTATCTTTAAGCACCAAGGAAGCCTGGCCGTCATTCCGTCAGAAAACGATCACTGAACAGATTTCCGAAAAGAAAGGCAGATGGACTGGACATACACTGGGGATTCTTATCGTGGGAAGAGAAATATGCTCCGTATGGTTTATTTGAAGTGACTTCTTCTTATTCTTTTATGTTCCCAGTGGAATATAGGGCTTCAGGTTACAGGCTTAACGTTTCTGTAGCGGTGGTGATTAGTTTTACAGGATGGGGTTGCTAGCCTCATGCCCAACCTTTCCTCTTTACCAGTCTTACTACTCGCTTAGAGAGGTAAAGGAGTGCGTCAATGACCGGGGATCGAACCGCGGACCACCTTCGTGGTCGACGAGCACCCTACCCCTGTGCCACCAACACACCTTAATTCATCTTAATTTTAATAATAATAATAATAATAATAATAATATGAAATGGAGGTAGATGGGATAGACTCTGTAGAGACCATCAGTTAACATCACATGCCAGGCCCCTTCAACAATGAACCAGAATAATAAGTGACCAATTAGGTATGCGAAAGTGATATGGGTAAAATCATGTAATGAGGGAATGAATGCTTGTAGGAGTCATAGAGCCTCTTTAAAGTGATGACAAGGAACACAATGCAATGGAGGCACGTCACTATAGCACAGTATCGCTCTAAAACGCAAGAAACGAATAACAATAATGCTTACAAACTTACTTTCTCAAAAATACACTAGGGGAATCATCCCCAGCTAAGAATTATCTTAGCAAAGAGGTACGTCGACGACACTTTCATTATCGTCATCAATGAAGAAAATCTAGATATTTTGAAGTCGTTCAACAGCTGCCACCCCGCGATTTAGTTCACGCTAGAGAAGGAGTCCAACTCCAAAATATCCTTTCTTGAGGTCCAACTAAAAAGACGAGAACAGGATGGAACAGTGAAAAGATCTATCCACAGAAAGTCGACGTGGAACGGACAGCTTACTAACTTTCAGATCTGGGTACCCCTATACACCAAATGAAACCTGATCCGTTCAATCGGCTACAGAGTTCAGAGAATTTGCACCCGGGTCACCATAGAACATGAACTGGGCAATCTCAAGAGAATCCTCGTTGAGAATTGTTATCCAGAAAGATTTATTGCAAAATCTATGAATCCTAGACCACAAAAGCCACCCATGCTTAGCGTCCCGAAAAAAGTCTTCTACATGAACCTACAGTTCAGTGGAGATTTATCTGCGGAAACACTGAAAAACCGACTGTCCTGTTCAATTAAGAAAACCTTCTTTGCAGCTGAACTACGACTAACTTTCTCCACAAAACGTATGATTCATGTGAACGTGAAGGATAAGCTACCACTACTGGCCTAGTCAATGTGTATTTATCAATTCACTTGGTTGTGTGGAGCCAGGTATGTTGGCCGTACCCAGCGTTCGCTTTCCAAACGTATCACTGAACACTTACCAACATGGTTTTACAAAGGAGAAAAACGATGCCTCCGTAGCCCCATCTTAAAACATCTGATAGAATCCGGACACCAAGCTACACCCCAAACAAACTTCGAAGTCGTCTGCAGAGTAAGAAGTAGTCTTCCTAAAGGTGTACGAATCAGACTTCTTCAAATTGCAGAAGAAATGGCGATTCACTTGCTAAGCCCTGAACTCTGCATACAGTAGAAGTTCGTTCAATCACTACACTTCCGATGGACGTAATCTGTCTTATTACCCGACAAGCAAATTCTACCTAATCTTCTTTTGTCTTCTGTCTCTTCATTAGTATTATATTGTCGTCTCAATTGTAATATTTTACATTTTCAACTTTCTTGTTCTCTACCCCCACCCGATTTAATTTCTACACCTCATTACCACTGTTACTGACTTGACCAACGCTCAGTTTCTAGTCATTTATGTTACGTCATCCAACTTATTTGCTTAATTTTAGTTCTAATTTGAATGGCGTTATTATCTACCTCACTTCTACTTAGTCTCTGCCTGTAATTACCTATATTGCTACCCTGGCATAAGTTGAAACATTTTAGTCAATTATATTACGTCATCTAACTTACTAACTAACTCAATCTTACTTTAGTTGCTGTCTAATTATCCTTGTTTCTATATTAGATCATTCTTTTATTACCTGATCAATTATCTAAACTTGACAAACCTGATGTACATACTCACACACAAATAATTATATATAAATGCGGTTACACAGCTCTGTGAATGAATTCGCCGTCGAAAAGAGTCTCTTTGCTGAACGTCTTCTCTTTTAGCAAAATTTCACTCCATAAATTTCAATGCATTCTAAGATAAGCGTCTGAGAAATATCTATTTTAAATCCTTAGTTTAATAAGATTTAAATCAACTATTTGTTTATTCAAATCACGCCCGCTGAATAAGAGATGTCTGATGTGGTGTGTTGACGTAGCAGATAACGCTTTAGTATTTGAAGCGATGAATAACCAGTTTTAATCTTAGTAGAGACAACATCCTGTTGCATGGAGACGTAGGTAGAGTCAGTTGCTGACCCCTAAATAGGCAGAAACACGCATATCCTGAATTCCATACCTAACCCCCCCCCACACACACACACCCCGAAACAAGTGAATTACTTCGTTGTTCTGTGGGCGCCAAACTTTATCTATTTTCGTTTTAATATAATATTACCCTCCAAATTATCGTAATTACTTGTGGTTAAATGAGTGATACTTTAGATTTACAACATTGTCCTACACTAATACATTCCGTATTTTCTTCATTTTTAAGAGGAATAATCAGAAAGTAGAAGAAAATTAGTTAAATGAGGTAAAGGTAAAATAATAAATAGTTATTACTTTTCTTTTATTCTAGGACTACCCCAGTGATGAAATACCACCCAGTTTGTAGGGATTTAAACACCTGTCAGGTTGTATAACCATTTCTGAAAATGTATTTATTAGACTGAAATTCTTGCATAACTTTAAGAGATGCACATTAATCATTTTAAGAAAAAAGAACACCTCAAGAAAGAAAGAGAGAATTCCATACAATGAGTTCGCCTAACTTTAGGATTTTGATATGATCGTGTTCTCTAAGCTGGATAGTTAACTTGCTAAGCTTCTATCGCCATACTAGGCAACATCGTCAGCGATTTTTTCAATATGTTGAAGTGAGGTTTTAGATTTCTCCACGAGTTTATTAGACTTCTCTCCTGGTGACCATGAAAACACATAAAAACAAACGATGACATTCATGGTCAACAGGGTAGATGACTAATAAACTCGTTGGGAAATCTAAAAGCTCACTTCAACACACACTGAAGAATGCACTGAAGATGTTGTCTATTAGGGTAATGAAAGCGTCACAAATAAATCATCCAGCTTAGAGAATACAGTTACATCAGAAGCATAGAATGGCAACCAAATCTTTACTTCATTTCAACTGACCAATGTGAAAGGCCTTCGAAAGAGTAGTGTTAACCGAGTAGTAGTTTGAAAGCAACTTCAACACTACGGCATCCCTCAAGTCTTTATCAACCTTAGTCAACAGCTGATTATATGACAACGCCACGTGTCAAGTGATTCAAAATAGAAAACTCAGCGAGGCGTTCGAAGCGCATACAGCAGTAAGACAAAGGTGGCTGGCTGCCTATTATAACCGATGATATTTCTAATTGTGGTGGAATGGATTATGCGTCAGATTGTTGAGGGCGGGGAGTCAGGAATACGCTGGACGACTGATAACAAGACTCTGGAAGATCTAGATTTCGCGCCTGGATGATTTATGTCTAATGTCACATTAGCTCGAAGATTTTTATTTTTTTTTTATTTTTTACTTTTTATTTTTGATTACAGCTTGATTCCACACTGCATTTTTGGTACAAATATGGAATTTTCAGCATGTTATATATCGGTAGCCCAAATTTCGCAGGCCAACCAAAGATATCAGGTGTGCGTCGGCGAGGGCTCGAACCCCGGGCCATGTGCATGGTCGGCGAGAGTCCTAACCACTGTGCCACCGACGCAGGCGAAAACAAACAAACTGGCTGCAGAGACAGGTATTTAGTACAGAACTTCAGGTGAACATAAAGAAAAAGGAGGTAGTGAATATAACCAACCAATTAAACACTCTGTTTAATTTTGGCTTTGCTACCGACATGCTAATATGCTGTTGTCAAAACTAACTGAGATTACCTTTAATCTATGTAGAACTATATTTATTGTTAATGTACTAAGTGGATGCAATACTGTAGTAAAATGCTGAGAATTCCATTCTGTATCACAAGTACTGTTTTGGAATAAAGCTATTATCATTATCATTATTATTTAACAAACCAACAGCAACTACAAAAACCAGTTCCAGTCACCACCAACGTGAGAGAGGTTACTTCTTTCCTTGATCACAGCCAGCGGAGCGATTAAGATGTCAAAATCAGTTAAGATCGGAGAGGCAAGATACGCCTTCATCAACCTGAAGCCAGTTTGGAAATCTTCCGCACTGCGCGTCAGCATAAAGAATAAGATTCGGATTTTCAACACCAGTGTGCGGCCAGTCAGACAATTCTTCTATACGGGGCAGAAACTTGCACTACGTGTCACGAACAGGAATTCCGACAGGTTTCAAACTTTCATCAACAGCTGCCTTAACTGACCCCATACTGAAGATCAAATGGCCAGAAAGGATTAGCAACAAAAAACTACGGCAACAAACCGATCGCTCAACAAATATGAAGGCGAAATTGGAGATAGATTTGTCATACGTTGAGGAAGTCATCAATTTAACATCGCCCTCAATGCAGGCCATTGGTCCAGTGGAATCCAAACGGGAAACAATGAGTGGGTCGTCAGTGCGAGAGTGACATGGAAGAGGTCGTGTGTTGGGGAGGAGGAGATGAGAGATTGTGGTCAATCGTGGGGTAAGCTGAAGAGGATAGCAGAAAACTAAATAAAGTGAAGATGTGTTGTTGAAGCCCTATGATGTTCCACTCAGAATCCAAGGGAATAATATGTCACTATGATAAACAATAATCCCAGAGAGAGTGAGAGAACTAGAAAACATCCGGTGGTACGGTGGTTAGGACTCTCGCCGACCATGCACATGGTCCGGGGTTCGAGCCCACGCCGGCGCACACCTGATATCTATGGCCGGCCTGCAAAATTTGGGCTACCGATATCCATCCTGAAAATTCCATACTTGTACCAAATATACAGTGTGGAATCAAGCTGTAAATTTAAAAAAAAGTCAACTTAGAATTGAGTAGCAATAAATTATTATTATTATTGTTCCCTTGGGTTCCTGGTGGAAATAGGGCTTCAACTGCAAGTCTCCACTTGCTTCTGTCTTCCTTCTGCTGTACTCTTCAGCTGCATCCACGTTAGTTCATACCCTTTCAACTCCTATTCACACGATCTCTTCCATGCCACTCTTGGATGTCTCACTCGTCGCTTCCCTTTCGAGTTCCACTCGAGCAATAGCCTGACGCGGGCGCAATGTCACCCAGCGGCCTCCTCAGCGAGCGAGAGTCCAATCCATCTGCACTTTCTCCTGCATATTTGTTGGCCAATTGGTTGGTTCTTGTTTTGTTTGTTTGTTCTCATAGTTTCTTGTTGGTGATTCTTTCCGGCCCGGCCATCTGATCTTCAGTATAGAGCCAGCGAAGACAGTTGTTGATAAAGGTCCTCAGTGACCTGTTGGAAATATTCTTTGTGACCCACCCGCCAAGTTTCTGATCTGTATAGAAGAACTGACTGACTTGACGTTTGTATTGAAAATCCGACTGAATTTTGTTGTTGATGATAGCTGAGTGACGAAGATTTCCAGATTGGTTTCAAGTTGATTAATGAATGTGTTTCTTACCTTCCCGATTCTCGATTTGACATCCTCGTCCATTCCAGCTGCCTGTAATTGATACAATGCTCCCTAGAGCAGTGAATGCAGTAACCTCTTTCAATTCCCTCCCGCTGATGGTGATTGGGGCTGGATGTTGCTGTTGTTGTTGTTGGTTGGTTGGTTATTTTCATAACCTTCGTCTTGTTTATGTTCACTTGGAGTCCTGTCTTCGCCGGCTGCTTTTTCGAACAGTTTGTCGGTTTTCGCTTGTAAGTTTTCAATTTTGTGTGACATCAAACATAAATCATCCACGCGCAAAATCTAGGTCTTCTAGGTTCTTCACGTAGGTTCAGAATATTCCTGTCTTCTCATTCTCCACTGTCTGATGCATAATCCAGTCCACCACAATTAGGAATATCATTGGTGATAATTAGCATTTTTGTCTGACTACTGTGTTTACTCCAAACGCCTCACTGAGTTCTCCGTTGTAAATCACTTGACATGTTTCGTTGTCGTACAGCTGTTGAATACGGTTGATGAATATTTGGGCACTGCACGCCATAGTACTCGAGTAATTTCCAAATTACTTCATGATCAACGCTGTCAAAGGCCTTGTTGAGTAATAATAATCAGGATTATTTGTAATTGGCTTATTGTTTGATGTCTTCTTAAAAAAATCTTGAATGCTGGGACAAACAAGACCAACAACAAAAAATTATGAGTCAACATCTAGAAAACAAACAATGAAGAGAACAAAGAATGTTTGAAATACTTAAGTTTCAATGTATAGCTGATATAGGTATATGTTATCACTACTGTATGTCTGCTCCATCCGTCCCCACACCCTTAACAATAGCCTTCTGTACCAGGACTCATTGAGTTTTTCTCTCTATTCACAGTCAATACTTATTTATTCAAGATTCAGCCTAACATCTGCTTCTTCTTTAGTCAAAGAATGAAGTCATCTAGGAGGCATTCAGGGAATCGGACTTTAAAGTTAGTTTATTATCAGTATGCATTGCCTGCTTGTAAACACAACTTATGGCTAAAAGTCAATAGGGAGGGGATACTCTCTGCAGGCATATCTCACACACTGACAATATGACTGTGAACGCTCATCATTTGTAAATATTATGTATGATTCATTGGAGGAAAATGACTGTATTCACTTACAACCACTACTAGTGAGTGGTCTTTCATAGCAGATGTTTTTACCTATACTCATAACAATAACCCCATTGTTATTGTTGTTTTGACCAATTTAGAATCCTCACATGTCTATACAAGGAATACAACTCCCCTAATCTCTTACAGACTACATTGCACTCATAACAGGAAAAGGGTATTCCAGACGGAAGTGATTAAATGAATAAAAATTGAACTTATGACCCATCATCTCTAAGTGGTTATGAGCTAATTATTTCTGCAAGAATAATAATAATACTTGTATATCCTTATTTCCTCACGTGTGTCATTATTCCTAGATTGAAATGTAAGTATTATGTATTTATTTGTTTATTTAATTTGTTTTAATGAATCAAAATGAACTATTGAACACTTGAACAACTAATTGAACAGATAGATACAATGATAATCCTTTTAAATTGAATAAGAAAACAGGAAGAAGAAAAGGAATAACGCCTGAGAATTCATTGTTCAATGTGACTTACTCATCAGTGTTAGATGGAATTTTTAAAAAAGATAGTTCTATTGAGTATAATAGTAATAGTAATTTATGGGTGAATGACAGGTAGTGTCCTGATTGTTTCAATTGTTCAAAGTTTCTGAAACATTGAGCATGGCTGTTTTTTAACCAAGGAAACAGACTTTGTTTTTTTTTATTTTTGCGGAACACAGATTTTTCTTTTTGTTTTATAAATGGAGAAATCTTAATTTTCTTTTTGGGTGTGAAACTGTTTGAGATAGTTAATGTCTTTTACTGGTGGGTGGTGTTGTCGATATAATGGATAGAATGAAAATCTAGGAATCGAACCAACGATAGCTGGAGTTTTATAGTAACAGTTGCTACGATACTCAACTTCTAAAGAGATTAACATTTCAGTGCAATGATGATGAGTAATGAACACTTTTCATGTGAATTATTGATGTATCTATCATAGAACCAACATTCTAGCTAAAGAAATAAGTAGGCAGATTTCTGATTGGTTGTAAGCATATTTTAGTGCTACTCATAATCATATGAAGGTGCTCCCCCACATGACTTCCAAGCTCCATTATTTTGGTTACTGGATTTCATCATGAGCTGACATCGATTACAGAACCATTGGAAAACCTGGGAGTGTTTGACAGCTGTTTCGTCAGCCTAGTTTTGAACTCTTCAACAGTGCGCACTCACCTGCAGGGTTTGAACCCCCACACCTTCCATTTACGAGGCGAGCTCGTAGACCATTAAGTACCCAATCCAATGGCCCATGGATTCCAGATTCCTGTCTACGACCTCACTGGCCTTCTAACCGGAAGGCCTTGGATTCAAACCCTGGTGGTGTATTACTGAATAGTTTCAAACTAGGCTGACGAAACGGCTGTCAAGCACTCCTAGGTTTTCCAATGGATTTCTAACCGATCTCAGCTCATGATGAAATCCTGTAACCAAACCATCTTCAGATTGTTGAATTTGATAAGTGTATAAAATTAGAAAAACATCGTATGTTTACAATGATAAAATTGCTTGTCATATTTATGTTGATTGCTTCACTTTTTAGAGAAGGGTTTTCGGGTGAAGGGCGTCAAATTCTTTCTAGTTCCGTAATTTTCTTTTCAGATAATTTGGATCCCATTTATTATCAGATACTTCTGACATGAGACAGTCTTTGTGATTCCTGAAATTTTTCCGGATGACTTCATTATTGTTAAAACCGAATTTGAGGCCTGCATGCAGACCAATGGTTGGAAATTCTTCAAGCTTTTCTAGTTTCACTGGATTTCTCGGTTGTCGAATAGAAGCTCTATACTGTTCATTTCTTCTCATATTGATTCCTCGCGACATTTGTCAGATGGACATTGCATCATCTTCTAAGATTAAATCAGCACCAAACTCATTGGGAAATGCAAAAACTTTTATAAGAGTCACTTTCACATACTCGATGGCTAGAATTTTTCAAACAATTAAAGGGGACCCACTTAATGAGTTCAATAAAAGAACAGTAGGGAATGATGAGTAAAAATAAAAGTAATGACGTCAGGTGCCGAGTTTCTTTTTCAATAACTCCTCTAATTATGGTTGCGATTAGACAGACTTCTAAAAGAGACCTAGACCACTTATCTGGATGCACTACTGGAATCCAACATTATAGCATACGCGTTTCTAATTCCAAGATAATGTACACATTTCAATTTGATTTGTATCCATTAACACAGTACCGAATGACAGTTGTATTCCCTTGTTATAAATCTTTTCAGTCTCAATGTGATCATCAAATCACAGGTCATCAGTGTTTAATGGATAGAAATCTTGTGCGTCGGTGGCACAGCGGTTAGGACTCTTGCCGACCATGTACATGGTCCGAGGTTCGATCCCCTGCCGACCCCCACCTGATATCTATGGTCGGCCTGCAAAATTTGGGCTACCAATATCCATGCTGAAAATTCCATACTTGTACCAAAATTACGGTGTGGAATCAAGCTGTAATAGAAAAAGAAATGGTAGTCAGTAAGTTCTACTATTTCAAGACGAATTGGATGTTAATAGATAACACTGGTTGGTTCTAGCGCGACAACTTGAAATGCAAAAGTTTTTTTATTTCGTTCATGTTCCCCGTGAAACATAGGGTTTCAAGCTGGAAGCCTGAAGTTTCTGTAGCAGTGTTTATTTTTACAGGATGGGATTGCTAACCTCATGCGCAACCATCTTATTACTGGCTAAGTGAAGTAAAGGAGTGTGTTGGCCAGGGATTGAACCCCGGACCATGTGCATGGTTGGCAAGCATGCTAACCGCTGTGCCACCGACGCACTAATGGGAACGTTAATAAATTCCAATTCAATGTCTGAAGAATTAACAGTCTGATCATATAACCTTGATGACTTTCGGGATCGTCAGTGTGTAGTTCTGAAGACTCTTAGAGTAGAAAAAAGGCAGCTGTTCAGCACTTCTTTGACTTTCACCGATTCTATTGTGAATATTATTTCCTGACGAAACCTGTACTGGTACAAGTCGAAATGACCACAGTACCTAACATCTGAGTGATAATAATAATAATAACGGAATGTTTTTAGATAGAAAGTATTTTTTTCAGCTTTCTAGCATCTACACATATGTATATATAGAGAGACAAACATAACTACTGCAAAGTTACTGAGTTACACTACATAAATAATTATCATAAATGACCTTAACTTCCACAGCAATAAGTAGATTATACATTCCATTACAAATTATGATTGGCGCCAAAATCTTCACTATTGAAAATTAAGAGTAATATTAAAATAAATCATTAAGAAAGTGTATTATATTATCAGGAATAGTAATAATAATATCAATAATGATAATAGTAATAATAACAATAATGATAATAATAATAATCAACAGGTGTGGAAATTTTCATCCAGAATCCTAACATTAGAAGAGTTGAACAGGTAGAAACAAGGAGAGGGGAAAGAGGAGAGAGGAATGCGATTAAATGCATAAAACAGGCGCATACAGCAGGGTATCACACACACGTAGAGAGAGAGAGAGAGAAAGACAAAAAAGGGAAATAATGGATAGGAAAGATGGGCGAGAAAAAGTTGGATGACTGACAGACCAGTAAAATAATTTAACAAGTCCAACTCTTTATTTTTTTCTGGATTTCATGTTTATTTATTTATTTATTTTAATTATTGAAATGATTGATAGATGATTAAATTATTGGTTGATTTCACTTTGTTTTTTAAATGCATATGGGTATATTCTCCCCTCTGTAATAATGAATGAACGTTAGTTATTCATGGGTTAGTTCACGCTGAATAAAGATTCAAGTGTGAATAAAAAAAAAAGAAATTCAACGAAAAGACTCCAGTCTGTTAAATTTATTAATGTCAGTTTAGATTTTATCACCAATAAATATCATTTCAAGAGTCATTCAACACTTGACAGTTGTCTTGTCCATATTCCTGGGGATGGAATCCAGTAACCATTGGGTTACAAGATCGAGTTCATTGACAATTTAGCCCCATGAGGCCAGGCCACTCATCATCGCCTACGATTTCTCATCGTCAATTTGTAGCATGTTGCTATCGTCAACCAGTTGCATCGATCCGTAGCCACTTGACTTGATATGGTGGAGCCCTTGTAGCTGCCACTTCTTATTACAGCTCTAGGATATCTATCTAACCGATAGTCACTAATGAGGTGGAGATCGATATTTGGATTATGGGTTTTTGCATTGATTCGGATTAATTTTAATATGGAATTCGTCATGAACCATTATTAATGTTACACTTGCAACAGATTGATTCATTTAGGCCAAAACCACATATCGAGTAGTTAGGCATTATATTCAAGTGTTAGTACCCAGGGATTTGATTGGTCATAGGATTTCATTATGAGCTGATATCGGTTGGAGAACTATTGGAACATTTGAGACTACTGGACAACTTTTCAGTTCAGATTTTGGACTCCTCACCCACTGAGAGTCGAACTCAGGACCTTCTGGTTACTAGTTGAGCTTGTAGACCATTAAGCTACTGGGACTCATTCCAATATCTGGCCCATGAAATTTAATTTCCGCCATTTCATGATATATCACGACGAATAGTCAATGCCATTCGTCTGCGAGCGTTTGTCTTCAAACTCGACCTGCTCTACGTCACTGATCAATTATATATTAGGTAGTATTAGAAAGTTTTCTTGCCTTAGTTTGATATTGTATGAACTTACAAGATACTACTGAAATGTTTCAAGTTGAGTACGAAATAATAAGAATTCTCTAAAGACTCTGAACGTTGATTACATCACCTAAAAGGTGGTGGTCTCTTTGATTTTGCCTCGATGATAACTGGATAGGAACATGTTTATTATGCGACCTAATGTTTATTCTTCCCATTCTTTCTTGGGTAATAACTTAGCCTAACTAAAGGGTGTCAAACTAAAATGAAAAAGGTATCCAGTGTCTCTTCTGGCATTCAGTTTCCCTCTGAAGGTTGAAATTATGGAACCAACCGACGCTTACAAATCCGATTACTGAGTTTTATTTAGAATTCAATTTGCTGTTTCAACCCAATAAATGGTGTTTTATATATATATATATATATATATATATATATATATAATATTCTAGCAGATATTTAGACTTTAATTCATCTCATCCGTTATCTATCTGTCAAGGCAGGCTTAGTTAAGTGTCTAACAAGCTGAGCAATATCACTAGGTAGTACAAAAAGAGACCCAAATGATGAAATAAAACAGATAGAAGAAGAAGCGTCGGTGTCAAATAACTATCCTATAAAATTAATTAGAAACATCAAAAAAGGTCTGAAACAAAATAAAAATAATGGTGAAACTAATTATGATAACATAAATAGTAGGGTAATATGACCCGTTGCACAAGAGGTAGCTCTCGTGGCCCAAATGGTCTAGTGGATAACGCTTTGGCGTTCGAAACTATGAGTACTGGGTTCAAGCCTCAGTGGGAACATCATCACTCACTGAGAAATGCAGGTACATCCAGCTGGCGAGTCCCAAATAGGACGAAATGCGCATCCTGGATTCCACTGCTAGTCACCATCCACCAATTGTATCATAAATAGTAGGATTCATAATAAAACAGGAATTAGTGCGGCGGCATCCAAACATACAAGGTCATTCAGGTAGGACAAGCTGTGTAGCTTAAAGAATCTCGTTGACCTAAATCGACAAAATAATATAATGTACAAAATACCTTGCAATGACTGTGAGTTAAGTCAACCATATAGGTCAAACTGGTAGGTCGGGGGCAGTCAGATTATGAGAACATAAGAATTTAGCTAAGGTTAGAAAAAAACAACTCACAGCACTACATCGCACTGCATGCATTAACAACGCACAAAACAATCACACAAAATAGAATGGGAGAGGGTTGAAATTCTAAGAAGTGATATAGATAGGTGGAGAAGAGAGAGAGAGGTTGTTTACTGAATCCTGGTTCATCGAGTCTACCTCCAACAAGTGCAATAAAAGTGACTCACCACTCTTACCGGAAATATGGAAAGTACTACTACCAATCAAGTCAAGCGAG
The DNA here is from genome assembly GCA_944472135.2 of Trichobilharzia regenti. NCBI lineage: Eukaryota > Metazoa > Platyhelminthes > Trematoda > Strigeidida > Schistosomatidae > Trichobilharzia > Trichobilharzia regenti. Next base: position 3,059,985 of record OX235264.1, on the reverse strand, counting down.
GAAAAATAATGGAATTATATAAAGGAAGTTATATATAAAGTTGCATGAGTACTTTGATATGATTATGATCAGTGCTAAATTGTGCTCGAAACTTGGTCATCAGTAAATATTACTGTGTAACAACACTGGGAGACTTTATCAAAATAAATTTTGCGCACAACGAAATTATATCCTACCACAGTGTACAAATTCTATTCTTACATCAGTGATATATATATATATATATATATATATATATATATGTATATTATATAACGAGAGAGAGAATATTGACTTCATTATGAAATAGTATAGAGCATCTGTAACTCAGGTAAGTGTGATCTGTGCTGTTGTGTTCTCTGAGCTTTTATTAGTATTCCTCTGGTCTACCAATAGAACATAAGGCTTCAGTTATACATATCCATTTCACCCTGTTCCCCAAAGTCCTCTCTACCTGCTTCAACCTTTGCCTGCAAACTTTCATTTTCCCTTCACATAATCTTCCCACGTCACTCTCAAACACCAAGCTAGCCATTTACCACTCAGGTCCCATTCTAGCGTCCAACAAATCGTGTTAATCAATAGTTTCTTTAGCCTATGGCCAATACATCTGTTATATTTGATTTCTACACATTTGTTGAACAATAGTATCCTCAATGGTTTGTTGCCAAAATTCTTTATTGTTTATTATTTCTGAATGACCAACTGACCTTCAGTATGGAGGCAGCAAAGGTGGCCTGCGGTGATGAAAATCTGCAATATCCTGTTTGAAATACTTTTTGGGACGCACCAAGCCTGTGAACCATATATAGAACTGGCCTGGCATTAATGTCTTAATTGAGATGCTTTTCTTTCAGGCAACTTCACCAGTGTAAACTTGTAAATGAAAATTTCGAGGAATATGAAAGCTTTGCAATTACATCATTAGGCAAAGGGGAAGCTTCATCATACCACCCACTTTTACTGTTTTCATAAGTTGAAAATGCCGAAGAACATAGAGCATCTGGGTGGTTTCTATAGACCACCTGGATTATGCATCAGACTGTGGGAAACGAGAAGACAGGAATATCCTGGACCGACGTGAAGAACCTAGAAGACCTAGATTTCGCGCGTGGATGATTTATGTTTGATGTCACACGCAATCGAAGACTTACAAGCGAAAACCGACAAACTGGTCGAAGAAGCAGCAAAGACAGGACTCCAGGTAAACATAGACAAGACGGAGGTTATGAAAATAACCAACCAACAACAGCAACAACATCCAACATCAATCAACATCAACGGGAGGGATTTGAAAGAGGCTACTTCATTCACTTATCTAGGGAGCATTGTCTCAACTACAAGAGGAGCGGACGAGGATGTGAAATCGAGAATCGGGAAGGCGATAAACACATTCATCAACCTGAAACCAATCTGGAAATCTTCGTCACTCAGCTAGCATCAACAACAAAATTCGGATTTTCAATACAAACGTAAAGTCAGTTCTTCTATACGGATCAGAAACTTGGCGGGTCACAAAGAAGATTTCCAACAGCCTGTTGCAGACCTTTATTAACAACTGTCTTCGCTGGCTCTATACTGAAGATCAGATGGCCGGAAAGAATCACCAACAAGGAACTTTGGGAACAAACAAAGCAAGAACCAATCGCCAACCAACAAATATGCAGGAGAAAGTGGAGATGGATCGGACACTCGCCGAGGAGACCGCTGGGTGACATCGCGCACCAAGCCCTCGAGTGAAACCAGGCCGAAAGGGAGGCGGCGTGTGGGACGTGCAAGGGTGACATGGAGGAGATTGTGTGAAGAGGAGTTGAAAGAATATGGATTAACATGGATGCAGGCGAAAAGTAAAGCAGAAAACAGAATAAAATGGAGACGTGCAGTTGAAGCCCTATGTTCCACTAGGAACCCAAGGGAGCAATATTAATAATAAATTAAATCACTGAGAGAGAATAGTTAATTACTACCAGGCATTCCCCCACCTTCTTATAATATCAAATCGAATCAATACTGTTACTCAAACTTAGAAAGTATTCTGTAACATTAAACCTGTTTGTAAGAAATGAGTTGTTAACTAGCTTAGCACTACCCTTTTGCTTCATGATTTTAATCAATGAAAAAAACTCCAGTAAGTATTTTCAACAGTTGTGAGATCGGGGGAGAGACATTTAACCGTATTTTCTGTATAAACTAGACCATCACTTTTAAGGCCACTTCTAAGTAATTATGTCAGTTATATGACCCTCCCCTATTACTCAATAATGGACTACTATACACTTTTGGTAAGTATAAATGCGACTGCACAGCCTGTGAAGATGATTTCGTCGATGAAGAGGCATTTTATTCGCTGAATTGTCTTTCACTTTAGAGGAAAACATCATGCCACTCACCAGAACAAGGGAACATCTAAATGATGAGTCCAAGATAGGAAGAAACTCATGTCACGGATTCCACTGTTTGCCTCTATGTATCAAATAATGGCTAATTTTGTTTCTATAAAAACCCTCAGTTGGCTAGAAAGTAACAACTGACCAGAAGGGGAAAGTGCTGACGTAGAATCTCTAATTAAAGATTAGGGCAGAACTTTTAGTGTCAACATTTTACTTAGGAAAATTGACCCATGATATGACCGCCTATCAGTATTCAAACAATACAAACCTGAATGACATGGTAAAATAATGAAGAGTTTAATGAGTAGCTTTGTCTAGTGACCTTTAAATGACCTACCACCTAATAGGACAGCTATTTAATTTGTTTGAAGTGTAACTTAATTGCCTTATCAAATTGATGGAATCAGACATGGAAAGGAGCAAGGAAGCATTACAGGACTTACGGATTGTTAATGTTGGAGAGAAAAAAGTTGAATAATGAAAATATTGTAATGATGTTATCTATGTAATTATAAGCGATTAAGTTGTTTAATAGTGTGAAACATTCCTATATCATGGGTTAAAGGTCAATCTAAACAAAGAATATTCTTTCCAGTAATTTCTCTTCAGTTCCACATTAGATTTTTTTATTAGATATATCACACAGTGAAGAAACAGTGTTATTCACTGGATGACAAGCTTTCGAACAAAATTTATTATTGTTCATAATCACATCTTCAATTATGATTACACGACTTCGAAACTTCAGTTTGATAGTTTACTTTGTTCTCTCCTATTTATCGTCATTGGGGTAGTAGAATTTTCTAGATGTCCGGATGGAGAGGTGTTGACGCATTCCTATTACACGTATTCCCTGTCAGTCGATCAGATAAACAAAGCTTCTGTTATCAATCTCTCCCTCCATTCACCCTGTTACATTAGATTTTAAAACTGTCATTTTGTCCCATCCAGCCTATTGTGTGGTTGTGTGTAATTGTATGTAGTGAGTGCTACAGCTGGACTATCCTCTAGATTTCTTATCTTATTCGGGTAAACCAATTTAGATTTTGCTGCTAGGTTTTTACGTTCACCTAGTCTGACTGTCCCTGTTCTACTAGTGTGATCTATGTATTTGACCTGACATTCATTGCAGGAAAGGTATTAGATAAACCAGATTGTTTTGTTTTAAAGGCTCCACAGGATTGATCCCTTAACCGACAAAGCTTATTTCTAATTGAGTTAGTGGATTTGAATGCCAGACACTTTTATTCCTGCCTGTATTGTTAAGAATTCTGCGTAAGGTGTTTTCCGACGTTCCTTCTTTGTATGGAATTACTGCTGATGATTTAGATTCCTTATTGTTGGTGTTGTCTTGCGCATATTTGACATGCATGTCATCATTAATATTACAATTGTTATTATCACTATCGCTACTTTCATTATTTATTTTATTTTTACATTTCCTTACATAATTTCTGACTAATTTATCCGGGTAATTATTAAGTTTCAAGTCTCCTCTTATATGCCCCACTTCCTGTCTGAGATTTTCCTTGGTACTACTCAGCTTTTGTTCTCTGTCACTTAAAAATTTCATCAATCCTATTTTCACTGACATAGGATGGGATGATCATATATTAAAATACATACTAAAATTTTTCTTCAGGTTCTTACAATTATAAAATATAATATAATAGTTGTCGTTACAATAATGGCCAGTTATGCGACGGTGGATACATTTTTAACGTAGAATAACAGATTAGCAGTTATGGGATGTCAAAATAAATAGTCGTATTCGTGTAACAAACGTGTTAGGCTGAAATCGATTACAAAATATTGTCAGTAGCTGTCCAATGTTCACCCAGAAACTCAAATATGTCTTACCTAACCTTAGCTCTTCTTCAAGCATATACTATTTCAACTGTTCCTGTGTCTCAAGTTATATATAGGGCGCACGATTAGGCAGGTTCGTCTATGACTCCGTGAACACTTACCAGCTTGGTTCAGCTGGGGGGAAATTAAGTGCCTAAAAAGCTTGATCCTATCACACTTGATCAATACTAGACATCCCATCGATGTCAACACAGCCTTCAGAGTTATATACCGAATTCCGAAGTCGTTATAACGAACAGTTCGCTTACGTCGCCTACACATAGCAGAAGCTGTTGCAATAAGATCGACTAAACTGGAACTTGGTATCCAATATGAACACGTACAGACGGTGTTCCTAACGTGGCCAACCTTGGATTGTTGATTCTTCCTCTCACCAAGAGTGCTCCTTCCCCTTCACCCTCTTGGTTTTTTTCCTTTGCTTATTATTACAATTATTATTAATATTCGTCATAATTTATACCCTTTATTCAAATATCCTCTCAGTATTATCGAATTTCTCATTTATATTATCCGGACTTATTATTGGTGATATTATCTCTTTTCTCAATATATATGCCTTAACCTGTTTCATTTCACATATTCGTTATTTCAAGATGAACCTGTCTTACTATCCCCTCTTTAATACATATCACTTTTTACTAGCCACTCACTCACTCGCCTAACACCTTTTATAACCTTGAACTGACTTGTCACTGTTTCTACTCCACATTCTACGAATCTATTATGACGAGTAATCACCAGCATTGTCTCCCATTTCACAATAATTCGTCATCGATTTCGGCCTAATACGTTTGTCACACAAATACGACTATTTATTTTGACACCCCATAACTGCTAATCTGTTATTCTACGTTAAAAATGTATCCGCCGCCGCATTACGGGCCATTATTGTAACGACAACAAATAATATATTTTTTTTAAAAAAAACTGGCGGCCTGTTTGACATCTGGGCTACCTTTTTCCTGCATCTACATATTGCATCTAATAAGTCATGTTTTCATTCCTAATTTTAATAAAATATGATCACAAATCGCATAAAATACAGTAATTCATTCATTAAACGTTTTAAACCATATGACTTTCATGCAACTAATAATGCATCTAATAAATCTAAGAGAAAACATCACGCTGGCTGGCAGCGTGCACTTAAACAGACACCTTTATATCGTACAACCATTCCTGTTATTGTCACTTCAAACTGCCGTTCACTTCCCAACAAAATTATGCATCTCCAGTCTCTCTTATCATCTGATACTTATCACAATACGGCGATTGTTGCATTACAAGAAACATGGCTCCATGAACTCTATGATGACAATCTGGTTTCCCTAAATGGTTTTACATTGTTTAGACAAGATCGACTATGCTCCAGAAAGAAAAGAGGTGGAGGTGTTGCAACTTTCATTCATTCTCAATGGTCAACTTCAAATAATGTATGTTTTTCTTACTCTAATGACTTTATTGATTGTATAACGGTCAAATGCCGCCCGAAACACTTATCCAAATTCAAATACGTCTTCATCTCTAACATTTATGTTACTCCTGGCTGTTCTGCATCTGATCTATCTGATTTTGCTGATGAATTCACTGAATTCGCCGTTACACATCTTGAAAACTCTTTATCAGTTGTCACAGGAGATTTTAACTGCTGTGATTGTTCTTTCCTCGTATCATTAGGTCATGCCAATATTGTTAAATTCCCTACTCGACTTGATAAAACCCTTGACCTGGTGTTCATTAATGATGAGGAAATATATGAAGTACGCCGACGTGCTCCTATCATGAACTCAGATCATTGTATTATTCGGATATTACCTAAGATATACAGCAGATCTCACTTTAATATCTTCTCAAATCTGTCCAAGAAAACACAGCAAAGGTGTTACTCACAAGAAAATATGCTCAAACTAAGATGTATGCTAAATGACACTAACTGGGAACTTTTCAACGAACACAAACTGGATGATACTATTTCCAATTTGACTGACTATCTTAAATTCTGTCTTGATATATGCTGTCCAAAACAGATAATTTTCAAAAGAATGGATCGTTTTTCTTCCCCTCATCTCAAAAAACTTCGTAGAGAAAAAGAGAAGCTGTACAAGACAAAGAATAAATCTGGTCTTAAGAAGATAAACACCCAAATTAAATCTGAAATCAAGAGACTAAACAACATTTATAATCAAACAATACTATCTTGTAAAACCTCAGAAAACATATGGAAGCTTTTTAGAGAAATTACTGGTTGTGGTAAGCATAATAATTTTGCCTCTTCTATTGATGTAAATACTCTCAATAGATCTTTCATCCGCCCTCCAAATGTCCTTTCTGCCTTCAATTTAACTAATAACACGACCAGTGACTTTCATCGTTTCAATACTTCTGATGTTCTTAAATGTTTGAAATCTCTTAAACCTTCCCAGAGTCTAGGCCCTGATGGTATACCTGCCATTGTTTTAAAGAAATGTGCTGATATTTTAAGTAACCCACTTACAAGCATTTTCAATACTTCTTTTTCTAATAATAATGTACCTTCTCTGTGGAAAGATATTAAAATCATCCCTGTACCCAAGTCTGGTTCTGGAGATAGTGTTAAGTTTAGACCAATTGCCATTACCTCTCCTTTTTGAAACTGATGGAGAAATTACTGTTACAAAAACTCATTCCCTCCCTAAGCTTCTCAAACGATCCAAAGCAGTTTGCTTACAAACAGGGTAGAAGTACTTTGGATGCTGCTGCTGTGTTTCATCACAACATTGTATCCTCCTTAGACAAAGGGGCCAAGTATGTCCGTTGTACTTTCCTTGATTACACATCTGCTTTTGACTCTGTACCTAGAGGCCTTTTGTTAAACAAGCTTAGCCTTACACAAACTGAGTCCTGGGCTATCAACTGGCTGCACTCTTACTTCTCCAATAGGATGCAGTACACGGTATATAATGGTGTAGCTTCCTCTCCTTTGCTTACTGAAGCTGGTGTTCCTCAGGGTGCTGTTCTCTCGCCGTTTCTCTTTTCCTTCTTCTTACATGACTTACCTCTCTCAGACGAAATCAACTTCGTCAAATATGCAGATGACCTGACTGTTTCGCTTCCCGTTAAGTCTCAGTCAGACTGCTTCAAATTAAATAGCTTCCTGTCGGACATCAGTCAGTGGTCTAAAATAAATGGCCTAACGCTGAATCCCTCAAAATGCCAGACTGTCGACTTCTCCTTTAGGCATAAACGAGATCTACAAACACTAGTAAGCACTCATGATGTCTGTAGAATTGAGGGGACTATAATTGAAACAAAGTCTAATGCAAAATACCTCGGATTAGTTATATCTTCCGACCTTACTTGGTCATCTCATATCCAAATGATTTCCAAGAAAGTGTTTCGTCTAACCTACTACATTAAGAAACTCAGACTAACTGGAGTCCCTCAACCTCTGCTTACACAATTTGTCAACTCTCGTATCCTACCTATTCTACTTTACTGTTCCCCGTTAGTCTTTCCTGGGTTACTGAAAAAGGATTATACCATCCTGAGAAGGATGTTGAAGGTAGTTAGCAGGACTAGCGGTGTAAAACTCAGTCAGCTCGTCACAACATTAGTGGATAAGCATCTGAATACATGTGAGAAATGGTCTAAAACCATACTCTCTGACCCCCAACACCCCCTCTATTCCCAACTCTCTCCCTGCATCTCATCAGGTAGAACCAGAAATCAGTATAAAATAATATATGCTCGCACAACCAAGTATAGGAACTCAACGATACCATATTTGGCCCGTGTTCTAAGTGACAGAGACAATGTTAGGCGTGAAACCTATGACTTGCTTTGTTGTTAATAACATAATTTTGGCCCTTGTTATTTCCCCCTTACACTCTCTTATTTGTACTCTATAGTGAACAACCTTCTTAAACATACTTAGCTGCTTAAAATTATTATCATTGGCTTACATTTTTATTCTTTATTCTATTCCTTCTTTGTACATCTACTGGGTCCGACTATATTATCACTATGATTATTAAAAATTGTCCCGTCATTAACCATCATGTAACATTAGTTTTGTGGTTGTTCTTTGTTCGGCACTATTTAACTGACAATCTTGTTTGTTATTGCCACTATCACCATCTTAAAAATTTTGTATTATGCATGATTCCTCACACTACCACTACAAACAACCGCATTAGTACTGACAATAAAAAAAAACAACCTGAAATGTTTATCTTATGATTGCTTAGTGTTGTTCAATCAAATTAACTGATCATCTTGGCTATAAACATTTTTTAAGAACATCTCATAATTTCCCGTATGATTATAGCTGTTACTGTTCACCACGCATACACATATCGTAGCTTCCACTAACCAATACTGAAATATTTTTTTCATTATTTGTGTTGATCTTCTTTTTACTCGGTATTTTTATTTGCATTCTTTTTTTTTTGGTTATTTCTGTTTCTTTTTTTGGTTTTTTTTATATATTTTATTTTTTTATAATACTCCTTTTAAATGTACGATGAAATTAGATGCAATATTGTAGATATGTGCTGAAAATTCCACACTGTACCACAAGTACTGTTTCTGGAATAAAGCGAAATTGTTATGTTATGTTATGTTAAGTATAAAAACCTGAAGAGAAGGATGTATTGAAAAGAATATTCTTCGTTCAGAATGACTTATGATTAAGTTGTTATTTCCAAAATATTTTATCGTCCAGTAATTATTACTACACGACTGTGCACTCAGTCAAGTTTACTGCAATCTGTTAATTATCACAGTCCATGAATAAAGACCATGTTATATACTCATGGAAGATTCCCATTGTAACACATAGAAAATCAAAACAAGTGATTCAGCGAACAGACTCTTTTCAACGAATTTATCATCAAGCTGTACAGTTATATATATATATGGTTTTTAAGAAGTTATATCCGGTGACGGGATTGAATCATAGGTGTGAATGTATTAAATAATAATAATAGTAGTATGAAATGCAATTAAAACTAAAGTGTTTGTGAGTATACTCATAGGTAAGTGTAAAGTGGCAAAGCAAATTAATGTCATATATAGAATAATTCATAGGATGGATAGAACTTGAAAAAGGGTGTGCAATTATCGGATTAGTAGACAAATCGAATAAAACAAAAGGTGTTACGTAATATTGTGTGAAATTTGATCGCATAGAATTTAACGTTGTAAAAACGAATTGATTTAGAATGACAAGGGGGACAAGTGAAATAATACCGGGGACAGTTCAAAGGTGAGAATACTAATGGTAGTAACAATTGACGTAATAAAGGAAGAGTATACAAATTGAATAGACAAAATGGAAAATTGGTGGATGCAAACTATGGTTGGGGATTATCATACTTTAGTTGGAGGGATTGAACGAACTTTTTCTGTATACAGAGAGATCTGGCTTTTCTGTTTCGATAGCCAATGATGACTTCAGCAATACAATAGATGAGTCGGGTACTTAGGGATTTGGGTAATTTACTCTTTGCATTGTAGATGACCTAGATGAAAAACTTCGTCCGGAACAGGCCGGATTCAGGAGAAACAAACCATGTATTGATCAAATCGCCACTCTACGGATCATCATTGAACAAAGCTTGGAATGGCTGTCACCTCTCTATCTCAACTTCATCGACTTTGAAAACGCCTTCGACAGCGTCGATCGAGAGGTCATTTGGAAACTACTTCGCTACTACGGGGTCCCATCAACAATTATACATCTCATCCAACAGTTATACGACAATGCTGCATGCCAAGTAATCCACAACGGGAAACTTACGGAAGCCTTCGAAGTGAGGACGGGAGTAAGGCAAGGCTGTCTACTATCACCAATGATCTTCCTGATTGCAGTAGATTGGATAATGCGACAGACAACGGCAACCAACGAGGGAACAGGCATAAAATGGACTGACACAAAAGACTTGGAGAATCTGGATTTCGCCGATGATATATGTCTGATTTCCCATAAACTGGAAGATATGCAAATGAAAAGTAACAAGTTGGCAGAAGAAGCATCAAAGATAGGACTTCAAGTGAACATAGATAAAACAGAGATGATGAAGATTCCTAGCCAACATCAACAGCAACAACAACAGACAACAATCAGCCAGCATAAATGGGAGGAACCTGAAATAAACAGCCTCCTTCACTGACCTACCTGGGAAGCATCGTCTCAACTACAGGCGAAACTGACGAGGATATCAAAGCCAGAATCGGAAAAGCAAGACAAGCTTTTATTACTCTCAAATCTGTGTGGAGGTCAACAGCACTCAGCATCAAAAATAAGATCCGGATTTTCAACTCCAATGTGAAGTCAGTGCTACTATACGGATCAGAGACTTGGCGAGTCATAAAGAGCATGTCAAACAAACTTCAGACCTTCATTAACAGCTGTCTCCGCTCAATACTCAAGATCAGATGGCCAGAAAAGATCAGCAGCAGGGATCTCTGGGAGCGAACCAATCAGGAACCGATTGTGAAACAAATAGGCAGAAAGAAATGGAGATGGATTGGCCATACGCTGAGGAAACCATCAAGTGACATCACTAGACAAGCCCTCGAGTGGAACCCGAAAGGGAAGCGGCGAGTTGTTCGTCAAAGCAAGGGTGACTTGGAGGAGGTCATGCGAGGAGGAGATGAAAGCATGTGGACAGACCTGGAGCAGGGTGAAAAAGTTGTCAGGAAACCGAAGGCAATGGAATTGCGCAGCTGAAGCCCTATGTTCCTCTAGGAACTAAAGGATAAAATAATAATAATAATTGTAGATGACTTCTACATGTTATATATGTCCAAACCAAGTTCACTTTAAACAGTTTGAAAAAATTTGGGCATTGAGTATGTCATATTCACTACATTATAGTAATGTTTGTATTTCCCAGTGGATGAATGAAAAAGACAAAACGATATTTCTGTTTTTACTGACATTTCGTTATTTAATGGTATTGCTAATAACTTTATCAAAGTAGCAATATTAAATCAGAATTTACTAAATCTCCTTCAGCTGATATATAACAACGCAATCATCTATCACCAACATGGGGTAATTTTTATGTTGTTGTGAAGTTGTCCAGTCGGTAAAGGCAACAAAAGTAGGTAGTTTTAGATTGTTGGATTTTGATAAGTGTCTGAAATTATAAAGGTAGTGTGTGTATTTACATAATGAAATTGCTAATTGCATTCGTGTTGATTTCGTCATTTCATGGGGAAGTGGGGTGTAGCAACCAGGTCAATTTCTATCCTAGTCCATCATTCCTATTCATTTCAGACAATTTGTATTCCACTTGATATGAAGGCCTTCTGATTATGTTAGACGTTATTTGTGATATTTATTTAGGCATTGTCAGAATCAATTTTGTGACCCCTGATTGTACAGCTGATATCTTGGCAGACTATGAACATCCTCTCCATATGCAACTCTCTCCTTTCTGCATCTCATCAAGTTGAGGAACTAGAATCAACTACAGATGACTCTACGATACCTAACTTAGCACACATTTTATGTGATAAAAAAAGTGTAAGGCAGGAAATTACAAACTTACTGAGGAACTCTAAGTAAACTGCCTGGTTTTTTGTTCTCGTTATTACATTGTTGCTAATATTTTCACTTGATTTAATTTTATACTCACTTCTTATTGAACAATAATATTCATGTAAATTATTATTGATATACCTGAGTTCCATCCAGTCAAGTGTGAGGATGGATGTCCTACCAACGGCATTGGTTGCAGTAGCGTCAAATCACAAATTGGTATAAGTTGGAATTCATGGACTGGCCAGTGAATCGGGTCCCAGTGGCTGAATAGTACACGAGCTTGTATTTTAAACGGAAAGTCCTGGGTTGAAACCCCAATGGGTGTGTACTGCCAATGAATCCCAAACTAGGATGAGACAGCTGGCTGTCCAGTACTCCATGGGGGTTTTCAATTGTTCTCTAACTGAATTCAATACGTGATCAGTTCGTTAAAACAGAACTTATCTCTTTACAAACCAAATATAGAATATTAATCTAAATGCCGCATTTTAATTATTGTCCCTCTAATCAGAACATCATTACTCACTGCGGAATGCAGGTACTTCCAGATGGCGAATCCTAAATAGGACGAAGTGCGCATCCTGGATTCCACTGCTAGTCACCATCCACCAATTAACCTCTATTTACATGCCTAAACATCGTCGAAGCATCTGCACAAGAAGCCGACATGTCAACCTGAGACTGAGCACTTCGGTCTAATCGATTGATGGGAAAATCTAAAAATTCAAATAAATACTTTGAAGTTACTTGGTATCACAATCTTATCTCTCACATGATAGATACACTTCGGTCATCACTTGGAACTAACCACCTACAATAGTTTACATACTAAATTTTATGCCTTATAAAAGTGTACGTTCCAAATGATGTTTTCAGTTTTTATAGATCGTGTAAACTTCAGGATCACTTTACATGAAGTGACACCGATGAATACTAAAAAATCAGAACGTAAATCTTGTTCAGTTCACAGTTATTCTTATTGGTTCGTGATTTAAGAATAAACTTGGTCACTGTGGTAGAGTATGATTCCATTATGAAGAAAATTTATTTTGATGAAGTCTCCCAGTGTTGTTATATTTATATTTATTTTTGCCTACAGCTTGATTCCACACCGTATTTTAGGTACAAGTATGGAATTTCCAGCGTGTGATATCTGTAGCCCAAATTTTGCAGGCCGTTCATTGTTATCATTTAGTTGTGCTGCAGCCGGGATCGAACCTTGGACCGTGTGCATGGTTGGCGAGAGTCCTAACCGCTGTGCCACCAACGCTTTGAAGGAGGCATAGTCTATGCATTTTATGGAACGGAATCTCAACGGCTGCATGAAACTGGCACAGTGGTACCAAGTTAATCAAATACGAATATTACTGTGTCAGAATGAATCATTGCCATTTCACTTCTCGTAAACTAACATTTTCTTCACTGAGTGAGTTCATTTTGAGATTTCTGCTGATTAATTTAGTCTTACAAAGATAACGAGTCACCAATGACATATTAGTTCCTATGCTCTTTTCTTTGGCGAAGCCTCGATGTGATTTAGTTGATGGTAGCTGCCAATCGAATCCAGTGAAATATATGTTTCGACCAATTTATAACTCCTCAACTGAGCTTAGATGATATTTTTTTTAACGAATCCATGGTTAAACGCAGAAAATCTATCTAATCCTTACAGACTAACTCTTGAAAATTAATCTGATGCTCGCTATTGACTTGCTACAGGACAGAGTTACCTAAAGTTCTGGTGAAAAGTCGTGACCAATGAGGTTCATCCAGTTAGAAATGAGGATGGATTAACTTCTAAAGACATCGGTTGGTGGTCAAGCTAAATCACTAATTGGTAGAAGTTAGAATTCATGGGTTGGCCACTCTATTGGGCCTCAGTGGCTGCATGGTATAAGAACTTGCCTTGTGACCGGAAAGTCTTGGTTTCTAGCCGCAGTGGAAGCGTTCTGATGATAAGTTGCAAACTATTGGGACGAAACAGCCGTCCAATACCACGGGTAATGGTTTCTAGTCGTCCTCTAACTTATATCGATCCCTGGTCAAACTCTGAAAACGAATCCCCATATCACTTCACAGTTTGTTTTAGAATGATATTCAGAATGTAGTAACCCATTTACGCTCTCATTTGATAACCTGTTCACCCATGTCACTATTATCTTGCCAATATGAATCTTTTTTCATTCTTTTGGGTCTCCTATGTGAAAGTCTCAGTATCGGTGGTATCGGCTTTGTACTGGATGAGATTGCTAGTCAGACACTTGACCTTCCCTCTGCACCAAACTTATTACCGGTTAAACAAGGTTTAGAAGTGCGTCACGGTGCAGAATCGATATCAGACCACGTGAGGCTAACATTCTAACATTGAATCAAAAGACTAAGACAAAATGAAAACATAGTTATTACCAGACCGGATAAGGGACCTTGGATAGTAATTATGGATAGGCAGGACTACATCAATAAGATGAACTCCATACTAGCTGACGAAAGCAAGTTTCAGAAGCCGAAAGCGATGAAAGATCATACGGAGAAAATAGAGAGAGAAATAACAAACATATTAAAGGATTTGAAGGGTAAAGGCTATTTATTACCAAAAACTTTCGAAAAGATAAAACCTACAGGGAGCACCATCTCACGCATGTATGGTCTACCGAAAGTGCATGAATCAGGAGTGCCCCTACGCCCCATACTAGACATGTCCCTTTCACCCTATCACGAGATGCCAAAGTGGTTGGTACAGCTACTTCAACCCTTGCATGACGAGTTAGTAAAGCACAGCATCAAGGATACCTTTCAATTTGTTGATAAGATAAAAAACCTGAACGCTACTGGCAAATATATGGCATCACTTGATGTTTCATCTCTATTCACGAATGTGCCTCTAGTGGAAACAATCGATTATATCTGTGAACAGATTATAGAAAAGAAATTGTGCACTGATATTCCTATCAGTAATCTGAAACAACTACTTGTTAAATGCACAACGAATGTCCAGTTCCTATTTAATAATGGATTATACAGACAGGTTGATGGAGTAGCCCTGGGATCCCCACTGGGACCTATTTTCGCGAATATATTTCTAGCAAAACTAGAAAATAGTCCGTTGAAAAAGGAAATAGCGAAAATGGAAATGTATTGTCGTTATATGGCTGACACTTTTGTAGTGTACGATGAAGGGTTAAATAGTGATTTCATTTTGAACAACTTCAATAATGCTCACCCAGCGGTCGAGTTCACCTACGAAGGAGAATACAACGACTCTCTACACTTCCTCGACGTTCTACTAACGAGAAGAGAGGATGGTTCCATCAAAAGAACCGTATTTAGAAAGCTAGAGACCAAAGCTCAGTATACACACTTCCTTAGCTTCGTACCGATGAAATACAAACGTAATCTAATCAGGTGCTTAGCATTTAGAGCGAGGTCTATTTGTCCCGAAGAGTGCGTAGAAAAAGAACTCCAGATCACCCGAGACATTCTAAGAGAGAACGGATATCCAGAGATGTTCATCAAAGCCAACATAGGTTACAATAGTCGTAAAAATGAACTGGCAACTGTGGAGAAAAAGCCTTTGTTTTTACGTCTCCAATTCAAGGGAGATACTCCTGCGGAGATTCTATCCAAACGTTTAAACAGGGCGATCAAGAAGACTTTCTACTCTGCACGTCAGTGTCTATCCTTCACTAGCCGTCCAATGTTCACCCAGAAACTCAAATATGTCTTACCTAACCTTAGCTCTTTTTCATGTATATAACATTTCAACAGCTCCTGTGGTTCAAGTTATATATAGGGCGCACGATTAGGCAGGTTCGTCTATGGCTCCGAGAACACTTACCAGCTTGGTTCAGCTGGAGGGAAATTAAGTGCATAAAAAGCTTGATCCTTGGTCACACTTGATCAATACTAGACATCGCATCGATGTCAACACAGCCTTCAGAGTTATATACCGAATTCCGAAGTCGTTATAACGAACAGTTCGCTTACGTCGCCTACACATAGCAGAAGCTGTTGCAATAAGATTGACTAAACTGGAACTTTGTATTCAAGATGAACACGTACAGACGCTGTTCCTACCGTGGCCAAACTTGGATTGTTGATTCTTGCTCTCACCAAGAGTGCTCCTTCCCCTTAACCCTTTTGGTTTTTTTCTTTTTTACTTTGCTTATTATTATAAATATTATTATTACAGTTACTATTATTTTTCGTCATAATTTATGCCCTTTTTTCAAACATTCCCTCAATACAATCGAATTTTCATTTATACGGACTTATTATTAGTGATATTATCTGTTTTTTCAATATATGCCTCCATTTGTTTCATTATACATATTCGTTATCTCACTATGAACCTCTCATTCCAGTCTTACTATCTCCTGTTTAAGACAGACCACTTTGTACTAGCTGCCCACCTGACACCTTTTATAACCTTGAACTAACTTGTCAACTTTTCCTACCCCACATTCTACAAATCTATTATGACGACTAATCACCAGCATTGTCTCCCATTTCACAATAATTCGTAATCGATTTCTGCCTAATACGTTTGTCACACAAATACGACTATTTATTTTGACACCCCATAACTAATCTGTTATTCTACGTTAAAAATGTATCCGCCGCATAACTGGCCTTTACTGTAACGACCACAAATATTCTATTTTATAATTGTAAGAACCTGAAAAGAAAGATATGTTGAAAAGAATATTCTTCGTTCAGATTGACTTTTAACATTGAATCACCAACGCATTATTCAATCTCGCATCACTGATATTATTTCACTCACACCATATTACTACTAATAAAAACATAAGTAGTATCGAAGAGAATAAAACAATTTTCAGTTAGATAACCATTGAAAACCAATGTAGGAGTACTGGACAGCCAGCTGTTTCATCCCACTAGTTTGGGAATCATAGGCAGTACGCACCCACCACAGGAATTCGAACCAGGACCTTCCGATTAAAAGACAACCTCGAATACCATTCAGCCTCTGAGACCTGATTCGACTCTAACTCCTACCACTTCGTAATTTAGCGCGATTAGCCACCAATGTCATCGGTCGGAAATTCCTCCTTACACTTGATTGGATGGACCTCACTGGACCTCACGACTTCTCACTAGAACTCTAGGATACTTCATCCTGTAGCAAGTCCTACAGCCAGCATCAGATATGAAATGAACTGATTCACAAAACGCAAACACTCACACAGTTCGATACAAACCAGCATATATTTAATATGACTGATAAAATAAACTGACAATATGGAAGATTAGTTCAACCAGTTCATCATCGTCTTCATTTCTATGTTGTATTACGCAAAAATATGACTTATTTATCACAAAATATTATGAAAACATAATAACAAAACAGAGGAGACCGAAAGAGATACATAGAGCACTTTCAGATTATCACAGTGACAAAATAAGGTTATTTGAAGAAGCAGAAAAGTGGCAGTGCCTTATAAACACGCAGTAATTAAAAAAAAAATTAAAAATAGCTAGAGAAACGACTCAATATAGCCTCATATAAAACCAACCAAAATCTTTAAAAATATATATAGAAATTAAACTTAGGAACCGGAAATACTCTTTTGAGGCTGATGTGAAGAAATATTGGGTAGTTGGAGGGGTGTGTGTGTGTGTGGTGGGGGGAGGCTTATGAAACCTTATGAAGTAACGTGATGAATTACAATGATGAGATTGAAATTGTTCAAATTTAAGGATGGATATACCAATGGGATTGTAAAATATACGAAAGACAATGTATGTATATATTTGTATGTACACAGAATTATGCGTTTTAAATTAACTCTGAGGTAAGCTGTTTGAGTATGCTTACACAATAAACAAATTTACAAGAATACTTACAGAGATGAGAAAGACATGAGAAGAGAGTAATAGAAAGGTTTTTTTTCAACCAGTAAATAAGTATATAGACTATCACAGATAGAAGTCGAAACATGTATTCACAAATTGAAGACATCAGCGTAACTTTTTATTCCTTTGAACTGATTGAAAGACAACTAGATTACTGTTAACAAGCGACAGCATAATATGAAAGCCTTCCACGAGACGTCTACTTCCTGTAAGATTCGATACTAATGACATATCAGTAATGCCTTTATCTAGATTGATACATCGTATAGGTGTTAGGGTTTCTGCCAGCATGATAATAAAATGTCCTGTACTGAATGACATTAAAATATGCTGAGAGATGATGCATTCATCAGGAGTGTTCTCATTGACATCAGATTGTTGTTTACGATTCACACAACTGCTCCGTGTTGATATAGGTGTTGAAGTAAGCGATAGTCGTGTAACCACCGTGCGTCTACGTTCATCTAAACTCAACTGGGAGTAGTCATCAGAATAGGTTAGCGGAGCAATATCCGATAACTTTTCACCTGTTGGATTGAATAAACTTAAGTGTGGTCCAATCTCATGCTCAGTAACCGTCGATGAGAAGTGATGTACATGAGATTCAGGTGTATAATTCCATTGGACATAAATTAAACCCAATCTTGGAGCTATCAACAAATGATGTACAGAATAAGAATTTGAACACGTGAATATATCCGACTTAGGATATGAGTAGATCGGTATGTGTAAATTGTCCAGTTCAATTAAAATATCATCTAACATTAGAACACGTGACCACGTGGATAATTTTGCACTGAATAGATACACTTCTCTACAATGATCTGTTGCCATTAATGCAGTATCTAGTGAGATATTCAAGGCAACACAAGTAACTGGATTCCCACAACCATTTCCATGGAAAAATCGAATAATTTTAGCTAATACCTTTGGTTTACCATGTGTTGAAGTTGGCGATCCAGGAGGATAGAAAGCGATGCCAGCACTTTTATATTGTAAAATACAACCGGTTTGTGGTAGGCATACTTTATTGCTTGATGTTGATATATTCGGTGACATTAATTCACTACCAAAGTCATCTTGGAAAATATTTTCAGTAGATATGCTTTTACGTTGTGTCATATGCTGATCAGTACTCAAAGGTTTTGTTGTTGTAGCAGTTGTAGTAGTACTGATACTAGTACCAGAAGTGTTAGGTAACAGGGAATCTTGACTACCAAAGAATACACTTGTCTTCTTCTGTGATGTTCTTCGACTATGTGCAGACAACTGGGATTCATTCACACTAATATTAGAGAATGGTGCTTCATCTGTCATAGTATCATTCACCTCATCGTCTTCCTCACCATCAAGCATATCAAAATCCCAGACAGCACATGTTCCATCACGACTACCCGTGATGATATATCGTGTTCTTGTTGACGTGACCGTTTTACTACTTGTTGACGATTTATCCATTTTTTCATAACCACCACGATTTGTGAAGGGACAACGATCAATTGAACTATAGACGGAATCAATAGCCACACAACTGATTGTATCCGAATGTGGACTTGTCAAGATTGCTTCAACTTGTGATGAATGCATATTGTAAATGGTTAGACGTCCATCCCATCGACCACCAGCAAATAACCATCTGTCATCAAGACTTAAAGCGAATAATTGTGCACCAACAATATGATTTGTTAACGATGAAAACGCAGAGGTGCTTTTGGTTTTATTCGGATTTAAACTGAACATGTTATCAAGTCTTTTATATTTTGTATTTGAAATAAATTGGATCCATGATTGATCTAACGGCCCGATGGAACTGTTTATATATAAAAGAGTAATATTAAAAAATATGTATATTAAAATTAATTGATAAAGGAATTTAGGCTGCCATGTACGTTTGAGTCTCAAGTCAGACTGATAAAATGAAATCAATTAGGGAACCTCTTCACTAGAAGAGAAATTTAGTAAGGACCCTCAGGCACAGGGTTAGAGCTGTATGCTCAGAAGAGGTAATTGAAAACGAACTAAGGATTGTATGACACCCTTATTAAAAACAGCTATCCAGAGAATTTCATCACGGAACATATCACCAAGAAAGCAGAAAAGACCATTGTCCATCTCCAAATAAGAAGCATTTATATATAAAGGACTGCAGTTCAAGGGCGACGCATCCAGTGAAGTAACTGCTAGCAAGGTAAGGAAATCTATTCAAAGAACCTTTAAAGATGATAAACTACAAGTTATTTTTCTGCACTACCGGTTGTGATTCCCCGATTGAAAGATGAAGTATCTAGACTAACTAGCCACTCCTACCAAATCAAATGGCCTTGTGGTGGAGCGAGTTATATTGGCCGTTACTCTAAGAACTTGATTTTTTGTGCTCACTAGGAAACACCTACCAGTGTGGCTAAATAAAGGTGTAGTAAGAACCATGAAGAGTTCGATATTAGACCAACTGGTCCATACCGACCACAATGCCAACATTGAAGAATCCGTCTCTATCATCTACCTGGTACCAGCTAATTTTCAGAAAGCATCCAGGTACCAATTACTCGAAATAGAAGAGTCTATCTAAATTCGTCGTCTAGGAATAGACTTCCATCTGCATGCATGGTTAGCAAGCACTCTACAGGCTGACTGACAGGTTTCAATGTAGAGCTTCGCACAGACCTACAGCAGTTCGAATTACCACTCTCCTTCCATGTACCACACAAAGTATGAGAAGAGAGTAAGTAAAGACAGGTTCATCAAAAAACAGAGAGATGATAGACAGAAATATGAGGCAAAAAAGGTAACCAGGGAAAATAATGTAGGATTTCACCACGAGGTGACATTAGTTAGAAAGCAAGCGGAAAACCTTGCAGTACTGGACAGCTGTTTCGTCCTAGTTTGGGACTCTTCACAGTACGCACCCACCGGGACTGGAACACAGAACCTTCCGGTTACAAGGCGAGATCGTATTTCAGCAGGCCGGGTGTGGGGACAAATACTCGCCAAAGACATTGGCTAAGGGTAGCGCTATGTCGTGAATTGGCACAAGTGAGAATTCATGGACTGGCCATTGGATCGGGTCCCAGTGGCTCAATGGTCTACGAGCTCGCCTCGTAACCAGAGGATCCTGGGTTCGAATCCCGGTAGGTGCGTACTGCTGAAGAGTCCCTAACTAGGACGAAACAGCTGTCCAGTACTCCCAGCTGGTTTTTCAGTGTTTCTCTAACTAATGTCAGCTCATGATGAAATCCTGCAAACCAGTCAAATCCCTAAGAACCAACACTTGATAACAATATAATTTTATTGGATATTATACATCGCAATGAGTGAATGCATCTGAACCAGCCATTGAGAATGATTTCCAACAATATCACCGACTGTCTCCAGCCATTAGATTTTACCATCCCGAAGACCCTAAACAATTAGTCATTCTTTATCTCCCTACGGGGCTTTAATGAACTGTTGTGGATTTGACTGATTGATGAAGCCATGGTTTTGTCTGACCGCCACCAACTAACTCTTTTCCAACCTGGTCCCATGTCAGCTAACACTGCTCGTCGAGGAAGGCGATCGATGGCTAGTCATCATGCATAACACATTTCTTAACCATCTCACTCAATCGGTGTAGTCTCACAACCTCGTCCACTGATTTTCCCTCCTAATTAGTACTCGACCGACGCCTAACTTCAACACTGCTCACCCTATTAAACCACTTTACTTGGGAGATATAACGCAGACACTTATAATCAAAGATAGTTAGCTGGCCTTCTCATATCTTCCATTTTCAATGACCATGTCTAGCTCACATCCATAAAGGAGGACAGAGAAATGATGAGTAGTACATACGCCCCGTGATAGACAGCCAGAGACCACGTCTGAGTAATTTGGCGAATGCCGAACGAGCCTTCTGTATCCATGCTGAGATTCCGTCAACGACCAACCCTCTGGCACTGGCTGATGCAACTCCCCAAAGAAGTGAGGTTTTCATCACTCTCCACTAACCACTCCACTCCCTATATTTAAGCTAGAAGTTAGTCAATAGATTCCGGTCCTGTAGCATCACCTTACATTTCACAGGAGGAGGTGAATTGCATGCCAAACATTTAAGGATTTCCGTTCAAGGTGTTCAAAAGACTCCAATAAAACCATGGACACTTTCCAGTGTATTAAATAACTTGTAGAGCATAAAAAGTTATAGTACAATGTATTATTATATAATGATGTGACACCCCATTTTTAAATATGAAATTAACTCACCCATAGTGTTGCTGATTATTAGAATCATACAGTAAACTATACGGATCCATAGGTTCAATATCACCTTTTTCATCTGACATGAGCACTTGATCATCAGATGGTATCCAAAAATATCGATTAACAACACCTCTGTTGTTCAGCACAAAAACAGCTGATGCTAAACGTTCCCATCCAGTTTTGGCCAGATTTAACTGATTTGAACTTTTAAATGGAGCTGATAAATTCGGCTGGGTCGACATCTGATTAACCGAGTCAGTATTTAATCCACCTGTTGCTATGGATGCCATTGTTGGCAGATAATTCCCAGTTGAGAATAATCGAGTCTTTATGAAACCAGTACTACCACTACTACTAGTATTATTTTGATTATTATTATTATTGCTGCTGCTAATACTTAGTGAAGTCCGACCGGCTTCTCGGTTGATATCTGTCTCAGAAAAGGTGAAAACGCTTGAATCTGCTTTTGGCGGTCGACAGAATCCAGGGACAACAGCTAAATAAATTGAATTTAATCGTACAGTTGTATTTCTCTGCTGAGACTTCAAGAGACGAATAGATAGAGCTAAATTGTCAACTGGAGGAGATTTAACAATCATCCATTTCTTTTGAACTAAACGTTTCAATGAGCTATTATACTTCGGTATTAATTCCTTCTGTTCAACGGAGGTATGCGTTGAAAGTATTGAATTGACATATTCGTTCCCAGTGTTATCAGGTAGGATACGTTGAAAGAAGGAGGGTGTTCTTGAAGATTTTGGTGTGGGCGTGGATTCTTGAGCACATCTTGGTTGAATGGATTCAGTGTTTTGTTGTAATGTTGGGTCAGTCAGTTTTGATTCATTATTGGCTAGCAAATTGATTACTGGTAGTCTGCGTTGATTGACTAATGTTGACAACCATTCTGAATGTGTTAAACGTCGAGGATGTGGTTCCTATATTGATAGTAATATTAATAGCAACAGCAAATTATATATATATATATATACCCTCTGAAGGTATACAAGCTAACAGAAACCCAAGAACTCATCAATGGTGAGAACAGACGACCTAGTTGCTCTATTGCGAAATATATGATAGAAAAATTGGTGTTTTCACACGTCTTTTAAACCTATCTATAGAACGCGTTTGGGGATGAGGTATCCTAAATTGTGTGGAAGTCCTAGCTATCAATTAGGAAGTTTAAACTGCCTTTAAGCGTTCAAAGCAACATTTCGTTGTCGCACTATACCTTCCAAGGTAAACTTTGTTTTCATACCAGCTAGGGTAGATGTACCATTACCTCTGTTATTTAATTTAGTGATCTCCAGCTGTTATTTTGACTTTCGACATGTCCTTTTAACTTGTCCTACATATATATATATATATATATATATATATATATATATATATATATATATATTCCTATGACAAGTCCGTGTGTGATCAGATTGTTTGACAACAATACATAAGGGAACTAAATGTTTTAAAGTTGTTTATTGTGTTGTTCAAATGTTCCCCATAATGAAATCTAATATTGTGACCATTCTAGTGAGGCATTTAACCCAGGACCTTTTATATGAAAGCAACTATTCGTTTTCTTAATTTAGATTGAGTAAACAACAACTGGTTAAAACCTAAGGCGCAGGCCTGACTGAAATGTTACCCTCTCCTAAATTTCATTGGATAAGATTCGCCGTGGATGATTGATCCAACAAACATTTCATTATTTAATATATGTGTAATTCCTATTGTATAGTTGTAATAAACTGCAGGTAGTGCTACAACTGAACTATTCTCTGGATTTCTTATCTTATTCGGGTCAACCAATCTAGATTTTGCCAGGTTTTTGTTCTCGTCTAGTCTGACTGCTCTGTTCTAATAGTTTGACCTATGTATTTCACCTGAGAATCATTGTAGGCAGGGTATTAGATAAACTAAAGTGTTTTGTTTTATAGGCTCCACATGATTGTTCCTTTAACCGATGAAGTTTGTTTCTGATTGAGTTTGTGGATGGTTTGAATGTCAGCCACTTTTATTCCTTCCTTGTTAAGAATTCTGCGTAAGTTTCTGAGGTTCCGAGGGGAAATATACAAACAAACTGAG
This sequence comes from Trichobilharzia regenti, assembly GCA_944472135.2. Lineage (NCBI taxonomy): Eukaryota > Metazoa > Platyhelminthes > Trematoda > Strigeidida > Schistosomatidae > Trichobilharzia > Trichobilharzia regenti. Next base: position 3,036,015 of record OX235264.1, on the reverse strand, counting down.
GGAGTTCCCATAGGATCACCAATATCCCCAGTTGTAGCAGATATATTCATAGATAGGTGGGAAAACATAGCAACTGAAACTTTCACCCCCCCCCCCAACCCAAAGGTATTGTGGAGGTATGTAGATGACACATCCACTGTACTTGGAGCACAGAATGTAGATAGATTTTTCGAACATTCAATTCATTTATGAATTGGAAAGTCAGGAAGGGGAACTACCAATGTTAGATTGTAGCGTAAAAAGGAAAGAAGATGGGAAGCTAAGCACACTAGTGTTTACAGGAAATTCACACATTCAAACAGATATTTGGACTTCCGATCATCCCATCCTATGTCAGTAAAAATAGGATTAGTGAAATGTTTAAGTGATAGAGCACAAAAACTATGTAGCACCAAGGAAAATCTAAGACAGGAAGTGAGGCATATAAAAGAAGCCTTGAAACTTAATAATTAGTCAGAAATTATGTAGGGAAATGTAAAAATAAAATAAATAATGAGAGTAGTGATAGTGATAATAATAATAATAATAATATTAATGATGACGAGTATATCAAACATGCGCAAAATAATGACAACATCAACCATAAGGAATCTAAATCATCAGTAGTAATTCCATACAAGGAAGGAACCTCGGAAACCTTACGCAGAATTCTTAACAAGGAAGGAATAAAAGTGGCTGACATTCAAACCATCCACAAACTCAATCAGAAACAAACTTCATCGGTTAAAGGCTCAGTCATGTGGAGCCTTTAAAACAAAACAATTTAGTTTATCTAATACCCTGCCTACAATGATTCTCAGGTGAAATACATAGGTCAAACTATTAGAACAGAGCAGTCAGACTAGACGAGAACAAAAACCTGGCAAAATCTAGATTGGTTGACCCGAATAAGTTAAGATATCTACAGAATAGTTCAGCTTTACCACTCACTACATGTAATTACACGCACAACCATACAATAGGCTGGATGGGATAGGATGACAGTTTTAAAATCTAATGTCACAGGGTGAAGGGGGAGATTGATAACAGAAGCTTTGTTTATCGAATCGACTGATAGGGAACACGTGTAATAGGAGTGATTCAACATCTGTCCATCCATCCATTGTACTACCCCAACGACGACGAATAGGAGAGAACAAAGAAAACTATAAAACTCAAGTTTCAAAGTCGTGTGATTATAATTGGCGATATGATTATGAACCGCAGTAAATTTTGTTCGAAACTGTGTCATCCGGTAAATGATACTGTTTCCTCACTATGTGATGCATCTAATAAACAAACTAATATGGAATTTCATTATTTAGATTTCCTGAGCTTATTATAATAAAAGTGTGAAGCCAGCTTCAGAAAGATTGAATAAATAAACGTGAAAAAGTAGAGTCTTACTTTGAGTAGTTGAGTTGGTATTTGTCCAAAATTCTGTATCATACTTTCCATAGCTTGACGTTCAAATGCATTGTCAATTTTATCCAAGTCAATAGCACCTTCATATGTGACAAAATTGAAGACATTCAAGGCTTCAACGGCATACTGACCACGTTGTTTATAACTGTTGGTAAACAAGAAAGAAGAATTAGATGGTCAATAAGAAAGCCTTTTTGAAAACTCTCCTTAGATTCTTTGACTATAACCTGACCAGTCGTGACCAGTAGGGTGCAGCATGTCGGTTGTGAGGACAAATACTCGCAGAAGAAGAAGAAGACATTGGCTAAGGGTCGCGATATGTCGTGAATTGGCACAAGTGAGAATTCATGGACTGGCTATCGGATCGGGTCCCAGTGGCCTAATGGTCTATGGGCTCACTGGCCTTGTAACCAGAAGGTCCTGGGTTCAAACCTTGGTGGGTACGTGCTACTGAAGAGTCCCAAACTAGGAAGAAACAGCTGTGCAGTACTCCCAGGTTTTCCAATGGTTCTGTAACCAATATCAGCTCATTATGAAATCCTATTACCTGATGAGTCACGTAGATGCAGACGTTCGACAGTACACCCAACACTAAAGCTCCCTGCTTATTGAGACTTTTTAGCAACCCTGAAAGAATTAACGCAATAAAGGAAGTTAGCTGAAAGCCCGACTAACTGCAGAGCTTGATGACAAGTGCTGTAGTCTCAGGAACGAGTGCCATCAACTACGAAACCTAGGTGTAGGAATTCCTGTTAGGGAACGATTGTCTAAAAAATCATTCCCGAACGATCTAATTACAACACTAGTACTTATTTGGATATTTCATTTCACATTTCAACTAACCGTGTAATTCAAGTGTTGGTTTGTAAGGATTTGATTGATCGGTTAGAGAACCATTGGAAAAACTCCAAAGACTGCTGGACAGCTGTTTCGTCAGCCTAGTTTGGGACTCTTCATTAGTAAGCATCCACCGCCAGGGTTCGGACGCAGGACTTTCTGGTTACAAAGCAAGCTCGTAGACCATTGCAAAAGTCACTGGGACCAAGATCCAATAGCTGGCCCATGAATTGCAACTTCAGCCGATGTTTTCGGCGCGACTAGTGGTCGCGCTGTGTAGTGAACTTGTAACAACAGAAGACAAGGGCCAGGCAACAGATCGTTTTATTATGAAAATCAACACGTATTTATACATATTTCACATACATTATTATAGCTTATGCAAGTAGACAAGCGCAGTCATCTGATTGGTTGTTTATCAGAAGTTAGGCAGACAAACGCAGGCTTCTGATTGGTTGTTTCGGGATTCCTCGACAAATAGAGTTCTCTATCTGCGAATCATATTTTGCCACGTTAACTTTGCTGTGATTGGTTGTTGAATCAGCCTTGTTCATATTTTCTCACGGCCTGCTCTCACCACAAACTGACAGAAGTTGGAATTCATTGGCCACTGGTTTTGGGTCTCAGTGACTGAATAGTCTAAGAGATCGCCTTGTAACCAGGAGGTTCTGATTTCGAACCCTGGAGGTGGCTGCGTACTACTAAAGAGTCCTACACTAGATCGAGACAGCCGTCTGGCAGTAATCTCAGGTTTTCCAGTGGTTGTCCTACACATGTCAGCTTATAACGAAATCCCATAACTGAACTTGTAATTAATACTGGTTAATTTTATTGTACAGTACTTGTTTCGTAACTAAAAAACTACTAGATCTGTATAGCCAGCTACTTAATGATACAGTTGAGGTGATTTTGAGTTTTGAAACATTATTATTGTTAAACAGCACCAAAGATTTTTTTGATTACAGCTTGATTCCACACCGTATTTTTGGTACAGGTATGGAATTTTCAGCATGTGATATATCGGCAGCCCAAACTTTGCAGGCCGACCATAGATATCAGGTGTGCGTCGGCAGAGGATCGAACCCCGGACCATGTGCATGGTCGGTGAGAGTCCTAACCACTGTGCCACCGACGTACGGTGGCAAATAATTATCTTTTACTGTCGTCGAGACATTTTGGGACTGTGAGTCACTCAGGGAGTTTCGGTTATGTATACAGCAGAATAAAAGGATTTTTTTCCTGCGTTCAGATCACAACATGTCGGTTCTGGTCGTTAAATGTCCTATTGACTGCTACAAACTACTGAATATCCATTGAAATTGTACCATGGTGGCGTTTCATCTGGGAAAGCGACCAAAAATCAACGTAGACTGATGGAATTCAGTCAATACCACGATCACAGAACAGACACAAGTTATTAGCTACCCCCTAACGACCAACCCATGTATCAGTTAACGTCATACTGTATCCAAAAGCAACAGTTATTGAGTTGTACGGCGTATTATTCAGTTTCTTTCCGTCAACATATACCAACCAGTTCATATACAGGTCAGGCAAACAGGTGTCCGTCATAGTGAATTCCACTGAGTCACATATGAGGCTAGATAGTCACCGATAACACTGACTTACAGTGGCTCTACATACCGCAAATTAGTAGAAGTCAAAATTCACGAATCACTGGATTCCATCTCAGTGGAAAGATAGTCAACTGATTCTCTTCATCACTTAAAGGCCAAGAAATAGCTGTTTAGCACTTTCACATTTCCAGTAATTTTTGATCTTGCCTGGAAAGAATTTTATCAATGGAATTCATCACTTATAACTTAATTAAATTGCATGTCTTTATGATGCAAATCTACTAGTTGACAAGCGGTCATATGATTAGTATAAGAAATTGTCACATGTTTGCTAAAGAACTTTTCACTTCATCAGATTACATATTCTACAAAGAGACATAATGACGTAAAAGTGTGTTAAAAATACTTCTTATATAATATAAAAATGCTTACTGTAATAAAATTGAGACTAGATCAAAACAAGTAGTAATGTACTGACAGAAGACAAGGACCAGGCAGCAGATCGTTTATTGAGAAAATCAACAGGTATTTATAGATTTTTATGTACATTATTGCTAACGGAGAAGGAACCTCTTCTGATTGGTTGTTTTTTTTTTGCTGAAGGTTCTCCTGTTATCTCTTTGTGGCCATTTCTCAGAAAATCAAGCCATATGTCTGTGATACATATTTCCACACTTTAAATCCTCCGGGATTGGCTGGCGATTTTCTCAAGGTTAAGCTTTGTTATTGTTTTTCTCATGATCCTGATTCGGGACTTAAATAGTGACGTAAACTGTTGTCTACAACTTCGCTTAGCATACAGCTCTCACCACAGTAGTACTCCAAAAGGTACAGATACGAACTCAGTCAATCCTAATAAAGGTTTTAAGCTTAGACATTTTCTCTCTTATTGGAACTGGCTCCTTTATCTTTGTCATTTTAACGATTGTTCGATTATCAAGATTTCTATCTCAAGTCCTAGAGCGCTTTGGGTTCCCATTTTAAATTTTATCAGTCTACGATACACTCAAGCTTGTTTTGACTGGACACTAGGCAGTAAGCGACTAGTATCCAATTAAATTATCTATTACAGTCATAAAAGAGGTCAATTTTGAGCCCGAACAGCTCAGTGGGGATAAAGTCTCTGACTGTAGGACTGGACCACCAGGGTTCGAATCTCAGAAGAGACATAAGTTCCTCGAAGATTATAGGGACACCTTGTTGACTGTTGAGTACTAGTCACGAAACCAAAGTCAGGCAAGGCTTCTTGTCAATTGGTTCCAATCACCTAATAACACTCATGCTTCTTTAGAAAGCTCTATCAGAAATGTATGCAGAGGAACATGGGAAGACGTGGTGTTTTAGGGTATGTTAGAGACAACAGACGGTGAATTCACTTGCGCTGTTGAGAACGATTTTGGTCCAGATCACCAATAGTCTCCAGTCATTGGTTTTTAGACTCCCCAGGACCTTAACCAGGTGGTCTGCTCCTCTCCACATGGCTCAAACCAATTGTCGAAGACTTCACAGACTGATTTCAGCTTTAGATTTGACCACCCTTAATTGATTTCCAACCCATCCCTATGTCAGCTAACATTCCTAACCGAGGAAGGCGCTGGCTTAGCTTAACAACTTCATCAATTGAACTACTCTCCTTGCCTAACAATCTACGTCTAGTCTCAATATTACTCACCATATTACACCACCTAACACTGGAGACAGAACGCAAACATCCGTGATCAAAAACAGCCAGCCTTACCAGATGGTTGGGGGACATCGGCAGGAAGCCTTGGTTGACCTAGGTTTCGTGCTAGTTGGCACTCGTCACGATTGAGGTCAACTGTAGTATTTTTTCTATTTTTTTATTTTTGATTACAGCTTGATTCCACGCCATATTATTGGTACAAGTATGGAATTCTCAGCATGTGATATCGGTAGCCCAAATTTTGCAGCCTGACCATAGATATCAGGTGTGCGTCGGCAGGGGATCGAATCTCGGACCATTAGCATGGTCGGCGAGAGTTCGAACCATTGTGCCACCAACGCACGTCTATGACTGGAGCACTATCTGGAGCGGGTGCGAATGTCAAGAGGGACATAAGTTCCCCTAGGGTATAGGACAAATCTTGCAGACTGCTGAGTATCGACTAGCACGAAACCTATTTCCAGGTAGGGATTCCTGTCGACTGCCTCCAACCATCTAATACTTATAATTCACAGTGCACCGTGATGGCAAGCCGCCAAGAACAGTGGCCATATTGCAAACTTGATTGGTAGAATTCAGTCTGCAGTGTCCATAAAAAAACAGCCAACCTTTTCACATTTTCCACTTCCAATGGCCACGTCTCACAGCCATGAAAGAGTACGGAGAGAACTGCTGTGCTGTGCGAATCCTCTTTGATCGATAGCCCCCCGGATATCATGTCTACGCCAGAGATGATGTAGGTTGACAAATGCTATTCGAGTTTAGACTTAATCATCAATCACTACATTGGGGCTGACGCAACATGCTCAAACATTCCATACCTTATTTCTAAGCTAGAAGACAGAGCAGTCCACTTTCTAGAGGTGAACTGCAGGCCAAATATCCGAGATTTTCCACTTTAGGTGTGTTCAGAAGACTCTGCATTTCGTCAGATGACGACTCCCAAATAGAAAAGAAAACATGCCTCCTAAATTCCACTGCGAGTCACTGTCAACCAAGCGAACCTTCACATATCATTCAAGGCAATTTCGAAAAAGAAAAAAAGAAACCTCTTACCCAAAGATTAAATCAATCCATTCGTTTAAATGTGCAGAAACGTAGTCAGATTCTAGTGCACCACGATGTTTACGTATAAATTCTTCTGGTGTAGATGCCCAAGCCGGTAGTTCAACATCATTGATACGTGTATGATTTTGTTGAAGACAGCCCAAATCAAAATCTTTTGTTTTGAAAAAGAGAAGAGCAAAAGTGGAAGATGATATTTAGAATTATGGCTACACGTATATATCTTTGAAATGAAATCGCTTTGTTTTGAGACAGAAGGTAAGAAGTATCATCAATAACACTTGGCTGCATGAATTCAAGTAGAGTACCTTGATCAGTGCTAAGTATTTTCTCAGCATTCCTCTTACAGTCAAACATCGCCATAGTGCGTCTTGTTCGACAAAATCAAATGCCGCTTTCAGGAAATATATCAATTGTTGGATGTTGGTGAGCATGCTTGTGTTGCAGAATCTGTCGAAAGGTGAAGACATGATCAATATGCACTATTCCTGGTCTAATGCCTGCCTGGTTCTCCTGCGTTTGTTTCTCCAAGCACCACTTAGTTTACACATGACTATTGAGCCTGGAACTTTAATTAATATATTTGTCAAGTTAATCCCCCTGTGATTATCACAGGAAGACTTGTCTCCTTTCATGCATATCGGGATAATCAGTGACTTACACCAGCCCGCAAACTGTTTTTTTCAGCTAGCATTGTTTTTAAAGAATATCCATGGTCAAATGTGCGTAAAAGACATACCTCAGTAATCTGCAGTCCTACAAGAGGTTTGTCATTCACTTGAATATTCCACTGTTCATGGAAGTAAACAATAGACAGGAAGTTCAGCGAGGAGACTCTTTTCGGTAAGTTCAATCTCCTCTTTAGCAGTACAAACGCATTTATATCCAATCTCTTTTTCATAAAATAGGGCAGTAACAAAAGTGACGAGTTGTCACACTCATAATTATTAATATTAGTCCATGTCTAGGAGGATTTGAATAAGTGTATACGAGTTACGTAATAAGATGAATAATTTAATGAGTGAGTTGTAATCAGGATGCATAGAGAAACGAAGGAAAATATGGAATTATGTAAAAATTATAAAGAAATACACGAGTTGCTAGGGAGCTGAAAAATAAACAAACAAAATTCAGGTCAGTAGAATTCAACAAGTATGTTACCATGATGGTGGTTGTGGTTGAGTAATTCTCTTTTGTATGCGGGGTTCCGGTTTCTTCCTCTGAATAGCTGGAGCTTCAGCAATACAAAGAAGACGAAAGCGTATTACCCTTGGCAGGTTATTCTTCACTTTATATATTGACTAACACTAACAGCTATTTTCAATGTTAGATGGTTGGAGGCAATCGGCAGGAAAGCTTGTCTAACCTAGGCTTTGTGCTAGTCGGCACTTACCACTCAGCAAGATAGGAGTATCTGCAACTTTGAAGGAAGTCATGTCCCTTTCTGAGATTCGAACCCGTGTCACCTAACGTTGCAGTCAGAGACGTTACCACTGAGCCAATTGGGCTCGCGTCTGACCTCCTGTAGGACTGTATTAGATATTTTTGATTGGATACTGGTCAGGAACTAGTGTAATTTGTCTAGTCCTATCTTTGGTGCGGACAGAATTCTATCAGTCAAGTTTGCACTGTGGCCACCATTTTGGGTGGCTCACCGTCACGGTGTACTGTGAATCGTTGATATTAGATAGTTGGAGGCATTATAGGCTGGAGGCTGCAGCATCCAGGATGACGCAGGTTCGAATCTCAGAAGAGACACGAGTTTCTTCAAGGTAGTTGCAGATACGCCTTGCTGAATAGCAAGTGCCAACAAGCACGAAAACTAAGTCCAAGGCTTCCTACCGATTGCCTCAAACCATTTATATCAACAATCTACAGCACACTATGATGGCGAGCCACCTAGCGTGCTGGCCACATTGCAAACTTGACTGATAGAATTTAGTCTGCACCAAAGATAGGACTAGACACATATTACGCTAGTTACTGGCTAATATCTAATCGAAAATTAACAACTATATTGGTTATAAATCATCCGTTTTGTTTCTACCCTTGAAGAACTGCATACAAATGCGACTGTAAATTTAAGGAAAATGAATTCGCCGAAAAGAACCACATCGCTGAACTACTTGTTTCGTTTTCATTATTATCATTCCATTGTTCACATAACGGATTGAAGAACTAGATCCATATCTCTGGGGAACACTTCCGCTCCTTCAAGACTGTGGATACGTCAGAAAGCAAAAGTCATGAAAAGGCATAAACAAACACTTACCATCATTATTTTTCAAGAATTCTGGTAAAAAGAAAAACTCTGGTATCAATTCTTTATTATCACATGGATTGTCTAGAATAAAGCGCCAAGCATTTGGAATGGAATAGAATTGACGATCGGCAACATCGAATCTGTAAATGTAATTGTTTCAAGAAAAACAATCATTAATTAAGGACTAATTTGAATAAATTCTTGACCAAGAACTGATATCATTTAGAGAGTTATTGAAAAAATATCAGGGAGTACTGAACAGCTGTTTCTTCCCACTAGTTTGAAACTCTTTAGCTGAAGAGTTTTGCTGAAGTTCTAGTAAGATCTCATGACCAGTGGACTCACCAGTTCAGGAAGAAGCACAAATATTCGCCACAAATATTACATATTCAGGCCGATTCTGTATGGCTGAATGGTCTGCGAATTCGTCTTATACCCGGAAGTTCCTGGGTCATAACTTCGTGGGGTTTGTACGATTGAAGAGCCCCAAACTAGGACGAAGTAGTCTTCCAGTACTCCCCGGAGTTCAATGCTTCTATAACCGATATCAATTCGTGATCACATTTGAAACCAGTCAAATCCCTAGAGACAAACTCATAAACATTTTTTTGTTATATTCATTTGACTGCTGACGAAGATTTTAAAAGTGATTTGTGATAGCGTGGTGTGTACTACTGACAAGATTTACCAGTAGTATATAAAGAGGAGTTCATAAGTATACAAAAATATCAAACAACCGAGAGATAGATTTCTCGTCAAAGAGAGGAATGAACCAGTGTATTGCGGCAAAACATGGAAGACACGGAAAGTGGAGGACAAAGAAACACAATGGCTAGGACAGAGGTAGCAAAACACGGAAGATCTGTGCAAATGGCGTTTTATTAGGACAGTTGGCCATTTCAAAAACCATTCCTTTATAATAAAGTCAGCACTGAAGAAGTTATCTAGAGGGATAACTAAACAGTTAGAACTAAACTATCCAACTGAGAGAGGAAAACAACACCAAAAACATCTGTGTTCTCCATTATTTGAAAATTATTTGCTGACACATTTATGCACATCCGTTATCGATGTTAGACGGTTGGAAACAGTCAACAGGAAACTGCAAACCTAGGTTTAGTGATTATCGACACATACTAGCAAGGCGTACCTGTAACACTGGTGGAAGAACTGATGCCCCCTCGGAGACTAAGACCCACGTCATCCGCAGCTACCGTCATAAATGTGGCTTTGAATTTCACTGGAGACAACAGTTCCTTCAAGGTTACAGATAAACCTTATTAACGAGTGGCTGCAAGCATAGAAGGTGGGTACAGGACTACCAAATGATATGACAGCCATTGGTAAACCAACCAGTACTGTCTCTTTTTGGGACTATTCATTAGTACGTACCCACTGTGATCCGAACCCAGGACCTTCCAGTAACAAGGTGAACTCAAAGGCCATTCAACCACTGGAACCCAATCCAGTGGCTAACCTGTAAATTCCACCCTCCGACAGTTCGTGATATGTATATCGCTACCACAAACAAATGCCATAGGCGAGTAACTGATCTCTTACCTGATTTGCTAGACCTCACTGGTTACAACTTCTCACTAAACCTCCAGGTAACTTAGTGTACAGAGTCAGTCACTAGTGAGCGTCGGATAGCAGAGATCTGATTGGTAACAGGTTTGATCACGAGTTGATATTAGTAAGAGATTACCTTCAGACACCAAATAATAATTAGAAAAGTGTACTGGGATGATAGATTCGCCTCCTGGATTTGTGATAACACTGCATTTTAGTCAGCACCAAGACTAAGGACTGTACATGCGACATCTGATTGGTCCGTAGTTATTGATCAGTGTTCATGTGTGATTTTCTGCTAGTGTATCAAATTCATAAGTCTCACCTTTTTACAGCGATGACATTTCTTTCATTGACATTAGCCTTCCGTCTTTACCAGACTTACTACCCAGGATAAGCAAGGTTTCGGAGTGCACCACAGCCGGGAATCGAACCCTTGACCAAGTGAGTGCTCAGGAAGAATTCTACTACAACAACAAAACACACAGATATGCATGTGAAGTGTGCATATTGGTAGGTAATAGGTGATGAAATTGAAATAAATGCCTGGAATGTAACTGAGGACTTAGGCAGGCAATCTTCAGAAGAATAAGCAACTGACAGGCTAAGTGAATCACAGTTTATCAGGTTACAGGAAAATATACAATGAGGCATTAAAAGTTGTACTTACTTATTTCCATGTAAATGAATATGATAGGTTGTAAATGGTTCCAGACGAACAAGATAATGAAGTACACCAGCAGCACTGGAGTAATGGGTTCCATGATGAAATCTCTGCATTATTCCACTTGGATCCTCAAAAGAATTATATCTAGTGAGAATTCAAAATAGCAAACCGGTAGAAATTAACTTTAAATATTGTATTTGATGAAGGAAAATCATCGCTAATGTGAATAAATGGAAAATATCTGGATGAGAACAGGATAATATAATAAGCGAGCAATGCTGTTGTCTTCAATTAGATCTTCTTCAGGCTTTACTCTAATTTACATTGACTTATATATAAGAAAACTTTTAACCAATGACAGATGATTTTGTGGATCAAACAATAATAATAATAATGTGGTAAATATTTTGAACGTAGTTAATAACGATGATTATAATGATAACAAAATATTGATAACAAGGTTTATGCAGGTGGCGATAAGAATAACACAGGTAGTGAGAGATATGTGTGTATATATAGACAATTCAATGCAATACATAAATTAGGCCACATCCCAAAAGTTACATAATACTCAGGATGAAGTGGACAGATAATCAGAGTTTAAATAAATATCATAAAAGTATGAAGGAGATGGAGAATAAGAAAGGGTGGGGGTATTTTAAACAGAATTTACCCAGGCCAAGTGAGAGACAAAGGTAGAACAAACTTCTTTTTTCGTAAGCAAAGACACTGGGAATGTTTTCTTGAATTATTTCTTATAGCTTCGGCTATGTGTAAAATCTGGGTTCGAATTCCGTTCAAAAGGTTCGATGGAGTGCGACAGATAACTTTGAAGGCACTACTTCTGTCCACCTGGTGACCACTATCAATCAAGTGCGTCAAAATAGAACTTCTTATAGATTTTATTTGAAATTTTCTGAACCATGAAGGTAGATGCTCATTAATGATGCATTTGCCGAGCTGTCTAGTTGCCGGCTCTATGTGGCTGTCTTCACAGGAGCAGATAAATTTATAGACACACATAGAAATGGCACAGCTAAGTAGCTTATCTTTCACTTGAGCGATCATAATTGGTCGACAGCTGGAGAATGACAAACAAAAGGTGGCGGTAGTATAAGTCCGTTTTAATGCAGTCAGTGAAGCGCCTAATTTGACTTAAATTCACGCTCTTTTCGTAAAATTTTGTTGGATGTATGCTTACATAGACTGTGTATATCACGAACTAGTGTCTATTGCTGAAATGCTTCACATCTTTGTATCACACAAAATATCATTGCCCAAACTAGACCTTTAAAGACAATCAATTAGGACTATAGCGGTAAAGTTTCGACTCTTTCCACAACGGCGATGTCAACATCCATTACGCTTCACTTTACGAGTCAGTGTATCCTCTTGTCTCAGTCTGACGTTATGAAGAATCATAAAAGCTGACGTTTTGACTGATACTATTAACCCCACGAATAGAATCTAAGGATTACAAAACAGTAGACCATACATATCCCGAAATGGGAAAAATTCACTGTCTGAATATTGTTTAGCTGAATGGTACAACTGTGAAACATGTAGAAATAATAAAGGCTATAGACAGTTAACTTCATGTTACGATTAATCCTGAACACAGTCTCTAGAGGGAAAATGACGCCTTCTCGATTAAACCAGCCAACTTAGATAATACAGTCACATTAATGTCCTTTAAACTGTGTATACAGTGTTATATATGTGAATTTTCAGACCAGCAAGAAACCCTAGGGACGAAGTATCCATGAACCTACTGTCACCGTAGTCAGAGAGAAATGAAGGTGAATAAGAAATACGCTGAGAAGAAATTTGAATGACATCGCCCGCCAGGCCGGAACTCAATTGGAACTCGAATGAGAAACGAAGAGTTAGGCGACCTACGCTGACATGTGAGAAGATCATATGAGGGGAAAATGAAGGCTTAAGTGCAATCGTGAGGCCGGTAAGACAGTGAAATCTGGAAATGCTGCTGCAGACTGACGATGCTCCACTCGAGACCCAAACAATAATTATCTAATTTAATTTAGATTTTCCCATTGATTGATTGGACCGAAGTGCTCGGTCTCAGGTTGACATACCGGTTCCTTTTGCAGACGCCTCGACGATGTCCGGTCACGTAACTTGTAGTCAGTTGGTGGATGATGACTAACAGTGGAATCCAGGATGTACATTTCGTCCTATTCGGGACTCGTAACCTGCATTTGCCGGCTAATCACCATCAACCAACTGACTTCAAGGTACAAGACCAAACGTTGTCGAAGCATTTGCACAAACAGCCAACGTGTCAATCTGAGACCAAGCACTTTGGTCCAATTAATCTACGGAAAAATCAAAATTGAATTAAATAATTAATATGACTCTTTTCACAAGAGGTGACTGTCGTGATCCAAGTGATCTAGTGTATAACGCTTTGACGTTCGAAACTTTGGGTACTGCGTTCGAGCCTCAATGGGGAACACCATCACTCACTGGGGAATGCAGGTACATCCAAATGACGAGTCCCGAATAGGACGAAGTGCGCATCCTGAATTCCACTGCTAGTCATCACCAACTAATTGAATTCAATCAACAGAAACTCTAAAATAGTTTCAATAAATATCAATTTATACACATTAAGAAATAATAATTGACTAATTAAATTTAAACTAACTTGTCTCTAACTATATCGGTGAATTTAGGATTTGCCAATCCTATTGGACGTGAGAGAACACGAAATGCTTTTTCAGACGTTAGATCGATCTCAGATGATGTGTAATCAGCCAGAATCCAAGGGAACTACAATTTGAGATAAAGAAGCGTAATAATAAAAATCGTAAATACTAACTAGTAATAAGGTGTGGTAGTAGTAGTAGTAGTAGTAGTTTTCATTGAAGGTTGCTCAGACACCCGTGAATACAGGCTGATGAACCAATGAGATTTATTTATTTATTCAGCACTTTTTAAAGGAGTGATTCATAATGGGTGTTTCGTCCCGCTCGGTTCTCATCAACTGCCTATGCTTGTATCCCACTGAATAGTGATGTTCCTAGTGCATCTTAAAAAAAATACTTAACACCTCATATGACAAGATATTCTTCACACACTTCGGACTTTGTAGAGTTTGTGATTCATTACAGTGAAGATTTTGTCGTGAAGGCCTGTTAGTCAGAGTGTTATTGAATTTCAGGGAGCTTTGTTCACCTTCAAACTCACCAGGAATTGAATTCAGCGTCTTCAGGTGATTGTGATCAGCAAGCCGTCCATTCAGCAACTAGTTTGTGATTCAGTGCCTCATGAATTCTAATTTCTGTCAACCCGTGATATTGCCCTACAGACATCCAATGCCATCAATCTCACTGGACACCTCAGTATGAAAGAATTCTGGTGAGGTGCCACTTTAGCAGGATTCAATGCATATGCACAGAGAATACACTTGAAGATGTAGGAAGTATCCCTGTCGAAGCTCTGATTGGGAACATTTCCCCAGACAAGTTCACACTATCATGGCCTATTTCCCAATGAGGTAGGTAACAGGCTATCCTGCATGGGTGATCATAATAGTGTGATACTTAGACAAAGATTGAAACAAATGGCCAAAAAGACTATTTGTGCACCTAAGATCTGGATAATTGAGAACGTGAGGCTTAGCCCTAAGAACATGTGAAAATGTGATTGGAACGAAGACGTTTCCAGTGTGCTTCGGAATACTCTTTCTTATCCATACAGCTCTTCAAAAACCCTGATTCTCAAGTTTGTTGTGGCAAGCTTAACATAAACTTAGACAAACATATCAAGCTCTATCACTGTCACAGGGTTCTCACTGCTTTTTTCAAAGGACCTTCTATAGCAATAAGTTATAAAAAGAATAAAAGACGACACATCGAAGAAAAATTCCACACAATTCATATTAAAATGCAAGCTTTGGCGTTTGTTTCGAATTTCTGTGAATTTTCAATGAATACAAAGGACCTGAATATATATATATATAATACCAGTTTCAGGGACTGATCTGTCAGGAAAGTGATGTTATTTTGCTTGATGATAAACATCAGTAAAATCGAAGGTGTATATTTCGTCCCTTTCGGGACTCATCATCTCAGCAACTCTATAACATCTTACATAGAGGCTGCCTATTGAATAGAATAGAAAATAACAGTCTTATTCAGAGGAGTGTTTATATAATGTACAGAATTTTCAGCGGAGTTGAATGCACGATATTTTCTCTATATCCAGGATTTTTAAATAACACATTAAATTGACAGTAGATGGGGTAACAAAGCGTTGCCTGACTCGTAGCACAAACCAATCCATTATGATGACACCTCTTCTATATCTCCTTCCTGGAATGCACAATGTTTTGGTTGAAAGCCAAAAATAAAAAGTTCAGGAGTACAATTTCAGAACCAAGGAGGACACCGCTCAGGAACAGTTATCTAACAGTACTGCAATACGTTGCCCCCACCCCCACGACTATTCATTTTCTCAAGCTTAAAAGAAGCTAGTGAACACCATCAGGTCGTTAGTACTTTAGATACTCGCAAGAGTGAATTATACTACTATAAGTGAACCATGGACATCACTCAGGAACAGTTATCTCATGTACTGGGATTAAGCTCCCATCCATTGAAGATATCGCTTTTTACCATGTTCAATAAAAATTGGCGAGTCAGAAGTTGGAAGCCTTTTTAAATAGCCCCCTGAGTAAACAATACTATTAGAGGTCATATTTTATTGGATGAAAACAAATTGGACTGTAGGAATCATATACAGTATATTGATACAAAAGAATTTTGGAAGCCAAAAATTTTAAACATGGCGCCTGGTTCAATAAAAATTCAAATCATACAGTAAAAGAAACCAGTAGTAAATTTTACTAAATCACTTACCACAGGATATTGACCAAGATCATTAAATGTTCGTCCAGCTATTGTATTCAAACGCATAAGATATTCAAAATTTGATATTTCTCTATTAACCCAACGCTAGAAAAGATAAGAACACAAATGGAAAATACTTACTAATCTTTTAGTTATATAAATGAGTGCGTTAAAAACCAATTCATTCGAAGTAAACTTACTTTGTCTCCAAACAAAGCACTCTTATTTAATAACGCATACCAGCAAACGACCAGGTCTAACCACTAACGTGCCTTTGAATCGAAATATATTTTTTTATATTATAGCTTGATTCCACACGGTATTTATGGTACAACTATGGAATTTTTAGCCCGTGATATCGGTACCCCAAATTTTGCAGGCCATTGACATCATGTGTGCATCGACAGGGGATAGACGTCGACGAGAGTCCTAGCCGCTGTGCCACCAACGCACAGAGGAGGCGGTCTCCACGCGCCGACCGGGCTGTTACATGGCCATTCACAGGTGCTATCCCGCTACCGCACCACGCGGGGACGTTTTCTTGCTGGGTTTCCCATCTGAGCCGGTGCGCCCCTCGACCTGGACAACCTGTCCTCCGACAGGTCATCCATATCGGCGCCGTGTTTAGTGTGAACATCCGATCAACATGCGCACTCATATGCCAGAACTGTTGGTCCCGCGGAATTCCTCACCCTGGCCTCCAAGTAGCTAGATAATAGGCGTACACCACCACGCTACGTTTATATCACTAGGGATCATGTTCTACATCGAATTCCGCAGCAATCTATAGATTCATACTCTACGATGGAGGCAATCGGCAAGAAGCCCTGGATTTGCATTTCGTGCATCAACAATAAGGACCAGAAACATGATACTAGTTAACCCCAGTAACCATTAAAGTCCTATAATATACCGATTGAGAAGGCGAATAGCCCAGTAGTATTACTTCTGATTGCAGCATTAAATAATGCGGGTTCAATCTTACAAGGAAAATCAATTCCCCCCAAGGTTGTAGACAAGCTTTACGAAAGAGTGTCAAAAGGAAGATAGTCCTAAGTTCATAGCTTCCTACCGACTACTCCTACCCGTCTAAAAGAAGCCCGTCACAATAGCAAGTCTTCTAGAATCGTGATCGACCACACTACAAATTGACGGATAGAATTTAGTCAACACTAAGACTAGGGAATAGACAAGTCACGCTGAATACTCTCCAGTGTAATAGCCATATTTGGTTAGAAACTGGGAAATGTGGACACCTAGTGCTTCACTTGAGCAGATTATTACCAAAGCAATCTGAGAGCAATTAAACTTTGTATCTCACTGGTGATCACTTTTCGGTACTGAGTCTAGACACAAATTCCTGATCCATAGTTGTCAGTGAACGCTAGGAATTACTGTTATCTTTAACTATTTTCACTTTCGATTTTGTCACCAACTGGCATCCGCTGGAGAATCACTGAGAATTAAGTAGCCTTGGACGGCAGTTTCGTCCTTGTTTGACACTTTTCATCAGCATGGATGTATGACCCCACAAGATATATGGAGTTTTATTTATTTTTTACAATGATGTCATATCTTTCTCAGACCAGAATGTATTCACAAATATGATATTTTTGACAGTAGGTTGTAGGCATGTTCAGGTGACTTTTGAAATTATCAACCAACCTCCAGAAATGCGACATACACCGATTTAATTCCATTATGGGTAAATTTTGTTTTTGATAAAGTCTCACAGTGTTGTTATACAGTAATGTCTACTGATGACGTTTCGAGCGCAATTTATTGCTCCTAATCATATCAAGGTAATCACACGACTTCCTAAATTCATTTATATAGTTCCATTGTTTTTCTCTTGATTTTCACTTGATTTGATTGGTAATAGTATTTTCCATATTTCAGGTATGAGTGACGAGTCATTCCTATTGCATGTGTTGGGTGTAGACTCGATGAACAAGGATTCAGTAATCAACCTCTCTCTCCACCTACTTAGATTACTTACACACAACCCCACAATAGGGTGGGAGGGGGTTAAAACTCTAAAAAGTAATCTAGATAGGTGGAGAGAGAGGCTGGTTACTGAATGCTTGTTCATCGAGTCTACACCCAACACATGCAATAGGAATGACTCGTCACTCATAGCTGAAATATGGGAAATACTATTGTAACAACAGAAGACAAGGGCCAGGCAACAGATCGTTTTATTATGAAAATCAACACGTATTTATACATCTTTCAACTACATTATTATAGACAAGCGCAGTCATCTGATTGGTTGTTTAGGTAGACAAACGCAGGCTTCTGATTGGTTGTTTCGGGATTCCTTGACAAATAGAGTTCTCTCTGCGAATCATATTCTGCCACGTTAACTTTGCTGTGATTGGTTGTTGACTCAGGCTTGTTCATATTCTCTCACGGCCCATATTAGTGACCTAGACCTTAACGTAGATTAGTGCCAACCAATCGGCTAGCAGCCTGCTCTCACCACACTCGTCCCCCCGTCAAATACGTGCGACTGAAGTCGGCTTGATCTACTTGGTGCAGGCGTCATCGTTGGCTTGTCTCGCTGTATCCATTTCTGGAGCTCGCTGACGTTCACGCGCCTCTCATTGTTCGCCATTGCGACTGTGTCTGCGTAACCCCATCTCGAAGTGACCATATATGGTCCTTCCCACTTTGGAAACTGTTTGCCTGACCCTGTCGAACATTCGTCCATACTTCGGCGCACACTTTCATATGCTGCTTTCACCCGACCTCCCAGCAGCGTCCCAAGTAGCAGCTCCATCGCTGACAGATCTTGAACGCCACTCAACTGCGCAGAAGCCTTGAAGTCCTGCCCGAAGATCCATATGTCTCCATCAAAAACAGCAGGGCATAGGCATCCCATTTGTCGGTAGGCAGCGACACCAAATGTAACAACAGAAGACAAGGGCCAGGCAACAGATCGTTTTATTATGAAAATCAACACGTATTTATACATCTTTCAACTACATTATTATAGACAAGCGCAGTCATCTGATTGGTTGTTTAGGTAGACAAACGCAGGCTTCTGATTGGTTGTTTCGGGATTCCTTGACAAATAGAGTTCTCTCTGCGAATCATATTCTGCCACGTTAACTTTGCTGTGATTGGTTGTTGACTCAGGCTTGTTCATATTCTCTCACGGCCCATATTAGTGACCTAGACCTTAACGTAGATTAGTGCCAACCAATCGGCTAGCAGCCTGCTCTCACCACACTATTACCAATCAAATCAAGTGAAAATCAAGAGAAAAACAATGGAACTATATAAATGAATTTAGGAAGTCGTGCGATTACCTTGATATGATTATGAGCGGTAATAAATTGTGCTCGAAACGTCATCAGTAAACATTACTGGATAACACTGTGAGACTTTATCAAAACAAAATTTACCCTTAATGGAATTACACTCAACCACAGTGCACAAGTTTTATTCTTATATCAATGATACACCGATTTATAATGAGAATATTATTGTTTAGATACATTTTGCATCCGTTACGTATCAAACGACAAGAAGGACGAACTCAGCTATCAGAGTTAAACCTAAATTGTTCTGTATTGATTGAATCTTGTTTTGGAGCGTGGTACTCTAACGACAGAAGACAAGGGCCAGGCAATAGGTCGTTTATTAAGAAAATAAAGAGACACTCATAGATTTTTATGTACATTATTATTGGCATTATCTTAAACAGAGAAGCAGCGACTTCTAATTGATTGTTTTCTTGCTCAAGGATTTTCTCTACTGCTTGTGACCGTTTCTTAGAAGGCTAAGCCATATACCCGCGAATCGTATTAGCACACGTTAAGTGTGCTGTGATTGGTTGGTGAGTTCCTCAAAGTTAAGCTTTGTTTTCTGTTTCTCACGACCCCGATTCGGGACGTGAACACAGACAATTTTTGGCTTGCAGCAAGTTTTCACCACAGTACTAGACCCTTGTTAACATATTTTACCTCCTAGTATAGAGGCTTTGTGTTATGACTCTCGATTGATGATAGCTTACAGTGGGATCCAAGACAAACATCTCATCCTCTTTCGGACTCAGCAACTAGATTCGCGTGTATTCAAAATGACTAATGATTGTACCCCGTAAAATCCTAACTCATTTCAAATCCTAATCTGCTACCCATTAGGCAACTCCAACATGGGAACTGAAACCTTACGTGGGACGAACGCTTCGGCGATAACTTAAGTTTGATGTCACATAAAACTCCAGCAAAATTACCACATCTGAAGAAAATCATCGTAACATGGTTTCATATTATACCTAATTTCTAAGTCCTTAATTACTTTAAATTCAATTTTATATACCACAAGGAGACAAGAGAAATAAAAAAATTACATAACAAGGGAACATAAATCGTAAATTAGAAGGAAACACAGAGGCAGTATTCTTAACATGAAGTATGTTTAAGATAATCTTGTATGATTGACAGTTCAGAGAAAGATAAATCTTGTCTGTTTCATACAAAGTTTGCATTTCAACTCTCTCTCTCTCTCCCTCTCATCTCCACTGTACGCCCGCCTCCCTTGTCTCTCATATAAATATATCCTAGTAACATAATGAATAACGATAACAGGAGAATTGAATGGTTAGATACACGACAGGATTCAACCAATCCTCCTGACATCTTTCCATCATTATGTTACTTTCACTACCTTAGAAGATTTTATTACTCTATCGTCATTTTATAACTTCTAGATAATTACACACACAAGCATAAGAAAGTGAATCAGGACAAGTTAGTGACGTAAATCCAAACGAAACTCTGGAGGGCATAGAATATGACGATACACTAAGTTAAAATGCATCACAGAAATTCAGAATAAACGCACACACACACACACACAGAGATAGACGGGGAGTGGGAGTAAGTGGGAGAGCAAGACGAAGAAATCTGGTGGGTTGATGGATTAGGGTAGCGGGGGTTAGGTTGGTTAGTGAAGGGAAAGAAGCACTTAATTAATGCCAGAACACTGTAACAGTCACCTGCTGTTTTTACAATATGTTTATAGTGAAATAATTTTTAAGAAAATTTCGTCGTCTGTTATATAATGTTAAATTAAAAAAAAAAATAAGAAAACATACTTTACAACTGATTCCATATATGATAAAAAGATAGTTTTATGTTTATTTTATTTGCCAAGAAGTTGGGAGGCCGTGAACAAGGGTGGAGGTGGATGTGGGAATAAACACTTGGAACACACTGCATCTGCTTTCATAATCACTGACAATCACAGTTACCAGATTATACATCTGCTTTTGACTCAGTCCCTAAAAACATCTTATTAAATAAACTAGCTCCTGGTCAAACAGAATGTTGGGCTGTGAACTGGTTACATTCCTATTTCCCGTGTATAAAGGGAAGCTTTCCACTTCATTGCCTACTGAAGCTGGTGTCTTTTCAAGACACTGTCCTTTCTCCTTTTCTTATTTTGCTTTCTTCCCACATGACTTGCCTCAATCTGATGAAATAAACTTTGTGAAGTGCGCTGATGATTTAACAGTTTCAATGGTCGTTAACTCCCAGCTAGATTGTACCAAAATGAATAGCTTTCTGTTGGGAGTCAGACGGTCTTAAACTGAATCCTTCTAAGTGTCAAACTGTTAATTTTAGATGTTTATGTGTAGGAGAGTTACACATTGAAAGAAATGAACGTAATGGATTGTCAACCTTATGAATTTTAGGTAGTCCATTACGTCCAATTCTTTCAATGTGTAACTCTCCTACACATAAACTAGCAAAATGGTTAGCTGATATTTTAAGTCCAGTACGCAATGAATTATGTAAGTTTACTTTGAAAGATACATTTGAACTTGTTGACTGTCTTGTAGATATGAACATAAAAGATAGGAAAATGTATTCATTTGATGTTAATTCTTTGTTTACTAATGTACCATTGATTAAGACTGTTGATATTCTTTGTGACTATATTTCTTCTAGTTGTTTTTCATTCCCTTTCCCTTTAACTTATTTGAAAGATTTATTATTATTATGTACTGACAACGTCCATTTCACGTTTGAAGGCGAACATTTTCGACAAGTAGATGGCGTTGCTATGGGGAGTCCATTAGGACCTTTGTTAGCGGACGTGTACATGTCTTATGTTGAAAACTTATCCCTTGATTTAATTTCAAAATTGCCCTTTTATAGGAGATATGTAGATGATATCATTTTGATATGTGACGATCATGAAGATGCGAGTCGCCTATTAGACAGACTTAACTCTGTACAAAATCATATTAGTCTTACATGTGAGGAAGAAAGTCGCAACCAGCTAGCATTTTTAGACATACTTCTGAGTCGAAGAGATGATGGCTCAATAAGACGGTCTATCTACAGAAAGCCCACTTGGACAGGGCAATACCTTAATTTTCACAGCTTCTGTCCATTACAGTATAAGAGGGGCTTGGTGAAGTGTCTATTCAAGAGGATTCAGCGTATTTGCACGGCTGATGTTATGGACAGAGAAAACGAAATATTAATGGATACTCTTGTTGAAAACGGATATCCTTTGAAATTTTTAAACAGGTGTAGAAGTCAACTAGCCTCTAAACCTACAATCCATACCGTCCCTAAGAAAAAGGTTTTTATCAAATTACCATAAAACGGGGAAATAAACAGTAGGATTGTGAGACAAAGGTTGAATTCAATCATCCGTAGAACCTACTATGCAGCCCAGCTTGTAATTGTGGAAAAAGCCAAAAATATGCTTCACTGTAAACCCCAAAAGTGCACAAGTGATTATATCACATCCCATACAATTTACCAATTTTCGTGTGTGTGTGGACATACATACATAGGGAGGAGTAATCGCGCTTTGCACGTGAGGGTGGGAGAGCATATCCCAAAATGGTTAGAAAAACAGATGAATTGTGACAAGCTAATAGATGCAGGTGGCAGACTACCAAATTCGTCTATAGCTAAACATCTAATCGAGATGAACCATAAGATTGATGTTAACTCAGCCTTTAAGGTCATCTATAAAAACGGTCAAGGGCGTTTACTGAAATACGCTGAGGCTATAGCTATTCATAGACTTAAGCCCCCCTTGTGTATTCAAAAACAGTTTGTCATTACTCTTAACCTACCTTGGTAATCCTTATTTGATTGGATTACCAAACGTTTGTGTTAATTATTCTTAATTCCGTTTTCTCTCACTTTGTTTAATTTAACCTTTCTATATATATTGACTTGACAAGTAAATGTGTGATCAGATTGTTCGAAATGTATAGCGCTAATACATCACATTTTTCAGATAGTCTCCGTCTTCTAATAACGCTATCAAAATGTTAATTTTAGCTTAAGATTTAAAAGACAGTTAAAAGAAGTCATCGATTCTCATGACAGTTGAAAGATTGACGACAATGATATAGGAATCAAATCAGAAGTTAAGTGTCTTGGAATTACTCTCTCTTCTGGTCTTCCCATGTCTTAGCGATCTCCGATAAAATATTCCGCCTGACATTTTACATTAAGCAGTTAAGGCATTTGGGTATAACTCAACCCCTCCTCTTACAGTTCATAAACTCTTGCATCTTACCTATTCTTCTTTATTCTTCACCCTTATTCTTTCCTGATTTGCTTAAAAAGGACTATGTCACAATTCGTAGAATGCTGAAAACTGTCAGTAGGGTGAGTGGTGTCTCAGTGGACCACATAGTTAACGTCGTTGTCGATAGGCACTTGACTTCATGCAATAAATTTGCTAGAGGGATCTTCTCTGACTTGAAGCATCCACTTCACCCTCAGCTTTCACTTTGCATCTCCTCAGGTGGAACAGGAGGTAATTTCAGAAAACTGTATGCTCGCACGTCTAAGTATAGAAATTCTATGATGCCATACTTGACAGCAAGTATTTTATGTGATGAAAATAGTGTCAGGCAAGAAGTAACTAACATTTTTTCATCTAGTAAATAAACAATTTCCTCCATCCATCCTTACATACCTTCAAGTTTTACTTTTATTATTTCTATTATATTTATGGTCCTGCTGCTTCTTTGTTTGTTTTACTCCCATAATTACAAACACCAACT
The DNA here is from genome assembly GCA_944472135.2 of Trichobilharzia regenti. Lineage (NCBI taxonomy): Eukaryota > Metazoa > Platyhelminthes > Trematoda > Strigeidida > Schistosomatidae > Trichobilharzia > Trichobilharzia regenti. Next base: position 3,012,019 of record OX235264.1, on the reverse strand, counting down.
TATCTCCATGACTGCTGTAACCTTTGTTTTTCCCCTCACCATCACCATATCATGTAAAGAGAACATTATATTCAATATTTTTAAACATGCTAGGATTTCTATTCCGCATACACCGACAATACTGTGTGAAACAAGCCTACGGCAATTTCCACTTGTATCATTATTATTACCTTAGCTGTTATCATTATTATTATTATTTCCATTTTATATGCTGCATGTTTTTGACACTACCCCTATTGTAAATGTGGAAACTTTTCTGTGAGATTAATTTTTATTTATAATTTGAGGAAATTAGTTGCAATATTGTGTGTGATTAATGCTGAAAATTCCATTCTGTATCACAAGTACTGTTTTTGGAATAAAGTAAATCATTATTATTATTGTGTTAATTCCTTTTTAAAAACATAATATCGAAGGTTTCTGGCTCAGGCGAATGGTTTTCATATTTTTGCCCTATCTGCGATAGAGAGTTTAAGTGAGGAGCCTACATTATCCCTGTGGTCATTATCTTCAGTGCTAAGTTCAGTATGAAGTTAAGTCCTTAAAAACCCTCAATATACATGAAATATTCCCCTTTCCTGGTTACCTTGTCTGTGGTCGGTTGTATCCAAAGATTGAGTTATCATTACATCCACTTATTATATTACTATTGATACTCTCGCTAACTTGATATTTTGCCATTTTAATGGTGTGACTTTACTGACTGATGTACTTGGGTAAGAGTAGAAGACGAGAGGCTTGGCAATAGCATGTTTATCAGGAAATTTGATACCTCTATATAGCCAAATTATGTACTAGAAAAACTTGATAAGTCATCAGCCATAGATGGTGGTCTACACGCTATAGAATCAGGTCACAAAATTGGTTTTGACAATATTGAAATAGTTATCCAGAAAAAGCATTTCAGAAATCACAAAGAACGTCTAATATCATCAGAAACCCTTCATATCAAATGAAATATAAATTGTCTGAAAAGGAATGATGGACTAAAACAGAATTTGACCTGGTTACAACACCTTGTTCCCGCTCCATGAAGTGACGAAATCAACACGAGTGTGATAAGTAATTTCATCATGTAAACACACGCTGTTTTTTTTTTATAATTTTACACACTTAACAAATCCAACAATCTACACTTGATTTTGTTATCTTTACCAGTTAGCCAATTTGACAACGAAAAATGACCCCAGACTGACGAACAATGATCAAGTTAGTAAACTTTATTTTGATATCATAACAGATATACTATTACCTTTATTATTTGGTTTAGTGATCTTCATTGTTACTTTGACTTTCAATATGTCCTCCTTTTAACTTGACCTAACTTGTCTATTTTCTCACCTCTTAACTCTTTGTTATATATAAGCTGAGTCGATTTTGTAAATTCCGGTTTAATAATACTTTGATAAAGCTATTAGCAGCATAAAATAGCAAAACGTCAGTAAAAACAGAAATATCGTATAATTATATTTCAATAGTTTACACACAATGATAAGTTTTGTTATTGGTAATATTTCGAGCAAAATTACTACTGCCTGTGTTCACACCACTGAGAGAGAAACTAAAAGAAGATTATGGCCTAAAAGACAGAACATAGTTGTCCGTAGAAGAGATAATAAAAGGAGTGGAATTCTGTCTGACAACAACGACATATTTCACATTCGAAGGGAAAATATACCAACAAAATGAAGGAGTAGCTATGGGATCGCCCATCTCATCAATAATAGCTGACATATTCATGGATTATTGGGAAGAGAATGCCCTTAAACCATTCAGGTCATCACTAAAATGTTGGTAGAGATATGTAGACGACACACTAGTAATAGTGAAAAAAAACGATACTGAGAAACTTTTCTCACACATAAACAGCAATGTTGACCCAATAAAATTCACTATGGAAATAGAGAATGAAATTGGGGAACTCCCTATGTTAGACTGCGAACTACAAAGAATGACAGATGGTAGCATAAAAACGACGATATATAGAAAAACAACACACCCTGGAAGATTCCTTGATTATTACTCAGCTAATCCACTCACGGTAAAACGAGGATTAATACAAGGTCTTGCAGATAGAATACGTTAACTTACAACAACACCAGGGGACCAGTGTAAAGAAATAAAAGTCCTATTCAAAATGCTACTCGAAGACAACTACCCGAAAGAATTTATAAAAGATAATATAAAAAAGAGAAAAAAGATGGTAAGACCAGAGAATAACAAGATGGAAGAATGGAAAAAGACAGTCACAATGCCACATAAAAATGGTACATCCGAGGCAATTCAAAGAAACCTCAAAAATATCGGCATTCGAACAACGTTTAAACCGACAAAGCTAATCAAAAATAGAATAAATCCACTGAAAGATCCCATAAAAATGATAGATAAAAACAATTTGATTTACAAAATATCTTGTGCTGACTGTCCAACTAAATGTGTGGGGCAAACGTCCAGATCACTCAAAATAAGAGTGAACATAATTCCATATTAGTTTGATTATTAAATGTATCACACAGTGAAACAGTATTGTATACTGGATGACGTTTCGAACATAATTTATTGTTCATAATCATATCGATTTTTGTCACACGACTTCGAGATTTGATTTTTATAGTTTTCTCTGTCTTCTCCTATTTGTTGTATGGGCAGTAGAATTTTCCATATATCTGGGACAGGTGTTGAATCATTCCTATTACATGTATTCTTTCTCATTTGATTCGATAAACAAAGCTTCTGTTGTAATCAATCTCTCTCTATACCTTGTGACATTAGATTTTAAAATTGTCACCCTATCCCATCCTATCGTATGGTTGTGTGTAACTGCATGTACTAAGTGCTATAGCTGAACTATTCTCTAGATTTCTTATCTTATTTGGGTCATCAAATGTAGATTTTGCTAGGTTTTTGTGCTCGGCTAGTCTGAATGCCCCTGTTCTACTAGTTTGACCTTTGTATTTGACCTGACAATCATTCTAGCTGGGTATTAGATAAGCTAAATTGTTTTGTTTTAAAGGCTCCACAGGATTGATACTTTAACCGACAAAGCTTGTTTCTGATTGAGTTTGTGGGTGGTTTGAATGCCAGCCACTGACTATGTTTTTATGCTATATACTACTGATAAATCTTGTCAGTAGTACATGCTACACTTGATTTATATCAGCATATCTATTATCTGCAAATTAATGTGAATGCCAGGCTTCTACGAATTATGTGGAATTAATTTTCTGGATGGATAGTGCCCAGAAGTGGGATCCAAGATGCACCACATTTCATCCCACTTAGGACTCATCATCTGAATGTACCTGCATTTCCATTGAGTGATGGTGGCGCCCCCAATGAGGCTCAACCTCATCACCTATCGTTTTAAATGCCAAAGCTTTATCCACTAGACTACTTGGGCCACGAGAGTCACTTCTTGTGTAGCAAGAGTCAGATATTTCTTATTGTTAATTCAATTTTAATTTCCTCATTGATTGACGGGATTGAAATGTTTGGCGTCTGCTGACATGGAGGCTCCTAGTGCGGATGCTTCGACGATGTCTGATTACTTGAAGTTAATCATTAGACGTCGTCGAAGCATCTGTAAAACTGAATTAAAAATTATCTGGAATTCTTTGTGTTCCCTCTGTCCAAGATATTTATGTTATTCAGGCTGAATTGATGTCTGCAGTTCTTCATGTAAAGTGGTATGAATACATGTTACCCGGTTAATGTTCAAAGAAGGGAAGATGAAGAGGACATACACTGTTAATCAAGTATTGGTCAGTCTTTAACCTGACATAAAACATAAACGATTTTAAAAACTGTTGTTGACCAAATATTCAGATACAGTTTGCGTCAAAATACATGTAATTCCATGTTCAACAGCTTCATAAAAAGCCTGTTCACCTGCTGAAAAGATGATTTCTATTCACATAAAGATTCGTTACAGTCTGAGTAAAACACATGGATTCAGTGGGATGTCTTTACTCTGCTACCACTTTCAAATGGTTATACAGATGCACACAAGCTTTCATTTCCTCTTCACTTAGTCTTCTTCATGTCATTCCAGGAATTCCAATTCATTGCTTTCCACTCATCTTCTATTTGAGAGCCTACCGGGCGTATGATTTCATCCAATGGTGTCCTCAGTGTACACCCAATCCCTTTCCATTTTTCTTCTGCATATTTGTGAGGCAATAGATTTTTGATAGGTTGCCTACCAGAGTTTCATAGGTATACTTTTGTCATCCGCTATCTGACCCTCACTATCGACTGAGGGCAGGTGTTTACAGTTTACTGGAAACGCGTTTAGCGTATGCCCACATTCTTTAAGAACTTAGTGATGAAAACTCGAACGTTGTTAAGCACTGTAGATTTGTATACCAATTTAGCGGTAATGAATCGCTGCCTTGTCTTATCGATCCTCATCCATGTGGCCTGTAGTTACAACAGTATTTTGGCCGGGGGTAAATCAGCCATCAAAACTGAAGGAGCCGAGTAAGGTTAGAGTCAGTGTTAAACTATAACGTTCCAAGGAATATGAACGTACGAGTGACCGCAAGCTGACCAACCATTAAAATAAACGATTTTTGCACAAAATTGACGTTTATTTACAAGAAAATGCAGGAAAACATAGTAAACAAGATATTTTTCTCTGACACGACCTGAAAATAGCTCGTAATTATAATTTGGAGTATCAGTTTCTAGGTTAGACGTACACGTATTCACCTAGGTGGGCTTTCTTGTGACCCATTCATCGCTCTTATCCTGATTTGAAATCTTCCCCAAAAGCCCCTAGTTGGATTACTATGGTTTCCAGGAAGAGGATCAACGACTACTTACTAGGAAAATGTGGATAATAAAACAAATTAAGATAAATAATACCAACTCCTAGCCCTAACGATCTGTTAAAACCTTGTCCAGAGAGTAATTAGAAAAGTGATCTAGGTGAAATTTTCTCATTAGTTGGTGAGCAGCGCTCATATTTGCGCTATAACGACGACAAGTATCCTTATCCAACGATTAGCATGAGTTCAACGTCATTAGAGCTTTCGCACTCCTGGGACCCTACGATTTAACTTTACCAGGTGAAACATATCATTCAAACTAAACTGGTACCTTTCATCACAGTTAGTGTTTACCAAAACTGGATTTACCTGACTTGACTAAAACAGGATTACAGGCAGGTGATGAAAGTTATATGGAAAAAAAGCCCCGCCCGATTCAAATTGGTGGGAAGACAGACTTTGAAATGATCCTAATGATTTTCCAAAGGATCATTCATAACAAAACCAAATCAAAAACCAAAAAAAAAAAATGAAACAAACAAGAAGTTAACTAGATCAGAAAGTCCAAATAAACAGATAAACTGTGCTACACTTACCTCTGTGAGTCCAGATAACTTCAACATTTCTCTAGGATTGCGACCTTCATTGTAAATTAATCGAGGTAATCGCAGACTCATAATAACCGAATAGAATTTATTTCGAGTCTATGAGAGAGAAACAAAATGAGCAGTAAGCATTGAATGAAATCGAAAAATGTAACTGCGAAACATGATCTTCTCAGGGAAATTTACAAAGAGAATACTATTATTATTTTATCCTTTAATTCCTAGAGTAACATAGGGCTTCAGCCGCGCGTCTCCATTGCGTCCGGCTTCCTGTCAACGTTTTCACCCCACTCCAAGTCTGCCCACATGCTTTCATCTCCTCTTCACATGACCACCTCCAAGTCACCCTTACACTGACGACCAACTCGCCGCTTCCCTTTCGGGTTCCACTCGAGCAATGGCTTGTCTGGTAATGTCACTCCCTTGATGGTTTCCTCAGAGTATGGTCAATCCAATCCATCTCCATTTCTCTCTGCATGCATATTTGTTTCACAATCGGTTCCTGATTGGTTTGCTCACTGCCAGAGATCCCTTTTGTTGATCTTTTCTGGCCGGCCATCTGATCTTGAGTAGTATTGAGCGAAGACAACTGTAGTTTCTTCGAAGTGATCTTCATGATGCAGCGCCAAGTCTCTGATCTGCATGGAGTAGCATTGACTTCACATTGGAGTTGAGAATCCGCATCTTATTTTTGATGCTGAGTGCTGTTTACCCCCACACAGACTTGAGACAGTTTTCCTTAAATTCGGAAGCTAACTATGCTTCTCGAGAACAGACACATGTTTCAAATCAACTGTGTGAAGGATTAATCCAGTGAGAAAGTGTTAATTACCAAGGTCCCTCAGTCACAGAGTTAGAGCTATTTGCTCAGAAGAAGTAAATGAAGATAAACTAAGGATTGTGTATGACACCCTAGTTGAAAATAGCTATCCAGAGAGGCTTATCAAGAAACACATAACCAATGGTGAGGAAAAGGACTATCCTCCATTTGTAAATAAGAAGCCTTTATACATACGAATGCAATTCAAGGGTGATGCACTAAGTGAAACAATTATCAACAAGTTAAGAAAATTTACTCAAAGAACTTTTAATGCTGGTAAACTGTAAGTCATATTTTTGACACGATCGGTCGTTATTCCTCAATTGAAAGATGACGTACCTAGACTAGACTAGCCACTTCTAATTGTATCCACCAGTTTAACTACGCTTTTGGTGGGCAGTTCCTCTAGGAACTTGACTTTTCCTGCTTACTCGGGAATACCTACCAGTGTGGCTAAATAAAGGTGTAGTAAAAATGATGAACAGTTCGATATTAGGCCACCTGGCTCAAACTGATCACAAAGCCGGCATTGAAGAATCCTTCTCTATCATCTGTTGGGTACCAAATAAACTGCCAATAACAACCAGGCATCGCATAATTCAAATAGCAGAGGCTATTCCGATTCGCGTGAAACAACCAGTGCTTTGTGTGCAGAAGAAGCAAATCCACCCGCTACTACTACCCAAGCCAGCCTTCAGTAGAGACTATAGATTCATGAGTTTGTACTAATATTTTTCCTAGTTTGTGCGACATTCAGTGTATTGTTATGTTGATGCTTTCGAACTGTAATCCATCGATATTATCACTATTGACTCGATGTTATTTAAACAACATTAATGTTGTTCATAACACTAATTCATTCACTATTATGTATGTAAAACTGTAGAACCTGATGATGAAGTTATCGAAAAGAGTATTCTTTGTTCAGCAACCGCCATTTTGAAAAGGATGCTAGCTTTAATTACAGTCAAAATCTCTCAATATCTTCTGAAAGCATCACTGGATATTATGAGCGTCACAGAGGCACAGTAGCTTAGTGAATATCTCCCCAGTGTTTGTCGGTGGTTTACTGATAAAACAGCTACCAGTCACACAGGTGATCTGCATTCGATTCCAAGCAGATGCGCACCAAAACTTCTCCAAACCAGAAGAAGGCCTGGAAAAAAAGGAAATCGCATGTGGGGCTAACAACCTCACTTGGTAAAAGTAAGACACGTACTGAAACTTCAATGCTCCACTAGGAAAGTAGAGCGAATGAAATAACAAGTATTACAAGGAGATTCCTTAGAGTAATACAAGTATTGATGCCTACAATGACAAGATTAATCTTGACTATTTCAAAATATTTTGATGATTTGAATGGTATTCTAAACATGCGTTTTCTTTGCGATCCTTATTATCGCCTTCATTATTATTATTACTGGTGACGACATTTTTGTTTACCATTATTCCCATGGGTTCCTAGTGAATAATAAGGCTTCAAAAGCACATCCTCATTCCACTCTGTTCTCTACAGTCCTCTTTAGATTGCCTCACAATTGTCCATAAGCTTCCATCTTCTCATCACGCGATCTCTCACATGTCACCCTTGAAACCTCAATTCGTCATCTTTCACTCGCGTCCCATTCGAGTGATGGTCTGGCGTGTGATTTCACAAAACGGTTTCCTCAACATGTATCCGGCCTATCTCTACATTCTTCAGGTTCTTGATTGATGTATTCCCTGAGTTTCTTATTGCTGATTCCTTTTGACTGGCCATCTGATCTTCAATATGGAACCAGCGAAGGTAGGTTTGTTGATAATAGTCTGCAGTGGCCTGTTTGAAATGCTTTCCATGACGCGGCAGCAAATTTCCTGAACTGTATAGAAGAAGAAATAACTTAACACCACACTTGAAAATCTGAATATCCTTCTTTATGCTGAGTTCAGAAGATTTCTAAACTGATTTCACAGTGATGGAAGTTTGCCTTTCCTTTCCAGCTCTGGTTTTGACACCTTCATCCTTAGTGTCAACTGTAGGTGAAACGATGCTTCCTAGTTAAATGAAGGAAGTAACCTCCTCTTTCAAATTTGTCTCCTTGATAGTGATCGCTGCCGGTTGTTGTTGCTGTTGGTGGTTGGTTGGTTATCTTCACCACCTTCATCTTATCTATGTTCACTTGAATATCTGTCTTCGCTGGCTGCCTCCTCCGCCGCCAGTTTGTTGGTTATCGCCTGCAAGTCCTCGAGTTTGACTGACATTAGACATAAATCATCTCCGAAATCTAGATCTTCTAGGGTCTACTTATCGGTGGTCCAACGTATTCTTATCTTCTCGCTTCTCACCATTTTCCGCATAATCCAGCCCAACCACGGTTAGGAAGATCATCGGTGATAGTTGTGGGTAGCCTCATCTTTTACGCCTGTCTTCACTTCAAATGTCCCCCTGAGTTTTCTACTGTGGATCACTTGATGTGTGGCACTATCATATAGCCATTAAAATTTCATGAGACACAGTTAGCTTACCTTAGTTTCAAAATTGAAAAAGTAATTAGAATTATTCTCGAGAAATATCTCAATAGCTGAACGACGCAGATTATATCGACGTAAATGTATTTCACGTATTTTTGACAGGGACCATGTGTAACGAATACAGAAGACGTCGGTGGCTAAGAAACAAAATAAATAAATAATTAATAAAGAACAAAGGAAAATATATAACACAAGAGAGTGACTATTATTTTTTTTATTTTTGATTACAGCTTGATTCCACGCTGTATTTTTGGTACAAGTATGGAATTTTCAGCATGTGATATATCGGCAGCCCAAACTTTGCAGGCCGACCATAGACATCAGGTGTGCGTCGGCGTAGGCTCAAACCTAGGACTATGTGCATGGTAGGCGAGAGTCCTGACCACTGTGCCACTGACGCACATCACCTGTGAGAGGTCACCAGTATCACGTGTCTGGTTCTTAGTCTTGGCGGTGACTATCAGTCAATCTCTTCTAATGTAGTCGCCAACCCTGAAGACTCACCATCACGATAAATTTTTTTTAACCAATTTTAGGTAGGTTTCACCATTACCGGTGTGGCCTATACTACTGATAAACCTTATCAGTGGTAGATAAAGAGACGTTCATCAGCAAAAAAAACATCAAATAACAGGGAAATAAATTCTTCAGCTCCATCGCCAACACTAGTGAGCTTCCGTCGGTTCCCAAATTTGAGGCATAGAACTACCGCATCGCCAGATGATTGTCCATCATGCTCACCTGACCGCCCCACACTGTCATACGCCGCCTTTGCTTGGCCTCTCAGCGACATCCTCAACATTACCACCTTCGCCATCGGATCACTGACGCCCACCAATTCAGCGATAGCATCAAAGTCCCACAAGAAGCTCCATGTGTCTTCTTCCTCGAAAGCAGCCGGCCATGAGATCTTAAATGCCTGAAGACAGAGACACTAAGTGTAACGGTGAAAGACGAGAGACTTTGTAAGGCAGGTTTGTTTGCAATTTAGTATCTCTACATAGCAAAATCATGTACACCTCATCTTCAAATTACCATTTGCACGGATCTTCCGTGTGTTGTACTACTTCTCGCCTTCATATTATGTTTTCTTTGTGCTCCTTACACGTCTCCCACGTTTCTCCATAACGCCATATCATTTACCATCTCTGACATAAGATCTGTCTGCCTGCTATTTCATAGTTTTGTGCAAATGAACATCTCTTCATATCCTACAGATAAATTTTATCACTAGCACACGCAACACCGGCACCCATCAGCAAGACGTATCTGCAACTTACAAAGAACTGATATCCCCCTGCTTCGAGTTCTGAACCTAATCCTGCAGTAAAGCACACTACTACCAAGTTATTTGGCCCGACGATTGAGTTTTCGTAAGACAGAAAGGTCCTGGTGTAAACAGTGGGTTGATAGCTAACCGTTTAAATGTCTTCTGATATATTACAACAAATAATCATACTCTCTATAGCAGCAAAACTCTTTATCTTAATGTATGCAGTCATTCGAAATTTTTTCAATCTACTCAACAGTCTGTGTTGTAACTGATTGATCTAGTGGATAACCGTTTTGAGCAAAGACAGTTCAGGAGGAGAATGTTCACCTGCCATGCATCTGGTCCCCGTTCGATTCTCCGCTGATACACTTCCAAGCCTTAACTCGTTTACTAGCTGATAGTTAGCACCTACAAAAGGAGGGAAGATATGGCATGAGGTTAGTATCCCTCCTCACCTCACACGCTGTAAAAATCAACGCCATCACTACCGAAAATCTTCAAAGATTAAACCATGAAGCTCTATGTCCCCTCTTCTGAACGCAAAAGGACGAAATTGAACAAACAATTGAACAAAACTTCTGCAGACCATATTCATTATGATATGATTTACTGTAGTAGGGGAATAGTAAAGGGTCATAAGGGATGAATAATCAACGAGCTCACTTTGTAACCTGTAAGTCACAGGTTCAATCCTCGATTGGGACATGGATACGCTCTGTCGTAGAAAGAAGCAATTGTCAAGTACACCCTGGTTTCCAATGGTTCCTTAAGTGGTCAAACTGGTAATGGAGGTGAATCAACCACACATACCAATGAGATGCTCACTGGCGACTGGCCCTATTCAGGTAGGTAGTTACCTGGGTTCTAGTGGGAAGTCGTGACCAGTAGGGTGCAGCTGGTCGGGTGTGAGGACAAATACTCGCCGAAGACATTGGCTAGCGGTCACGTTATGTCGTGAATTGGCAGAAGTTAGAATTCAAGGACCATTGGATCGGGTCCCAGTGGCTTAATGGTATACGAGCTCGACTTGTAACCGGAAGGTCCTGGGTTCGAATCCCGGTAGGTGGGTACTGCTGAAGAGTCTCAAACTAGGACGAAACATGTGTCCAGTACTCCCAGCTGGTTTTCCAATGGTTCTCTAACTAATGTCAGCTCATGATGAAATCCTGAAACATATATAAATGTTTATGTAACTTAAGCAATAAGTGAACTTACAATTAAGTGATTTCGTCTCATTCTCATTGACTTTTCGATGAACAATTTTATATCCAGATGGAATAAACAAATGAGTACTAATCGGTTCAAGATAATTACTACTACTTTTAGTATTATTATTATTATTGTTATTACTATTTTTGTTATTAGTAGTAGTATCACTTCTATCAAGTGATAACATTAAACTATCCACTGATGCTTCAAATATTAGCCGATTTTGTGATAAAGTTAATATCCCTTCGATAACTTTGATGGCTGTAACTAGTTGAGCATTAACACTTAACAGGATACCTTTGCCTTTTTGTGTTTGTGGAGATTGTTTCTGCGCCTCGCTGGATGTTTGTGATGTTGAATTCGATGTGGGATTATTTTCATTGGCTTTAGTCTTAGCCACTGGTACAGTATTCTTTGATAATTTAGACTTGTCAGTATTATCATTATCAATGGTGGTACTAATGTCAGGTGTTGCTTGTTTGAATTCGTCAGAATTATTGGAACCTCTTCTTTGTGAGAATCTGTCAAAATTGGTCACGTCAAGAGTCCTGAAGAAATAAAGAAGAGAATAACATATATTAGATGAACTGGTAATGTAGATAATTGAAACTTTGTCTGTCAGTCTGTTTTCGACATAGAACTTTGCATCGATGTGCAGCACTTCAAATAGCCACACTCCATGTAGTACACAACACAAGAGGAGAAAGTAGAAGAAATGAATAATAGAGACAGTAAACAGAGATGTGAGACAAAGGAATAGTAATAATGAAGAACGACTGATAACTGCTATCTTGACGTGGTGGTCGGGCTTGCATATCATGATGACTCAACAAGCTACACTGGCTGGAAGCAACGTTCCTGCAGGTCCTACCAAGCCAGGAAGATTGTTAGGATAGCGATTAGACTAAGAATTTCTCTTACACTATGCTGGTGGTGTATAGGCGACGTCAGACTGCTGAGGAACAGGGATGTAACAGCAATGTGGTGTTTCCCTCAAATGACCAGTATGCCAGTCACCTATGCTGTCCCTCCACTTTGGAGAGAGGGGTTTAGAAAAGGTCGACCCCAAAGATTGTACACCCCGACTTAACCTACGGTGGTCCGTAACCGGCGGAAAGTTTACTAATACGGAACCAAACCAAGAAACCAGTTCATACAGGCCACGTGTGACCGGCCTCAAACAGTTGTCCCCTGGGCTCTGTGGTCACACAACACTAACCCTCTCTCTATTTCATGTACCCGAAGAATCAAGCAACTTCCACAGTGTGGGCAGCCGGGAAGTAACAATCGCCCATACACTTCCAAAAAATTGAAACTCTAGGAAAACAGGAAGAAGGAACATGTAACAAAGAGTCTTCTGTTTAAGATACTGAACAGTTTGAACTTGTCAATTAACAAACACCTTATAGGCACAGGAGACTGAGTGACTGTACTTCTTTCCAAAATCTATACATCTTATTTATTATTCTATATATGACATCAATTATTTTGCCACTTGACATTAAACCATGATTATAAACACAAATATTTTAATTGCATTTCATAATACTACTATTATTATTTAATGTATTCACACCTTTGACCTAATTCCCTCACCGGATATTATATATATATATATATATATATATATACGATTCTACAGCTTGATAATAAACTCGCTGAAAAGAGTCTCTTCGCTGAATATAGTGTTCTTAATGGTACAATAGGAATTACTAAATTATAAATATATCTGCTACGATTGGTGATATTCGTGATCCACACCTATTATTACGTCTTCTATTTGTCAATATATATTTTGCCCTGGAATTTAAAGAAAATAAACTTAAGATCCTTCCAAAATAGCGTGGATTCCTGAGAAACGCAACCGAGTCGTAACAAACTCGTTGATTAGTATGAAAGATGGTTTGTTAAAGTGACCAATTTCAATTAAAAGAATAATGTACAGTCTATGTTTATTATGGAATAGTATATCAATGGCTGTATAAAACTGGTACCCTGGTACCAGGTTAATCAAATACGAATATTACTGTGTCGGAATGAATCATTGCCAGTTTACTTCCCATAAACTAACATTATCTTTACTGAGTTCATTTTGTCTAATAAAGATAATGAGTCTCTCCGTTGATATATTAGTTCCTATGCTCTATTTTTTTTGGTGAACGAAGTCTCGATGTGATATAGTTGATGGTAGCTGCCAGTCGAATCCAGTGAAATATTTTTTCAAGTATTGGTTTTGTAGGGATTTTGTTTGATTGCATGGAGGATTTAATCATGAGCTGACATCAGTTAGAGAACCACTGGAAAACCTGGGAGTACTGAACAGCTATGTCGTGAATTGGCAGAAGTTAGAATTCATGGGCTGGCCATTGGATCGGGTCCCAGTGGCCTAATGGTATACAAGCTCGCTGGCCTTGTAACCAGAAGGTCCTGGGTTCGAATCCCGGTGGGTGCGTACTGCTGAAGAGTCCCAAACTAGGACGAAACAGCTGTGCAGTAAGTACTCCCAGGTTTTCCAGTTGTTCTCTAACTGATGTCACCTCATGATTAAATCCTCCATGCAATCAAATATTTTTCCGACCTATTTATGACTCCTCAACTAAGCGTACACTATATTGTTAACGAATCCATAGTCAATTCGTGGTTAAACTCAGAAAATCTATCTAATCCTCACAAACCAACTATTGAGAACTGATCTGATATTCGCTAAAGAATTCCTATAGGACGGAGTATCCAAGAATTTTAGTGAGAAGTCGTGATTAATGAGATTCATCCAGTCAGACATTGGCTAGTGCCAGTAGCGCTAAAAATCATGAATTGGTAGAAGTTAGAAGTTAGTCATGGACTGGCCACTGTATTAGGTGGGTCTCATTGACTGAATGGTATACAAACTTGCCTTGTGACTGGAAGGTTTTAGGTTTAAACTCCAGTGGCTGAGAACTTCCGATGGTTCCGAAACTAGTAGGATGGAATAGCTGTCCAGTACTCCCTCGAGGCTGGTTTTCATTGGTTGTCTAAATGTTATCGATTCGTGGTCAAACTGTGAAAACGAATCCACATATCACTTCATTTTTTTGTTTTAGAATGGCATTCAGAATGTAGTAACCCATTAGCGCTCTCATTCAATTATCCCTTGATTACACGTTAACCGATTTCAAGATTATCTTGCCAGTAATGAATCTTTTTTCATGACCTCACCGTATACAATTTCTTAAAAAAACCATATATATATATATATATATATATATATACGATTGTACAGCTTGATAATATATCCCTCGAAAAGAGTTTCTTCGCTGAATTTTGTTTTCTTTATGCTACAATGGGAATTATTAAATTATAAATTTCTGTTTAAAAAAAAAAGGGAAAACAACCAACTTACGGAGTTTTTAAAGATAAATCTGGTATTAATGTCCCCCGTCTACTTTCATCCAGGAAAGATACTGGCGATGCGTCTTTTTGCATTTCATCATACTGAACAGTAGATTCTTCTTGTTCATCATATTCTTCAGTAGAAGATTGATTTGAAAAAGGTGGACGTTTAATAAAACGTTTCATCAAACGAATACTACTCTGATCTTCAATAATACCACTTCTATAATCCACTGTAAGTTGTGATGTTAAAGCAGCAGGTGAAGAAGATGTTTCCATTATCGATAAAGAATGTCGATTTGGTATATCAAGTGTACTGGTTGGCTTTTGATAATTCACCCCCAATGATATAGGACGTAGTCTGGATTGTAATACTCGGGCTAGGCTTAGACCATCTCTTTCAGCACTCGCTTCCATATGTGCATCGAAATGTAAATTTGGCTCGAGTTTTGGTCGCATACGACAAGCTGTTTCGAGTTCACATAATCTCCAGTGATCTATTTTTGCATAACTATAAAAACAACAATCATGGTGATAATAATGTTAGAAAGGAAGGAAAAAAATTGAGGATATTTGCAAAAACAGAGTAGAAAGGTAAATTCAACAATGGCGTCTCAAGAGATGCGAACGTATAGGTGACCTTCAGCCAACCAATCATAAAATTGAGGAATTTTTGCACAAAAATTGACGTATCTTTAGAAGAAACTGCATAAAAACACATTATACATGTTTTATTTCCCAGACATGACTTAAGAATACGTCCCAGTTTTAATGAGGAGTTTCAATCGCTAAGTTAGACTAATTTCTGTACACGTATTCACCAAGGTGACTGAAGATAAGCTGTTTTTGTGAATCGTTCATCTCTCTTATCCTGTTGTGCAGTCCTCCTCAAAGCCCTCTGTGGTTTCCAGTAAAAGGATCGACGACTACTTACCAGGAAATTATGGATAAGAAAACAAATAAAAATATATGACATCAACTCTAAATCTATCCCTAGTCGTAACCGTAACCATATCCCTTATCCAAATCGTAATTCTAACCCTAATCCTAACCCTAACGAGCTATTAACACATTGTCGAAACAGCACTGAAAACTGTGATCTTAGAGAAATTAGCTGCTTAGCTGGTGAATCAGCATTGATATTTCAGCTTTAATGATGACAGGTGCCGTTAGCCAACGAATAGTATGCGTTCAAGGTCACTGGAGCGTTGACACTCCTCAGACGCTATATTGTTGAACTTCGTCAGTAGAAATAAGTCAAACTCGTAGCTTGCAATTTAAGCAGTTCGTCGGTGATGGGTTGGGGGAGGGAGCGGTTGATACCCTAAATGGCGACCAAGATAGGTGAACGACATTATAAACAACACTGGTTGGTTCATTTAAGTTATTTGGACACTGCTTGGTAGCTTAACCGTAGAATGCTCACCAACCAAGCATGTTATCCGGAGTTCGATCCCGTGCCTGGCTCATTCCTTCACCTTGCTAGGCAAGTAGTAGGTCTGGTGACGAGAAAAGGCTAGGCATGAGGCTAGCGACCTCACTCCCGTAAAAATAGACACCACTATTAGAAAAACCTCAGATCTCTAGCTTTTGAAGCTCTTTGTTCCACAAGGACGTAAAGGAATACAATAATTAATAATAAAATACCTCATATCAACCAATAGTGCTTGCCAGCCAGTCCGATCAAAGTGATCTAATCACTAGGCAGCCGTTTCACTCATTTGGAGCCCAGCACATCAGTGGTATATTCACTGAGTTCTATTCAGCTAGAAAAAATCAGATCAGTTCAAACTACTGAATTCCCCAAATTATGAATGTCGTTTAGTTGGCCGCCAGTTTGACTAAGTAGGTAGACAGAATTCAAGTGGCTAAGTCAAAAAGTGGAACACACTACTGATGAGCTCTGCTCTGAACGAAAGAACAAACAAGCACTATTGGTTGGTGTGAATAGTGTCCAGATAATCATCTAAATTAGTCAGAATTATATAGCGTTGATGGCACAGTGGTTAGGACTCTCGCGGATCATGCACATGGTCCGAGGTTCGATACCCTGCCGACACACACCTGATAACTATGGTTGGCCTGCAAAATTTGGGCTACCGATATCCATGCTGAAAATTCCATACTTGTACCAAAAATACAGTGTGGAATCAAGCTATAATCAAAAATAAAATAAAAGTAAAAAAAGCTATCCTTGGTGTTACAGTGTCCTCTAGGCTGACTGGTTGAATAACCAGGCTTTCATAGTCCTCTAAAACATCTTATTTTAAAGTTAGCACTGAGAATGCTGCTTAGAAGGACAGCAGAAGTCTCGGAATTAAATCATTCATTCAACGCGACAAAATCACAACAGCACCAGAAGAAACCATTTGAGGTGCAAATTCTCCCTAACTTAACTGACGACAAGAAATTGTCTCAGCAAAGATTTTATCGAAAAATAACATCAGCTAGAGAACCACTAGACAATGAGGAACATAGGACAGTTCTTTTGTCCTTGTTTGAAACACTGACTTACCGTCTTTTGAATAGTTTATAGGGAAGTTATTTAAGTTGGTTTACCAACTACGTGAAGGGAAGAATTATATATTATTTAGTGGTAAATCGCTATTTCGTCTTCACAATGGTGTATTCCATTCCTAAGTGGATAGCAATAAAATTCAAAAATCGCCCTCGTTATTTTTGTGATTCGTCAGCCGATTGTGCGTGTATTCTTCTCCAGGGCAGTATGCATGTCGCCGCTGTGACTCGAACCCGATATCCGTCGCTTTAAACGCCAAACATCCAGTGTACGAAAATGAGGCTGACCACTTCGCTCCAAATACATCAGCCATAAATTATAAATATAAACAAAGGATTTCAAATCATACCTACTGAACAAGAAGAGGTGACTTTTGTGACCCATTGGCTTATTAGACAACGTTTTGACGTTCTAATCAATATTGCGTTTCTCATTTCATATATCAGCAGCCACTGACGAAGGGTTTCCTAGATTTTTGTATTTTTTGTAGGTTTGTGAGTTAATCTTTAGCTAATCATTCATGCTTATTCCATCTTAGACCTAGCACTAATGATCTCAGTCTCCGAAGTGTTATTCATTAAGCAACCATTAGCCATCTGAAAGCGTCATTAAATCATTCGCAGCAGAAGCCGACATGTCAATACAGACGAAGCAATTCATTTCAACACAATAAATCAAAACAATTCAAGATTGCTTCACGAAATGAATGAATAATACTCAGTGGCTCCGTGCGTCAGGATAAATCTAAGAAATGGCGATCCAGGAGTGCCAACGCACTAAGGACCTTGAAATGACCTATCAATTTCAAAAGACAAATTTGGATCACTTAATCAACCTTAATCTTAATCTTCCCTTAAAGCCACTCTAGTCTAACCGAAAAAAACACCCTCTAATCCTCCTTTAACTTAAAATCTACCTACGTTTAATCGATTGCCGCCTTTACGTGACTTAACCCTAAACTAACCAAATATCCCGTTTGATATTCTCACACACATTTGTATCATTTTTCTACAAATATAGTATCTTCACCCTTGTGTCACTGAATAATTTGCTCTGTCTGTTCGTTTCAAGGTGAGTTGGGTGCATTATCATTCCTGAATCGCTATTCTTCTACTTCACCAGTGGTAGAATGCTCCTTAACCAACATACGTATGACGGATTCGATTCCGACGACTCAGATGAGAACCTTATTTAGCTTGTAAATAGGGCAGATTGAATGTGGGGCTAATAATCTCACTCTGTCAAATGAAACCACCTCTACTGAAACTTCAAAGCTCAGAGCTCCTCTCTTTCATCTGAAACCCACAGAAAAAAATACGTAGGGGGGTGCTTCAAAAACAACAATTAAATCAATAATAGAAAGACTGGGTGAAAAAAAATATTTTCTTTTCAATTAGATCCTCATCCCACCCTGTCTCTACTCTAATATATATATCTATAGCAATTTTATTACAATACACAACAGTTTACCAGTCAAGTGACGATATGTTTGTTAACAATAATTGTCACGGTAAGGATAGACCACATCTTGAAAAGAAAGCTTCTGTACCAAAGAAAGCTATCTCTATTAATCTACTATTCAAGGGCGACCAGATTATGCAGTTGACAGCTCAAAGACTTCGCTCAGCCATCAAACGCACATTCTACGCCGCCACATCTCTTTTTCTCACTTGCCGAACATTTTCGATCCCTGTACCTACGAGTAAAGGACGAAATTCTGTGGAGTCTACTTCAAACTGTATCTACAAGTTCACCTGCAGCTGCGGTGACACCTATATAGGTAGAACTAACAGAATGTTCCAATGTCGTCGAAAAGAACATATTCCAAAACGGCTAGTAAATCATATCGAAAATCCTAACGCGATTAATCTTAATAGAAATCCAGCATCATCCATTGCAAAACACTTATTAATGTCTGGTCACAAAATCAATATTAATGACTGTTTCACAATTATTTAGTCACATAACTCTAATTCAAGGTTATTGAAGGTGATGGAAGCACTTTGGATTAATCACATACAGCCTAAACTGTGTGTACAAAAATCAATAGACTTCAATCTTCGCCTACCCTGGACTGCATGACCTATCTTAATATGATTGGTCATTAGTATGTACTTTTGTTTTTATTTAACTGAGTAATTGTCATGAACTTTATTTTATCATTGTTAACCATGTTAGTTGTAAAGCGGTTGTCAAGAAACTACGAAATGATATCATCTCGCAAAATTTGTCTTCTTAATGCCTTATTTAAATTAACTTTACAAGGATAACATGTAGTTAAAGATGAAGTGGTTAGAAAAAAATATAAAATAATCTGGACAATTATAATTTTATAATTTTTAAATATTTAGGGAGATACGGCACGAAGATCTATTCGTACCTTTATTGTAGCACACCTTTTAGATCATAAGAGCATAAGGTTGATGTTAATACAGCATTTAAAATGATTTATCGCATTCCTACTAATCTTAATTTTGCTCTACGACTTCGTCTTCTACATACAGCTGAAGTAGTAGGAATCCACCTGAAGAAGCCATACCTGTGGGTTTAGAAGAAGAAGTTTGTACAGCCACTTTCCTTACCTTAGCTGACGTGATATGAATGTATAAACCGGACTACTCCATCACCCTCCCCCTAGAATAATTTTTCTTTTTAAAAACTATAATTGTCCAAATTATTTTATTATTTTTTCTGACTACCTCATCTGTAATTACATGTTATCCTTGTAAAAATTATTTCATGCTTATGACCACTTCAACCTTAGTTACAAGTTATGATTGTCCAAATTGTTTTATTTTCTTTAACAATCTGTTACGTAATCAACCTGTGCACACGCTTATTCCTTAATTGCTCTTCATTTTTCCTAAATTATGCATTATGCAATCCACTTGTTGTAACCATTTCCACCTTTTAATTATATATATATACGTACTTATATAAATTTCACATACATTATTATAGCCTAGTCAAGTAGACAAACGCAGTCTTCTGATTGGTTGTTTTCGAGTTCCTCGGAAAGTGGAGCCATCTATTTGCGAATCATATTTGCCCACGTTTAAGTTTGCTGTGATTGGTTGTTGAAACAGCCTTGTTCATATTTTCTCACGGCACATATTAGTGACCTAGACACTGACGTAGATTAATGTCAACCAATTGGCTAGCAGGCTGCTCTCACCATATATATATATATATATATATATATATATATTTATATATA
Organism: Trichobilharzia regenti; assembly: GCA_944472135.2. NCBI lineage: Eukaryota > Metazoa > Platyhelminthes > Trematoda > Strigeidida > Schistosomatidae > Trichobilharzia > Trichobilharzia regenti. Next base: position 2,991,728 of record OX235264.1, on the reverse strand, counting down.
TATTAATTTCCTTCGTTAATTATCACCCCATTGACATTTCAACACTGACTAATTATTGTTAGCAAACATATCAATGCCACTTGACTAGTAAACTGTTGTGTATTGTAATAAAAATGTTCTATGTGTATATTAGAGTAGAGCCAGAGATTAGGATCTAATTGAAAAGTAAATGGTTTCAGGATTTCATCATGAGCTGACATCGGTTAGGGAACCATTGGAAAACCAACTGGGGGTACTGGACAATCAGCTGTTTCGTCCCAGCTTGGGACTCTTCAGAAGTACGCATCCACCGGGGTTCGAACCCAGGACCTTCTGGTTACAAGGCCAGCGAGCTTGTAGACTATTAAGCCACTGGGACCCGATCCAATGGCCAGCCCATGAATTCTCACTTGTGCCAATTCACGATACAGCGCAACCGCTAGCCAATGTCTTCGGCGAGTATTTGTCCTCACACCTGTCTCCACTGAAATGTCATAGCTTGGAGTCCTTATCTTCTATGTGAAACTCAAAGGAAAAGAAAAACACGTCGGCGGCTTCCAAAAAACAATTAACTAATTTAATAATAGTCTATGGGAGCATGTTCTTATTCCTCCAAAGGAGAATAATACCACATTTTTAAAGAAAAAAATATTTCACAAATAACTCTTACTTTGTAAACCATGGTGCATCAGAAGAAATTTGCATCAGTCTATAAGCTAAAGCATGCCAGTAGGTGATTTGTTGATTACGCTTTTGTAATTCAATTAATTTATTATCCTCTTCACGATGTTCTTTCAACTGTCTACTCATTAAAGCAGATGAATGAAGCATTTCAGATTTAATGTCAATTTGACTTAGTACTGATGCTTTACGTTTTGTTCGTGGAGATGTCGGAAGTCTGGGGAATGAAGGTGTTCTTTTCAATTCAATTTTGATGTCTATATCTTTATTGCATGCGTCTGGTAAAAGATATCCGTGCAGTTTGTTGATCATAACTTCTAAATACCGTTTTTGATCATGACGAGATCTAGCGATTTCTTCACTTGCCTCTGCACGACACATACTCTGGCTTGATGCAGCACCGACTATAAAATGTGCAGTATACGATTCAACCATTGGTTGAAGCTGAAATGAAGGAAAGAATAGACTCTGAGGGATTTAATTCAATTTGAAAATTCTTGCTAATTGATTGGACCGAAGTGCTCGGCCTTAGACTGATATGTAGGCTCATTGTGTAGACTGGCGGATAGTGACTAGCAGTGGAATCCAGGATGTGCATTTCGTCTTACTTGGGACTTGTCAAAGCCGGATTTATCTGCATTCCCCAGTGAGTGATAGCGTTTAAAACTATGGGTACTGGATTCAAGCCTCAGTGGAAACACCATCCATCACCCATTAGGGAATGCATGTACGTCCAGATGAGGAGTTCCAAATAAAATGAAATCCGAATGTTAGATTCCACTGCTAGTCATCATCCAACAATTTACTCTAATCTTCAAAAATTTAAAGCAATTAGTTCCCTTTATGAATTTCTACAACACAAGGAGAAGATGTAGTTTGTCTGACACGTGTAATTTATTGGCGCAACAGATTTCAGACGTTGGTGGGTTAAATGTTTGTTCAAGCACATTCAGCGTATATGTACTGACGATACAATTGAAGAAGAAAGGCAACATCTCAGTGAAATATTGTTAGATAACAATTACCCATTGAGATTTATTAGACGCTATGGAAATGTCAACCATAGAGCTCTACCAATCCAATCAGCTCCTGAAAAAAGATGTTTAGATATCCTTGCCGTTCAGAGGTGGTCAACAAAGTCTGGTCACTAGACAAAGACTTAAGGCCACAATTCATAGAACTTATTATGTAGCTAAACTTATCTTCATAGAGAAAACGAGAACTATGCTGTCCTGTAAACCTACGCATTATTCGAACAATAGTGTCACATCCCACTGTGTTTATCAATTTACATATATCTGTAGAGACACGTACATAGGGAGAACCCATCGGTCTTTGCAGCTTATGGCTACAGAACACATTTCAAAGTGGCTGCAACAACAAATGAAGTCGCCAGACACAAGTGATCCCGGAAATAGATGTCCAGCATCGTCTATAGCGAAGTATATTATAGGGACGAGTCATAAGGTTGATTTTAACAATGTCTTTAAGCCGATATATAAAACAAGTTTGTACCAAATACTTAAATTTATTGAAACCTTAAGCATAAAAAGACTTAAACCTGTCTTATGTGTCCAAAGGCTACTTGTTATCACCTTAAACCTGCCTTGGTAATCCAATTTAGAACCAAGGACCAATTGACTTCATAATTTATATTCCCAACCCCTTCTTTCCTTTGTTTTATTCTCTTTTTATCCTTCTTACTAAGACCTTTGCGTCATCTTCTACCCATTATTTATTTCATGGAGGATTTAATCATGAGCTGACATCAGTTAGAGAACCACTGGAAAACCTGGGAGTACTGGACAGCCGTTTCGTCCTAGTTTGGGACTCCTCAGCAGTACGCACCCACCGGGATTCGAACCCAGGACCTTCTGGTTACAAGGCGAGCTCGTAGACCATTGAGCCACTGGGACCCGATCCAATGGTCCTTGAATTCTAACTTCTGCCAGTTCACGACATAGTGCGACCACTTCGCAAACTAGGACGAAACGGCTGTCCAGTACTCCCAGGTTTTCCAGTGGTTCTCTAACTGATGTCAGCTCATGATTAAATCCTCCATGCAATCAAACAAAATCCCTACAAAAACCAATACTTGAACATTATTTATTTATTTATTTTTAATTTTATTTTGGATTATAGCTTGATTCCACACTGTATTTTTGGTACAAGTATGGAATTTTCAGCATGGATATCGGTAACCCAAATTTTGCAGGCCAACCATAGATATCAGGTGTGCGTCGGCGAGGGCTCGAACCTCGGACCATGTGCATGGTCGGCGAGAGTCCTAACCACTGTGCTACCGACGCACATGATCAGAATGTCCAAAATGTGTTGCGCCAATACATTACGCGTTTCAAATAAACTTTGTCTTCTTATTGTGTTGTCGAAATCTACTCTTAGACTCTGTGTTGGTTTGATGATATTTCTGCCGAAGGGTATTAATTGTTTTCAGCAGGTCGCAAACTATAGCCAGTACCTGTTCGACAGTGAAGAACAGATGACCGGCCAGAAAGGATAAGTGATAAAGAGGTTTGGCAAGAACGAAACTTAGATGGAATGGATATATTCTGAAGAAGCATTCATGTGGCAACATCAAGCACTGCGCCTCAGAGTGGGACCTTAATGGGAAGCAAAGAAATGGATGTCTGAAGGCGAGACAGAAAATATCGTATGAGGAGAATACGAATGTTTGTTTGGCAGTTGTGGAACCCCCTGAGAGTCACATCCAAGAACCGGACATAATAGGGATGTTCAGCTGAAAGCCTATTTTTTACTCAGAACACAAAAGATAAATAACAATGATGACTAACCGTTTGTAGCCTGTGGTGGATAGTTTAATTACCTTGTTAAATATTCTATTCTCTTATATTCCAAGAAGACGACACTAAGTCTCAATTAAGCCTAACTTTCAATGAACCACATGGAATTAAGCAGACACTAGTAACTAGTGTGATGTGTCTAGTACTTTCTTTGGTGTAAACTGAATTCTATCAGTCCTTCAGGGTTACAAATACGCCTTGCTGATGAGCGCCAAGTAGCACGAAACCTAGGTCCAATGTTTCATGCCTCCAACTATCGAATATCATCAAATCAATGTGCACCGTGATGGCGAGCTAGCTAGTGGCATCATGGTGGCCAGATTGCAAAACCTGACTGGTAGAATTCAATCTTCACCAAAGAGAGGACTAGACACATCACACTTGTTGCTAGTGTCCAATCAAAATAACCACTACAGTCCTACAGGAGATCAATCGCGAGCCCGAATAGCTCAGTGATAACGTCTGTGACTGCAGCAATGTGTGACGCTGGCTCATATCTCAGAAGGGATATGAGTTCCTTCATGGTTGCAGATACGCCTGGCTGACGAGTGCCAACTAGCGCAAAACCTAGGTCTAGGCAAGGCTTCCTGTAGCCAACTGCCTCCAACTATCTAATATCATCAAGACGAAACGATATACAACCAAAACCTGTGAAGCATGATTTTTCGCCTAAACCCGACAAAATGCTATATAAGATATTTAAACTTAAGTGTAATCTGCCCAACAACATCCTCCAGAGAAGGATCTCACAATTCCTGAAACGAATATTCGTTACAGTATACCTGAGAGTTGTATGTTCTAGTTAACTATTACTTTCTGATCATTTAAACAAAAAAAATATCAGTTTGACTTCTTCTGTAGAGCTAGATATGTCTGTAGCCCATTCGAAGTTTGCGCGAAAACTCTATCCTGAGCAGTTATGAAGACGAGGAGGTGAAGGTATCAGAAGCATGCAGTAAGTAAATATCTGACCGAAAATAGTCAACACAACCTCTTCCTTTAAAGTTATCCCTTAGTTGTACTCCTGAAGCCGTGGTTATCGAAACACTGTGGCCAGCGAAATGTATTATAGCTTAACCACCCCCTATATTTCATGGTATTAATAAGTAATTGTTAAAAATTATTGCAGTCCTTTTTTCTACCTTGGCTTTAGGCTTAGAAATAGGGATAAAAACATTTTTACTTATTTCAATATGGAAAAATATCCCCATTTAGACACTTAGAAAGCAAAAGGACTGAGCGAACAAATATTCACTTTTCAATTAAATTGTCATCTCTGACTCTACTCATATATATATACATATATACCCTCCCTCTCCCTCTCTCTCTTCCCCTTACTGTTTCTTGCCACTTTCCACATCTCCAGTATAGGCGTTGCGTCATTCCAACTGCATATGTGCGGTGTTGAATTGACAAGCTAAGATTCACTGATTATGTTCTCTCTCTCTCTCTCCTCACATCAAACCATATTACTTTCTAATACTTTCACCCTGTTCCACCCACCTTATCGTTGAGTAATTACATGCAAGTGCTGAATGCAGTGCAATAGCTGAGCTTTTCTCTAGGTTATTTTACCTATCAGGGTCAGTCATTCTACGTCTAGCTAAATCTCCATGTTCCAGTAATTTAAATGACCCCAATCTACTAGCTTCACCTATGTAATTATATTTACCTCACAGTCATTACTTGGTACTTAGTAGATTATATTATTCTATTTAATAGGAACTATTAGGTGGATCCTTAAGCCGACAAACTTTATCTCTGAGAGGGACAACTAATTTCAGCCTCATTGAGAATCCTATGTAAGGCCTCTGACATTCCTTATTTGTATGACAGTACTACACAGGTTTTGAACTCTATATTATTTTCTTCATCATTTTTGTCATCTTCATAACTAATCTTAGTTTTTTTTCATGGTTCTTCATACAGTGGTTAGGACTCTCGCCGACCATGCACATGGTCCGGGGTTCGAGCCCGCACCAACGCACACCTGATATCTATGGTCGGCCTCCGAAATTTGGGCTACCGATATCATCACATGCTGAAAATTCCATGCTTGTACCGAAAATACAGTGTGGAATCAAGCTGTAAATAAAAAATAAAAAAAAGAAAATAAAAATAGCCCAAATTTTGCAGGCCAACCATAGATATCGGGTGTGCGTCGGCAGGGGATCGAACCTCGGACCATGTGCATGGTCGGCGACAGTTCTAATCACTGTGCCACCGACTATTTAAATTTTCTGACCTATTAGTCAGGCTCCTTGGTTCTTTGTTTTATTCCTTTAAGTTCCCAGTGAAACATAGGGCTACAATCTACAGGCTTTAAGTTTCAGTGGCGGTGTTTTTTTATTTTTACGGGCTGGAGTTGTTAGCCTCATACACAATCTTTTCTCTTTACCAGTCTTATTACTGGCTTAGTTAGGTAAAATATGCCTCGTTTGGATAGGAATCGAACCCTGGACCACATGCGTGGTCGGCGAGCATTCTACCGCTGTGCCACTGACAGCCCACTTATCTAGACATTTAACTAAACTTGTCTTTACGGATTCTGGATAGGATGACATAAAGTCTAAGTATTCATAACATTTTTGATCCTATACACAGCGTTTTACGAATCATCAAGTAGTTAGTAGAGTAGAGCTAGAGATGAAGATCTAGTTGGAAATTAAATATTTCTCCTCCCTTCTTTTTTTTGACGATCAGACTTCTCACCTCGTTATACAATATCATCTTATTTACCTACTAATTCTACTAAATTCACACATTTTTATAACATTTATACATCTCAAGAACAATCTTACATGGGCTGTTTTGTTATGATCACGAGTATTTTGTCTACTATCTGTCTACTATCACCAATGATCTTCCTGATTGCAGTAGATTGGATAATGCGACAGAAAACGGCAACCAACGAGGGAACATGCATAAAATGGACTGACACAAAAAAACTTGGAGGATGTGGACTTCGCCGATGATATATGTCTGATTTCCCACAAACTGGAAGATATGCAAGTGAAAAGCAACAAGCTGGCAGAAGAAGCATCAAAGATAGGCACGACTTCAGGTGAAAATAGATAAAACAGCGGTGATAAAGATTCCTGGCCAACAGCAACACCCAAAACAACAACAACAGACAACAGTCAGCATAAATGGGAGGAACCTGAAAGAAACAACCTCCTTCACCTACCTACCTGGGAAGCATCGTCTCAACTACAGGCGGACGGAACTGACGAGGACATCAAAGCCAGAATCGGAAAAGCAAGACAAGCTTTCATTACTCTCAAATCTGTGTTGAGGTCAACAGCACTCAGCATCAAAAATAAGATCCGGATTTTCAACTCCAATGTAAAGTCAGTGCTACTATACGGATCAGAGACTTGACCAGCGCGTCATAAAGAGCATCTCAAACAAACTACAGGCCTTCATTAACAGCTGTCTTCGCTCAGTACTCAAGATCAGATGGTCGGCCAGAAATGATCAGCAGCAGGGATCTCTGGCAATGAGCTAACCAACCAGAACCTGGTTGTGAAACAAATATTCAGGAAGAAATGGAGATGGATTGGCCATACGCTGAGGAAACCATCAAGTGACATCACTAGACAAGCCATCGCTCGAGTGGAACCCGAAAGGGAGGCGGCGAGTTGGTCGTCCAAGGGTGACTTGGAGGAGGTCATGCGAGGAGGAGATGAAAGCATGTGGACAGACCTGGAGCAGGGTGAAAAAGTTGTCAGAAAACAGAAGGCAATGGAGGTGCGCAGCTGAAGCCCTATGTTCCTCTAGGAACTAAAGGATACAATAATAACATAATATATAATAATACACATTGTTATTATTATTGCTAAACATTCTGACCTAAAACATACTCAAGCACATTGGGCGCTTACATGAAGTATATTCACTGTTCAGTGAAGCTTTCTGGCTTGAGTGTTTTATGTTGTTCTCTTTAACTACTGAAAGAGATTAAAGTAGTGTAACTCACATTTGAAAATAATCCTATTCAACAACTATATAACAATGCCGCGCATAACAGATAACTCAGTAGAGCCTTCAAAATGAAGACAGCAGTGAAACAAGACTAGGTGCTATCGCCGGTGATATTTACAACTGTAGTGGACTGGTCTATGCTACACGCCCTGCATAGGAAACGAGCAGATAAGAAAAATACATAGGACAGATAAGAAGATTCTATGTTTCGAATTTGCAGATGATTTATGTCACATAAACTCGAAGATCAGCAGTGCATAATAGACATTTAGGCAGAAGAAACAGTGTTAATATTATTCCAAGGAAACATAGATAGACGAAGGAGATGAAAATAACTAACAACAAGCACCAATCACTGTCAAAGGGAAGTTACTAGGAAGCATCGTTTCAGCTAAAAAAACGGAACAAATGAGGATGTCGAAAGCAGGCCAGAAAAGTAAAAATAAACATTCATTATTTTGAAATCGGTTTGTAAAGTTTCTACACTCAGTATAAAGAAAAAGATTCAGATTTTCAACACCAATGTTAAGTTGGTTCTTCTATGTGGTTCACAGGCGTGGAGCGTCATGAAAAGCATTTCATTAAAAAGGCTCCTTTAGACATTCATCAACAGCTTCCAGATTAACTTTATAATGAAGATCAGATGGCCGGCTAGTAAAGATAAACAACAGAAACGTTAGGAAGGAATTAACCAACAATCCATTGTCGAACAAATATGTCTGAGGAAATGGAAATGAATTGGATACACCTTTAGGGACCGTCGAATGGAACCCGAATTAGAAAGAAGGAGTTGGACGTCGGTTGAAGGGTGACATAGTGGAGATCGTGTGACGAAGAGATGAAAGTTTATAGGCGATCGTTGAGCCATTTGAAATAGTATAATGAAATAGCGATGTACTGTTGAAGCCTAAGGGAATAACAATGGAGTGGTAACATGCTCACCAGCCGCACTAGGCATTCAAGTTTGATTCCCGGATAGCACACACAGGCCCACACATACCTAAGCCTCATCTATTTTACTATCCTGTCTTAAGCTGTAGAGCAAAAACAGTGAAGTTAGGACATAGAGTTAGCGATCTCGTCCCACTCAGAACGTGAAAATAATCAATAAAATAATAACTTACACGATTCTTCAGAAAACATTGCCATTCACCATCAGGTATAGCTCTGTAAACTTTAAAATTCTCTAAGAAATCAGCTGTCATTTTTGGTAAATTAGGTGTTAACTTTTCCATTTCCAAAAGTTTACTATGATCTCTAAAAAGCTTAAAGATAATAGGTGTTATGTGGATAAATAATTCTTGTGATTCAGTATCATTATGACCTGCTAGCATGCCTAAATTCCCAGTTGATGCAGTGGTTTTCATTTCAGCAGATTGAGAGTAAAAGAAATTTTCAATGAATTCAGGTGATACACTACTGAACTTTTTGGTTGATTTTCTTTCATGTCCAGGATATTCGGCAATACACGCTACCTCTCCTTCTTGTTCTTCTTGTTCTTCTGCTTCGTCTGCTTCTTCTTCTTTTTCTTGTAGTTTACGCATATTGACAAATGTGTGAAAATCTTCAAGACGTGACCACATTTCAATTACTTTATCCAATCGATAGACAAGAAATGCAATCTGAAGTATTAAAAAAGAGTTAGTGAGTCACTAGGTTTAAACGATGAGGAATATACATTATTAATACACGCACACACACACAATCATTTATGGAATCTATGCTGAAATACGCTTTGCGTCAGTGGCATAGCGGTTAGGACGCTCGCCAACTATACATATGGCCCGGCCACCGACGCACTCCTTTACCTCACTAAGCCAGAAATAAAGCTGGTGAAGAGGAAAGGTTAGACATGAGGCCAGCAACCCCATCCTGTAAAAATAATCACCACTGCTACAGAAACTTCAAGCTAGAGGCTTGAAGCCCTATGTTTCACTGAGGAATGTGAAGGAAAGAAAACTGAACATCTGATAGTTAACCTACTGTTCCCTAGTGACTGACTATAAGATGCAATTTTTGGAGTTCCAGCGAAAAGCTCTGACCAAGGCAGGCGAGAGGGTGCTCAGCAAGTAGGACATGGGAACATGTACTTGTTGATGACATCGCCTCGCAGAGGCACTAAATGGCATAGCTATTGGGTCCCATCCTACTGGCTGAATGATCCATGGGGTTGCCTTGTAACCAGAAGGCCTTGCGTTCCGTCCCCAAATTTTAATGGTTCTCTAACCGACCTTCTGGTTACAGAGCCAGCGAGCTTGTAGACCACTAGGCCACTGGGACTTAATCCAACGACCAGGCCATGAATTCTAAATTCTGCCAATTTATGACATAGCGCGACCACTTCACAATGTATTCTTTGATGAGTTACTGCCTCACCTCAATATAAACACATTCGGAAGTAATATTACTATTATCAATAAAATACAATAAGATGGGAAATGAGATGTTTTTATAGTAAAATAAATAAGTAACTTGTTAGATTGTGAGTTGAAATATATTTTATGATTATTTATTATCCTCTGATTTGATTGGTAATATCTTTCATATCTCTGGTATTTGCGTAGAATCATATCTGTTGCAGGCGAAGTTAAACTTTCGACACCACTAACTACCAATCAGCGAATTATCCAATGAGATTCACGAACGCAGTTCAATGTTGTATAGCGCTTGATTCATTTCTGATGCGTCACCTTACAAGGCTACTGTTGCAGTTCGAGGAGGTTAGTGCTTTCCAGTATTTCCTGGATTTGAGTTGCTCCAGAAAGAGCGAATTTGTTCGTGTGGTGGTATCATTACTTTAAAAAGCTATACCAAATCAACTGATGGGTTTGTTCATCATTGTGCTATATGTTTGAAGCCTACTAACACTGGAAAGGGTAAGCTGATAATTTTTATATTTCGTAGGAACTTACTTTCGCTAGGTCGCATCTCTCCCTAACCCAGATTTTGTATATCTGCAACTAATGGGTGTTGAAACAGGCTGTGAGAGTAGCAGCTGTCGAGATGGAGAATAGCCATGTCTCAACAGTTCAGTGGTACCAGCATTGCAGAGACATCGCATCATAGAAAATGGAGAAAATCAATTGTTTGCTGGGCGGGGAAGACGTTATCGTGCATGTCGATGAGACAGTGCTGGTAAAAAAGAAATACAACCGTGGTCGCCAGCGAGCGAACAATATTTGGGTAATAGGTTTGTATGACACCTCCCTCCGAAAGGGATTCGTCGAAAGGATAGCAGATAGAAAAGTATTGCCAGTCCCATGCTAAACTGGGAGATGTTTCTCTCACATGTTCGAGAAAGATATCCCATGTAACTATTTCATTCTCTATTTTGTGCTTTTTTTCTATAAATATACATTTCCAGTCATCATATATGCCTCTTTAATGTAATTGGTTCCTTCAAGGTCGTTTGCTGATTGGTTGTCAGTGGTGTCTAAAGTTTAACTTTGCCCTGTTGCATTTGTTGGGTGTGTAGACTCGATGAACCAGACAGGATTCAGTGATCAACCTCTCTCTCTCTCTACCTATATACCTACATTACTTTTTAGAATTTTGACTCTGTCCTACCCACTCTACTGTGTGGTTGTGTGTTAATGCACGTAGTGCGATTGCCGCGTTTTTTTCTAAATTACTTATCATCGTGGGATTGATCATTTCAACGTTGGGTGAATTCTTATGCTCTGATAATCTCACTACTCCTGATTTACTAGTTTGACCCAATTAAACAAAATAATATAATTTACAAAATACCCTGCAATGAATGTGAGTTAAGTCGACTACATAAATCAAACTAGTAATATAGGTAGGTGGAGATAGGGAGACTGATTACTGAATCCTGATTCATCGAATCTACGCCCAGCTTATTTACAGCAGGAATAACTCGTCATCTTTATCAGAGATATGGAAAAAGTCTACTATTAATCAACCCGAGACATCAAAAATAGTGGAATTATATAAACGAAGTTGGAAAGTTGTGTGAGCAACTTGTTATGATTATGAGCATTGATAAATTGTGCTCGAACCGTAGTCATCAGTAGACATTTTTGTATAACAACACTCTGTGAAGGATCATTTCACCGGCTGATAAGTTAGCAATCAAGTACTCAACATGTAAAGCTAAAAACGATGGGTACAGCCATCTATGACCTCTTGAGTACACCTCTTAGAGATTCACAAACTAGGATAACACAGAAGTTCAGTAGTTTCTCAGGTGAATTCACCCACTCACTTACTGAATTACTGACCCATAAAGAACAATCAAAGCTGAACTTACTTATAGGAATGAAACTTGTGCACTGCAGTGGTAGAGTATAATTCCATTATGGGTAAAATTTTGTTTTTGATAAAGTCTCACAGTGTTATGTAGTAATGTTTAATGATGACGTTTCGAGCACAATTTATCACTACTCGTAATCAACTAGAGAACTATGAAACAATGGTTAGTTTTGATGTAACTAGTCTTTATACTAACCTACCAATCAATATGCCCGCCTTAAAAGCAGTTAAAACAGAAATAACTGCAGATCCTGAACTCACTTATAGGACTAAAGTACCCACTGAAGAAATTATTTTAGGATTTCAGTTATGCTGTCTCACATCTACTATCTTTTTTTTAAATTTTTTTTTTTGATTACAGCTTGATTCCACACCGTATTTTTGTACAAGTATGGAATTTTCAGCATGTGATGATATCGGTAGCCCAAATTTCGGAGGCCGACCATAGATATCAGGTGTGAGTCGGCAGGGGATCGAACCCCGGACCATGTGCATGGTCGGCGAGAGTCCTAACCACTGTGCCACCGACGCACAAGGCAAAATATATAGACAAACAGAAGGTGTAGCAATGGGATCACCAATATCCCCTTCCGTAGCAGATATATTTATGAACAGCTGGGAAAATATAGCTTTTAATACATTTAATCCTACTCCAAAAATATGGTGGAGATATGTGGATGACACTTTCACAGTGTTGAAAACAGAACATATCCCTCTCTAGCTTCTTCACACATATAAATAAACTCACTAGTGGAAGGAATAAAATTCATATTTGTATCAAAAAATGAACAAGGAGAATTAGCTACTATGTTAGATTGTAAGACAAAAAGAATAGAAGAAGGCAAACTACACACTAGTGTTTATAGAAAACCAACGCATTCTAATAGATATTTGGACTTTAATTCGTCTCATCCTTTAACTGTTAAGGCAGGCTTAGTTAAATGTTTAGCAAACCAAGCAGTAGCACTAAGTAATACAAAAGAAAAACCTAAATGACGAACTAAAACAGATAGAAGAAGCGTTGGTATCTAATAACTAACTATCTTACGAAATTCATTAGGAAGATCCGTAAAGACTTAAAGCGAAATAAAAACAATTATGAAACTAGTAATGATAACATAAATAAGGGAGAATATAAGCATCTACTGTTATACCATATATGGAGGGGACATCTGAGACCCTACGTAGGATTCTGAATAAAGCAGGAATTCGAGTGGTGGCATTTAAGCCTACAAACTCACTCACTCAGGTAGGACAAGCTCTGTAGGTTAAAGGGCCCAGTTGACTTAATTAAACAAAATAATATAATTTACAAAATACCCTGCAATGACTGTGAGTTAGGTCAACTACATAATTCAAACTAGTAGGTCAGTGGTAGTCAGATTGTCGGAACATAAGAGTTTAGCTAAGGTAAGAATGGTTGACCCCGAGAAGATAAGTAATTTAGAAAAAAGCTCAGCAATCCCACTGCATGGATTAACACACAACCACATTATAGGGTGGGAGAGAATCAAAATTCTAAAAAGTAATCTAGATAGGTGGAGAGAGAGGTTGTTGATTACTGAATCCTTATTCATGCAACAGGAATGATTTATCACTCATACCCGAAATACGGAAAATACTACACTACAAATCATGAAATCAAGAGATGAGAGATAGTGGAATTATATATAAATGAAATTAGAAACTTGGAACTGAACTAACACTTACTTCTTCAAAACATGATTTTGTTTCAAATTGACATATAATATAATGCAGTCTTGCTAATGAACGAACAAAGAGACGTGAATTTGGACAGCTTGTATCAGTAATCCACATTAGAATTAAGTGTAATGCCAAAGCTTGTACTTCTTTCCATTGAGATGAATTCACCTCCCAGATAAGTAGAGATTCTTGTAGTAAATTTAATACTGATTCCATTAACTTCCAAATACGAATGATAAAAAGATGAAAAGATTAGGCATAAAATTCAATTGTGTACGTTTTATAGAAATGATGTCAGTAAAATCACACAAAAACAATTGATAAGTTAAGAAAAAATCTACAGCCTACTGAATAACTTCGAGGTCTTGATCTGCAGGAATCTGACTTCTGTAACTGAAGTCAGCTCACGATCTGACTTGATACTGCAATAGTTGCATTTTTTTTCAAGAGTTTGACGACGGATTGATCTCAGTTACAGAATCATTCAAAACCAAGGAGTATTGGACCCCAGTAGCTACGCACTGCTGATGATTCCCAAACTAGGATGAAACAGCAGCTGTCCAGTACTCCCTGGTTTTCAATGATTCTCTAAATGATATCAATCCGTGGTCAAACTTGATAGACAAATCAAATGCCTACATATCAATTCTTGAAAACTAATCCGATGCTCACTAGAGACTTGCTACAGGGTGGAGTTTCCTGGAGTTCTAATGAGAGGTCGTGACCAGTGAGGTCCATGCAGTCGGAAGTGAGGATGGATTTCGCACCGATCACATTGGCTGGTGGTGGCGTTAAAATCGCGAGTAGGATTTTTCCGCGTATATATATATCTGAATCAAATTGACAGGCCCGACTTCAGCAGATGTATGTGAGTCCCTTATACCAATGTTGGCCATCATAACACAAGTAAATTTGAGTTATTAACCATGGTATTACTAAGCTATCCACTCAAGAAGCCTATATATCAAAATACGGCTAACAAGTTCAAAATTAGTATATCATAATCATACTCGTTGCATAAGATGTGGTTCTTGTGATTGAATAGAAAATTAATAAATCATATTGTGAAAGCACCTACCTCTACTCTGTATTCATCATCAATTAAATTTATATGATTGCAGCTGATATCGACCAAAAATGTCATAAACAAGTAGATCAGCCGTTTCACACGTTCTTTATCCACCAATCCTGGAAATGAAATATCTTGACCTGAAATTTAAAAAAAAAATACAACAGGTGCATAAACACTTGTGCATTTTCAATAGCTGTTAGTTAAAACGTTGAAGTTTAACATTATTAATCCAAGAAAGTGAGTAGTAAATGAATGACATTAAAGCAGCCAGTCAGAATAGTTCATCAATATAGTCCTTATTAGAATTTAATTTGTAAATGGTGACTAGCAGTGGAATCCAGGACAACGCGCATTTCGTCCTATTTAGGACTCGCCAACTGGATGCACCTGCATTTCTCAGTGAGTGATAATGTTCCCACCACTGAGGCTCGAACCCAGTGCCCATAGTTTCAAACGCCAAAGTGTTATTCGTTAGACCACGAGAGCCACCTCTTGTGTAACCAGGTCATATTGATTTAATTGAATTTGAGATTATCCCGTCGTTTGTACGACCAGCTGACGAGTCCCAAATGGGACGAAATGCGCGTTGTACCGGATTCCACTGCTAGTCACCATCCACCAATTAAATTCTAATTAAATGTCCAGACATCGTGGAAACATATGCACAAGTAGCCGACAGATATGTCAACCTGACACCAAGCACTTCGGTCCAATCAGTTGACGGGAAAATCTCAATTTCAATTAAAATAGTTCACAGTAGTTTGTATATTTGACTTATTTTAGTTTGCTGGAGTGAACAAATTAGGCAGTAATTTTGGATGCTTGATCACGAGCTGTTAGAATGCGTGGGAGTATCAGACAGTTGCTTGGGCCCCTTGATTAGTACGAAGCCACCTCAGTTAGAACTCAAGGACCTTCTGGTTACAAAGTAAGCTTGTAGGCCATTCAGCCACTGAAATCCAGTGAAAAACCGTACACTGACGTAAAACAATATCTGAGGAAGTGTAAGAATGTTAAACAGACTAGTATGCACGATTATTTATTAGTTTAGTATGGGGGGTGGGGGGTATCTGTGCATATGTTGGAGTAACTGTCGTTTACAGTCAAGAGCGAAGGTTTTGTGGTAGGTATAGATTGGAATTAGATTAAGGTTAGAGTTCAGAGTCATAAGTTAGGGCTTTCACTATAAATAATAATAAAGACACTTTATCAATCTACTTTAATATTATTTTCAAGAACTCTAAGTTATCGTTTCAGAATCATTCACTCGTTTTTTTGTTCGCAAAAGGCCGCTGTTCATCACCACTTCACTCGATAATAAAGATCAGGTGACCAGGTGGAAAGGATTAACGATAAGGAACTTTGGCATTAAGACAAAGAACCAAATACACAGAAAGAAATGAAGATAAATTGGACATATGCTGAGTAGACCTTCATATGATACTACACATGCCAGGTCTTCGAGTGGGATGAGAATGGCTGACGGTGGCGATGAGTTGACTGTTTTAGAGTTACATGTGAGCAGGAAATGAAAGTCTGTGAGTAGTCAGGGCGTCTAGGTGAATGTGGTAGTATGAGATCCACTACACAAGAGAACAGCATTTGTTTGTTATTCGCAATCATATCAGTTAGTGTAATTACATACTTATAATAAGGAAAGTTGAATTTTCTATAGTCGGTATGAAAGGATTAATTGTATATTTACGAGTTGAGAGAGAACCATTGAAAACCAGAGAGTACTAAACATCTGTTTCATCCCAACAGTTTAGGAATCATCCGCAGTACGCACCCACTGGGGTTCGAATCCAGAACCTTCCAGTTACAAGGCAATCCGTGATTTATCGCGACCCCAACCAATATCTTCCGTTGGACATTCATCCTCACAATTGAATGGATGCACCTCCCTAGTTTTCAATGGTTCTCTAACTGATATCAATCCGTGATCAACTCGTACAAGGCAACTACAGAAAATTAATCTGATGCTAGCCAGTGACTTGCTACAGGACGGAGTTTCCTGGAATTCTGGTGAGAAGTTATGACCAGTGAGGTTCATCCAATCAAGTGTGACGATGGATGGTTGTTGAAATCACGCTAAATGCATGACAAATTAGTAGAAGTTAGAATTCATGGACTGGCCATCGAATCGGTTACCAGTGGTTGAAAAGTATACGAGCTTGCCTTGTAACTGGAAAGTACTGGATTCGAATCCCAGAAGTAGAATTTCCCAAGTATTTGAAACACGTGTATGCCAAGGTCAGTTGGAATTGTACATTCAAAAAACCCTTAGCAATATCTAAACTATTAGACCACAATAAGATAAGGTGAGACAAAGCGACATTCCTAAAATGTGTAAAAGTACAAGTTAACAATTGAACCTTTATTCATAGATTTCATCATGAACTGACATCGGTTAGAGGACCATTGGAAAACCAGAAGGGAGTACTGGACAGCTGTTTCGTCCCAGTTTAGGAATCTTCGTCAGTACGCGCCCAACGCCACAGTTAGAACCCAGGAACCTCTTTGCTTACAAGGCTAGTTCGTAGACCATTCAGCCACTGAGAACCGATCCAAAGGTCCATGATGAAATCCTGAAACCAATCAAATCTGTGCAAACCAACACTTGAATATCAGTCTGATGTTCACCAGTGACTGGTCCTATTCAGCTGGGTGGTTACCTGGGTTCTAATGCGAAGTCGCGACCAGTGGGGTACAGCAGGTCAGTCGGTTGTGAGGACGAATGCTCGCAGATAACATCGAATAGCTGTCACACTAAACATCAAGAACCAACGGAAGTTAAAATTGATTTGCCTCTCAATCATGGCCCAGGTAATTGGAGGGTCAACGATATTTGCGCTGTCACCTGGAGGTTTTGAATTCGACCTCAACAGGGGTAAACAATTAACACCGTAGAAAAGTCCTAAAACAGGACGAGACATCAGTCAACTACCACCTGGCTTTCTGCTGCTCTCTGACTGATACTAATCTGTAATAACACTTGGGACAATATAATGTAGGAACGCCGTGGTATCTCTACATACTTAAATTATGTCTATCATATCTTCAACGCACCATTTGCACAGATCTTCGTGTTGTGGTACTTCTGGACTTCATATTGTGTCTTTTTGTGTTTCTTCTATGTATTTCATGTACTTTAACAATATTGTATGATTTGCCTTCTCTGAAATCAAATGTATCTCCCTGATATTTGATATTTTTATGCCGATGAACGTCTCTTCATATACTACTTAAAAATCTTATAAGTAGCACCGCCACACAATTATAGAGTCGAATATTTTACACATAAATACACTAAAAATGTACACTGGGTATATTAAAAACGTTATTGTTCTAATTTTTTCTTTCGCGAGGAGGAGGGGGACAGTAAAATAAAAATAACTCACTAAAATTGTTTAATGCTTGTTGTAAGGAATCAATGATCGATTCAAAAAGACGTTGAACAATCCAGAATGCAGGTTTCAATAGGGTATTTTGAGCAGTTATCTCCATAAGTGATACTAGAGTTCTATAGTAACCCTATAAGGCAATATTAAAAAAGAAGAGTAAGGAAAATAAGTTATAGGAACCTCAAAAATGAGTACGTTTCTGCTGTGTGGTTAAGAAATGTGCTCGAATTCTGGAATTTACTTCATTTTATTCGTCTTGTCTGAAATGAATAGCGAACGTCTAACACAAAACCATCGTTTTCAAAGAGAAATATACTAATAAAAGGTATAGCTTAACTCAAATTCTCTTCGAAGCTCAGAGTAAATTGCATATTTTATTTCTTAACAAGAGCATTATGGATGTGTTGAGTACTTCAGCAGTAGTTCTCATGAATTATCAGAGATCCGATTGTGATATATTTTAAAGACTAGAAGAAATTAGTATTAATATAAGTAAAAAGTTTGAGCATTGTGGATTAGATCAAATAAAGTATAATTATATTTTAATAGTTTACACACAATGATAAGTTTTGTTATTGGTAATATTTCGAGCAAAATCACTACTGCCCGTGTTCACACCACTGTTGGAATTGTTTTATTTACACATTTATGATTTGTACTTATATATATAGTTCATTATTATTATTTTGTTCATTCATGTTTTGTGTGTGCATATGTGTGTTCAGAATTATATTCCATATTCATTCATGTGTTTGTGTTTAGAATTATATTCCAAGTTGTTGATAGTTGTACTGAGTCACCCTTGTTACATGTATCCGGTGTGACTTTAATGAATATCGATTCTGTTATGAGTCTTTCTTTCCATTTGTTCATGTTTGTTTTTAGAATACACACATTGTCCCAATCGATATTGTGGTTTTTGTCCCATGCATGTGCAGCTATCGATGAATTTTTTTCAAGATTTTTGTAAGCTTGTGTCCCTGTTGGTTGAAATTTAGTTAGGCGTTTATGTTCATTCACTCTTATTTTGAGTGATCTGGACGTTTGCCCCACATATTTAGTTGGACAGTCAGCAAAAACTCCGAATGACAGACAAGTAACTAAAGCCAATTGGATTGTAAACTTGTCAGACAGAAAACTAACAGAAGCAGAGGAAAGTGTACTGATGAAAGGGATGAACTTCAATATCAGCAACAAAAGATTAAAACTTGAAGACATCATACCTGTAATTGAAACAGCACTCGAAGGATATGACAAGCAAAAAGCTGAACTGGTACGAGCACAATGTGCACTTACCTTAAAAAAAGCAAAAAGCAGAAAAACCAAATATAACGAAGGAGGAACTAAAAGCACTTCAAGACATAAAAGCAGACAAATCCATTGTCATTACTCAAGCAGACAAAGGCAACACAACAGTATTACTTAACAAAACAACATATAATGAAAAGATGAATGAACATCTACAATCTGGACCCTATACCATAATGACTAAATCAGCTGAAACAATCATCAACAAAACAATGAAAGAAACAGCAAATGTAGTTAGACAAATGAAAGAAGTAATTGGTAAGTCAAAATGGTTTGAAATTATGCCAAAATCCTGTAGTGTACCTAGGATATATGGTAAGATAAAATTGCATAAAGAGGAATATCCAATAAGACCGATTGTAGAATTCAGAAACACCAACGTATATGCTATCCAGATTTCTCTCGACAATACTAAGACCGACAAGAGACAACTCAAAAGCTAGAATAGTAGATTCATTTGAATTAGTGAGGCGAATAAAAACCACTAAAATAGAGGAGGAAGAAATACTAGTTAGCTTTGATGTAAACAGTCTTTATACGAAAATACCCATTCAAATGGCCATGATTGCACCGAAAGAGAAACTAAATGAAGATAATGGCCTGAAAGACAGAACACAGTTATCCGTAGAAGAAATAATAAAAGGGGTAGAATTCTGTCTGACAACAACATATTTCACATTCGAAGGAAAAATATACCAACAAAATGGGGGAGTAGCTATGGGATCGCCTATCTCACCAATTATAGCTGACATATTCATGGATTATTGGGAGGAGAATGCCCTTAAACCATTCAGATCATCACTAAAATGTTGGTGGAGATATGTAGACGACACGCTAGTAATAGTGAAAAAAACATAAACGCCTAACTAAAGGTCAACCAACAGGGACACAAGCTTACAAAAATCTTGAAAAAAATTCATCGATAGCTGCACATGCATGGGACAAAAACCACAATATCGATTGGGACAATGTGTGTATTCTAAAAACAAACATGAACAAATGGAAAGAAAGACTCATAACAGAATCGATATTCATTAAAGTCACACCGGATACATGTAACAAGGGTGACTCAGTACAACTATCAACAACTTGGAATATAATTCTGAATACAAACACATGAATGAATGTGGAGCATAATTCTGAACACATATGCACACACAAAACATGAATGAACAAAATAATAATAATGAACTATATATATAAGTACAAATCATAAATGTGTGAATAAAACAATTCCAACAGTGGTGTGAACACGGGCAGTAGTGATTTTGCTCGAAATATTACCAATAACAAAACTTATCATTGTGTGTAAGAAATTAGTATATGTGCAAAACTTGGGCACTGCTGTGGTGGTAAGTAATTCCATATAATTTTGTTTTTTAGATATATCACACACACACACACACACACACAGTGAAACAGTATTATTTACTGGATGACACAGTTTCGAACAAAACTTATTGTTCGTAATCATATCATCAATTATAATAACACGACTTTGAAACTTGCGTTTTATAGTTTCATTTGTCCCCTCCTATTTGTCGTCGTAGGGGTAGTAGAATTTTCTAGATATCAGGGACAGGTGTTGAATCATTCTTATTACAAGTGTTTCCAGTTGATTCGATAAGCACAAAGTTTCTGTTGTAATCAATCTCTCCCTCCACCCTTCTGTGACATTAGATTTCAAAACCGTCATCCTACCCCATCCATCCTATATTGTATGGTTGTGTGTAATTGCATGTAGTGAGTGCTATAGCTGAACTATTCTTCACATTCCTTACCTTATTCGGGTCAACTAATCCAGATTTTGCTGTTAGGCTTTTATGCTCGGCTAGTCTGACTGCCGCTGTTCTACTAGTTTGGCCTATGTATTTGACCTGACAATCATTTCAAGCAGGATATTAGATAAACTAAATTGTTTTGTTTTAAAGGCTCCACAGAGCCCTTTAACTGACAAAGCTTGTTTCTAATCGACATATAAGAGAAAACAAAGAAAACTATAAAATTCAAGTTTCGAAGTCATGTAATTATAATTGATGATATGATTATGAACCACAATAAATTTTGTTCAAAACTGTGTCAACTGGATGTATCTGTTCCGCACTCAGTGGGGTGGTATTTTCCCAGTAAAACTCAAACCCACAGTACCCATCGCTACAAACAAACGACGTTTAAACTAATATATTCAGTGTTGAATAGTTGAAAAAAGATTCAGAATTCAATAGTAATGTCAATTCAATCAGTGCCTCTATTTTTTTTGATGTGGTTGTGTTTTCTGAGCTGGATGGATTATTTGAGAAGCTTTCATTGCCCTACTAGGCAACATCTTCAGTGAATACGTCAATTTGTTGAAGTGAGCTTTTAGATTTCTCCACGAGTTTATTAGTCATCTCTCCTGGTGACCTTGGGCGTGGTTGGTTGTTTTTATGTGTTTTCACACCTTCTAAGCTACTTGTGGTATTGGCACTGATTGTTTCTTTGACTTAAACTTTGACCCTTTTTGCGTGTAAGGTTTCTTTATTATCGGTTGATAAATTTTGTCCATCTCGATGTGTCTATTGATTGACGATTCACTGGAATACTAGGCTTCTAAAAGCATTCTCTAGCATTCTTGGTGTTTCCTCTGTCTGTCTAATATTTGGACGCTGGTTGTCCCAGTCGAATTGATGTTCGTGGTTGTCTGTATGCAGTGAGGCGATATGAGGGAGTGGATGTCATGTCTTTTGACGGCTAGCTGATGTTCGTGTATAGGAAGACGAAGGGGACGTCCACTTTGACCAATGTAGTGTTTTTCACAGTTGTTACACTTTATTTTGTAGATGATGTTGGTTTTGTCTTCTTTCGCTGTTGAGTCTTTCGGTTGACATAGAATTGAGTGAAGCGACTTTGTTGGTTTGTGTGAGACGTTAATTCCTAAAGGTTTGAAGAGTGTTGAAGGGATTTCTGAGATGTCCCTTGTATATGGTAGGTCGATTTTCTTTGTGCTTTCCTTTGAGGCCTTTGATTTGATAGGTTGAATTGGGGGTGTATGTCTTTTGATGAAATTCCATGGATATCCATTCTTTTGGAAGACATCCAAGAGATATCTTTCTTCAATTTTCATTAAGTTAGGAGTGCTGCAATGAGTCCTGGTTCTGCAGAAGAGGATATTTCACTAATAATGTCAAATCAATCAGTACTTGTATGTGTTTCGAAGACTTAGCGCGTCACAGAAAGCATTTCCAATACACCACTACAGAAGACTGTCACTGACAGCTGCTCACTTCACTCCATTCTGATCATCAGATAGACATAAAGGATTAGCAGCACGGAACCCTCGCAACCAACCAATCAGGAACCCACTACCATACACAGATGCCGGAGGAAGTGAAGATGGATGGGACACTTGCTGAAGAGACCGTTGTGTAACATCACACGTCAGGTCGAATAGGAAACGACGAACTAGACATGGATCTGAAGGTGACACAGAAGTGATCGTATGTGCAGAGGAGATGAGGGCTTATGAGTAATCATCGAACCAGCTATAGAAGACTGTAAAGAACAAGATTTGGTGGAGATGTTCTGCTGACGTCGTATGTTCCATCGCGAATCCAAGGGAATACTAGTAATAACTATAATAACAGTAAATTTATGAAAATATCAGCGGAAATGGGGGGTTATAATTTAACTTACCAACCATGGATCATCATTCGTAATTGTTGTACTCAAATGCCAACGTTCCAATTGACTAGATGACCATAAAATTTCATGTAAACACGTGATAATTGCTTCACATAATTTATTTTCTAAAATTTCACTATTTTCAATAAATACATGTTCAGAATTACTTCCACTACTACTAATACTACTTTTATTGTTTCTATGAGTAGTATGAGTGTTTCGGTGGTGTTGATTCCCTACATAATGATCTATCCATTGATGCGTTGAAGGATAATTGACATCAGAATGTCCTGACAGTGAGGCTGGATTTCGATACATTAATAAACGATCTGGTAAATTAATGGAGTTTGATTTTTCTCTAGGATATGGCACGATCGTGGGAATCTTGGCATCGATTGAATCCCTCAATTCATTACAGACATGTGCTTCTCCTGGATAACAAGCACATATTGAATTACTAAATACAGAGTCAGTGTCACTGTTCGTTAGAGACGGTAATCGAGATGAATGAATTTGTGAAAGCGAAGATGATGACGTTGAAACACCACGACCTGAATCATTCGATATCTGAAACGAAGGTAAGAATAAAGTACATTATAATGTAAAGATAGTTGCTTCAAAGTGACGTCGACAAAAAAAGGAAAGGGTACCCATTCAACAAAAGCGGAATTTAATTAAATTACGTGCCACTCCGCATCCGACACATCTGTAGTCCCAACGTTCTGGAAACAGAATTAGATATTTTGAGGGAAATCTTCATCCAAAATGGATACCCAATAAGATTCATCGACAAAAATATCAAACTAAGAATTCGGAGAAGCGAAATTTTGATTGCGCCTAAAATGAAACTCCACATGAACTTGGATTTCAAGGGAGATTTAACAAGCGATATTCTCAAGGGAAGGATTACATCACACATCTCTGAGAAGAACATTCTTTGCAGCGAAACTAAGAATAGTGTTCTCCAGTCGCCCACTGATCTGCAGAAGCCTCAAGGACAAGATCCCACATCTGACCACTTCTACTATGTGCATATATCAGTTCACCTGCTGCTGTGGAACCAGCTAGCTACATCGGTCTTTCGACGCGCACCCTGTCCAGGAGGATTCAAGAACACTATCTAGCCAGCATGGTTGCGAAAATGCAATAGTGGTGCATTAAGGAGTGCGATAATCGAACCCCTGGTTAACACTGATCATTCCATTTCAACAAACGCCTCCTGCTTCAAAGTAATCTACAGAGTCAAGAATAACCTACCGAAGGCAATATGGTTTCGTCTTCTTTGTATTGTTGAAGCTCTGGCCATTCACACAGAGAATTAGTCAACCACTTATGCTGTCATGGTAACAATTTTGTTGATTTTGATGACTTAATTTTGTTTGTTTGCCTGTTCGTTAATTGCTTATAGTTCTTCTATTCATCTACTTTGTTCCTATGTGTATCCTGAGTAAATCTCAATCATCAAACTATTCATATTAGTACATAATTTCTTTTTTAACAGCTGTTTGTGACAACTCATCACCTATGTTACTACCCTAATTTCATTAACACCTAATTTTCATGACTGATTTTGTATTATGTAACTCCAACAACCAATCTTCACCTGTTTAGTTAAAATAACCATAACTAATTGTAATTTTGTTTGACGAACTTAATTTACACATACATACAAAGTAACTCACACATATATTTGCAGTTGTACAGCTAAAAAAATGAATTCGCCGCCGTAAAGCAACTCTTCGCTGAACTACGTGTTTTGTTCTCATTAAAAGGAAAGCACACGCAAACCCCTTAGAAATCATGTCAATCCTTATGCATTTGATGATGAGCAGTCGAGATACTATGTCGGTGACAGAGCGGTTAAGACGCTCGCTGATCATGCACATGGCCTGGGTTTCGATCCCCGGCCGATGGACTCGTTTACCTCGTTGAATCAGTAATAAGACTGGTAAAGAGGATAGGTTGGGCATGAGGCTAATAACCCCATCCTGTAAAATTAAACACTGCTATAGAAACTTCAAGCCACTAGCTTGACGCCCTATGTTCCCCTGGCAACGTGAAGGAAATAAAAAAAGTCGAGATACTAAGTCTCCACAAGTGGTCAAGTACTCATAGTGTTTACATCACTTTGTCTTCCAAGTGGCAAATAGGGCTCCAAGTCTTGAGCTTCGAAGTTTCAGTAGCAGGTTTGTTCTTTTTACTAGTTAAGGTTGTAAACCTCACCCCCAACCTTCTTTGTTTACTGAACTCACTACCATCTACGCGAGGTTTAAAAGTACGTTGACCAGGAATCGAACCTCGGATCACTGAAGCACCGACGCACAACTCATACTGGTTAATATTGTGTGAATAAGACAAAGTTATCTGATGACTTCATCAAACTTCCTTTAGTGATATTACTAAATCTAGAACGATAGCTACTTTCTCCGGTACTCCCAAATGACTCACATCAAATTAAATAGTGTGCGAAGAAGTTCGATCAAAGGTGCCTGAGTAAAATCTCCCGTTTTAAGTGGTATAATAGGGTGCGCAATATTGAGGTCAGACGTCGAGTGTTAGGTAAAGAGGGGAAATCAGTTTACGAGTCGGTGAAGGTACATCAATTGAGTGAGATGGTTAGGAAGTGTGTTACACATGGCCAGTCATCGACTTCCTCAACAATGGGAAATGTTATAGCTGACATAGGGTCAAGTTGGAAAAGAGCCAGTAGTGGTCGAACCAAAACATGGCTTCATCAGTCAATGAAATCCACAACAGTTAGTTTAAGTCAAGTAGGAAAGTGTAGACTACCTGACTGGTTGGGGTCCTCGGGATGGTCAAAACCAATGGCTGAAGGCACTTGGTGATATGGCTCAAAATCCTTCACAATGATAGCGCAGATACATACACTCCTTGTGACTTATAATACTCAATAAAACTATATTGTTCTTCCATATTACTGTTCTTTTTGCCTCATATCTATGTTTACTGTCTCTATTTTGCGTTTCATTTTACTTTTTTCTCTTGCTCTGTAGGCTGATTGAAGTGTGGCGACTCGGACTGCTGCACATCGGTGGTAAGTTCTATGTTATAACCAGTCAGTTAGTCAGTCAGCTGTTCGATTAACCTTTTTTTCCTAGCAAACTCAATCTTTTTTGCCTGAGATATATGTGTGAGAAGCCCCCTTCTCACCAAGAAGAAGATCCGGTAGGTCAATGAATTTCAATATGATATCAGTTTATTTAAAGTGACTTACAGGAATTGACATGCACTTGACAATTTTCAAAAAGCTTTGTGAGCTTTTATCGAGAAGAGTGACTACTGTGAAGTGTTCCAGTAGTCCGTTTTGAATCAGACTAAAAATTTGCTAACTAGACAGTTTTTGAGATGACAGTTCACCAATGGTTTCAACTAGTAACTGAATGTATTGAGAACATAATAAGTGGTTTACTTGATACCGTAAATGGCGGTCAAGGTGGCATGCACAACTTCATGATGGCTTATACAACTGATTGATTATTATGAGTAGTTAGAAGCCAGGAGTGCTTCCTAGTCCGGTTAATGTGGTCGGTGGTATAGCGGTTGGGAAGCTTGTCGACCATACACATGGTCCGGGGTTCGATCCCCGGCCGACGGACTCCCTTAACTCGCTAAACCAGAAATAATGCTGCTAAAGAGGAAAGATTGGGCATGATGCTAGCAACCCCATTCTGTAAAATAAACCATGCTACAGAAACTTCAAGCTGCCACTAGCTTGAGGCCCTATGTTCCACTGGGAACGTGAAGGAAAGAAAAAAAAAACACCAGACGGTCGTTTCATCCGTTCTTGGCCAAACTCATCATCAATGTAATCAACTGAGCTGATTCGTTTAGACTCAGTTATAGGATCTCATGCTGAACTGACACCGGTTAGAGAGCCGTTGGGAAACCAACTGCGAATACTGGACAGCTGTTTCGTCCCAGTTTGAGACTCTTCGCCGGTACAAACCCATCGGGGCTCGAATACAAGACCTCCTGTTGACCAATGAACCACTACGACCCGATCTAATGGTTCATGAATTCCAACTTTTGCCAATTCACGATACAGCGTGACCATTAATCATTGTCTTCGGCGAGTATTTTTCCTCACACCCGACTCAGCTGCTGTACCTCACTTGTCACAACTTCCCACCTAAACCCAGGTAAATACCTACCTGAATAGGGCAGAGATTTGATTGATCCCAGGAATTCATCGTGAACTGACCGCGCTACATCGTGTATTGACAGAAGCTGGAATTCATGGGCTAATGGATCGATTCTCAGTGACTGGATGGTCTACTAGCTAGCTCAAACTGTAAACCGTAGGTCCTAGGTCCAATCCCTGGTCGTAAATGTGTACTGTTGAAGAGTTCAGAACTAGGGTGAAACAGCTAATTAGCACACTCAGGTTTTCCAATAGTTTCCTAACTGATATCGGCTCACGATGAAATCCTATAACTAATCCAATCCTCGGTAACCCACACATTCGAATATTGTTCGGTTATGGTTTGAAAGCGAGAAACTGATCTCTACCTTCTACAGTATAGCCGACAAAACTTCGTTGAAATACGCGCTATCATGAAACTTTTCGGACACATGAGAAGGAATTCCATATTAGGTTGTTTATTAGATATACCACACAGTGAAACAGTATTTACTCAAGTTTCAAAGTTGCGGGATTATAATTGATGAAATGATTATGAACAATAAATTTTGTTCGAAACGTCATCCAGCAAATAATACTGTTTTCTGACTGTGTGATATATCTAATAAACAAACTAATATGGGACTGATTTGTTTGTGTAAAGGTTTCCAGTTGCTAAGGAGATAGCTACCCTTTTAAGTTACAAAGAGATATGACTAAATATCCCAAATAGACAAGACCAAATGGTTCCATTAGACCTGCTTCCAGTAAAGTGGCGGCATGCAGAAACCTACTCTAGCCACTATTTGATTCAGCGAAGAAGGATATTCCACTCGTTATGATTCATTCAAGTCATGTCCCAACTCAGTGCGAGTTAGGAAAATGTCATTTTCTATATTTTTATAGTGTGGTGCAGCAGTTAAACAAATTCTTCTGGGGATAAACTTTACCAGATTGAAGATTTTCTAGCTTTGATTCTCGGCTGGCGGACTCCTAAACTTCATTAGGCAGGTAGAAAGGTTGGGCGTGAGGCTAGTAATCTTAGTCTGTAACAGAAGACAACATTACCCTGTACTGGAACTTCAAAGTCTCCAGCCTGAAGTCATATGCTCCGATCAGAACTCATGGAACTTAAAAAAACGTTGAAGATTCTCTAATTTAATACCTTAAAATGATTTTGTGTGAAGCGCATACATCGACACTAAATACCCAGAGAGTTACGAGACCATCAGAAACCTCATAGAATTATCAGATAATTACTGTTTTACCCTGGCAATATCGTAAAGTATTAAAACTCAGCTTGAATGCTCAAAATGTATGCTGTTGGACTTTGCCTGGAAAGAAGCACATCAGTCTAGATAGAGGAAAAGAAACCACATTGATTACGGACGCATAGTGAAGCAGAATTAAGGTTAGTAGTTAGGCTGGGAATGTAGGAACTCAAAGATTATCCTAATTCTTTATCAATTAGCCTGCTTTCACTCCATCTGACAGTCGAATGTTTACTTCAACTGACTAGTAACACAGTCTAGTGAGAGTAAAGCTGGTTAATATTTATGCACAAAATAATGACGTTTCTAGTTGTCAAATTACTTATCAGTTCATTCCGTTAATGGAAGGAAGTTTGATTATGAAACTCTTACATAAGCGACAACGGCGTGACAAATCTGTGGCATACATATAAATTCATCCGGTCAGTATATGTTTGAAATAAGGTAAAGTTAAACAGAGTAATCTTACATCAGTAGCCTTTGAGTTTATTCTGTTTAAAACTCTTGTAGGAAAACGAATCTTTGACAATCCAAAACGAGATGCTGAAACTCGATCACGACGATTCAAACTCCTAGGTAAAATAAAGAGAAAAAATAATTTTAAGAATCAATCAAGTATGAAAAGTAGACTTGATTACTTCACAATGTTAAGTGTTGTTTTGCAAGGATTTGATTGGATGGATGCGTGTTGTTGAAAGTCCCAAACTAGGACGAAACAGTATTTGTCCTCATTGTCAAACTGTATGTTTCAATAAAGATTTCATCACGAACTAAAACTAAGGTACACTGTAAAGTTATTTCGTCCCATTTTGGAATTCTTCAGTGCTGCGCACTCACCACCCCATTAGGCTTCAAACCCTTGGTCGAAATGTATCAATTCTCCTCTCGCTGATGGTTACTGGATGGATGTTCTGGGGGTGGTAATGAGAAGTCATCAACAGTGGGTTTCATCATGTCAAGATGAATTGGATGCTGCTCGATGGCAATGGTTGCCGGAAGAGCTACATCAGGAATGGAAAAAGGGTCACTGGATGTCAATTCAAGTGGCTGAATGGTCAATGGATCTTAGCTTAGAAATTTGAAAATCCTGAGCCGAGCCTCTGGTAGTGTGGTAGGTGTTCACTACAAGGGGCTACCAAACTACGAAGAAAAAGTTGTTCAGTGTTAACTGATTCTTTCTAACCGGTTTGTGACAAAATATGCATTGAAATTATTTCGAAATCCCCAGAAAAATTCTATAATCTAAATTATGTACTAATTAGGATTTTAGTTTATTAGGGATTTGTTACTAATTTCGGTACAGATTCCGTTACGAAAGCACATCACTTATGGCATCATTGGACACTGAACAGCTAATTCGCCCTAATATGGGACCTTTCATCTGTTCGCATCCAGGACTTCAGGGGGCATCAAACTCAGTGTTATCAGGCTTTGAAGGCATCTGTACTCACTGTCAACTATAGAATGGGTATCAATATGTTATAACTAAATATCGTAGCTCCAGGATCCTACCGTGGTGGATTATTCCCAAGTTTATTGGGAAGACAGGTGCTCACTGATCACAAGAGACCACGGTGGCACGGTGTCACGAATAGACAGCAGTTAGAATTCATAAGTTACTGAAAACCTCGTGACCTACAGAAGCTTACTTCCATCTCTCATGGGGTCATGTGAGCGTATTGGTCAGAATTCAGTTACACAGTGAGAAGGTAACAACTTTCTACCGTTCTCCGGTCTTTAACAATTCTCAAAATGATATCGGTTAGCGATGAAATCTATCTTGTAATACTTCCTACTCAGGAAATTCTCTGCTGGCTATCTACAAACACTTACCTTTCAGTGATAAAAACAGTTAAAAGTCAAATCTGAACAAAGAATTTACTTCTCAGTACATCCTTCCCTTCCTGTTCTTGCAATTATAAAATAGAATATTTGTTGTCGCTACGATAATGGCCCGTTATACGGAGAATACAGTTTTTACTTAGAATAACAGACTAGTTATGAGTTGTCAAAATAAATAGTCGTATTTGTGTGACAAATATGCTAGGCTGAAATCGATGACACAACATTGTGAAATGAGAGACAATGGTGGTGATTAGTCATAATGGATTCGTAGGATGTGAAGTAGGAAAATTGACAAGTCAGTTAAAGGTTATAAAAGGTGTCAGGTGACATGTCAACCTGACACCGAGCACTTGGGACAGGAAAATCTAAAATTGAATTAAATAATTAATATGAACCCGTTGCGCAAGAGATGGCTGGCTCTCGTGGCCCAAGTGGTCTAGTGGATAACGCTTTGGCTGGCGTTTGAAACTATGGGCACTGGGTTTGAGCCTCGGTGGTAGGAACATCATCACTCACTGGGGAAGGCAAGTACATCCAGCTGACCACGAGTCCCGAATAGGACGAAATGCGCGTTGTCCTGGATTCCACCGCTAGTCACAATCCACCAATTTGCTTCACAATTATTTCGCATAACTCTAATTCAAGGTTGGTTATTGAAGGTGATGGAAGCACTTTGGAGGATTAATCACATACAGCCTAAACTGTATGTACAAAAGTCAGTAGACTTCAATCTTCGCCTACCATGACGAGTATACTTGATCTATTTAAATATTATTGGTCATTAGTATGTACTTTTGTTTTTTAAATAACTGAGTAATTGTCATGAACTTTATTTTATTTTATTATTGTGAACCATGTTGGTTGTAAACTGATTGTAAAGAAACCGCGAAATGACGATATCGTCTCGCGAAATTTATCTTCTTAAGTGCCTTATTCAAACTGATATTCTGTTTTATAGTCGTAACAATTTATTTATTTATTTATTTTATTTTTGATTACACCTTGATTCCACACTGTATTTTTGGTACAAGTATGGAATTTTCAGCATGTGATGATATCGGTAGCCGAAATTTTGCAGGCCGACCATAGATATCAGGTGTGCGTCGGCAAGGGATCGAACCTCGGACCATGTGCATGGTCGGCGAGAGTCCTAACCACTGTGCCACCGACACAGAAGGGTATATTGAAAAGAATATCCTTCGTTCAGATTTGACTTTTATCTTATAAAAATAGTTAATTATAAGAAAAACACAAATAGAAATAGATATTGAACACTGATAACCCCATGGCAATAAAAAGAGAGTAAATAAAGTAATAACCAACTTACTCTCTTGGACATTTAATAATTAATTGAAAGAATGAATCAGGGAATGATGGTACATGATTTAAAATTTCTATTACATATTTAGGTGATTTATTGAAAATGTGTATTAAGGCATTGACAGCGGATAAACGAAAGTGTATCGGACTATTATATAACCGCTCCCAAAGACGTAATAATCCCATGACATCATATGAAGGACCTAGAGCAAAAACGAACAAATAATGAACAGAAACGATTAATATGGAGGATTTCATCATAAGCTGATATCAGTTGGAAAATAACTGGAAAAATCAGCTGTGAGTACTGGACAGCTGTTTCGTCCTAGTTTGGGGCTCTTCATCAGTACGCAACCAGCGTCACGATCCGAACCCAGTGCCTTCTGGTTACAAGGCGAGCTTGTATACCGTTGAGCCATTGGGACTCGGTCAAATGGTTCTTGAATTCCAACTTCTGCCAATTCACGACATAGCGTGACCATTTCCCAATGTCTTCTTCGTTGAGTTACCGCCTCATCTTCGACCTGCTGTACCCTACTGGTCATGGCTTCTCACTAGAACTCCAGGTTAACTGCCTGAATAGGGCCAGTCGCTAGTGAGCATCAGAAAGGATTAGTGTCAAGGAAATCTGACTGCCTATCGCCTAACAAATATTATCAGAAGGAAGTGAAGATGGATGGGACACACTCTGAAGAGACTGTTTTTAGTGAAATCATAGGCCAGGCCACCCTTCGAGTGGAACTTGAATAGTTAATAAACGATTTTGGTTTGGCTCCAAGAGTGATGTGGAGGAGACAAGAGCTCATGGGACATCATACAGTTAGCTATACAGGACTACAGACATCAAGGCGAAATGGGGATATTCTGCTGACGCCGCATTTTCCACTCGGAACTTCAGCGAATAATGATGATGGTAATAATAGTTATTGTGGCGGTGAACGGCTTTGTCACCACACTGTAAGCCTATTCAATTCAGTTTCATTTCAAAGTAGTATCAAGTAGTTGTAAAAAGAGCAGTTAGAAATGTCAGGCGTAAACTGAAGACTGACATTGAGAAATTTGAGCAGATGGAAAAGAAGAAATGCACAACATTTCTATTCAGAGGTCTAGTAAAGTACACAGAAAGAAAAATACACTGTTAGGTTCACGAAAACTCCTTTCTATTTTGGAAGAAGTGCCGACTGCATAAATGCATAAATCCGTGAGATGAAGATATCAAAACCTAGACATAACAATAGTAAATAGAATCAAGAAGCTAAAAGTAGCTTTACTCGTGACTATTTAACAGACGGACATGTGTGCCATGTACTACTGATAGAAATTAATAAGTATTATATATTTTGCGTGACGTCTTCTGCAAAGATTTCGAATAGTTGTGCAACAGATCAATTAAGAAAGAGGAGGGATTAAAAAATGAAACATTATGGAAAGCATGAAAAGAAAGAAGACAGAAGAGGCACAAGACAAACAACATGTGCCCATAGTTAATTTCAATGTTAGATCTTCGTAGTTTGCTGCCAGTGTATATGATTTTGGGAGATCGAAATTCTTCGAGTTCGACACTTGATTGATAACAGTTAGACAGCGCTGTTTCAGCCTACTAGTTTGAGAATCATCGGTAGTACGCACCCACTGCTGGATTTTGAAGCTAGAACCTTCTGGTTACAAGGCAAGCTTGTCTGCCATTCAGCCGCTGGCACCCAATTCGATGGCCAGTCCATGAACTCTATCTAACTTCTACCAATGCGTACTGCCGATGATTTCCAAACTAAAGTGGAACCGCTGTCCAGTACTCCAGTAGTGATTTTTGATGGTTCTCTAACTAAAAATCAATCCACGGTCAAACCCGAAATACAAATCAACTCTTGGAGATCAATGTTTCATCAAGCAAAATCGGCTCCATCCTGCCGCCTTGTCTTATTTGGGAAATCTTCAACAATTCATTTCATAAAAGATCCTGAAAAAATATGATGTGATCTGAAAAAGAAACGCTTTTCTACTGACTCATAGTTTCTAGGCTGTGCCATCTAATGATATGAGACAACCATGGAAGATTTTCTGAAAACTAGGGTGATTCAGCTGTCCAACATATATTGGTTTCATACATTTATTCCCCTTAATGAATTTGAACAAAGCAGAAACTACAGTTTTAGCAGAATAATATGGTACCATCATTTATTTCGTTGGCTTCTCTTCAGCTGCTTACAGCCTAAGTAAATTATGAGGTTTAAGTACAGACATGTTTTAACATACTTGCAAATTTTACATGTTGTCAGTTGACAGAAAGTTCCACAATTATTAGTAAACAGTGCTCAGAAGATTGCGCTTATATAGTTTTCACACAGGCAGTTCAAGTTAAAACAAAATAAATGTATGCAGAAAGTGGTAAAGGAGTTACATAATAAAGCTGAGATGTGCGTTAGATGCATAGTAACTAGTAGGTTAGGTAACAATGTACTGAGTTGAGCTCAAATCATAGAAACAAGAGACAAGGAAAATTACAGATTATAAAAGGGAGGGTGAGGTTAAAGACAAAGATCACGTAATCAGATAAGAGAAAAAAAAGGCATCCAGTTACCAAGGCAAGGAAAGACTGATAACTGATTCTTTCTGAACACATAGATCTGGTTTCAAGCGTTTGATAGAAATTGCTTCGGCAAATTTGAGGAGAATTGAGCTCTTTTGCCTATTGATAATTTTGAACGACTTTTCGACGTCCACCTCATGACTCGTGTCGAGGAGATGCCCGGTGATGGCACTGTTTAAAGCATTTGTTCCCTTTAGACGTAAGCGTTTTGGTACGTGTTCAGAAAATCGTAGATATGCCCTCCTTCTTTCTGTTCATCCAATGTAACTGCTCCCGCAGATATTGGTTTTAAAATGTTATCTGTGGTGACTGACAATGGAATCTATGACACATGTTTCGTCTGTTTTGGGACTCTTCAGTGCAGAATACCCATCACCCTAGTAACCTGTGGTGCTGCTACTGAGACACAAACTCCGCACCTGTTTTTTTTTAAATACCAAAGAGTTATAGTTTGATCTGATTAGCCACATCAGTCACAGTTTCTGCTACGGTTACCAGTTCTCTAAATAAATAAAGCTTTCAAACAGTAATAACAATTATCTCTTTAATGTCAGTGAAAAGGTTCAGCATTGTGGAATAGATCAAATAAAGTATAATTATATTTCAATAGTTTACACATAATGATAAGTTTTGTTATTGGTAATATTTCGAGCAAAATTACAACTGCCGTGTTCACACCACCGCTTGAATTGTCTTGTTTTTAACGCATTTATGATTAGTATTCATATATAATCATAGTAAATAAACAATTCCCTCCATTCATTCATCCTTATATACCTTCAAGTTTTACTTTTATTATTTCTATTATATTTATGGTCCTGTTGCTTCTTTGTTTGTTTTACTCTCAGAATTGCAAACACCAACTTATCTCCATGACGGCTGTAATCTTTGTTTTTCCCCTCACCATATCATGTAGAAAGAACATTATATTCAATATTTTTAAACATGTCAGGATTTCTATACCACATTGACAATACTGTGTGGCACAAGCCAACGGAAATTTTCACTTGTATTCTTATTATTACTACCCTAGCTGTTATCATTATTATTTCCATTTTATATGTTGCATGTTATTGACATTACCCCTATTGTAAATGTGGAAAATTTTCTGTGAGATTAATTTTATATTTATAATTTGAGGAAATTAGATGCAATATTGTGTGTGATTGATGCTGAAAATTCCATTCTGTATCACAAGTACTGTTTTTGTAATAAAGTAAATCATTATTATTATTATACATAGTTCATTTTTTGTTCATTCATTTTTGTGCATTCAAAATTATGTTCCAGGATGTTGACATTTGTGCTGGTGAGTCACCCCTCTTACATGTGTCCTGTGTGACCTTAAGTAATATAGATTCTGTTATAAGTCTCTCTTTTTTTATTTGTTCATATTAGTTTTTGGGAATAGAAACATTGTTCCAATCGATATTGTAGTTTTTGTCCCATGCTGTATATGCAGCTATAGATGAATTTCTTTTCAAGATTTTTGTAAGCTTGTGTTCCTGTGGGATTAATGACCTTTTGTTAGTCAGGTGTTTATGTTCATTCACTCTTATTTTGAGTGATCTGGCCGTTTAGCCCACATATTTAGTCAGATACTTGGTACAGGATATTTTATTAGATTCGTTGGCTTAAACGTGGTGCGAATCCCAATTCTGTCGAGGTTTCTTTGAATCCCGCCTCTGATGTACCATTTTTATATGGTATTGCGACTGTTTCTTTCCATTCTTCCTTCTTGTTATTCACCGGTTTTACCCTATTTTTTCTCTTTTATCTTTTATAAATTCTCTAGGGTAGTTGTTTTCGAGTAGCATTTTGAATAGGACGTTTATTTCTTTACACTGGTCCTCTGGTGTTGTTGTAAGTCGTCTACGTATTCTATCTGCAAGACCTTGTATTAATCCTCGTTTCACCATGAGTGGATGAGCTGAATGATGATAATCAAGGAATCTTCCAGAGTGTGTAGTTTTTCTTATATACCGTTACTCTTTGTGTTTTGCAGTCTAATATACGTAGTTCCCCAATTTCATTCTCTATTTCCATAGTGAATTTTATTCAGTCGACATGACTGTTTATCTGTGTGAGAAGAATTTCTCAACGTTTCGTCTACACTGCGCGTCGATGGCACAGTGGTTAGGACTCTCGCCGACCATGCACATGGTTCGAAGTTCGAACCCCCGCCGACGCACACCTGATATCTATGGTCGGCCTGCAGAATTTGGGCTACTGATATCATCACATGCTGAAAATTCCATACTTGTACCAAAAATACAGTGTGAAATCAAGCTGTAATAAAAAAAAATATTAAAAGTATCTCCGCCGACACTTTATTGATGACCTGAATGGTTTAAGTGCATTCTCCACCCAAAAATCCATGTGAATATGTCAGCAATTATTGGTGAGATGGGCTATACCATAACTGTGTTCTCTCTTTTAGGCCATTTTCCTTTTTTAGTCTCGTTTTCAATGCATTCTTCATGGCTATTTGATGAATAGATATTTTAGTATAAAGACTGTTTACATTAAAGCTGACTAGTATTACCTCTCCCTCTATTTTAGTGGTTTTTAGTCGTTTGTGTCACTAATTCAAATGAATTAGATTAAAAGTGCCCATTAAAATTTTCAAAAGAATGGATACTGAACAAAGAGTACTCTTTTCGATAACCTACTCTACATCATCAGGCTCTACAGTTATATATACATTATAGTGAATGAATGACCACTAGGCAGCTCTTTGGACTCATCAGGGAAACGGGAGGGAGAAGGCAAATCACAAGTGAGACTATTTCTGAGAAAAATGGCTTGTTAATTAATTAGCTCTCAGGATAGACGCCTTGAACGCTGGAAAGAACATTTTGAGGAACAATTTAACCTGCCTACAGCCACACTGAACCTCCCCGCCATCCAGCACACACCTGAATGGGATATAGACACAGGTCCTCTTTCCCTAACTCAGGTTTCTAAAGAAGTCACCAATCTGAAACAAGGTAAAGCAGCGGGACCTGATGGAATGACTCCAGAGGTATTTAAGTACGGTGGAGACAGTTTACTGTCTGCATTAACTGAGGTTCTAAGCAGCGTCTGGGAATCAAAAGAAGTCCCATCGGATTGGTGTAAGTCACTGAGTATCCCCATATACAAGAAGGGAGACAAGTCTTCCTGTGATAATCACAGAGGGATTAGCTTGACTAATATAGTATCTAAAGTCTTAGGCTCAATAATCATGCGTAGACTGAGTGGTGCTCGGGAAGCACAAACACGAGAGAGCCAGGCAGGCTTTAGAGCAGGAAGAGGGTGTATTGATCACATCTTCACCCTCCGACAGATTCTAGAACATAGGCATTTTTACCTTGACCTAAAGGTGGCATTCGATTCTATCGACCGAGAGGTTCTCTGGAGATGCTTGGCTGTAAAGGGAATGCCGAGAAAATATATTGCACTGATTAAGGCACTCTACTCGTACTCATACAGCCAGGTGAGGGCTTACGGCGAGTTGTCATCTGAACTGGTGACGACTAGTGGTGTCCGTCAAGGATGCCCATTATCCCCTTTTCTATTCAACTTCATCATAGATGTGTTAATGGACTTAACCCTAAGTGACTTCAGCGACTCAGAGAATAATCTCGTTGACTTGGAATATGCAGACGATATAGTCCTTCTAGGCGAAGACGCTGACGAAATGCAGAGTCTTCTAAACACCTTGAGCCGCAATCTACGAATGTTTGGCATGAGATTCGCTCCCGCCAAATGTCAGATGATGTTACAAGACTGGACTGCAGCGACTCCTAGATTAGAAATAGGAAGTGAAGTGGTAGAGCACGTTGACCGCTTCACTTATTTGGGAAGTACCATCAGCCAACGCCAATGGGTTGATCTCTGACGAAATCTCAGCACGAATACAGGGGGCTCGTTTCGCATTTGCCAGTTTACGCCGACTCTGGCGTAGACGAGATGTTCGACTATCAACCAAAGGGCGGGTGTATTGCTCATCAGTCCGCTCCGTCCTCCTTTATGGTTGT
This sequence comes from Trichobilharzia regenti, assembly GCA_944472135.2. Taxonomy (NCBI): domain Eukaryota; kingdom Metazoa; phylum Platyhelminthes; class Trematoda; order Strigeidida; family Schistosomatidae; genus Trichobilharzia; species Trichobilharzia regenti. Next base: position 2,953,653 of record OX235264.1, on the reverse strand, counting down.
GAGACCTGTCCACTGAGAGTGGAAGACATGAAAAGACTAGCTGTCTTTGACCATGGGTGCCTGCATTCTATCTTCCGTGTGTAGGTGCATAATAAGTGAGCAATATTGAGGTTAGGCGTCGAGTTCTAGGTAAACAGGGGAAATTAATCGACGAAGTTGCGAAGTTACAAAGACTGAGATGGTTAGGACATGTGTTACGTATGCCAAGTCATCGCCTTCCCCGACCGACGGGCAATGTTAGCTAACATAGGGTCAGGCTGGAAAAAAGCTAGCGGCGGTCAAACAAAAACTTGGCACCAGTCAATGAAATCTACAACAGTTAGTCTAAGCCATGTAAGAAGGTGTAGACTTCCTGGTTGGGTTCCTCGGGACGGTAAAAATCTATGGTTGGAAACAATTGGTGACATGGCTCAAAATCGTTCTCAGTGGCGCAGGTGCATCCACTCCCTGTGACTTATGATTTCCAATCAAACTATGTTGTTCTTCGTTACTACTATTCCTTTGTCTCACACCTCTGTTTACTGTCTCTATTTTGCATTTCTTCTACTTTCTTCTCTTCCTTTGTGGGCTACATGGAGTGTGGCGACTTGAACTGCCGCACATATGTGCAAAGTCCTATGTCGAAAACAGACAGAATGAATGAATTAGTGTGATGAACAACATCAATGTTGTTCGAATAACATCGAATCAATAACATCAATAGATTACAGTTTAATACCATCAACATAACAATAAACTGAATGTCAGAAAAATTAGCAAAGATAATATTACAAATTCATGAATTTATAGTCTCCACCCATTGAAGGCCAAGGCAGTAGTAGGGTCTAGACTTGCTTCTTTTGGATACAGAGCGCTGGTTGTTTGAGGTGAATCGCAATAGTCTCTACTTTTTGGAACATGCGATGCTTCGATGATTTTGGCAATTTATTAGGCACCCGGTAGATGACAGAGAAGGATTCTTCCACGCTGGCTGGCTTCGTGACCGGTTCGCACCAGATGGTCCAATATCTAACTGTTAATGGTTTTAACTACACCTTTACTTAGCCATAGAGGGAGAAATCAAGTTCCTAGGGCAACGGTCAATATAACTCACTCCACCGAAAGCGCAATCGAATTGGTAGATACAATATGAAGTGGCTAGTCTAGGTACTTCATCTTTCAGTCAAGGAATCACCGTCAGTCATGTAGAAAATGATATGTGTAGTTCGCCAGCATGAAAAGTTCTTTGAACTGATTTTCTTAATTTATTCGTAATGAATTGTAGTCGTATATAAAGGGGCTCCTTTTTTACAGATAGTGAGTAGTCCTTTTCCGCCATTTTCGATCAAGGTATCCTATACAATGCTAAATTCATCTTCAATTACTTCTTCTGTGCATATAGCTCTAACCCTGTGGCTGAGAGTCCTTACTAAAATTATCTTGTACTTGATAGGAACGAGGCTGTTAAAATGTGTGTATATATTGTCCTGTCCAAGTACTTTTTCTATGCAAATTTCTTTTTATGCTACTATTTGGTTTTCTTGTAAGGAGGATATCTATGAAGGCAATTAATTCTGTCTTGAGATTCCTCTTCACATGTGAATTTCATAGCTGATTGTACTTCATTGAATTCAGTAATTTACTGTACTTCTATCAGAACCATTATCACAAAGAATAAGGGTATCATTCTGATATGTATTCATATATATATATATATATGGTGATCTCTCTTTCTGTTTGCTCGCTTAGTCTGTGACCATTTCACTTTGATGAACCTGTCTCCTTTAACAATGTATATTACCCTTATATTATATATAATATGAGTGTTTGTTGACAGTCCGTTGCTTGGTGACATATCCATATTATATGTGTGGTTGTTGACATGTCTGCTATATTTTGCTATGTATATATGGCTCGATACTCCATTATAATTAGCCATTCATGTTAAGACTGTCTATTGATTTGTTCACACACTTGTCTGGACATTCATATATATTTCGCTCTCACAATCTTGTGTGACACTACTTTGGTGTGATACCACTTTTGCATTCTCCTTGTGTTTGGAAAATATAAAAATCATCGCAAACCTAGTGGTCTTCTGATTTCCGCCTTCTTGCGTCAGGACTATTAAATTCTCGACCAGTACATAGGAATAATTTGGCGACGAGTACATAACAATTTGGTGACGGGGAAAACTACTATTAACCACTCAGCAGCAGCAACATAACACATTCATCCATATGTCGGCAATAAAATGAGAGCTTATTGATATGGTTGTTCTACTATTCTAGTTTATTCATCAAAAATCTCAGCGAAAATGTTCGTATACTTACCATGTTTTAATAAATCCAGAAAGAGTTTAACAACTTCATAATCTTGTAGAAATATGATCATATTTTGATCATTCGTAAATAATGAGCTAAATCCACCCCAGTCTTTAAGGAATAACTGTGACTTGTACTTCTCTCCAACTCGATCAGATAAGGCTAATTTGTGAATAAACTAAAAAATTAAAAAATAAAACAAAGATTTCAATTTCAATGAAAGAATATGAAGAGTTGACTGAATAATAGATGTAACATTACTTTATTATTATTATTGTTATTATTATTATTATTACTGTTCCCTTGGGTTCCTAGTGGAATATAGGGCTTCAAACTACACGTCTCCACTTGCCACTTCTGTCTTCCTTCTGCTGTACTTTTCACCTGCATCCATGTTAGTTAATTCATACTCTTTCAACTCCTCTTTACACGATCTCCTCCATGTAACCCTTTCACTGACGTCCCACACGCCACTTACTTCCCTTTTGACCTGGTTCCAGTCGAGAGATGACCTGACGCGCGCGGGATGTCACCCGGCGGCGGCCTCCTCAGCGAGTGAGTGTCCAATCCATCTCAATCCACTTTCTCCTGCATATTTGTTGGTTGGCGATTGGTTCTTGTTTTGTTTGTTCCCAGCCATAGTTTCTTGTTGGTGGTGATTCTTTCCGGCCCGGCCATCTGATCTTCAGTATAGATCCAGAGAAGACAGTTGTTGGTTGACAAACGTCTGCAACAGGTTGTTGGAAATATTCTTTGTAACTCACCCGCCAAGTTTCTGATCCGTATAGAAGAACTGACTGACTTGACGTTGTTTGTATTGAAAATCCGACTGAATTTTGTTGTTGATGCTGGCTGAGTGACGAAGATTTCCAGATTGATTCCAGTTGGATGATGAATGTGTTTCTCGCCTTCCCGATTCTCCATTCTCTCAATATCCCCGTCCATTCCTCCTGTAGTTGAGACAATGCTCCCTAGATAAGTGAATGAAGTAACCTCTTTCAGATCCCTCCCGTTGATGGTGATTGGCGCTGGATGTTGCTGTTTTTGTTGTTGTTTGTTGGTTATTTTTGTAACCCCGTCTTGTCTATGTTCACCTGGAGTCCTGCCTTCGCTGGCTGCTTCTTCGACCAGTTTGTCGGTTTCTGCTTGTAAGTCTTCGATTTTGTGTAACATCAAACATAAATCATCCACGCGCGAAATCCAGGTCTTCTAGGTTCTTCACATCGGTCCAGGATATCCCTGTCTTCTCATTTCCCGCTATCTGACGCATGATCCAGTCCACCACAATTAGGAATATCATTGATGATAATCCTAATTGTGGTGAACCATTACATAGATGCAGAAAAATAAATAACATGAGCATGAGAAAGTATGAAATACAGATCAATCATGAAAATTGTCAAGTATTGGTTTTCAGGGATTTGGATAGTTTCAGGATTTCATCATGAACTGATATTTGTTAGACGACCACTGGAAAACCTGCAGGGTGTACTGTCAGACAGCTGTCTCATCCTGGTTTGGAACTCTTCTGCAGTATGCCTCCACCACCACGGTCCGGTTACAAGGCAAGCTCGTTGACCATTAAGCCACTGGGACCCGACTCCTTAATGGCCATCCCATGAATTTCAACCTCTGAAAATTCATGATATAGCACGACCACTAGCGAATATCATCCACAGCAAGTGTTTGTCCTCACACTCGACTGACCTTCTGCACCCGCCTGATGATGACTTCCCACTGGGACCCAGGTAACCACCCACCTGGATAGGACCAGTCACTAGTGAGCATCAGGTTGATATTTAAGTGTTGGTTCGCTGGGATTTGGTCGGTTTCAGGATTGCATTATGGACAGTTGGGTCGGCTCCCAGTGGCTTAATGGTCTAAGAGATCACCTTGTAACCAAAAAGGTTCCTGGGTTGGAACTCTGTCGGTGGGTTCGTACTAGCGAATAGTCCCATGCTATCCACTACTTTCTTCTGGTTTTCCAATTGTCCTTTAACCGATGTCAGTTCATAATAAAATCCTGAAAGCATTGAAATAAGAGGAAAGAGTGGGATAAGGCGTTGAAGTGTTAGGCTTCACTAAGTATTGACTGAGAATGCTTCTGAACACATCACAAGGCGAACAAAGTGGATGAACATGCTTCTATTAGATGTTGGGATGCAATCTCAAGGAAGCCTTGTCTTAGACTTAGATTTCGTGCTTGTTAGCACTCACCAGTAGTCAGGAAGGCGTAGGAAGGAACTCATGTTCCTTCAGAAATTCGAACCCACATCATCTTGTGGTGCAGTCAGAGGTGTTACCACTGAGCTATTCGGGTCCAGGATTTACCTACCTCCTATAGGACTGTATTAGATAATCTGAATAAGCACTACCTAGTAAGCAAGTAGGGTCATTTGTTTAGTGTTTTGTTGGGTACACGGGTGACACAGAATTGAATTCATGAGGACATATGGACTCCTTCAAGCTTGCAGATAAGCCTTCCTGACTGGTGAGTACCAACAAGTATGGAGAGCCTAGCTGTTGGGATTCATGGTGACTGCCTTCAATCATCTAATGACAATAACAATTAAGGGTGCACCGTGATGACGAGTCATTTAGCATGGTGGGCATATTCAGAACTTGACTGATAGAATTCGGTCTACACCAAACAAACGACTAGATTCACCATTCTCTGTAGATCAGGGCTAAAAAATGACCGGAATTCTCACCGAAGAATTCTTTCCATCAAGTTTATTACAGTGCAAAGGAAGATTTACAACCGAAAGGTAAACCAAAGTTAGAATTCGGGTTATAAAATCATTTTTAAAAAATTAGTTCCATTTATAAATTTAAATAAAGCAATACGAAGAAGTAATTTATCTGGATCGTTTAATGGGTTATTTGCGCAACACATTTCGAACAATCTGATCACACACGGACTTGTCATAGGAATATATATATAAAAATTAATAAAGAGGTAAGAGGTGAGAAAAATAGACTTAGGTCAAGTTAAAAGGACATATTTAAGGTCAAAATAACAATGAAGACCACAAAACCAAATAGCAGAGGTAATAGTATATCTGCTATGGTATCAGAACAAAATTTACCAAAGAAGGTTTAATGTGATAACGAATTGTTTTTGAACACAGAGAGGTGTTTTAAACATTCTAATTGCTAGACCTTCCACAAACTTTAGGATACACTCTAAACACGTTTTATAGATAGGTTTAAAAGATGTGTTAACGTCAATTTTATGACTTGTGTCTATAATATATTTCGCAATGAAGGAGTTAGGTCTCCTGTTCTCACCATTAATGGGTTCTGAAGGTTCCATTTGTTTCTGGAGTCATTTAGGAATATGCTCTGAAGCCAGCCCTTAATTGCAAAGATCGATGAGTCCTCTGCATGTATGTGTGTGTGTCCACACCTACATTCAAATTGGAAAATACAGTGGGATGTGACATTATTTTTCGCATGTTTGAAGGGCTCAGGTAAAGATACTGGCTTCACATTCTCAATTATTATGATATTGGCTGCATACAAAGTTTTTTTAACACCAGTATTTAGTCTTTGTCTAGTTATCAAGCTGCTATGATGCCTCATGCCAATTTTTGCCAACAAACAGCGGTTTTCACATGAATGTAAACATGGAGGGTCCCAGTGGCTCAATGGTCTACGAGCTCGCCTTGTAACCGGAAGGTCCTGGGTTCGAATCCCGGTGGGTGCGTACTGCTGAGGAGTCCCAAACTAGGACGAAACATCTGTCCAGTACTCCCAGGTTTTCCAGTGGTTCTCTAACTGATGTCAGCTCATGATTAAATCCTCCATGCAATCAAACAAAATCCCTACAACAAACCAATACTTGAATGTAAACAATTTAAAGATATGTGGGAATATTAAAAAACCTCCTTAATTTCAAATGTTGCAAGAATAACTCCCTTTTTTATATAGGGTTCTGATTATCTATCAAAATGACTATAGTCTGTGTTTAGCACCTAGAATTACGAAAGAGGGTTTTAAAGTTAAGCTTTGGTTCCACATACTTTTTCCATATTAAAAATATACTCCATTAACCCTGAACAATAGTCGTTATGATTAATTAACTACTCCTGTGGAGCCAGTTAGTTGCATAGGCCGTACAATTAGGCGTGTTTCTCATCGGATCTCCGAACATCACCCCACATAGTGGTTGGTTAAGTAAAGGACAAACAAAATCTATTCGTAGCGCTATTCTATCCCAGCTTGCGGACAGAGAACACAAGATTGATGTTAACGAAGCGGCTTTCAAAGTCATTTTTCGCATACCAACAAATCTCAGCTTTGCCTTAAGAGTTCGTTTACTAATTACTGCTGAGGTTGGCCATTGGGATCCACAGTAAGAAGCCTAATTTATGCGTCCAAAAGAAGCTAGTTCAGATATTGTCCTTATCCCGCTAGCCATCTGGGTTTGAATGATCCTCAATTTTCGTAGAAATTTTCCTAATTTTAGTTGATATTCTTACTATATGCTATTATATTTTTATTATTATTATTATTTAAGGATCTTAAATGAACTGTAATTCCATTGTGATCTTACTTAACAAATCGATATTATTTAGAAAACACTTATATTGTTATTAACTACCAATCTTGAATATTTTGTGTATATAAACAGAAGAGGAGGAGATTATCGAAAGGGGGATATTCTTTGCTCAATTATTTTGTTTTATAGACCTCTGAAGGATTGTGGCGCGTACCCATCGTTGACATACGTTTTTACAAAATGATGAGGATATCATGTGCTGCGCATGCCTAACCATCGCCTCCCCCGACGGGCATTACTAGCTGATATAGATGCAGGTTGGAAAAGAGCCAGCGGTGACCAAACAAAAACATGGCATCAATCCATGAAATCCTTGACAGTTAAACTGAGGGCCCGCGTTGGAGCCCTCGGGACTCTAGGAATCAATGGCTGGAGACAATAGGTGACATGGCTCAAAATCGTTGTCAATGGCCAGCGCAGATGTATTCAGTGTCTGTAATCTTTAATATTCCTTTCTACCATTACCCATTCTGTTTCACTCTTATACTTGTCAAACTCCATTGATTCTCTTCACTCATCTTCTTGTCTACCTCTGTGTGCTATTTGGAACGTGGCAACTCGAACTGGTGCACTTCGGTGCCAAGTTCTATGTTGAATCCGTATAGACAAACAGACAGACAAGGATATCTTAAATCATGGCTATTAGAAGGCGTCTTACTGTGTCTGGTGATCATAAACCAGGGGAGAAAACATGTTGGTCAACTCCCACTGTATATCATGCTATTATTGTAATATTCTTGGAATTCTTCGCCTTCGGATTATTGACCACTCCGATGATCTCGGTGTTAGATGAAACATTCCCCCAAAACACACTTTCCTAATGAATGGAATTATACAAAGGGTAAAAGGTTTCTTGTCATTCTTCAGAGCTCCATTTTTGGATGCCCTCTCCCATATATTTGTGAGGAAACCGTTCTTCCTCCTAACAGTCACTTTAATACATGCTCTTCTATACCACTGATGAAAATTAGTCATTAGTGGTACTTCACCATGGTAAGCATATAGAGTGTCATTGCAGTGAGATTTTCATTCGCCTTGACATATGTCACTGATATAACAACAGAAGAGGATAGAAGTTGGGGCTATAGTAGATTCGTTTCAACCACATTCGCAGTCAGTCCCATCAGCTCACCTGCACTCGGTGCATATCTAGATCGAGTGCACAGTATCCAGTAACTAATACTGTTCCTTCACTGTGTGATACATCTAATAAACAAACTAATATGGAAGTATAGCCAAAAATATTCATTCAGACATCTATAAAAGACAAAATAATCGAGCAAAGAATATCCCCCTTTCGATAATTTCCCCCTCTTCTGGCTCTACAATCATATATGCATGTTTATACACATAGAATATTCTAGATTTTCTAACTCATGGAAAATTCCCATTGTATTGGTTTTTGTAGGGATTTTGTTTGATTGCATGGAGGATTTAATCATGAGCTGACATCAGTTAGAGAACCACTGGAAAACCTGGGAGTACTGGACAGCTGTTTCGTCCTAGTTTGGGACTCCTCAGCAGTACGCACCCACCGAGATTATCCTGGGTTCGAATCCCGGTGGGTGCGTACTGCTGAGGAGTCCCAATCTAGGACGAAACAGCTGTCCAGTACTCCCAGGTTTTCCAGTGGTTCTCTAACTGATGTCAGCTCATGATTAAATCCTCCATGCAATTCCCATTGTAACATATAGAAAATCAAAACAAGTGATTCAGCGTAGAGACTCTTTTCAACAACGAATTTATTATCAAGCTGTACAGTCGTTATATATATATATATATATATATATATATATATATGGTTATTAAGAAGTTTTTTCCAAGAGGGTGCAAGAACACTATCCTGAATGGTTACGAAAAGGTGGAAGTGGAGCAATAAGAAGCGCGATCATTGAACATCTGGTCGATAATTATCACCCAATGATCTCTACAGTATCCGCCTTTTAAAGTCATCTACAAGGCAAAGAGTAATTTACCCAAATCCTTACGTACCTGACTCATCTGTATTGCTGAAGCTTTGGCTATCGAAACACAGAAGCCTGATCTCTGTGTACAGAAAAAGTTCGTTCAACCCCTCCAACTTTCGTGGTTTTAATCCCTCCACACTGCTAAAGTATGGTAATCCTCAATCATATTTCAGCTCCACCAATTTTTCATTTTTTCATTGTGTCTATTCAATTTTTATACTCTTCCTTATTTAGTCAATTGTTACTACCATTAGTATTCTCACCTTTGAACTGTCCCCGGTATTATTTCACTTGTTCCACTTGTCATTCTAAATCAATTCGTTTTTACAACGTTAAATTCTATGCTATCAAATTTCACACAATATTACGTAACGCCTTTTGTTTTATTCGATTTGTCTACTAATCCGATAATTGCACACCCTTTTTCAAGTTCTATCCATCCTATGGATTATTCTATATATGACATTAATTTGCTTTGCCACTTTACACTTACCTATGAGTATACTCACAAACACTTTAGTTTTAATTGCATTTCATACTATTATTATTATTATTTAATACATTCACACCTATGATTCAATTCCCTCACCGGATATATATATATATATATATATATATATATATATATAACTGTACAGCTTGATGATAAATTCGTTGAAAAGAGTCTCTACGCTGAATCACTTGTTATGATTTTCTATATTCTAGATTTGTAGTCAATAACAATATTAGTGTGCTTTTTAAATAATATCGATTTGTAAAGTAAGATCACAATAGAATTACACTTCATTACAGATCCTTAAATTATAATAGTAATAAAGATATAATAGCAAATAGAATATCAACTAAAATTAGAGAAATTCCACAAAAATTCTGGATCATTCAAACCTGGATGGATAAGGTAGTGATAATGTCTGAACTAACTTCTTTTGGATGCATAAATTAGGCTTGTTAATATGCATCTGAGAACCAAATCCAATTTTTGGACGTCTTAGTCAAGCGAACAACCACAGGGAAATTAGAAACTCAAGTTTATAGAAAATCAACTCTCACAGACTAAATACTGAATTACTACAGCAACAACCCAATAACACACAAAAGGAATTGCATGCAAACACTATTCAAGAAAGCCAGCCAGGACTCATTGCAGCACTCCCATCATAAGGAAAATTGAAGAAAGATATCTCATGGACGTCTTCCGAAAGAATGGATATCCACGTGAATTCATCAAAAGACATATGCCCCAAAGTCAACCTATCAAACTAAAAGCCTCCAAGGAAAGCACAAAGAAAATCGCCTTACCATATATCAAGGATATCCCAGAAATCACTGCAACACTCATCAAACCTTTAGGAATTGACGTCTCACACAAACCAACAAAGTCACTTCACTCAATTCTATTTATGTCAACCAAAAGACTCAACAGTGAAAGAAGATAAAACCAACATCATCTACAAAATAAATTGTAACAACTGTGAAAAACACTACATTGGTCAAAGTGGACGTCCCCTTCGTCTTCCTATACATGAACATAAGCTAACCGTCAAAAGACATGATATCCACTCCCTCATATTGTAACAACAGAAGACAAGGGCGAAGCAACAGATCGTTTTATTATGAAAATCAACACGTATTTATACATATTTCACATACATTATTATAGCTTATGCAAGTAGACAAGCGCAGTCATCTGATTGGTTGTTTATCAGAAGTTAGGCAGACAAACGCAGGCTTCTGATTGGTTGTTTCGGGATTCCTCGACAAATAGAGTTCTCTGTCTGCGAATCATATTTTGCCACGTTAAGTCTGCTGTGATTGGTTGTTGAATCAGCCTTGCTCATATTTTCTCACGGCCTGCTCTCACCACAATATCACTCGCTACATACAGACAATTACGGACATAAATTCGACTGGGACAATGTTCAAATATTAGACAGAGGAAACAACAAGAATGCTAGAGAATATTTCGAAGGCAGACTGGTATTCCAGTGAATCGTCAATCAATAGACACATCGAGATAGACAAAATTTATCAACCCATAAAAAAGAAACCTCACACACAAAGGGTCAAAGTTCAAATTAAAGAAACAATCAGTTTCAATACAAGTAACCTAGAAGGTGTGAAAACAAACAAAACAACTAATCACGTCCAAGGTCACCAGGAGAGATGATTAATAAACTCGTTTAGAAATCCAAAAACTCATTTCAATGAACTGAAGTATGCGCTAGAGATGTCACCCAGTAGGGTGATGAAAGCTTCGTAAATCAACTATCCAGCTCAGAGAACACAAACACACCAAAATCATCCACCTGAACTACAAATCTTCTCTATCATATCGCTATATCTTTTTGTTTATTTAAATGTATCTTTCATTATAATAAAAAACAAACAGCAAATAGGTCGTCATGTATATAAATAAATAACGCTTACCTTTAATACAAATTTTTTAGTCTCAAGATCCACTTGATCATCAGATTTTATAAGTAAGCTGTACAAATGTACAACTAAATCTGTTTCATAAATTAACAGTGTCATTTGATCACCAGTATTTGAAAGATCAAAACAATTCCCCAATAGATTGATAACATTTCTCACCTAAAAAGGGAATTCAATAGACAAAATATTTTTGTAAAAAAAATGCCCTTTGTGAACAAAGTGAACAAAAAGTTAAAATTTAGGAATATTATTCGATTCTCTAACTAGTAAGTAAATAATTGGTCAGATTTGTCTCATTAAAGTAAAAGTCTCGGGATTCATTGGAGGACTTAGATATATACTCATAGATGAGTGCTGCTAAAGAAGCCCAGACAAGACAAAAACAACTGTCCAGTACACCTTGATTTTCAATGATCCTCTTTCTGAAGTCAGCTGACACTTAAAAATGCTGACATCATATAGAAACTTAAACCTCCATTTTATTCATCAGCAATGAGTTGAATACATCGAAAGAGAATTTAGTTGTGCGTTAAAGAAGTTCAACTACCTGTGTATTACAACAGCTGGTAAATGGAAAGCCCGTAACCCGTTTAAATCCCTGGTAGAGTCATGGGTACTTCTGAGCGAAACGCTCCAAAAATCAGCGAAACAACTGTCAAGTTTAGTGGTCCTGTAACTGAATTCATTTCAAGATAAGTGCTGAAATTAAATCATTGGGCTACATGACTGTCCATAGAGTGCATATTTTAATATTATTATTTATATTTTATTCCTTTGCGTTCCGACTGAAAAATACGGCTTCGAGGTTGACCTCTGAAGTGTCAGTCGCACTCGTGTTTATTTCTTCAAAATGGATGGGGTTGCCGGTCTTATATCCAACCTTTCCTCTTTACTGCGCTCACTAATGACTAAGTGAAGTTTAGGAGTGTGTCAAGTGGGGATCGAACGCCGAACCACTTGCGTGGTTGGCGATGCCTCCATTGAGTATGACGCGTCAACTTACGTGCATTCCAAAACTACTTTGGATATACCGTCAAATATGATGAAAATTTGAAACATGGCTCAGATAAAACAATATTCCATTGAATGATATTCTGTAGTATATATAAATGTATTGTCCGGAATAAAGCTACTACTTATAAATTTCTGTCAGTAGTACATGACACACACACATGTAACTTCCATCAAAAGTTTCTGTTTTATCCGCTACGTCCTCTTGAGTGTTACCAGATCTAGTTATGTCTTATTACTGTCCCTACTCGCACTGTATTCACCTCCGAAGTTGGCTGACGTTAACATTTTTCTGATTGTATAAACAGGATTAAATCTTCCACTCTGGAAGGTATTTTCATGAACTTGACCTGCCTACACCAGTGTACATTCTTCCTCTACAAAATAACATATCACATATTGTAATCTCGGTTCTTGTTATGCATTTAACTGGTTCTATCATTAATTTGCCTTCCTGTCATAAAAAACATTAGGACAGGAAAGAAATATATTATTCATTAGTACGTTGTACGCAGGAGTCAGACTAATCATTCGGTCTTCGCCTAGACAGAAGTTCGTGTCATCTCTAGTCACTTAAAACACAGCTTTTTTTAAACACTAAAATTCTATTTAATTCAATTTAGATTTTGTCGTCGACTGATTGGACCGAAGTGCTCGGTTTCAGGTTGATATGCCGGCTTCTTGTGTTGATGTTTCAACGATGTCTGGTTGTGTGACTCGGTTGGAACGCCATCACTCACTGGAGAATGCAGTTACATCCAGATGATGAGTCCCAAATAGGACGAAATGCACGTCGTCCTGGATTCCACTGCAGGTCACCTATTGCTCATATAAAATAACTATATAAATGACTCTAGTAATTTTCGGTTATTTGCCTTCAGGAGAATAGATCTTGCCTCCTCAGTTGGTTATCTGTGGCTTTCCATCATCTAGTGGTCATTTATATACTGTCATATGTTGAAGTACTGTGAGTGAATAACGACAGTTTTCATAGTGTAACAGAAGAATGATTCCTGTCTTCCTCATAGTAATAAAAGGAATGTTTCCAAAGGTATGTCATTAGAATCGCAAGTTTTAGATAACACAGAAAATCTTGCCAGAGGAATAGGAACCAAACGTCTTCGAACCACAGAAATGATGGCGATTCCCGAGTACTACACACAGAAGTTTTTAGTCAATGAACAACCTACAATAGACTTCATTTATTTCAACGCTTAATACATAATTTTTTAAAATTAATTTTTCCTCCTGCCCCCCCACCATGATTACATAATTACTCCCCATGACATTGATCTTAACTTGTCCCTTATTCATTTCTAGTTGACCTTTACTCAGTCGTGTAAATTAAATTACGTCAAGCAATTTACTTATTTGAATTTTTAAGTTTCTATGCGATCAACCTTTCCTGCTTCACGTAATTATTATTTAAAACTCATAGTTCTAATGATACGATTTGGAAAGGCACCCCAGTGTGTGCCCCCTGCCGATGAGTTCCAAATTAGGGCGAAACAGCCGCCTGACAGTACCCCATTCTAACTGATATCGACCTGTGGTCATGCTTGAGACAAATCAGATTCCTATATACTAACTCTTGCTAGTAACTGACTTCCGGAAGGAGTTATCCAGAGTCCTAGTATGCAATCGTCACCAATGGGGTCAACCCGATTGGCAATGAGGACAAATACTCGCTACCGATGACACTGGTCACGAATTCATAGAAGTTAGAATTCATGGGTTGGCCATTGAATCGGCGGCCAGTAGCTGAATAGTATAGGAGCTTGCCTTCTAAGCGGAAGGTCCTGTATTCAAAACCCCGTGGATGCGTTCTACTGAGGAGTCTGAAGACAGAACGAAACAGCTTCTCAGTACTCCCTGGTTATCAGTGGTCCTCTGACAGATATCAACTTGGGAAAAATCTATATATCTTTGGAACCACGAACTGTTGGTTTCATATAGACTAGCTAATTTGTTATATGTTTACTCTAACGAAAGATAATCCCAAAGTCGATCCTCTGTGTTTTCATTGGAAAGCTCATAACTATGCCAAAACAAACACTCGATGTTACATAACTTTCAGTGATTATCCAGCCAGTGGCTGTCGGTGACGAAATTTGACTTAAAATCGATCAAATCAAAGCTAATTTATAAATTCGACGGACGACTGGACAGCTGTGTAGGTCAGTGTACAAGAATATATATTATTTTGTCGATAATGGCTATCAGTGAAATGGAGAACACACATTGTTTTCCCCCTTTGAGACACATCGTCTGAATATATATCTGCACCCACCAGACCTGGTACTGTTCCCACTATCACTCAAACCCAACAACACGTAGAAGACAAAAAGAAGTGGCAAAGGAAGGAGCAACTTACCAGTACCATTGTTGGACAAGTTGTTGCAAAATTAATCAATGTAATTAAATCTTTAATTTGTGTATTTGGTATAATTTTTGCTTCTATCAATTTGCAAATATTTTTCCGTATTTCTGCTATCACATGTAATTCATACGCGTCAACATCATCGATTGTATTCGTTATGGGTGGAACAGGAAGGCTTAGACAATCAATATTACTATTATTATTATTATTATTATCTCCTGTTTGTGATTGTGGTTGTGGTGATAATAATGGTGGACTTGTTTGCAGGAAGTTTAAACATGAACCCAAAACTCTAAAACAAATAAATAAAAATGAATATCAACAAAGAGAAATCAAATTTTCATTCAAACATTATTATGAATAAGGAAGGCATTAAGAATTGCATGGAGGATTTAATCATGAGCTGACATCAGTTAGAGAACCACTGGAAAACCTGCATGGAGTACTGGACAGCTGTTTCGTGCTAGTTTGGGACTCTTCAGCAGTACGCACCCACCGGGATTCGAACCCAGGACCTTCTGGTTACAAGGCCAGCGAGCTTGTAGACCATTGAGCCACTGGGACCCGATCCAATGGTCCTTGAATTCTAACTTCTGCCAATTCCCGAGCATTAAGAATTATAAAGGTTTTTGTATTTCCCAATGAATGAAAAACAAAATGACATTGTTTTAGAGTGTTGGGTTGTGTAGGGATTTGATTAGTTACAGGATTTCATTATGATTTGACATTAGTAAGAGGACCATTGGAAAACCTGCTGGGAGTACTGGACAACTGTTTCGTCCTAGTCTTGAACTCTTCACAGTACGCACCCACCAATATTGTTTTTATTGACGTTATATCAACGTAATATCATAAACACTCCATATCAAGTGGAATCCAAATTGTTTGAACAGAAATGATGAACTAAAACAGAATCTGACCTGGTTGCAACACCTCCCTTCCCTCCCCAATGAAGTGACAAAATCAACACAAATGTGATGAGCAAGTTCACTATGTAAACACACACACACTTCTTTTATAATTTTACACACTGATCAAATCCAATAATCTACACTTGGTTTTGTCATCTTTACCAATTGGCCAATTTGAAAACGAGAAATTACTCCAGACTGACAAACAATGACCAAGTTGGTAAACTTTGTTTTGATACCGTAGCAGATGCACTGTTACCTTTGATATTTGGTTTAGTGTTCTTCATTATTATTTTGACTTTCAATACGTCCTTTTAACTTGACCTAAGTTGTCTATTTTCTCATCCCTTAACTCTTTGTTATATATTTATTTTCTATTTTTTGATTACAGTTTGATTCCATACTGTATTTTTGGTACAAGTATGGAACTCTCCGCATGGATATCGGTAGCCCAAATTTTGCAGGCCGACCATAGATATCAGGTGTGCGTCGGCGGGGGTTCGAACCTCGAACCATGTGCATGGTCGGCGAGAGTCCTAACCACTGTGCCACCGACGCATGAGATTGCGTAAATTCCGTTTTAATAATACTTTGATAAGGCTATTAGCAGCAGCATCAAATAGCGAAATGTCAGTAAAAACAGCAATATATTTTTCATTCATTGGGAAATACAAAAAGCTTTATTATAATGAATACCATATACCCAATGCCCAAATTTTTTCAAACCGTTAAAAGTGAACATGGTTTGGACATATATCATGCATTAAGAAGACAAATTTCGCGAGATGATATCATTTCGTAGTTTCTTTACAATCGCTTTACAACTAACATGGTTAACAATGATAAAATAAAGATCATGACAATTACTCAGTTAAATAAAAACAAAAGTACATAATAATGACCAATCATATTTAAATAGGTCAAGTAGTCAGTCCATGGTAGGCGAAGATTAAAGTCTATTGATTTTTCTACACACAGTTTAGAGTGTATATGATTAATCCAAAGTGATTCCATCACCTTCAATAACCAACCCTGAATTGGGGTTATGTGAAATAATTGTGAAACAGTCATTAATATTGATTTTGTGACCAGACATTAATAAGTGTTTTGCAATGGATGATGCTGGATTTTTCTATTCAGATTAATCGCATTGGGATTTTCTATATGATTTACTAGCCATTTTGGAACATGTTCTTTTCGATCACCATGTTGGAACATTCTGTTGGTTCTACCTATATAGTGTGTGTCACCGCAGCTGTAGGTGAACTTGTGTGCAAGCTGCCGATGAGCCGCAGACTAGGACTAAACAGCTGTCCAGTTCTCTCTGATTTTCAGCGGTTCTCTGATTGATATCAATCCATGAAGTAACCTGAAAAGAACAGAGTCCCTACAAACTAATTCTTGAAAAGAAATACTGCCATTCTGGATAATGCTTTATTTTCTCTTCAGGAATATATCCAAGTCTCATAAAGTTTCAGCCTGATTTTCATACTACTTATGAGTAAGTAAATATTTAAACCACAATTTATTGGTATCATTGAAAATTTCCTGACTTCCACCTACACTCTATAAGAAACGAGGTAAATAGCCGGCCTAAACAGCTCAGTAGTAACGTCTCTGATTGCAGCACTCACTGGGTGATACGGGTTCGAGTCGCAGAAGGGACATGAGTTCCGCCAAGCTGGTTGCAGATACGCCTTGCTGACTGGTGACTGCCAACTAGTAAGAAACCTTGGTGGTCGAAGGCTTCCTCCCGATTGTCTCAAACCAAAGAATATCAGCAATTCGAAGCGTACCGTAACGGCGAGCCACCTAGCGGCATAATGACTAGATTACAAACTTGACTGATAGAGTGTATTCTTCACTAAAGATAGAACTAGACGTATGACACTAATTACTTAATAACTAGTGTCCAAACAAAGTGATTTCGTCTATATATTGTAAAATATAATTTTTCGAAAAGGTTTAAAAATTATGCTTGCTTGATGCTGTTTACCAGGCCGAAAAGCTGCTCAATGAAGGTCTTTAAACCGAAACTAAAAGTTAGATCAAGAATTGACAACAGTTAAATGACCACTGTCCGTGAAATACAGGATAGTTGCCTCTCCTTCCTTCTCAGCCTTTCAGCAGTACTCACTAATGACCCCACCAGGGGTCGAACCTAAGACATCCAGATTGCGACATGAGGCTGTTAACCGTTCAGCCATTAAGACTTAATCCAACTGCCCATGAATTCTAATTTCAGCCAGTTCGCTGGTCAATGTCAACAGAGAATATTTGTCTTTAAGCCTGACTTGGTGGACCCTGTGAATATTGGGCCACAGTTT
Organism: Trichobilharzia regenti; assembly: GCA_944472135.2. Lineage (NCBI taxonomy): Eukaryota > Metazoa > Platyhelminthes > Trematoda > Strigeidida > Schistosomatidae > Trichobilharzia > Trichobilharzia regenti. Next base: position 2,935,757 of record OX235264.1, on the reverse strand, counting down.
CTCGTCAGAAATTTAGGCCCTCCATCGTGTAGTAGTCACTCACTAGTGTCTGTTATATTATTTTGCATGTTAAGAGGATGTAAGAATAGCATTCATGGAAAATTATGTATAAAGAGTAAAAGTATTTTTTCCCTGCAAGTGAAATACATCAGTCCCATGGTGACCTATATACAATTTTGCTACATAAGACTTCATAACCAGCCTTATACAACTGTGATTAGCAGTTGTTATTATTATATTACTTTCTTTTCTTGGTTTGGTTTATCAAGTTTTTTTATTAGACAAGTCATAATTCACCCATCATCAGCTTAAGTGGAATAGCTTTGACATTTCTGAAGCAAAAAAGTGAGCGAGGATAGGAGTTCTTCTAACCAAAAGCTCCGTTGGCAATAGTTCTAAACGTAGAGACTGATAAAAATTCATAGGCCGGAAAGAAACAGCTGTCCAGCATGTTACTGTGCTGAATCATGTTATCAGCATTTGTTTGAACTCATTTAGCAGTACGCACGCTCCATTTTTCAAAGCCTGGGACCTCCAGGTCGTAAGGTAAACTAGTTAACCATTCAGCCATTGGCACCCGACTTCTCAATGTTCAGCACATGAATTCTAACTTTTTTCAGTTCGTAAGATTAGCACAATTGACACCAGCCACTATCACTGGCGGTGAGTATTTGTTCTGACTCCTAACCGACTGGATCCCACTAGTAACAACTTCTCCCTAGAACTCCAGATAACTTCACGCTGTAACCAATCACTAGCGTGCTTCAGATTAATTTTCAAGATTGACTTAATGGTCTACAAGCCTGCCTGCCTGAGTTCGAAAACTAGTGGATGTGCGGTGCTGATGACTTCCAAACTAGGCAGGAACACCTATCTAGTACTCGAGATTCTCTTGTTTACTGTCGATTTTGGCACGGTATCTAAACTTCAAAACAAAGTGAAGATAACTATTGATGAAAGTCTGCGGTAGCCTGCTAAAATGTTTTTTGACAACACAAAATGTCTCTGATCCATACAGATACCGTGAGGGACTTACAACTTCCTTTCTTACCCCTGAGCGTCCCCTGTGGAACATTTTTTTCTTTCTTTGATTACAGCTTGATTCCACACACTGTATTTTTGGTACAAGCATGGAATTTTCAGCATGTGATATATCGGTAGCCCAAATTTTGCAGGCCGACCATAGACATCAGATGTGTGTCGACAGGGTATCGAACCTCGGACCATGTGCATGATCGGCGAGAGTCCTAACCACTGTGCCACCGACGCACATAAGACTTCAAGGTAGAGCTGTGAAGTTTCAGTAGCAATGGTTTTATCGTTTCTACGAGATGAGGTTGATAGTTTCACGTCCAACCTTCCATTTTTTCTACCGACCTTACCAACAGCTGAGCAAGATTCAGGAGTGCATCAGCAGGAGATCGAATCCCGGACCACTTGTTTGGTGGTTAGCCAGTGTTCTATCACTAAACCACTGAAACTAACATTACTGTTAAAAAGTATCCAGACCTTATTCCATATAACAAAGGTAAATAAAAATCGATAGAGGAAAAAGAATCTCACGTTGTAATCAAGGTGGTATGAAGGTCAACCACCTAGACATGTTTAAACTTGTTTCACCAATGTTTATGTGAAAGAAAAACCTATTGATAGATGATTATAATTTTGTTAAATATACTACACATACTACTAATGTATTCACGTTTGTTACATTTTTAAGTCCTATATATTGTCAATGTGTGTAGATCATCAACATATAAACATCCTAAGGGGTTAATGGAATTATAGGGCTCAGTCAAAAGACAGCTCTATAAGTACGAACTAAAAGATACAGATATGATAGAGAAGATTTGTAGCTCAGGTGGATAATTTTGATGTGGTTTTGTTCTCTGAGCTGGATAGTTAGTTTGAGAAGCTTTCATCACCTTACTGGGTGACATCTTCAGCGCATACTTCAAATTGAAGTGAGCTTTTAGGTTTCTCCACGAGTTTATTAGTCATTCCTCCTGGTGACCTTGAACGTGATTGGTTGTTTATGTATGTTTTCACACCTTCTAGGTTACTTGTGTTGGAACTGATTGTTTCTGTGACTTGAACTTTGGCCAATCGTGTGTGAAGTTTCTTTCTTATTGGTTGATAAATTTTGTCTATCTCGATGTGTCTATTGATTGATGATTCACTGGAATGCCAAGCTTCTAAAAATTCTCTAGCATTCTTGTTATTTCCTTTGTCTAATATTTGAACGTTGTCCCAGTCGAATTGATGTCCGTGGTTGTCTGTGTGTAGTGAAATGAGGGAGTGTATATCATGTCTTTTGACGGCTAGCTTATGTTCGTGGATACGAAGACGAAGGGGACGTCCACTTTGGCCAATGTAGTGTTTTTCACAGTTGTTACAGTTTATTTTGTAGATGATGTTGGTTTTGTCTTCTTTTGCTGTTGAGTCTTTTGGTTGACATAGAATTGAGTGCAGCGACTTTGTTGGTTTGTGTACGACGTCAATTCCTAAAGGTTTGAAGAGTCTTTTAGTGATTTCTGAGATATCCTTTATATATGGTAAGGCGATTTTCTTTGTGTTTTCCTTGGTGGCTTTTGTTTTGGTAGGTTGGCTTGGGGGTATATGTCTCTTGATGAAATTCCGGGGATATCCATTCTTTTGGAAGACGTCCATGAGATACTTTTCTTCAATTTTTCTTAAGGTGGGAGTGCTGCAGTGAGTCCTTGCTCTCTTGAATAGTGTTTGTATGCAGTTCCTTTTGTGTGCTATTGGGTTGTTGCTGTTGTAATTCAGTATTTGGTCTGTGTGAGTTGATTTCCTATAAACTTGAGTTTCTAATTCTCCTGTAGTTGTTCGCCTGACTAAGACGTCCAAAAATGGTATTTTGTTCTCGGATTCCTCTTCTCTTGTGAATTTGATGTCGTTGAAGACGTTGTTTATTAAGTTGTGAGTTTTGTCTAATTCGTTTCTTTTGATTATTACAAATGTGTCGTCGACGTAGCGTATCCAAATCTTGGGTTTGATCTTTGGTAGAATTATGTTTTCGAGTCTTTGCATCACTGCTTCTGCAATCAAACCTGATATTGGCGATCCCATGGGTGTTCCTTTGACTTGTTCATATATTTGGCCGTTGAATTGGAAGTATGTTGTTAGGCATAGATTTATGCATTCCATCCAGCTTGTGTGTTGCATTTTTGATTGTTGTGGAAGTTGTTCGTCGTTGCTAAGTAATTGCTCCATGGTTTCTTTTGCTAGTTTTTGTCCGATAGAGGTATATAATGCTGTCACGTCGAAGGATACCATTATTTCTTGTTCATCTATTTGGATGTCTCTGATTTTCTCTAGGAATTGGATAGCAGAGTTGATGGAGTGATCACAGGATTCCGTTAGGTGTTTTAGTTTTCTGTATAATTCCTTGGACAAATTATATGTTGGAGTTCCTGGGAGTGATACAATTGGTCGTAACGGGATATTTGCCTTGTGTATTTTGGGTCTGCCGTAGAATCGAGGTAGGACTGGTCCATTGGATTTCATTCGCCATTGGTCTTGTTTTGTGATCTGTCCAGTTTTGCTGAGCTTGTTTAAGGTCCTTTGGATGCGGTTGTCCAATGTTTGTATGGGATTTGTTGGGAGTTGTTGATATACATCTTCATCTTTGAGTAGTTCTTCAGCTTTCTTGGTGTATTCTTCTCTGTCCATGACTACTGTTGTTCTTCCTTTGTCGGCTGGTAAAATGACGATGTCCTTCCTATTTTTCAGCTTTTTGAGGGCCTTTAGTTCTTGAGAGTTGAGTTGTGTGTGTTGTCTTTTCTGTTTGACCATTGGTACAATTGTTTGGCGTATCTCTTCCTGTGTTTCCTCGTTCAAGTTTGATGATTTGAGTAATGATTCAAGGGCAGCGAAGAAATCAGTTTTTGAAGCATCTCCGGTGTTGTAGTTTAATCCTTTTTGTAGTAGTTGTTGTTCCATTTTTGATAGTGGTTGTTTTGATAGGTTGACTACGCAGTCTATGGGCGTATTGTCTGGTTGTTGTTTTCTAATCTTGGCTAGCTTGGTTTTGAGGACTCTTCGTCTTTGTTCTCTGTGTTTTCCACTTGACAGTGAAATTGCGGTGATCAGCGTTGATAGGTGTTCTTGGTTGAGGGTTTTCTCTAATTTTGCTTTTTGGACATCTATTATTTGTTGATATTTGGACGTCTTCCCAAAGAATGGATATCCCCGGAATTTCATCAAGAGACATATACCCCCAAGCCAACCTACCAAAACAAAAGCCACCAAGGAAAACACAAAGAAAATCGCCTTACCATATATAAAGGATATCTCAGAAATCACTAAAAGACTCTTCAAACCTTTAGGAATTGACGTCGTACACAAACCAACAAAGTCGCTGCACTCAATTCTATGTCAACCAAAAGACTCAACAGCAAAAGAAGACAAAACCAACATCATCTACAAAATAAACTGTAACAACTGTGAAAAACACTACATTGGCCAAAGTGGACGTCCCCTTCGTCTTCGTATCCACGAACATAAGCTAGCCGTCAAAAGACATGATATACACTCCCTCATTTCACTACACACAGACAACCACGGACATCAATTCGACTGGGACAACGTTCAAATATTAGACAAAGGAAATAACAAGAATGCTAGAGAATTTTTAGAAGCTTGGCATTCCAGTGAATCATCAATCAATAGACACATCGAGATAGACAAAATTTATCAACCAATAAGAAAGAAACTTCACACACGATTGGCCAAAGTTCAAGTCACAGAAACAATCAGTTCCAACACAAGTAACCTAGAAGGTGTGAAAACATACATAAACAACCAATCACGTCCAAGGTCACCAGGAGGAATGATTAATAAACTCGTGGAGAAACCTAAAAGCTCACTTCAATTTGAAGTATGCGCTGAAGATGTCACCCAGTAAGGTGATGAAAGCTTCGCAAACTAACTATCCAGCTCAGAGAACAAAACCACATCAAAATTATCCACCTGAGCTACAAATCTTCTCTATCATATCTAAATCTTACGAGCGGGATACGCTTCTCTCTGTTCGAAAGTGGGAAGACTTCGCCAAAAGGCAAGGATCCACCAGAGAACAATTATTCTTTCTCCATGAGTGCCTTCGTCATTCAATCCTACCAAACAGTGTAAGATACAAGCCACCAGTCAACTGCCCAATGGGATGGAAATTGGCCGAACAATGTGGAAGACGAATGGTCAAATTAATGATTACGGACGCACATTATCGGATCAACAAATATCAACAAATAATAGATGTCCAAAAAGCAAAATTAGAGAAAACCCTCAACCAAGAACACCTGTCAACGCTGATCACCGCAATTTCACTGTCAAGTGGAAAACACAGAGAACAAAGACGAAGAGTCCTCAAAACCAAGCTAGCCAAGATTAGAAAACAACAACCAGACAATACGCCCATAGACTGCGTAGTCAACCTATCAAAACAACCACTATCAAAAATGGAACAACAACTACTACAAAAAGGATTAAACTACAACACCGGAGATGCTTCAAAAACTGATTTCTTCGCTGCCCTTGAATCATTACTCAAATCATCAAACTTGAACGAGGAAACACAGGAAGAGATACGCCAAACAATTGTACCAATGGTCAAACAGAAAAGACAACACACACAACTCAACTCTCAAGAACTAAAGGCCCTCAAAAAGCTGAAAAATAGGAAGGACATCGTCATTTTACCAGCCGACAAAGGAAGAACAACAGTAGTCATGGACAGAGAAGAATACACCAAGAAAGCTGAAGAACTACTCAAAGATGAAGATGTATATCAACAACTCCCAACAAATCCCATACAAACATTGGACAACCGCATCCAAAGGACCTTAAACAAGCTCAGCAAAACTGGACAGATCACAAAACAAGACCAATGGCGAATGAAATCCAATGGACCAGTCCTACCTCGATTCTACGGCAGACCCAAAATACACAAGGCAAATATCCCGTTACGACCAATTGTATCACTCCCAGGAACTCCAACATATAATTTGTCCAAGGAATTATACAGAAAACTAAAACACCTAACGGAATCCTGTGATCACTCCATCAACTCTGCTATCCAATTCCTAGAGAAAATCAGAGACATCCAAATAGATGAACAAGAAATAATGGTATCCTTCGACGTGACAGCATTATATACCTCTATCGGACAAAAACTAGCAAAAGAAACCATGGAGCAATTACTTAGCAACGACGAACAACTTCCACAACAATCAAAAATGCAACACACAAGCTGGATGGAATGCATAAATCTATGCCTAACAACATACTTCCAATTCAACGGCCAAATATATGAACAAGTCAAAGGAACACCCATGGGATCGCCAATATCAGGTTTGATTGCAGAAGCAGTGATGCAAAGACTCGAAAACATAATTCTACCAAAGATCAAACCCAAGATTTGGATACGCTACGTCGACGACACATTTGTAATAATCAAAAGAAACGAATTAGACAAAACTCACAACTTAATAAACAACGTCTTCAACGACATCAAATTCACAAGAGAAGAGGAATCCGAGAACAAAATACCATTTTTGGACGTCTTAGTCAGGCGAACAACTACAGGAGAATTAGAAACTCAAGTTTATAGGAAATCAACTCACACAGACCAAATACTGAATTACAACAGCAACAACCCAATAGCACACAAAAGGAACTGCATACAAACACTATTCAAGAGAGCAAGGACTCACTGCAGCACTCCCACCTTAAGAAAAATTGAAGAAAAGTATCTCATGGACGTCTTCCAAAAGAATGGATATCCCGGAATTTCATCAAGAGACATATACCCCCAAGCCAACCTACCAAAACAAAAGCCACCAAGGAAAACACAAAGAAAATCGCCTTACCATATATAAAGGATATCTCAGAAATCACTAAAAGACTCTTCAAACCTTTAGGAATTGACGTCGTACACAAACCAACAAAGTCGCTGCACTCAATTCTATGTCAACCAAAAGACTCAACAGCAAAAGAAGACAAAACCAACATCATCTACAAAATAAACTGTAACAACTGTGAAAAACACTACATTGGCCAAAGTGGACGTCCCCTTCGTCTTCGTATCCACGAACATAAGCTAGCCGTCAAAAGACATGATATACACTCCCTCATTTCACTACACACAGACAACCACGGACATCAATTCGACTGGGACAACGTTCAAATATTAGACAAAGGAAATAACAAGAATGCTAGAGAATTTTTAGAAGCTTGGCATTCCAGTGAATCATCAATCAATAGACACATCGAGATAGACAAAATTTATCAACCAATAAGAAAGAAACTTCACACACGATTGGCCAAAGTTCAAGTCACAGAAACAATCAGTTCCAACACAAGTAACCTAGAAGGTGTGAAAACATACATAAACAACCAATCACGTCCAAGGTCACCAGGAGGAATGATTAATAAACTCGTGGAGAAACCTAAAAGCTCACTTCAATTTGAAGTATGCGCTGAAGATGTCACCCAGTAAGGTGATGAAAGCTTCGCAAACTAACTATCCAGCTCAGAGAACAAAACCACATCAAAAACTAAAAGATACATTTAAACTGGTTTATTTTCTTGATGATATTAATATTATGAATAAAAATATCCACTCTTTTGATCTGAACTCTTTATTCACTATTGTGCTTTTAGTTGAAACAATTGACATATTGTGTGATTACATTTCTACACATAATTTTCTAATCCCGTTCCCTATATCTTATTTATGGGATTTATTATTTCTATGTACTAACAATGTTAGGTTTACACTTGAAAGCGTTTGTTTCCGCCACGTTGATGGTGTTACCATTTTGAATTCCTTTCGGGCCACTTTTAGCAGATATTTACATGTTGAACATTGAGAGTTTATTGGAGGATTTAATCGAAAATGTACGTGATAAGCCTTGTTCTGCCTCTACAATTTTAAATCGAATGAACGAAGTTTAGAATAGCATATCGCGTAGGTCTGCAAAAGAGGAAGATAATTGTTTATCTTTCCTAGATATATTGCTGAGTCGAATAGCGACCTGGTGGATCAATAAAACGGTCTGTGTATTAAAAACCTGCATGGAAAGGACAGTATCTTAACTACCACAGTTTATGCCCTGTTCAGTACAAAAGAACCTTAGACAGTCATGTGCCTCTTCAGTAGAATCCAACGAATATGAACCGAAGACACACTTAATAAGGAAGAAAAAGTTGACACAAACTCTGGCTGATTATAATTATCCGGACAAGTTCATCAGGATATATAAAGTGGTTAAAACACCAAGACCCACTCTCTAACACGTCACTAAGAAAGTTTTATATATCAAGCTATCCCTATAAGGGGGTTTATAGCAACTTGGTCACTCGACAAAGATTAAAATTTGAGTTTAAAAAGACTTTATATACAGCTAAGATCAGAAAAATTATGAATGTGAAGCCCATATATTCACCTAAACCCCTAGGACATGCGAAAAATGATGTCACATCTCCTTTACCAATTTGAATGTACGTGTGGACACACACACACACAAATACGGAGGACTCATCGATCTCTGCAAGTGAGGGCTGGTTTCAGAACATATTCCTAAGTAGCTCCAGAAGCAAACAGAATCCGCAGAACACATTAATGATGAGACCAGGAGACCTAGCTCCTCTCTTGCAAAACACATTATAGAGACAGGACGCATTTTTTAAAACCTATCTATAAAACATCTTTGTGGCATATCCTAAAGTTTGTGGAATCCCTAGCTTAGGAATTTTAAACCACCTTTATGCGTTCAAAGTAACATTTTCCCTGGTAAACTTTGTTTTGATACCAGGGCCGATGTATTATTGCATTCTTTCCTCCTTTACTTACCTGGGAAGCATCATTTCAACTATTGCCTGACGGAACTGATGCGGATATCAGAGAAGCGAAGATCAGGGAAGCAAGGCAAGTTTTCATTTCTCCCAAGTCTTCCAAGCATGAAAAACAAGATGCGGATTTTCAACTACGATGTGAAGTCACGGCTACCCACTATACGGATCAGAGACTTGTCACCGTGTTACGAAGGGCACTCCAAACAAACTACAGACCTTCATCAACAGCTGTCTTCGCTCAATACTACTCAAGACTAGATGAGCGGCCAGAGATGATCAACAATAGGGATCTCTTAGAGGGGACCAACTCAGCAGGAACCGATTGTGCAACAAATATGCAAAAAGAAATAGATTTAGGTGGATTGGCCATACTCTGAAAAAAACAAACCATCAAGTGACATCACACACACCAGACCATCGTTCGAGTAGAACCCGAAAGGAAAGCGTCAAGTTGGTCTTCATTGCGAGGGTGTAGTAACATGGAGGAGGAGGTTGTGTGAAGAGGAGATGAAAGCATGTGGCAGACATGAAGCCAGGTTAAAACGTTGGCAGAGAACCGAACGGAATAGAGACTTTCGGCTGAAGCTCTACGTTCCTCTAGGAACTAAAGGAAACAGTAAAATTAATATAATCTCTGTTTTAATGATCTCCAGGTGTTATTTTGACCTTCAATATATCCTTTTAACTTGGCCTAAGTTTATTTTCATATATATATATATATATATATATATATATATATATATATATATATATATATATATATATTCCTATAACAAGTCCGTATGTGATCAGATTGTTCGAAATTAAGTGTTGCGCGTAAATACATGACAAGACGATTCAAACAAAATACCGTCTTCTTTGTCTATTGTTCTCTGAATTTTTGAAACCAACTATCATTTCATTTCCCTACTTTGAAGGATTTACCTTTCAATATGTTTATACATAACGACAAAAGCAAAGTACAGAACAAGTGTTATGACTCAGAAATGAAAATTCATGCCTTCATATTTTAGTTAAGCATCAAAAAAGGTACCATAAGATCAAAAAAATTCTAGAAAAAAAAAGTGTAACATTCCATCAACTCATCTACTTTTTGCACATACTTTTGTGTGTGTGTGTGTGTGCTAGATGAAAGTGTAATTTGTGCATTTTTATCCCTTGTACACACACACACACATTGATGATAGGAACGATCAATGCAAACTTCAGCGTAATAATTAAGCGTTCAAAAAACGATTAAAGTTATAACATGACGCATATCATAGTTACTCTAAGTATGACGAACTGCATACCTAGAACACCCCCCCCTGGGGCTTTATTATTCTCAAGGATACGAAAAATGCATAGTTCTTTTCAAGGTGAAAAATACTAAACACTATTTTAACGATTTTATGACTTCAAACTAAAATACACACTCTTGTGCCAATTATTACGTCAGAAAGGCATAAAAAAAGTGGTAAAAAAACATGATTTATTTAGGGCGGTAAAATTGAATTGGATGCATTACAAAATTATCGACAAAAAAGAGATTATTGAATACGTATGCATGGATATTAAGAGATTGAATTCATAATCCTCAGTGAAGACAGTTTTGATGATGAACTCAAACAATTGAAAGAAACCTTCATATAGAGGACGCGTTTCCACTAGGCTTCGTCGAGACCATTAGCATATTAGAACAAGACGTATATAAGCGAACAATATTGTTGTCTTCAATTAGATCTTCTTCAGGCTTTACTCTAATTTACATAGCTCTTTATATATCTAAATGATTTAACCAATGACGGTGATTTTGTGGATCAAATAATAATAATAATAATGTGGTAAATGTTTTGAACGTAGTTAATAACGATGATTATAATGATAACAAAATAATGATAATAAGGTTTATGAGTGAGGCAAGGCTGTCTACTATCGCCAATGGCCTTCCTGATTGCAGTAGATTGGATAATGCGACAGACAACGGGTCGGGCAATGAGGAAACAGGCATAAAATGGACTCACACAAAAGCTTGGACGATCTGGACTTCGCCGATGATGATATATGTCTGGTTTCTGACAAACTAGAAGATATGCAAGTGAAAAGCAACAAGTTGGCAGAAGAAGCATCAAAGATAGGCACGACTTCAGGTGAAAATAGAGAAAACAGAGGTGATGAAGATTCCTGGACAACAGCAACACCCAAAACAACGACAACAGACAACAATCAGCATAAATGGGAAAAACCTGAAATAAACAGCCTCCTTCACTGACCTACCTGGGAAGCATCGTTTCAACTACAGGGGGACTTAACTGACGAGGATATCAGAGCCAGAATCGGAAAAGCAAGACAAGCTTTCATTACTCTCAACTCAAGTCTGTGTGGAGGTCAACAGCACTCAGCATCAAAAATAAGATCCGAATCTTCAACTCCAATGTGAAGTCAGTGCTACTCACTATACGGATCAGAGACTTGGCGAGTCATAAAGAGCATCTCCAACAAACTTCAGACCTTCATTAACAGTTGTCTTCGCTCAATACTCAAGATCAGATGGCCGGCCAGAAATGATCAGCAACATGGATCTCTGGCTGTGAGCGAACCAACTAGGAACCGATTGTGCAACAAATAGGCAGGAAGAAATGGAGATGGATTGGCCATACGCTGAGGAAACCCGAAAGGGAAGCGGCGAGTTGCTCGTTAGTGCGAGGGTGACTTGGAGGTGGTCATGTGAGGAGGAGATGAAAGCATGTGGGCAGACTTGGAGCGGGGTGAAAAAGTTGGCAGAAAACCGAACGCAATGGAGACGCGCAGCTGAAGCCCTATTTTCCTCTAGGAATTAAAGGATATAATAATAATAATAAGGTTTATGCAGGTGGCGATAAGAATAACAAAGTTAGTGGGTGATATGTGTATATATAGACAATTCAATTCAATAAATAAATTAGGCCACATCCTAAAAGTTACTTAATACTCAGGGTGAAGTGGGCAGATAATCAGTGTTTGAATAAATATCATAAAAGTACGAAGGAAATGGAATACAATAAAGATTGAGTGGTTTTAATTGGAGTTTACCTAGACCAAGGGAGAGACAAAGGTAGAACAAAACTTCTTTTTTCGTATGCGAAGACATTAGGATTGTTTTTTCAAATTCCCATAGCTTCGGCTAAGTGTAAAAGACGGGCTTTGATTCCGTTCGTAAGACTCGATGAAATGCAGTAGATAACTTTGAAGACACTACGTCTGTCCACTTGGTGACCGCTATCAATCAAATGAGCCAAAACAGAACTTCGTATGGATTTTATTTGACCTTTTCCGAACCATGAAGGAAGATGCTCATTAATGAGTTTGTTAAGCTGTCTAGTTGTTCGGCCTATATAGCTTTCTCCACAGGAGCAACTAAATCTACAGATACACATGGAAGTGGCACAGCTAGGTAGCTTGTCTTTCACTTCAGCAATCATAATTGGTCAACAGCCGGAAAATGACAAACAAAGGGTGGCAGCAGTATAAAAACTCCTCCCACCCTTTCTTACTTTCTTGTGAGTAGTACTTTGGATGCTGCTGCTGTGTTTCATCACAACATTGTATCCTCCTTAGACAAAAGGGCCAAGTATGTCTGTTGTACGCCCCTTGATTACACATCTGCTTTTGACTCTGTACCTAGAGGCCTTTTGTTAAACAAGCTTAGCCTTACACAAACTGAGTCCTGGGCTATCAACTGGTTGCACTCTTACTTCTCCAATAGGATGCAGTACACGGTATATAGTGGTGTAGCTTCCTCTCCTTTGCTTACTGAAGCTGGAGTTCCTCAGGGTGCTGTTCTCTCGCCGTTTCTCTTTTCCTTCTTCTTACATGGCTTACCTATCTCAGACGAAATCAACTTCGTCAAATATGCAGATGACCTGACTGTTTCGCTTCCCGTTAAGTCTCAGTCAGACTGCTTCAAATTAAATAGCTTCCTGTCGGACATCAGTCAGTGGTCTAAACTAAATGGCCTCATGCTGATTCCCTCAAAATGTCAGACTATCGACTTCTCCTTTAGGCATAAACGAGATCTACAAACACTGGTAAGCACTCATGATGCCTGTAGCATTGAGGGGACTATAATTGAAACAAAGTCTAATGCAAAATACCTCGGATTAGTTATATCTTCCGACCTTACCTGGTCATCTCATATCCAAATGATTTCCAAGAAAGTGTTCCGTCTAGCCTACTACATTAAGAAACTTAGACTATCTGGAATCACCCAACCTCTACTTTCACAATTTGTCAACTCTCGTATCTTACCTATTCTACTTTACTGCTCCCCACTAGTCTTTCCTGGGTTACTGAAAAAGGACTATACCATCCTGAGAAGGATGTTGAAGGTAGTTAGTAGGACCAGCGGTGTAAAACTCAGTCAGCTCGTCACTACATTAGTGGATAAGCATCTGAATACATGCGAGAAATGGACTAAAACCATACTCTCTGACCCCCAACATCCCCTCTATTCCCAACTCTCTCCCTGCATCTCATCAGGTAGAACCAGAAATCAGTACAAAATAATATATGCTCGTACAACCAAGTATAGGAACTCAGCGATACCATATTTGGCCCGTGTTCTAAGTGACAGAGACAGTGTTAGGGGTGAAACTTATGACTTGCTTTGTTGTTAATAACATAATTTTGGCCCTTGTTATTTCCCCCTTATACTCTCTTATTTGTACTCTATAGTGAACAACCTTCTTATACATACTTAGCTACTTAACATTATTATCATTGGCTTACTTTTTGTACTTTATTCTATTCCTTCTTTTGTATATTTACTGGGTCCGACTATATTATCACTATGATTATTACAAAATTGTCCTGTTATTAACCATCATGTAATATTAATTTTTGTGGTTGTTCTTTGTTTGGCACTATTTAACTGACAATCTTGTTTGTTATTGCCACTATCACCATCTTAAAAAATTTTGTATTATGCATGATTCCTCACACTACCACAACAAACACCGCATTAGTGCTGACAATAAAAAAACACAACCTGAAATGTTTGTTTTATGATTGTTTAGTGTTGTTCAATCAAATTAACTGATCATCTTGGCTATAAACATTCTTAAGAACATCTCATAATTTCTTGTATGATTATAGCTGTTACTGTCCACCACGCATACACATATCATAGCTACCACTACCAAATACTGAAATATTATTCATTATTGGTGCTTATCTTCCTTTCTACTTGGTATTTTTATTTGCATTTTTTTTGTTATTTTTGTGTTTCTTTTTGGTTTTTTGTTTTTTTTACATTTATTTTTTTGTAATACTCCTTTTAAATGTCCGATGAAATTAGATGGAATATTGTAGATATGAGCCGAAAATTCCACACTCTACCACAAGTACTGTTTCTGGAATAAAGCGAAATTGTTATGTTACTCTTGTGGAGCCAGCTACATAAGACGTCTGTCGAGAAACATTACCCGCCGCCAAGTTCAACAGCATCTGCCAGTATGGCTGAGGGGAGGAGAACGTAGATGTATTAATTCATTGGCATTGCAATATATTGTAGATACGGGCCACTCAGCATCTGACACATCATTTAGTATGGTCTGCAAAGTTTGTCAAAAGGGACACGAGTGCATTTGCGTTGTATAGCAGAGGCTTTTGCAATACATAACATAAAGGCAGAACTTTGTGTATAAAAACAATTTGATCGATCTCTCTCGTTACCCCATGGTAGTGAATTTACTATGTAATTCACTGTAACAACTTTGTTATCCTTCTTTATTCCGTATTCCAATTTTGTTTTTGTTTTATTTCATTTTACTTTATGTTATCATATTTCAACATTTTATCTAGTCTCTTATTCAGTTTAGATTTTCCCGTAGACTGATTGGACCATAGTGCTCAATCTCAGGTTTACATGTCGGCTTTTTGTGCAGATGTTTCCACGATGTATGATTATTTCACTTGAATTAAATTGGTGGATTGGGACTAGAAGCGGAATCCAGGATGCTCATGCCAATCTAAGGCCATGAACTTTGATTCAATCAGTCGAAGGGAAAGTACGAGTTGAATAATAAATACCCGTTTCACAATGAGTTCAGTGGATAACACTTTGGCGTTTGAGACCAAGGGCACTGAGTTAGAGCCTCATTGGGAACACCATCATTCACTGAGGAATGCAGGTGCATCTGTATGACAAGTCCTAATTGGGACGAAATACACATCCTAGATTCCACTGCTAGTCACCACCAACCCTATTGATTTTATCTAGTCTACTATTTTGAAAACATTTCACCCATCCTATATTTCCATCATATTATACTGACAGATTCACATTTCCAAATGTACTTTATTTCCCCCATCATCTATTTCCTACATGTCTATTGAGCTTTAAGTTGACCTCTATTTATTCAGTTATTCATTCATATATCTGATCAACTATGACTCATAGTCGTATACACCAAAATTCTCCTATTTTAGTATTTCCACTCATTGTCAAACTGTTAGTTTTCAATAAACCACATTATTACCCAACCAGCTAGTTGAATTCTATTGAAGTTTCATGGTTAAAGGTACTAAAAGAGCTGAAGCGCAACTACTAAACATCATGTAGATACCAGGTGCTTCGTTAATATCTTTAAATCCTTCAAAATAGAGACGATGCCGAGTTTATTAAAATTTGTAGGAGAAATTGTAGTCAAACGTTTTCGACCTAACTTATGTATCAGATAAGAACTTGTGAAATAAAATGGTAGCATTTTCTCATAAAAATGTGGTTTGCCTTGCTTTAACCAAAATGCATCAAGAGAAATACATATATGAAATATAATATTCTACTTTTATTCCTCAATACTATCAAGGGTGTACTGCAGTTACCGGACTGACTGTTTCAACATAGAAATTTACACCATAGTGCACCACTTCAAGTTGGAGCATTTTGTACAGTGCACGTATGTAGACAGAAGAGAGAGAAAAAGACATCCGAAAGAAAAGTATTAGACAAAAACGTGAAGGAGAGAGGATGGTGAATTGGAAAAACGCGACAGTTTAGTAGATAAGGGTTCTTAGAATCCTTAGGAACCTAACCAGGCAGTCTACAGATCCCTGAATAGCTTAGACTAATTGTCAATGACTTTATGGATTGACTTCAAGTTTTCGTATGACCACCGCTAACTCTCTTCCAACCTAATCCTTTGCCTGTTTACACTGTTCTTCAAGGAAGGCCATATCTCAACGTGCACAGCACATGTCCTATCCAATTCCCTCAGTTCATCTTCGCAACCTTTTCGGTTGACTTGCCTTGATTATCAAACACTCCTCTGCACTTTACCTCAATATTACTCACTATATTATACTGTGGTGAGAGCAGGCTGCTAGCCAAATTGGTAGACAATTATTTACGTCAATGTTTGTGTCGCAAATATTGGTCGTGCAAAAATATGAACAAGACTGATTCAACAACAAATCACAGCAGACCTGGCATAGGCAGATACAGTTAACAAATAGATGACCTGACATTCAAGAAACAGTCACAAAGAGATGCAAGGTTACCTTTCTGTGAAAAACAACCAATCAGAAGATTGTGTTTATTTGCTTGAATAAGCTGTTATAACGTACATGAAAATATATAAATACGTGTTGATTTCCTTCATAAAGGATCTGTTGCCTGACCCCTGTCTTCTGTTGTTATATTTGGTATCGCTGCCTACCGACAAATGGAAAGCCTATGCCCTGCAGTTTTTGATGGAGACACATGGATCTTCCGGTGGGACTTCGAGGCTTCTGCGATGATGCTGCCATTTGAGACGCTACTGGAAGGTCGGGAGAAAGCAGCATATGGAAGTGAGAGGCAAAATACCAACGAATGTGCGACAGGGTCAGGCAAACAGTTTCCAAAGTGGGAAGGACCATATATGGTCACTTTGAGATGGGGTTACGCAGAAAAAATCGCAATGGCAAACAAAGAGAAACGGTTAAACGTCAGCAAGCTCCATAAATGGATACAGCGAGACAAGTCAACGGTGACGCCCGCACCAAGAAGGCCGAACCAACTTCAGTGTGTGTGTGGTGAGAGCAGACTGCTAACCACTTCGCACGTGAGACAATGCCGAAATCGGTAGTAAAATACAACTAACCTTCTCATATCTTTCACTTTCAGTGTTCATGTCTCACAGCCATAAAGGAGAACAGAACGAGCTGTTGTACAGTGCACATTCCCTTTGATCGTTCGCCAATTTCAGTACACTATGACTGAACTAACTTCCAAAATAAGTGAATCGGTCAACACACTCAACCACTTCAATCTTAATCTCTAAGCAACAACCTAGGAAAGACCAATCCCCAACACTTTAAACTGAGTATACCAATCTATATGTATTTCTGAAAGTACAAATACTCGCATGATAGTTCATCTGTCTAGGTACTCAAAACCTATCCAAACAAAAAATTTAGGGGTTCAATAACAAAGAATTTTCTAGATTACAGACATAATGGTAACATTGTCAGGGCCCTTACCGCGGTCAGTAGGTAAACAAGCTATTCAACAGGTTTTTCAGATTACATTCTGTCAACTGGGTGTATATGAGCGAAATAGAATAATGGTGATTGTACTGAATCCACCGTGGTGGCATCTAGCTAACCCAGGTAACTACTATTATTACTATTTTACTTCATCTACGATTATCGTCATGCTGAATGGGTTTATTTAAGAAACAAAGTTTATCAGGAAGGCCCGATATATTTGACCAAGATTTTTTCGAACAATCCGATCACATAAATCCCTTTTATTTTTTTAAAATAATATTATAGCTTGACTCCACACAGTATTTTTGATACAAGTATGGAATTTTCAGCATGTAATATAGGTAGCCTAAATTTAGCGGACAGACAATGGATATCAGATATACATTGGTCGAGGATCGAACACTGGACCATGTGCATGGTCTGTGGGCGTCCTAACCGCTATGCCACCGACTTTACTATCCTGTTGGCGAGGTTTAAGAGTGAATCGGCCGGGTATCAAACCCAGGGAAACATGCATGGTTTGCAAACGTTCTACTGCTAAACCACCAAAGCTATCTCCACGATGTGTCCCTCTAACCATAGCAGAGTTGCCACACTCCATGTAGCACACAGAGATATAGAAATGAGTGAGGAAAAAGGGACTCAAACGGACTAAAATAATCGGGAGACGTTTCAAAAAGAATGATAAACTCTCATACACCATCTTTTAATATACTTAGTATTGAAAATAAAAAGTACAACTTACCGATGATATTTCACAAGTGTCTCTAACAACAAATCAACTGATATTCCTTTAAGAAGACTGCTATAAGAATGAACCAATCGATTCAATTTTTGCAAATGTAACAGAATAGCAACTAAATTTGGTTTAGACCATAAATCCCAGCCTAAAATTAAATGACAAACAAGAAACAGGACTTCCTCAGGTGGAGTTTGATTCGATTGACTACTGAACCAATTCTGTAAGGCATTTACATTCGATGTGGTTTGTTTATTTCTTGGCAAGTGGACAAGTACACGAAATAGATCATGGATTGCTGATACCACATGGGAATCAAAGCGTAATGGATGAAGCTGTAAAATAATGAAATAATAAATACAAGGATAAGATTATTGATACATTTTATTATTATTATTATCATTACTATTTCACCATAAGTTGATACCGGTTAGAGAACCATTGTGAAAGCAGCAGGGATGGCTGTCCGTTCTATTATGGGACTCCTCATTAGCACTCCCCACTGGGTTTCAAAATCAGGGGTCATCCGGTTACAAGATGAGCTCTCAGACTATTAAGCCACTACGAGCCAATTCAATGGCCCATGAATTCCAACTTCCTGTCAGCTCATTATCAAACCGTGCATCCAATCGAATCCCTTTTGGTTTGTTTATTAGATGTATCACACAGTGAAGAAACAGTATTATTATTTACTGGATGACAAAGTTTCAAACAAAATTTATTGTTCATAACCATATCATCAATTATAATCACAATATATATTAACAATACAAAGAATAAAAAGTGGTGTTTACTACCTGTTTCATGCCTAATACTGTTCTCATCAATAATTAGTTCTCCAAGTATAAGGTTTTTTACAATTGCTTTTAGTCTTACATGATGACAGGCAAGGGTAGAGTTGAGTATAGAAGGGGGTGCTCAATGCCTTGCATGAATTCAAGTGTCACATCCACAAACACACTAAGTAATTATCACAAGAATCTATGCTTTTCTTCCTGGTGAGAACGCGCTGACTGTATGTGTGAACATCATATTGCGAATTGAATCAGCTATCAATCATTCCGAATTGATGATCAATTCATGGCGACAATACAGGATAATTCTTCAAGTATCTAACAAAAATCGGACGTAAATTTTCCTCAGTTTACGAGTCATTTTTCTGAATACTATCAAGAAACACCTTTACAATTTACCTTCGATCACTAATGTGACACGAAAACTGAACTGGTAGAACGCTGGACCGATAAGTCGGAATCTCTGATATGAATCCTTCTAATAATAATAATAATTTTTCCTTCACGTTCCCAGTGGAACATAGGGCTCCAAGCTAGTGGCTTGAAGTTTCTGTAGCAGTGTTTAATTTTTACAGGATGGGGTTGCTAGCCTCATGCCCAACCTTTCCTCTTTACCAGCATTATTTCTGGCTCAGTGAGGTAAAGGAGTGCGCCGGCCGGCGATCGAACCCCGGACCATATGCATGGTCGGCGAGCGTCCTAACCGCTATACTACTGACGCACCTTCTACGATCCACATATTCACCACATATTCAATCAGTAGTAGTCTGAAAGTCTAAGACTGTCTCAGATAGTTTCATCGACAATGATAAAATATCCTTTTGCTAATTTGGGGTCAATTCAAATGGAATACAGGATTCCTACTTCGTCAAGTTTAGAACTCCTCAACTGAATATACCTATATATCTCGTGAGTATATTCTCAATACAATTCGAACCTAGCATCTATCGATCAAAATGGATGTTTACAATGAGATGACTGCTGAGTTCCAGTTTCAGTACGAACATCATCATTTGCAGGGGATGAAGATACATTTAGCCGACGAGCACCAAATACGACGAAATGCCCACCTTAGATTCTGCTGCACTCCACTATCAAATAAGTAAAATCATGTTAACTAATAGACATCACCGAAGTGTCCGTAACAGGAGCCAGTGTGTAAACAGAAACTATGTCGACTAATGTAAGTGTAGAACTCGGCCACTGTGGTAGAATGTAATTCCATATTAGGTAGGTTTATTTTAAATATCATAAAGTGATGGTGCACTACTAACAACTGGATGACGAGGTTTCGAGCATAAATTATCGCCACTCATAATCATATCAGTTATAATAATAATAATTATTTATTTATTATTTAATTATTTACTATTAATTAATTAATAATTAATAATTTCACCCTGTCCCACCCACCCCACTTCTGATTAGACCCAAGTGAATGCGATGCGATGGATCAGCTTATTTCCAGGTTATTCAACTCAGTCATTCTAGGTCTAGCTTACTTACTTTACTTTACTTCGGCTATCTCCTACGGGAGGATGAGCCGGCTTCATGAACGAGTTCATGAAGTTTCTTGGGAATTTGGTACGAGTGATGACCCCAGAATCGCTCGGCCTTTTGTTTGAGAGTGCAGCTCTAGCCTTTACACAGCCAAGTGTGACCTACAAGGCAGTAGGAGTGGAGTAGGGAGTCCACTATCCATTGGCAGCCGGTGACCGGAGTCCGGTTCATACGCCTTTTTGAATGGGGCCAGACATCCAGGACATCCAACAAGCCCTTTGTCCATACGTCTGCCGGTGAGCTCCGGTGAGCTTCATACGCCAGTCGTTGAAGGTTTGGAATCAGGGTTTAGCCATCTCCCCTAGACTGTCATCCAATGGACAGTCAACCCGGTGGAGAGCGCCGGGCATCCGCTTTTGCCCTCTCTCTTTAGTGAGAAACACCTCCGCCACGTGAAGGCAGTGCGTAGGACTTCCTCAGGAGAGGCTGTGTAAGACGCACGGTCATATGGGAGCATTTCAAGAGGTGTGCGGAGGGGTGGCCAACCCGCAGCGCAAGACACCCACCCCCGACCATCCTGAGGCTTTGGAGACTAGGTCTAGCTACATTTCAGTGTTCCAAAAGTCTAATCGAATTGACCCCTATCTACTAGTTCGACTGACCTATGCAATTGAACTGACCTCAGAGTCAAGTCATTACATGAAATTTAGTAAATTATATTATTTTTCTTAGTTGGATCTATCAGGTGGGTTCGTAAGCCGAAAACGCTTATCTCTGAGAGAGGTGGTTGGTTGGTTAGCTTGAACGCCACCCTGACTCATTGCAGTCTCATTGAGAATCCTACATAAGGCCTCTGGCGTTTCTTCTTTCTACGGCATTACCACACAGGCTTTGAATTCTGTATTATTTTTGTCATTTTCATAACTAATCTTATTTGTCCTATGGTTCTCCATACATCTGTTTGATCATTATATTCATATTTTTGATTATAGCTTGATTCCACACTGTATTTTTGGTACAGGTATGGAATTTTCAGTATGTGATATATCGGTAGCCCAAATTTTGCAGGCCAACCATAGGTATCAGATGTGCGTCGGCAAGGGATCCAACCCCGGACCATGTGCATAGCGTACGAGAGTTCTAACCACTGTGCCACAGACGCACTAAATAAATTCTGGTGGGTAGTGTATGTTATTCATTAGTATTATTTTCTTTATTTGTTCGATTTTACTATTTGAATGTTCTGACTGACTAGTTGGGTTCCTGACCTGATTATATAGACCCTTAACTAAACCTACCTCTACCGACTCTGGATGGAATGAATTAAAGTCTAAGGATTTATCAGATTGCGTGTTCTGGCTTCCTATAAATGCTGGCGTGGTGAGAGCAGGCTGCTAGCCAATTGGTAGACATTAATTTACATCAATGTCTAGGTCACTAATACTGGCAGTGAGAAAATATGAACAAGGCTGATTCAACAACCAATCACAGCAGACTTAAGGTGGAAAAATAAAATTCGCAGATAGATGACTCAACTTTCCGAGAAACCAGAAGCAACCAATCAGAAGACTGTGTTTGTCTGCTTGAATAAGCTATAATAATGTACATGAAATATATGTATATATAAATACGAGCTGATTTCCGTAATAAAACGGTCTGTTGCCGGCCCTTGTCTTCTGTTGTTACACTGGTATCTAACCCATCCACCCTTTTATTTTAGTTTTATTCTACAGTCTAGCATCACCAACTCACCTTACTCGTTTTCTAACTCAAAAGTAAGTTGGATTCCATCTACTATTGAGTCAGTATCTGCAAAAGTCTAAGGGATACGTTCAGATTTCAACACAGTGATGGAGCGTTTTATCCCTTTATCTCCACCACATAAAAGAAAATATATCAAAAGGAAAGATGTGTGAATGGAATAAAATAAAATTGTGACTCACTTTCGCTAAAAGATGTACAAGTGGTAACATTAAATCAGCACGTAGAACTTGTACTCCATTTTCAGGTTTCGATAGAATCAAATTTCTTAGAATTAGAATTACATTCGCCACACTACTGTCATTCAATGAAGAAGCTGCAACAAAATTTGATAAAAATAGAATATTGATTATAAAAATATTAATACACACGTTTACACTAGCTAGCTAGGAGGATAGCATCACGTTTGCGTAAAAAATAGTCTTCAGAGTGATGATAGATCTAACGACTGGTGTTAAACGAAAGCAGGACACCCGAAAAAGCTGATTTAATTGAATGAATACTTGATCTATGGTATTTTTTATGACATTTGTTCATGTGACCTATTTTTACTCTATGCTGCTGCTTATAGAAATTTGATAGGCCGTTGAATAAAGGTAAGATCAGTTTAGGCTTTCTGAGGTCTCATTGGGTGGCTTTATTGCACCACCTCATTAATTGTATCGGGGATACGTGCTTTTCTGACGTAGATATTATGGATGGTGTTGTATTCTGCGACTGCGTCAAATTTGCTGCCCTTTTATCAGAAAATGTAGTTTGATATTGATATCTATGCAATCTAAAGCAGTAAGTTCGAAAGTCTAACGTATATTTTGGATTTTAATGAAATCATGCTAATATATTTGAGCCATTTATTGAAACTTGACAATAATCACAGGTGACACTTTAAAAAGACTCCAGCTTCACCTACTCAAATAGTACTAGACAACTATGTCCAATGGCTCCCTACTTAGGATCAGATGGCCGGTTAGAAAGAATCAGCAAAAAGAAACTCTCGCTACAAACGAACCAATAACCTACTGCTCAACAAATATCTAGGAGAAAATCGATATGTATCGGACATACATTAGAGAGACCGTCGAATGATGTCACGCACAATGCAGGCCATTGCTCGACTGAAATCCGAATAGGAATGATAATAAGCTTTATTCCAAAACAGTATTTGCGAATACAGAATGAAATTCTCAGCATTTTACTACAGTATTGCATCCAGTTATAGTACATTATCAATAAATAAAATTCTACATAGATTGTGGAAATCTCAGTTCATTATGACAACAACATATTGGCATGTCCGTAGCAAAGCCAAAATTGAACAGAGTGTTGGAAGGTGTTAGAAAAGTAGATGGTAGCATATTTACTGGTGTAAGCAGAAGAAAGAAACAAATCAGCACACAACAGAAAGAAATAGAGAGGGAGAGAAAAGGAAAAGAAAGAAAGAAAACGTTGTACCTATAAATGATATGAGGAGCTGGAAAGATGAGATCCAGTTGTTCAACTGACTATTTAATAAGTTAAAGATTTCACGCCTAATGCTTTCTTTATCGCACAGAACAAAAGCTATGCTGGGTATGGTTGAGTTTTTGTACTGACTAGTGCGAGCATATAGTTTTCTATATAGGCTTCTGGTCTGGTCTGGCCTGATGACATACAAGTGGATAGTTGTGAATGAAGAGGGTGGTGGTGTGAGTTAGATAGAATAGATTTTACCCGTTTTTCACATGAGTCCATGTGCCCGTCAACCAGAATATTAACAAGCTGGTTGGTTAAGTGTCACATTGCTTACCCTGCTAACAATCTTTAACATCCTGCATAATAAGGTATAGTCTTCTTTCAGTAGCCCAGGAAAAACTAAGGGGGAACAATAGAGAATAATAGGCATGATGCAAGAGTTAACGAATTGTAGGAGTAAGGGTTGGATTATTCCAAAATGTCTTAAATTCTTGATGTAGAAGGTAAGACGGAATATTTTCTTAGAAATCATGCAGATATGAGATGACCCGGAAAGATCAGCAGATAGAATGACGCTAAGATATTTAATTCCCCGCTTGGTTTCTATTTCAGTGCCATCTATGTTACACACCTCGTGAGTGCTAACCAGTTTGTTTAGGTCGGATTTATGCCTAAAGGAGAAATTGACTGTTTGGCATTTGGAGAGGGGGTTTAAAAAGTGAGACCGTTTTCCTTGGACCATTGGCTGATTTCTGATAAGAAGCCATTTAGTCTAGAGCATTCGCTTTGACATTTGACAGGCAAAGATACAGTCAGGTCGTCAGCATATTTGACAAAATTAATTGACAAGTGGGTTGTCAATGAGAGGTTGACATGGAGGAGATTGTGTGGGGGGGAGGAGATGAAAGACTATGGACAGTAGTGGAGCCACCTAGAGATGACTGCAGAAAATAGGACGAGGCGGAGACGTGTTGTTGGAGCACTATATTCCACTCGGAACTCAAGGGAACAATAATCGGAATCTACACGTAGAGGAAATTTTACTCTTAATGTTAGAGGAACCAAAAAGTGGCCTGTTTCTAATAGGGTCCCCTGAAATCTGTCACAAAACACCAAAATTCTTTAGTGTCATTCCTCAAGCTATTAATATTATTGCTCATTACGGTTCCCATGCTCTATGTTCCACTAGGAACCTAAGGGAACAGTAATTACCGTTCCCTTGGGTTACTATTGGAACATCGTAGGGTTTCAATAACAAGTCTCCAGTTTATGCTATTTTCTGCAGTCCTCTTTAGCCAGGCCCACGACACCCGACTTCTATAATCTTTCATCACCCTCTTACACAATCTCTTCTATGTCACTTCCGGAAGACCCACACGTCATTCACAATTCGGATTAAAGTCGAGTGATGGCCTGACGCGTGATGTAATTCGACGGTCTCCTCAGTGAAGTATTTCCAGTTCATCTCCATTTTAGTCTACACACTTAGTAGGCAATCGGTTCTTTTTTGGTTCGTTCTCAAAGTTTCTCTTCGCTATTGCTTTCTAGCTATCTGATCTTAAGTATGAATCAACGAAGGCAGGTGGTGATAGAAGTCCGAAGTGGCCTGTTGGAAATGCTTTCAATGATGCATCAAGTTCCCAACCCATATCCAAGAATTGACTCAGCATTAGTACTGAAAATATTAATTATGTTCTTAATGCTGACTGAGTCAGTGCAGGAGATTTCCAAACTGATTTCAGAGCGATGAAGGTGCATCTTACCTTTCCAATTCTGACTTTGACATCTTTATCCAAGCTGCTGCCTGTAGTTGGAACGATAGTACCTAAATCAGTGAGACAAATGACCTACTTTTTCGAGTGTGTTCCGTCTGTCTGTCTGTTTTCGACATAGAACTTTGCACAAATGTGCGGAAGTTCAAGTCGCCACACTCCGTGTAGCACGCGAAGCAAGAGAAGAAAGTACAAGAAAAGCATAATAGAAACAGTGAGCAGAGGTGTGAGACAAAGGAGTAATAAAGAAAAACAAAACAGTTTCTTTGGAGATCATAAGTCACAGGGAGTGGATGCATCTGCGCCACTGAGAACGATTTTGAGCTAGCCATGTCACCAATTGTTTCCAACCATAGATTTTCACCGTTCCGAAGGCCCCAGCCTGGAAGTCTACACCTTCCTACGTGGCTTAGACCAACTGTTGTGGATTTCATTGACTGGTGCCAAGTTTTTGTTTGACCGCCGCTAGCTTTTTTCCAGCCTGAGCCTATATCCGCTAACATAGCTCGTCGAGGGAGGCGATGACTAGGCATGCACACGTAATACATGTCCTAACCATCTCAGTCTTTGTAACTTCACGACTTCGTCGATTGATTTCCCCTGTTTACCTAGAACTCTACGCCTAACCTCCATGTTGTTCACCTTATTATGCCACTTTACATGGGAAATAGAGCGCAGGCACCTATGATCAAAGACAGCTAGTCTTTTCATGTCTTCCACTCTCAGTGGCCAGGTCTCACAACCGTCTATATTGACTTGTGTCAGTCTTTGTCAGTTTGTTATCTTTATCACCTCCGTCGTCCCTATGTCCACCTGAAGTCTTGCATTAAATACCATTCTCCTCTGCCAATTTTTTTTTAATTTTCGCCTGAAAGTCTTCGAGTTTGTGTGAAATTAGACACAAGCCATCCGGTAAATGCAGATCTTCTAGAGTCTTCGCGCTTCCCACTCACGGTCGTCCACATAACCCAGTCCATCACAATTAAGAATATTATCGGAGATAATAGGCAGGCAGCTTTATCCTGCTCCTGCATTCCCTTTAAAGGATTCACTGGGTTCTTTATTGTGTGAAGGTAAGTTTGGACTAATAAAACTAACGAATGTTTAGTACACTCCAGTTTCCATATTTTGACTAGGTAAATAGCAAAAACAATTTGATGGTTATAAAGTTACCAGTGGAATCCTGTTTGGAACTAGTCAACTAAATGTACTCGAACCTCCTAACGTCATTCGTTCCTTAAACCAAAGTGCTGTTCACTACGCCAGTGAAACCAAGACATCAACTACTTGCGCAGAGTATACCAGCTGCTGTTTTCTTCAGTTTGACAGAAACTTTGAATCTCCATTAGTATGTCAACTCCAATGAGGCGTTTTAATCATATCTGACTATGACTGGCAGTGGTATCCAGCTCAGATGGTGACATTCGAATCATGTGAAAAATGGGCAAAATCCATTCTATCTAACTCACAACACCACCCTCTTCATTCACAACTATCCACTTGTATCTCATCAGGCCAGACCAGACCAGAAGCCTATATAGAAAACTATATGCTCGCACTAGTCAGTACAAAAACTCAACCATACCCTACTTAGCTCGTGTTCTGTGCGATAAAGAAAGCAATAGGCGTGATACCTATAACTTATTAAATAGTCAGTAGAACAACTGGATCTCGTCTTTCCAACTCATATCATCATTTATAGGTACAACGTTTTCTTTCTTTCTTTTCCTTTTCTCTCCCTCTCTATTTCTTTCTGTTATGCGCTGCTTTGTTTCTTTCTTCCTTACAAACTCTACTTAAAACATTCTTCTTCGTTCTTTCACACTCTATTTATCTCGAACATTTTGTTACCAATTACGCCAGTAAATATGCTAGTATCTACTTTTCTAACACCTTCAAACACTCTGAACACGATATGTACCCATGTTTATATATGTGTGTATAGTGGTCTCTCTTTCTATTGCTCTCTTAGTCTGTGACCATTTCATTTTGATGAACCTGTCTCCTTTAACAATGTATATTCCCCTTATATTATATATAATATGTGTGTTTGTTTGACAGTCTGATATATTTTGCTATGTATATATGGATCGATATTCCATTATCATTAGCCAATCTTGTTAAGACTGTCCATTGATTTGTTCATTTTGAATATTCGCTCTCACACTTGTGTTTACACACTTGTTCGGACATTCATATATATTTTTGCTCTCACACTCTTGTGGGGTATATTGATTCTCCTGGTGTTTGGAAAATAGAAGTATCATCGCAAACCTAGTGGTCTTCTGATTTCCGTCTTTCTTGTGTAAGGACTATTAAATTCTCGACCAGTCCATAACAATAACTTAGCGACGAGTACATAACAATTTGGCGACGGGGAAAACTATGGATCCTTCTAAATTGGAATTACTACTTGTACGACAAATGAAATTAATGGAAATGTTCGTCATCCAACAGACCGGTACAACTTCACCTTCAAGCAATCTGAATCATACCATGCTACCATATGTCGACGGAATGGTGAATAGTATTTCACAGTTCAATTATAACCCAGATGAGAATGTCACTTTCGACACATGGTATCAACGATATGAGGATTTATTCACAGTTGATCTCGCCTCACAAGACGATGCTTGGAAAGTGCGAGTGTTATTACGTAAATTGGGTCCCGCAGAATATGAACGGTACTGCAACCTTATTTTACCCCAGAAACCACGTGACAAATGTTTCGATGATACAATAAAGCTGCTGCGTGAACATTTTGGAGACCACTCCTCATTATTCAGCATACGTTATCGTTGCCTCAAGTTGACAATGAATGAAAATGATGATTTTCTTACTCACGTTGGCACAGTCAACCGAGAATGTGAGAGATTTCTACTCAGGTCCTTAACAGATGATCAGTTCAAAGCCTTGATTCTCATATGCAGTCTCCAATCTCCTCGTTTTACAGATATCCGAACTCAACTGCTCAATCAGTTAGAACAAAATCCTAAGTTAACACTACATGACATAGCTGATGAATATCAACGGCTGATTAATTTGCAGAAAGACACACACCTGGTCGAATCAACACCTTCGAGAAACTCTGATATTCATGCATTACGAAAGAGCAAAAATCTCTCATCATCCAGTCCTGACCCACCTTCTTCTAATGTTCCGCGTAAATCTACACGTACTCGTCCAACTTCACAAAATACTGCAAAGAAGACCCCACCATCACCATGCTGGCATTGTGGCGCGTGGCACTTTGTGAAGTCTTGTCCGTACAAAAATCATCGTTGCAGTAAGTGCAAAATCATCGGTCATAAAAATGGATTTTGCCAGCCACGCAAACTCAGATATTAAAATACAGCGAAAGCTCGACAAACTGTTGGTCCTAAATCCCAAAAAAGTCAATGAGTCTAGTCGCAACCCATCAAGTCACAACACCAGGTATGCGGAAATATCTTGATCTTCAGATGAATGGTCATGATACACGTCTGCAGCTAGATACCGCCTCTGATATTACTGTTATATCAGAGAAACTTTGGAATGATATTGGCAGACCACCAATCGCAAATACTTCTTAGACTGCTGTCAGCGCCTGTGGTGGGCGGCTCAAACTAATTGGTGAACTCAATTGTTCTGTTTCATTCCGTAACATTAAATACACAGGAATTCGCTACATCACCAAGAGTGATTTAAATCTTTTGGGACTTGATTGGTTCGATCGTTTGCATCTGGCTGATGCCCCACTAAATTCTTTTAAAACTAAACTTTTTAAAATAGCCAAGAGAGCCGACATGTTAACACATACCGACAGTTTCGGTTTAATACAAACCAATCAGCTAGGAAACTCAAATTTAAGTAAACGGCAAAATGGGGGAAAATACTTTCAGCGAAGTAATTCACAAATCAAGACGACAATATTCTTTATAATTTAAACTTACTAGTAAACACAACACCAGAAGAATCCCGTCTATCATTCGTACCACCACAGCTGAGAGGTAGTAAAGAATTCAGTCGAGATCGAATACCAGGAGTTACTGGTGGTATTGGATCATTATACTGCATAACATTGTCAATTTTATTCCCAGTCGAAGGAGAAGAGTTGAGGACAGTAGAAGTCATAGTCGTATTACTCATAGTTGTTGCCGGGATTTGTGTCGCTGTTGTCGTCGTTGTCTCATTACATATCAGATCTAAATCGTTGATATATCGATGATGTGCAGAAATGAGAAGATCAGTTATACTGAAATCATCTGATAACAAACTCATTTCAATAGAGCTTAATTTGTCTGCGCTTACATAACTATTGGTTGGAAAATATCGAAGTAATTTAAGTATTGGCAATAGTACACCCATACCACCGATACGATTGATTGAATCCTGTGAAATTTGTAAAGAAAGAGGCAAACATCTTTGTGAATTAGGCAAATCAAAAACTACTTGGAGTAAAGAGAAATTAGGGATTCTACGTTTAAATAATAAAACACAGTCTTCCTCTATACACTTCTTTTTTGAATGATGTCCATCTCAAACCAGTTATTCACAGCGTAATAACTGGACGAACTTCAGTCTACAAGCTGATCAATAAATCACGTTTAAATCAGATAAGAATAGTTAAGAACATATGAGCATTTATCACACAGTGATACAAAGATAAAGTCTCATTAAACAATGAAGTAATTCCTGGTATTCAGAGCTAAGCCACTGAATTTATGGGGTTCAGTGATTAAACATTTATCTTTCAGTCAGTATACATGGTCAACTAAAACTGCCTCTAAAGTTAATCGTGATAAAGTGGTTGTCAATGTTGATGAACATTGAATAATTTGTTTTTTCGAACTGGTCTCCATTTGGCGGGAGAAATGAAAGCTGCCATCGCTTAATTATTTACTGGTTGGCAATAGACTGGAGAAATACAATCAGAAGTATTGTTAAATATAATATTAACATTTATTTACAGACCTTAGTATTGATTATCCATTGAAAAAACCCGTTTCGTTATCGCTTGAAAAATAAATAATCATGTTGCCCAACTGTTTTCTGTTCTGTGTCGTTTAAAGCACATAGTGTTTTATGTATTAAGCTTGGTTTTCTGAAACCAGTAATGGGTCCAGGATCTCTACGATCTGGATATTTTACAGTGGTTGACTTTCCTGAATTGTGTGATTTAATTGTGAAAATTTCATCGCTCTTCTTGGTGATGTCATCAGGACTTACATAAGTACGTACTGAGTAATTCACCATTTATCTCGAGTGACGTAACCGTCAACACCTACCTTTGCTCCATGCTGAAGATAAGATGACCGGCTGGCCAGAAAGAATTAGCAGCAGGAAATTCTAGCAACAAACCAACCAAGAGTCGAATGCTCAACAAATATATAGCTTGCTTTGTAACTGGAAGGTCCAGGGTGGGTGGTGGGTGCGTACTGCCGATGACTCACTAACTGGGATGAAACAGCTGGCTGTCCAGTACTCCAGTGCTGGTTTCCAGTGGCTCTCTAATTGATATCAATCCGAGGTCGAACTCGAGAAGAAAAAAATATATATAGGAGAAAATAGAGATGGATCGGTCATATGTTGAGACCATCGAATGAAATCACACTCAAGGCAAGCGATAGCTCCAGTAGAAACCCAATAGGAAGCGACAAGTGGGGCGTCAGTGTGCAAGGGTGAAATAGAGAAGGTCGTTTAGGGAAGAGGAAATGAGAGATTACTGTCAATAACGGAGCCAGTTGAATTGAACCGCAGAAAATAGTGACGATGTATTATTGAAGCCCTATGTTCCACTCAGAACCCAAGGTAACAATAATAAATTATAACATGACGTAACCTTCTCTCCTAATGGTCTTGATGGTAACTACTCGTCTTTCGAAGTTTTCTTATTCTCGTGTTGGTTTGCACTGACAAATAATCGTTTCATTCCCCTGAAATTTGACTTTTTTACAATCTAACTTGCCTTTTATTGCTTCGTGAATTTGAACAGTGTCAATAGATCTGTTGTGTAAAGAATGATCCGATTACCAGGCCTTTAAGAATTCCTTTGAGTTTTCAGTATCTCCACTGATTAGAATTTCCATATATTCCTCACTCATTTAGTTTCCATGATTGTCTACTTGTACTGATGTGAAAAATGAAAAAAGAATCACCAACAGGGAATTATGGGAACAAACAAAGCAAGAACCAATCGCCCAACAAATATGCAGGAGAAAGTGGAGATGGATCGGACACTCGCTGAGGAGACCGGTTCGTGACATCGCACGCCAAGCCCTCGAGTGGAACCCGAAAGGGAAGCGGCGTGTGGGACGTCCAAGGGTGACATGGAGGAGATCGTGTGAAGAGGAGTTGAAAGAATATGGATTAACATGGATGGATGCAGGTGAAAAGTACAGCAGAAGGAAGACAGAAGTGGCAAGTGGAGACGTGTAGTTGAAGCCCTATGTTCCACTAGGAACCCAAGGGAGCAATAATAATAAATAATAATAATTGATGTGAAAGAATACACGTAATATCTATTGCGATTAGTTTCAGTAATGTTATCATTATCACAGAAATGTTCGTTCATTGGTAGACTAATCTTTCCCCACGAACGTGGCCCTAGGTTAAATCCCCAGCCGATGCACTCCTAAACCTCATTTAGCCGGCTAAAAGCCCTATCTTACAAATTTAAATTTCGAAGCTAAAACTTGGAAGCCTGTACTGAAAGAAGACGAAAGATCTGTTAGAGGAGTTGTTACATTGAATTTAGATTTTCCCATCGATTGAATGGACTTAATTGCTTCATCTTGGGTTGACATGTTGGCTCCTTGTGCAGACGAATTGTAAATTTTATGTGGTCATGAAGTCAATTGGTGGATAGTGACTAGCAGTGGAATCCGAAATGTGAATTTCTTCCAATTTGGGACTCATCAACTGCATGCATCTACATTCCCCAGTGAGTAATGGTGTTCCCACCAAGGCTCAACAGTCAGGAAAATCTGAACTAAATTAAATAAGTGATAAGACTTTTTGCACAGGAGGTGGCTTTCGTGACCCAAGTGGTCTAGTGAGTAATGTATTGGCGTTTAAAACTATGAGTGGTGTGTTCCAACCACAGTGGGGACATCATCACTCACTGGGAAATGCAGGTACTTCCAGCGAAAAGTTCCAAATAGGATGAAATTCGCATCCTAGATTACACTGCTAGTCATCAAACAACAAATGTCATGGTAACGGAATGTTCATTTGCAATGTGGTATCTCTGTACAACAAAATTATGTACACCTTTTTCCTTCACATCACCATTTGCACAAATCTTCCATGTCGTGCTATTTCTCGACTTCATAGTGTGTTTCTTTGTTTGTTCCTTTTATGTCCCTCGTATATTTCCACAACGCTGAATCATTTACTTTCTCTGACATCAAATCTATCTCCCTGCTATCTGATGTTTTTATGCTGATGAATATCTCTTCATAAAGATACTACTGACAAATCTCATCAGTAGCACACGTCACAGCCCTATTGAAATAAAACTAATATATGTGGCAATCGAGAATTTCTTGTGACTTCCGAGAATTGACCGAGTTATCCTTCGACAGAGCAATGCATTGATAAGTTCAGATAAGAATAGTCGTTTTTCAAGGTAAACATCAAAATCCAACGAGTTATAATTCTTAATAATCATCCACTAATAATGTAGTACAACCTCTATCTCACGTCATCGATAAGCGAACGTCTTTACAACTAACCTTATGGAGATTATTATTAGTTACAGTTTCACTAAAAGGATTCAGTGAAACGTGCCTGAAAGCTGCTCTCTACTGGTCAGGGGAATGTTGATGAATGGTCTCGTCTTCTGGGTAGGTTTTGCTTTCAAATATTACGACAGAATTTGAGTACTATAGCAGTCCACTGATCATTAGTGAGTGACTAACTACAGAAGAGTGCTGCCTGATTTTCTAGTGAGAGGTTTTGATTGGTTGACGTCCAAAACTGCATACTCATCAGTGTCATCGATTCACGACAGTGTCATATATCGTGTGAATTGGCAGAAGTTAAAATTTGACGCCTCTAGCTCAATTAATGTTGCTTAGATAAATGAAGAGAGTGACATCTTTCAAATTTATTCCGGTGATAGTCTTTATTGGCAGTTGTTGTTGTTGTTGTTCTTGGTTGGTTATATGGTTGGTGTGTATCTTCATCACCTCCGTCTTCTATATGTTCGCTTGAAGTCCTGTCTGTGCTTCCTACCTCTTCTGACAAATTGCTGACTTTCGCCTGTAAGTCTTCCATACAGGAGTAAGACAAGGCTGGCTGGCTGGCTGGCTGGCTGGCTGGCGGCCTATTATCACCGATGATATTCTTAATTATGCTGGACTGACTGGATTATGCGTCAGACTGTTGAGAGCGAGGAGTCAGGAATACCCTGGATGACTGGTAAGAAGACTTGCAAGCTAAAACCAACAAACTGGTTGAAGAGGCTGGCACCGAAATCAGGACTGCAGGTGAACATATAGTGCGCAGGTACCTAGCTGTCTTTGATCATACGTGCCTGCTCTCTATTTCCCGTGTAAAGTGGCATAATAAGGTGAGCAACATTGAAGTTAGGCGTAGAGTTCTAGACAAACAGGGGAAATCAATCGACGAAGTCGTGAAGTTACAAAGACTGAGATGGTTAGGACATGTATTACGTGTGCATGCCTAGTCATCGCCTCCCTCAACAAGCAATGTTAGCGGATATAGGCTCAGGCTGGAAAAAAGCTAGCGGCGGTCAAACAAAAACTTGGCACCAGTCAATGAAATTCACAACAGTTAGTCTAAGCCACGTAGGAAGGTGTAGACTTCCAGGCTGGGGTCCTCGGAACGGTGAAAATCTATGGTTGGAAACAATTGGTGACATGGCTAGCTCAAAATCGTTCTCCGTGGCGCAGATGCATCCACTCCTTGTGACTTATGATCTCCAAAGAAACTGTTTTGTTTTTCTTTATTACTCCTTTGTCTCACACCTCTGCCCACTGTTTCTATTATGGTTTTCTTGTACTTTGTTCTCTTGCTTCGCGTGCTACACGGAGTGTGGCGACTTGAACTTCCGCACATTTGTGCAAAGTTCTATGTCGAAAACAGATAGATATAGATAGATAGAACATATAGTAGACGGAGATGATGAAAATAACCAATCAACAACAACAACAACCAGCGCGAATCACCAGCAACGAGAGAGATTTAACAGAGGTTGCCTCCTTCACTTACCTGGGAAGCATCGTCTCAACTGCAGGGGGAACAGACGAAGATGTCAAAGTCAATTAGAATCAGAAAGGTGAGGCACGCACGTCTTTATCAACCTAAACCCAGTTCAGAAATCTTCTTCTCTGCTCTCAGCCTAAGGAGCAAGATTCGCATATATTCAACACAAATGTGATGTTGGTCATTACTTCTTTACGACTCAGAAACTTGGATTGTCACGAAAAGGATTTCTAACAAGTTACAGACCTTTATCAACACATGCCACCTTAGATTGTTCCATAGTGAAGATTAAACGGTCAGAAAGAATAATCGACAAGAAAATATGGGAAAAAACCAACAGGCAAGAGCCGATCGCTCCTCAAATAAGTAGGAGAAAATGGAAATGGATTGGGCATACATTGAGTAGGCCACCGAATGACATGGCACGCCAGGCCATCGCTCGAGTTAGATATGACAGAGAAGATTTGTAGCTCAGGTGGATGATTTTGATGTGGTTTTGTTCTCTGAGCTGGATGGTTAGTTTGCGAAGCTTTCATCACCTTACTGGGTGACATCTTCAGCGCATACTTCAATTTGAAGTGAGCTTTTAGATTTCTCCACGAGTTTATTAATCATCTCTCCTGGTGACCTTGGACGTGATTGGTTGTTTATGTGTTTTCACACCTTCTAGGTTACTTGTATTGGAACCGGTTGTTTCTTTGACTTGAACTTTGACCCTTTGTGTGTGAAGTTTCTTTCTTATTGGTTGATAAATTTTGTCTATCTCGATGTGTCTATTGATTGATGATTCACTGGAATGCCAAGCTTCTAAAAATTCTCTAGCATTCTTGTTATTTCCTTTGTCTAATATTTGAACGTTGTCCCAGTCGAATTGATGTCCGTAGTTGTCTGTGTGTAGTGAAATGAGGGAGTGGATATCATGTCTTTTGACGGCTAGCTTATGTTCGTGGATACGAAGACGAAGGGGACGTCCACTTTGGCCGATGTAGTGTTTTTCGCAGTTGTTACAGTTTATTTTGTAGATGATGTTGGTTTTGTCTTCTTTCGCTGTTGAGTCTTTTGGTTGACATAGAATTGAGTGCAGCGACTTTGTTGGTTTGTGTACGACGTCAATTCCTAAAGGTTTGAAGAGTCTTGTAGTGATTTCTGAGATATCTTTTATATATGGTAAGGCAATTTTCTTTGTGCTTTCCTTGGTGGCTTTTGCTTTGGTAGGTTGGCTTGGGGGTATATGTCTCTTGATGAAATTCCGTGGATATCCATTCTTTTGGAAGACGTCCATGAGATACTTTTCTTCAATTTTTCTTAAGGTGGGAGTGCTGCAGTGAGTCCTTGCTCTCTTGAATAGTGTTTGTATGCAATTCCTTTTGTGTGTTATTGGGTTGTTGCTGTTGTAATTCAGTATTTGGTCTGTGTGAGTTGATTTCCTATAAACTTGAGTTTCTAATTCTCCTGTAGTTGTTCGCCTGACTAAGACGTCCAAAAATGGTATTTTGTTCTCGGATTCCTCTTCTCTTGTGAATTTGATGTCGTTGAAGACGTTGTTTATTAAGTTGTGAGTTTTGTCTAATTCGTTTCTTTTGATTATTACAAATGTGTCGTCGACGTAGCGTATCCAAATCTTGGGTTTGATCTTTGGTAGAATTATATTTTCGAGTCTTTGCATCACTGCTTCTGCAATCAAACCTGATATTGGCGATCCCATGGGTGTTCCTTTGACTTGTTCATATATTTGGCCGTTGAATTGGAAGTATGTTGTTAGGCATAGATTTATGCATTCCATCCAGCTTGTGTGTTGCATTTTTGATTGTTGTGGCAGTTGTTCGTCGTTGCTAAGTAATTGCTCCATGGTTTCTTTTGCTAGTTTTTGTCCGATAGAGGTATATAATGCTGTCACGTCGAAGGATACCATTATTTCTTGTTCATCTATTTGGATGTCTCTGATTTTCTCTAGGAATTGGATAGCAGAGTTGATGGAGTGATCGCAAGATTCCGTTAGGTGTTTTAGTTTTCTGTATAATTCTTTGGATAAATTATATGTTGGAGTTCCTGGGAGTGATACAATTGGTCGTAATGGGATATTTGCCTTGTGTATTTTGGGTCTGCCGTAGAATCGCTCGAGTGGAATCCAAATGGAAAGCGACGAGTGAGTCATCTGTGCTAGGACAACATGGAATAGACTGAGTGGGGAGGGGGAGATGAGCAGTTATGGGCAATCGTAGACGCAGTTAGACAGGACATCAGCAAAACAGAACAAAGTGGAGATGTGTT
Organism: Trichobilharzia regenti; assembly: GCA_944472135.2. Classification (NCBI taxonomy): domain Eukaryota; kingdom Metazoa; phylum Platyhelminthes; class Trematoda; order Strigeidida; family Schistosomatidae; genus Trichobilharzia; species Trichobilharzia regenti. The sequence continues at coordinate 2,898,888 of OX235264.1, read as the reverse complement.
GTTGAAGCCCTATGATGTTCCACTCGAAACGCAAGGGAAAAAAATAATAATAATGTAAGTTAGAGGGATATATGATCAGAAGAAGTGATTGAAAATGAATTAACTAGGCATTGTATATGATACTTTGATCGAAAATGGCTATCCCGACAAATTTATCAAGAAACACAACACGAAGAAAGTGGAAAAGGACTACTCACTATCTGTAGACAAAAAGCCACTTTATATACGACTACAATTCAAGGGCGATATACCAAGTGAGATAATTACGAGGAAACTATGAAAATCAGTTCAAAGAAGTTTTAATGCTGGCGAACTACACGTCTTATTCTCTACACAACCGATAGTGCTACCTCGACTGAAAGATGAAGTATCTAGACTAACCACTTCAAATTGTATCTACCAATTCAACTGCGCTTGTGGTGGAGCAAGTTATATTGGCCGTTGCACTAGGAACTTGATTTTTCGTGCTCTCTCTCGAGAACATCTCCCACTATGGCTAAGTAAAAGTGTAGTGGAAACCATTAAAAGTTTGATATTGGACCATCTGGTACAAACTGGCCACAAAGCTAGCCAGCGCTGAAGAATCCTTCTCTATCATCATCTACCAGGTGCCTAATAAAGTGACAAAATCATCACTGAAGCACCACATGGTTCAAACAGCGGAGGCTATTGCAATTCTTCTCGAATAACCAGTGCTTTGTGTTCAACAGAAGCAAGTCCACCCCCTTATGCTGCCCTGGCCGGCCTTCAATAGAGACTATAAATTCATGATTTCATAATTTTTCTGACATTCAGCTTATTTTATGTTGATGCTATTAAACTGTAATCTATCAATATTTTTCTTCGATGTTATTTAAACAACATTATTGTTGTTCATAACACTAATTCATTCATTCATTCATTCACTATAATGTATATATAACCGTAGAGCCTGATAATGAAGCTATCGAAAAGTGTACTCTTTGTTCAATATCTATTCTTTTGAAAAATTTTAATGAGCTTTGTTAATCGATTAATAATGTAAGTATTCAAGTTTATATGACCCTAAGCATAAATCTTCGGTAAAACCCATATCTTCTAGAATCTCCCTCTCAGTCCAACGTATTGCCGTCTTCTCACTCCCCACAGTTTGATGCATAATCCAGTGAACCACAGTTAAGAATATTATCAGTGACCGTAGCAGGCACTGTCATATAGCCTGCTGTTGAATACGTCTGATAAAGATTTGGAGCACTCCACTCCGTCTTCAACACTGTTGAACGTTTTTTCGAAGTTATAGAAAAAAAAACACAATAACAATAACAGTATACAACTAACTAACTAACTAACTAACCAACCAACCAACCAATTAACTCACATTTATCAAAACTGATTCCAGTCGTTCAGGACCTAATAATGTAGCAGGTAGACCGCCAAAATTTGTATATTTATGCTGAATATGCTGCAACCAGACATAATCTTCATATAAAGCTTCATCAATAAGCATAGAATTGTTAATATCTCTATTAAATAACTTTTCATTACATTCAAAAGATGTTGGTAAGCCTAAATTTTCACTTGCCAACTCTGGACATATTGAATGTGAATAATTAACCGACTTAGCATGATAATAAAATGCTATTTTAGTTGAATTAAAAGCACTGGAATTCAATGAATTCTCATCATATGGATTGATTGAAGCATAACTACCAGTCAGATTTGGTGTACTTGAACCTGTTGTGCCCAGGTTATAACCTTCATTGTCCAACAGATAGGTAAGATTACAAGGTCCTGAATAGACAGGAGAGAAGAAGAGAGTTATGAACATGATGGATTATAATTTAAGAATTCACTTACTTAACAGGACTATAATTTTACATATCTCAAAAGTGACATAAAGCCGTCAGTGGTTCAATGGATGGGTACTCACCAACCACTCGGCGAATGGTTCAGGATTCCATCCTCGGTCGATGCACTTCTAAACCTCGCTTAGCTTGTGATAAGTCTGGTAAAGAGGGGATGCTAGAATTGAGGCTAGTAACTGTACCTGGTTGAAAAAAATAACACCGCTGTCGCTAAGACTTCAAATTTCAAGCCTAAAGCTTTATGTTCCACTTGGACCGCAAAAGACTAGAATAAACAATAATAAGTAGATGATATTAGCCATGAAACAATGATAATAATAATAGCTTTCCATCATGAGCTGACATCAGTTAGAGAACCACTGGAAAACCTGCAGGGTGTACTGGACAGGTGTTTCGTCGCAGTTTAGGACTCCTTATCGGTACACATTCACGGCCAGGGTTCGAACCCAGGACCTTCTGGCTACAAGGCGGGCTCGTAGACCATTATGCCATCACCGAAGACATTGACTTGCGTTCGCGCTATGTCGTGAATCTGCAGAAGTTAGAATTCTTGGGTTGACCACTGAATCAGGTCCCAGTGGCTTAATGGCCTACGACCTTGCCTTCTAGCCAGAATGTCCTGGGTTCAAACCCGATGAATGTGTACTCATAAAGAGTCCCATACTAAGACAAAATAGCTTTCCGGTAAAATGCCAAGTTTTCCAATGCCGGCTAAACAAATGCCAGCTCATGATGAAATCCTGCAACCAATCATTCAAATCCCTACAAACCAATACTTGAATATTAGCTTTATTCTGAACTATGTTTATATGATGCACAGAATTTTTAACGGAGTTTATTGTATTCTATTTTCTCTTCGTCCACAATTCATTTAAAGTAGATCTTGTAACACAGTTCCTTCTATCTGACCTGAAGTGAAAACCAATCCACTAAGATGATATCTCTTCGTTGTCTCCTTCGAGAAATACACACGACATGTTGTTAGATGCTAATTAAAACAAGTTCAGGAGTAGATTTTGTGAATCAAGGACACCATTCAGGAATGGTGATCTCATGTATTAGGGTAAGATGCCATCGAGCGTGATGCTCGATGCTCTCATATTTAGTAGAAACCTGCGAATCAGCACGTTATAAACTTTTTAAATAGCCGCCAAAATAAACAATACTGTATTAGAGGTCATGCTTTACTAGATTTAAACAAATTAAATAAGAAAAATTATATGCAGTATATTAACGGGAGTTTTTGGTAGCTCAGTTTTTAGGCGAGCCGCCTACTTCTGTGCAGTAATCATTCATTCATGGTACATTTTGAGTCTTCTAGTCTTTATGAATGCTGCACTCAAATTGAATACCAACTCTTCGAAATTTTTCCGAAGATTTAATGTTTCACAAGGTGTGTTGACTGCTGACTGAGATAGTAAATCTCTCATGTCAACTGTCTGTCTTATCTTTGTGTTTTGGCGTGCCACTTGTTTTGTTTTGTCTGACGTTTTTATTTGCGATTAGAGTAGATTTCGTTAACGCGTTAGGGTGCTTATAGCATATAATCTATTACGTTACATTAAGCGTTGTAGGTGGTTCAAGGTATGTGTTTTTATTCAGAACGATAGACTGTATTTGGGAGAAAGCATCCAGTGAAAAATGATTCATCTAAGACATTCATGGAATTTAATTTAATTTGAGATTTTCCCGACGATTGATAGGACCGAAGTACTTGGTCTCAAGTTAACATGTCGGCTTCTTGTGCAGATGCTTCGACGATGTCAGGGCATTTAATCAGAATTTAATTTGTGGATGGTGACTAGCAGTGGAATCCAGGATGCGCATTTCGTTCTATTTGGGACTCGTCATCTGGATGTACCTGCATTTCTCAGTGAGTGATGTTCCCACCGAGGCTCGAACCCAGCGGCCATAATTTCAAACGCCAAGACGTTATCCACTAGACTACTTGGGCCACGAGAGCCACTGCTCCTTGTGCAACAGGTCAGATTAATTTAATTTAATTTTAGATTTCTCACCGATTGATTGGACCGAACTGGTCGGTCTCAGGTTGACACGTCGGCTTCTCGTGCAGATGCTTCCACGGTGTCTGGGCTAACGAGTCGCAAATAGGACGAAATGCGCATCCTGAATTCCACTGCTAATCATCATCCATAAGTTACATTCATGGGGTGTTTCCATTGGTTTCACATTATCTACCTTCTGTGACAAACGTCTACTAATATAAGCGTAGAATTTGAACACTATGCTAGAATCCAAATTCATTACATTCAATGATACGTATTATATTCTAGTGAGCACAGTTTGTTGCTAATAATCATGCGGGTGCGCTCACATAACATATATGGAATCTATAGTGTCATAACAGAAAGACGTGACATCTGAAACTCAATGTTAGATTCTTAATAAAACAGATATTATGGTATCATTCAGACCTATAAGGTAACTTAGAAACGGACTCTGTGGACTAAGGGCTGGGTTTCAACGTATAACTCTGTACAGAAGTGCGACAGTTCGAACTGCCACGCTCCCTACTTGTAGCACACAAAGCAAGAGGAGAAAGTAAAGATATATCCAGAGGATAGAGAGATATTAAGCAGAAGTGTGAAGAACAGAAAAAAGAATAGTAATATGGAAGAACAGTGGGGCTTTATTGGATGTGACAAGTCAAAAAGAATGAATACATCTTTCCTAGTCACCGGCAACAATTTTCAGCCATATCACCAATTGTTTTTAGCCGCTGGTTCTTACCATCCCGGGGTCCCCGACCAGACAGCAGTCTACACCTCCCTACTTGGCCGGTTGGCTTAAATGAACTGTTATGAAGTTCATTGACTGACGCCATGTTTTGGTTTGACCATCACTAGCTCTTTTCCAACCTAACCGTATGTCAGCTAACGTTACACATCGAGGAAGGCGATGGCTAGGCATGCATAATATATGTCCTAACCATCTTAATTTATGTAACTTCACAATTTTGTCAATTGATTTCCCCTCTAACCTGCACTCGATGCCTAAGCTCAATATTAATCACTCTGTTGTACCGTCTGACACAGGAGTCAAGTCAGCTAGTCAGGATTTTTATGTCTTCTACTTTCAGTGGTCATGTCTCACTGTCATAAAGGATGACAGAGCAATATACTGAGCAGTATACACGTGATTTGATAGATAGGCAGTTGGATATCACGTCTACACCAGAGATGCAGTAAGTTGGCAATTGTCGTACTGAGATTTTGTCAGCGATCAACCCTCAGGGGTTAATGCAAATTCTTAAGTAAGTAGAGTGGTTAACACACATTTGGCAGGAGCGAATTTTATGGCAAACATCCGCCGACTGCCGCTCAAAGTGCTCAGAATACTCTGCACTTTGTTAGCGTCTTCACCTAGAAGGACTATACCGTTCGCATATTCTAAGACAACGACAAGATAATTTATTCAACAAATTACCTTCTAATGACTATGAAGTCAACGACATCGGCTATTCTAGTATGATCGGCACCATTTAGGCTGTCGGAATATAAAGATTTAACCAAGTGAAGAATTACTGACCCCATAAAGAAGAATAGTTGAGAGAAAAACTTATCATTGACAATACATGCACTAACACACAATCGCAAAATGTAGTGTGGGACAGAGCTATATTTCCAAGAAGTAATATAGACAGATGAAGGGAGAGATTGGTTGCTGAATCTTTGGTCATCGTTTCTACATCTGATGCATTACTGCTAGTAAAATATAAAGTCACTGGGACCTGATCCTATGGTCCATGAATCCCAACTTCAGGCGATATCTCCGGCGAGGTTATTGGTTGAACCATGTCGTGAATTGGTGAAAAGTTAGAATTCATGGGGTGGCCAATGGATCGGGTCTCATTGGCTTAATGCCCCGCGAGCTCACTGGCCTTGTAACCACAATGTCCTGGTTTCGAACTGCCGGGAAGGGTCCGTACCGATGAAGAGTCACAAACCATGATGAAACGGTTCTTCAGTACTCCCAGATTTTCCACTGGTTCCCTAACCGATGATAGCTCATGATGAAATCCTCCAACCAATTAAACAAACAAGATTTCTCTCTAAATTACAATCATAACTTAAAAATGAAAATGAATCATTCATCAAAAAATAAATAAGCTAAAATAAAAAAAACAAACAAAATTACCAAGCGATGTAACCATTTGCCAAGTAGTATCTGATAAAGCTTCATTAAACATTGCACAAGAAATAATCCTCCCTTGAAATGAATTCATTATCCCCCATAAGATACGTTCACTGCCTAAATCCACTTTACGTGGAGTACCGATTTCAACTTTCTCTGAGAAAAGGACACTTAATCCAGACGAAGCAGAAGAAAAAGAAGAAGAGGGAGTAAATTTTCTCGATAGAGTTGATGTTGTCGCTGATACGGAGACAGCTTCTCTAGACGCATAATTAGATTTACCGACACTTTTCAAATTGGATATTACTGATTTACGACGACCAGCTTTTGAGGCTAGATCAAATAATAACTTCGAGTAGACAACTTGATCGATCCAATTTGGACAACCACCGATGTGTAGGATAGAGATATTCTACATATATTTCAAAAAACAAAAATGAAAATAAGAAAAAGAAGTTATCGTAATATTAGGAAAACTGAAGTCCTCAATATCCGCTTCCTGCTTACCTACACTTGTCAGTAAGGTAGGGGAACTAGTGTTCTCTCGACAATATAAACCTCCACTGTAGGTTTGACTAGAACCGTTTTTACCATAGAAGACGAGAGACCTAGTAAAGGCATGTTTATTTGCAATGTGGTATCTCTGTGCAGCAAAATTATGTTCACTCTATATCTTCATGTCGCCATTTCCACAGATCTTCCGTGCTGGGCTATTTGTCGCCTTCATATTGTGTGTGTTTTTTTGTGTGTTCCTTTCACGTTTCCCATGTTTCTCAACAACGCTCAATCATTTGCTTTCTTTGACATTTAAACTATATATGTTTCCATGCCAACGAACGTCTCTTTATATATTACTAATAAATGTCGTCAGTAGGACACGCCACACTGTTATTTCCTCCATTCGATTGCATGAAGGATTTCATCATAAGCTGACATTAGCTAGAGAACCGCTGGAAAACCTGCGAGTACTGGACAACTCTTTTGTCCTAGTTTAGGACTCTTCAGTAGTACGCACCCACCGGGATTCGAACCCAGGACCTCCTGGTTAAAAGGTAAGCTCGTAGACCGTTCAGCCACTGGGAACCGATCCAATGGTCCTTGAATTGTAATTTTCCCAACCGAAAGCTGCCACCTTGACGTGGTGGTCGGGCTTGAACACCGCAATAACCTAATCAAGCTATACTGGCTGAGACTTATGTCTCTTGAGGTTCTACCATGCCAGGCAGGTTGTTTGGATAGCGGTTAAACAAAAAGCAGCTACCTCATCCAATACCATGATTCAAACAAATTCACAAAATATCATTCCGGATCGGCCGTGGCCCGGATTAACAACGACCGCGCTTCGTGCTGCCGTTTCACAGGGCAGGAGTGATAATTATGCTACTGAGACACACCAAACAATAAAGAACAAACAAAAACAGGCCGCGTGTGACCGGCCTCAAGCAGTTGTCCCTTGGGCTCTGCGGTCACGCAATCAACTTCCACGGTGTGGGCAGCCGGGAAGTAACAAACGCCCTCACAATCCGAAATGCACACAAAACCTCTCTAATCCTCACTTATCTTTGTCTTCATCTTCATCTCTATTACCTTGCCTTCCTCCCACTGATGCAACTCCTCGACTTGATGGCTCCTCACTCCCTCTTCACTCTGTGTCCACTAAAAACGACGGACTCCCGGGTTGGGGCCCTCGGGACTCTAGGAATCAATGGCTGGAGACAATAGGTGACATGGCTCAAAATCGTTGTCAATGGCCAGCGCAGATGTATTCAGTCTCTGTAATCTTTCACATTCCTTTCTACCATTACCCATTCTGTTTCACTCTTATACTTGTCAAACTCTATTGATTCTCTTCACTCATCTTCTTGTCTACCTTTGTGTGCTATTTGGAACGTGGCAACTCGAACTGGTGAACTTCGATGCCAAGTTCTATGTTGAATCCAGACAGACAGACAGAATTGTAACTTCTGCCGATTCAGCGTAGATGTTAACATCTTTATTAATTCTATCGGTTATATAACCATCTAACCTGCTTTTCACTTTTTAAAATTCTGATTTGCTGGGATTTGCGCGATCTTTTTGATTCAGAATAGATCACTAACCGACAATGGAAACCAGCGAGTACAGAACAGTAATTTCCTCCTACTTTGGACCTCTTCACCTTCATGCACTCATAATTCAACTGGGCTTAAAGACAGTGTGCTTACTTAGTAATTCTTAGGTCCTGGTTTTGGTTCCTGGTGAGATCAAGAGATCATGAGAAAAAGTACTGAAAAGTTCCAGTATTTTCTAGGTGATGTCAGTTCGTGATGGACTCTAACTTTTCTCATCTTTCTAACCTTGAGAAATTCATCAGCCAATCACAGCAGACTTAGCGTGTGCAAATACGATTCGCAGATATATGGCTTAACTTTCTAAGATACGGTTACAAGCAGTACAGAATAACCTTCAGTAAGAAAACAACCAATCAGAAAACGTTGCCTCTCCGCTGACAGTAATGTACATAAAAATCTATAAACATCTGTTGATTTGCTCAATAAACGATATGTTGCCTGCCCCTTGTCTTCTGTCGTTGCACAGGTACATTCAGTTGACAGCTCTCCAATAGAACTAAGGCAGGTCATTGATACCAATACTAGCCAAAAGTAATTATATAACATTACCTTCACATCAAAGTGCCATAGAAGCATCCATACTGCAGGCCAGCAAGTCAAAAGTGACTGAGATTTTTGGGAAATTAACAACATTCAAGAGTTATTTTATAAGGATTCTATTTGTTTCTACGAGTTGGTCGCGGACTGATATCAGTTGGAGAACCATTGAAAATCAGTACTGGAGTACTGGAAAGCTGTTTCGTCCAAGTTTGATACTCTACCTCAGTACGTACTCAGACAGGTTTGAGGCCAGAACCTTCCAGTTACAATGAAAGCTCGAAGACCATTCAGCCACTAGAACCCTATTCAATGGCCAGTCCGTGAATTCTAACTTCTACCAGTTCATGACTTTAGCGTGACTGGCACCGCCCAAAGGTCACAGGAGGTAAGTATTTGTCGTCACTTCCAACTGATGTCTTGTTTGCAACCAACCACTATCATCCCTCTGTGCAATTAAACTCTGAAAAGGAATTTGAACTAAGCATTCCCTTTCTTGATGTGTGCCTCAGTAGACACACTGACGGATTTCTTAAAAGACCTTCCCATATGGAATGGAAAACTAACTGATTTTTATAGCTGGCTGTCTATCTCCAGGACAAGAAACTTAATTCACCCACTCTGCCTTAAGATAAGAAACATTCAAAGTTCTGACTACACTGACTCAGAATTCGCCTTCCTAAAAACCACACTCACAGAAAACGTTTATCCGTACCTAATTATTGACAAAAACACGAAAGATAAGCAATCCAAACCTGTTACCGACTCAGTTTCAAAGAAAACTGTGTTCATGAATTTGGAATTCAAAGGTGGTAGGGCTTCATATTATTCTGGAAAATAGTCATTTTAAATAAATTGGTGAGATGTTATTTGTTGCGATAAAATTACGCATGACTTTCACCGGCCATAAGCTGTTTTCCATCTCTGTAAAATATAACCTCCCTCGTCTCCCGAATCCATGTGCATCTATCTACCTATCAGTTTACCCGAAACAAGGTAAGTTGGCCGGCTAAGTTAAACTTTAACCACCACTAACTATCAATCAAAGAACGACGTCAAATTATCCAATTAGATTCATGAACTTGAATTCAATGCTGTATAGCACTTGAGTCGTTTCAAATGCGTTCCCTAACGAAGTTACGGTTGCAGTTCGAGAAGGACAGTGTTTTCCAGTATAGCCTTAATTTGGTGTTGCTTAGGGGAGAGAATTTGTTCGTGTGGTGGTGTGATGAGCTTGAAAAGCTTTAGTAGGTCGACTCATGGATATGCCCATCGTTGTGAAATTTTATTATTTTTTATTTTTATTTTTGATTACAGCTTGATTCCACACTGTATTTTTGGTACAAGTATGGAATTTTCAGCATGGATATCGGTAGCCCAAATTTTGCAGGCCAACCATAGATATCAGGTGTGCGTCGGCGTGGGCTCGAATCCCGGACCATGTGCATGGTCGACGAGAGTCCTAACCACTGCGCCACCGAGTTAGCATTAGAGAAGGTAAGCTGATAATTTCAATATTTCTTAGGAACGTTTTTGCAAGTTTACATCTCTCTTTAACGGATACTTTGTATATTTACATTTACTAGATCTTAAAACAGCCAGTGAGATCCGCAGTTGCCGAAACCGAGAATAGCTTTGTCTCAACAATTCAATGGTATCGGCACTGCAGAGACATTCCATCATAGAAAATGGAGAAAATCACTTCTTTGTTGGGTGTAGAGGACATCGTTGCGCACGTCGACGAAACTGTGTTGCTGAAGAAAAACTACAACTGTGGTCATCAGTAAGCCTACAATATTTGGGTAATTGGTTAATACGACACCTCCCTCCAAAAAGGATTCGTGGATTGAATAGCAGATAGAAAGGCAAGGTCCTGGGTTCGAATCCCGGCCGGTGCGTACTGATGAAGAGTCCCAAACTAGGACGAAACAGCTGTCCAGTACTCCCAGGTTTTCCAATGGTTCTCTAACCAATGTCAGCTCATGGTGAAATCCTGAAACCAATCAAATCTCTACAAACCACCACCTGAATAAGAAAGGCAAATACTCTAAAACCTGTTATTACGAGACTTGTGAAACCGGGATCAATAATACATACGAATGAATGGAAAGGTTATAACTCTGTGTCATCTCTTGGATATATTCATCATAGAATGAACCATTCCAGTTATTTTGTCGAGCCTACTGCGAGGTTGAAAAATAGGATAAGGGCTACAAAATGGATCTCAAAAGGACCTCATTTATAGTCATTTGGCTGAATATATTTACAGAATGCGGTGTAACGTTTCTGTTGACACTCCTTTGCTAAACTGTGAGGTGTTTCCCTCATATGTTAGAATAAGATACCCTCTGCTTTTTTATGCTTTTTCCATAAATACACGTTTTCCTTTATCAAACACCCCTCTTTCATGTGACTGGTCCGTCCAAGGTCGTTTGCTGATTGGTTGTAAGTGGTACTGAAAGTATTACTTTGCCGATTATCCGTAGCCAGTGAACACTTTCCACGATGATACGAGAACATATTCCAGCACTCATTTACAAAACAGAAAAAAGAAGGCGTAAGAAACACTATTCTAGAACACTTGATCGACTCCTGTCACTCCTGTCACCATCTATTGAATCCATGCTAACTTTACGGCCACGTTTTCTTTGTTATAAACATTAGAGGCCTTGACCATTTATGAATTTAAGCCAGACCTTTGTGTACATAAGAAGTATGTACAATTCCTGCTCCTGCCTTGGCCGTAGAGAGATAGAAATTCATTTATTTTACTTATTTAGCTAATCTATATAACCTTCCCTCATTACTACGATTATTATTAATATTACTATTCTATATATATATATATACATTATACTATATTATACTATTATATATATATATATGTATTATAATGAAATTAGTAGAAAAAATATTGAATAACCAGACCGGTATCTTTCAAAACACTTACCTCACTAAGTCGAGGATGTGGAAAATCTCCAGAATAGCATACATTACCGTCAACAAGAACTTTGAGTATACTTCGTGTAACCAGCAGACGTCGAGAATGACAAAAGACAACAGCAACAGAATGCCATACACCTGGTGGTATTTTATCTGGTCCACAAGTCTATAAAATTAAGACAAAAAGAAATTTATCAGACACCTATATTGAATTTGAAACAAATAATGAACAAGTTGAATATGATAGCCTCCATTTACGCAACTGATTATTGCGCCAACTTTAATGCAGTGATAGACAATAGAAACTCGATATACATATATAAAGCTTAACTGATATTTTCATGTACTGGTTGTTGTAGGGGATTTGTTTGATGATATTATATTTATTATTGTTCCCTTGGGTTCCTAGTGGAACATAGGACGTCAACTGCACGTCTCCACTTGCCACTTCTGTCTTCCTTCTGCTGTACTTTTCACCTGCATCCATCCATGTTAGTCCATACTCTTTCAACTCCTCTTCACATGATCTCCTCCATGTCACCCTTGCACTGACGTCCCACTCGCCGCTTCCCTTTCACATTCCACTCGAGGGCCTGTCGCGCGATGTCACCAACCGACCTCCTCAGCTAGGGTCCATTCCATCTCCACTTTCTCTTGCATATTTTTTAGACGATTGGTTCTTGTTTTGCTTGTTTCCATAGCTTCTTGTTGGTGATTCTTTCCGGCCCGGTCATCTGATCTTTAGTATAGAGCGAAGACAGTTGTTGGAAGATTTCATCATGACCTGACATCAGTTGGAGAACCATTGAAAAACCTGGCAGTACTGGACAGCTGCTTTGTATTAATTTCAGAGTCTTCATCTGAATCGGGTCCCAGTGGCTTGGTGGTCAAAGAGCTCGCCTAATAGGACCAGGCAATAGGTGTGTACTGCCGAAGTGTTCCAAACTAGACTGACAAAACGGCTGTCCAGTACTACCTACTGGTCATCCAATGGTTCTCCAACTGATGTCAGCTCATGATGAAACTAGAAATCTCTACAAATCAAAATTTTAACTTCTAACTACGATGTGCGTCGGTGACACAGTGGTTAGGACTCTCACTGACCATGCACATGGTCCGAGGTTCGATCCCCTGCCTACGAAGCACACCTGATATCTATGGTCGGCCTGCAAAATTTGGGCTACCGATATCCATGCTGAAAATTCCATACTTGTACCAAAAATACAGTGTGGAATCAAGCTGTAATCAAAAATAAATAAATAAAAATATCCAGATATCATGGAGAAGATTTGTAGCTCACGTGGATAATTTTGATGGAGTTGCTTTTTCTCAGATGGATGGTTTATTTGCGAAGCTTTCATTGCCCTTCTAGGCAAGACCTTCAGCGCATACTACTTCAATTTGTTGAAGTAAGCTTTTAGATTTCATCCACGAGTTTATTAGCCATCTCTTCTGGTGACGTTGAACGTGAATGGTTGATTTTGTGTGTTTCCACACCCTCTAGGGCACTTTTGGTACTCGTACTGATTTTTTCCTCGAAATGAAGTTTAACCCCTTTGCATGTGAGATTTCCTTATTATTCATGGGTATATTTTGTCCATATCAATGTGTCTATTAATTGACAATTCACTGGAATATGAGGCTTCCAAAAAAATTCTCTGGCATTCTCGGTGTTTTCTCTGCCCAATATTTGAATGTTGGTTGTCCCAGTCGAATTGATATCCGTGCTTGTCTGTATGCGGCGATATGAGGAAGTGGGTGTCACATCCACCAGGAGAGATGACATTTCAAACTGTCTTGTTTAACTATCCCTCGGTTATATAGTCTTCATAAGGTGCATAAAGACTGTAATCCTCTGCAAGCTATACTGGATATGCTGAACGCCCCTTATTATTCTAACTTGAGAGTTTGTTTTCCGTCGCTGCACTCAATTCTATGTCAACCGAAAGACTCAACAGCGAAAGAAGACAAAACCAACATCATCTACAAAATAAACTGTAACAACTGCGAAAAACACTACATCGGCCAAAGTGGACGTCCCCTTCGTCTTCGTATCCACGAACATAAGCTAGCCGTCAAAAGACATGATATCCACTCCCTCATTTCACTACACACAGACAACCACGGACATCAATTCGACTGGGACAACGTTCAAATATTAGACAAAGGAAATAACAAGAATGCTAGAGAATTTCTAGGAGGCTGCTTGGTATTCCAGTGAATCATCAATCAATAGACACATCGAGATAGACAAAATTTATCAACCGATAAGAAAGAAACTTCACACACGATTGGCCAAAGTTCAAGTCACAGAAACAATCAGTGCCAATACCACAAGTAGCTTAGAAGGTGTGAAAACATACATAAACAACCAATCACGTCCAAGGTCACCAGGAGGAATGATTAATAAACTCGTGGAGAAACCTAAAAGCTCACTTCAATTTGAAGTATGCGCTGAAGATGTCACCCAGTAAGGTGATGAAAGCTTCGCAAACTAACTATCCAGCTCAGAGAACAAAACCACATCAAAATACATGGACAAACACCTAAATTATGTTTTCAAAAACATTTTGTCAAACCTCTTTCTTTACCTTGGTTATAATAATGTTCTTTTGTTATTTTATTTTATTTTACCACCTGAATTTATTCCACTTCACTTCATCTTTGCCGTCTTTACTGTCATCATCGTGGTACTCTTCATTTTTCAGATAACACTTGACTTACAACTTTAAAAGCTTTATATCAGTTCACTTATTTAATAATCTTTAAGAGTTTTGTAATTCATCCACTTCAACTCTACCCCGTGCTTAGCAGAACATCATTTCAATTATCTTTATTCTTATCATCATATAATAATAATGATAACAGCTTTATTCCAAACAGTATTTGTGGTACAGGTATGGAATTTTCAGCGTGCATTACAGTATATATTGCATCTAAATACCTCATAAATTATATAAGATTTTTAAAATCAAAGATAAATAAATAAATAAAAATAAAATGAATAAGTAATAAATAAGTAAATAAATAAAGTAAATAAAAATATAAAAACAGCATAGATTTTACATCTCAAACAATGCACCACAGGATATGAAATATGAAGTTGATGTGTGATAGAAGATGAGAACAACAGTGAAATAGTAACGAGGAAAGGAAAACAAAAACTAATGGGACTATTTGTTAGAGTGCCGAAGTAAGTTGATCGTGTCATACCTAACGGATTTCTCATCACATAACAGCTGTGCCAGATATGGTATTGTGGAGTTTTTGTATTTGGTGGTCCTAGCATATAGTCGCCTATAGCTGCTTCTAGTTCTACCAGATGAAATGCAAGGCGACAGCTGCGTGTAGAGAGGATGCTCGTGGTCTGACAATATTGTATTCGCTAGTTTCTGATTGGTGATGAAATCTCAGCACGGATCCAAAAAGCTCGAGCTGCTTTCGCTGACTTACACCATCTCTGGCGTAGGCGTGACATCCAGTTATCAACCAAGGGACGTGTGTACTGCTCAGCAGTTCGCTCCGTCCTTCTCTATGGCTCTGAAACATGGCCAATACGAGTTGAAGACATGAAAAGGTTGACTGCTTTCGATCATAGATGTCTGCGATCTCTGTCTCACGTTAGGTGGTTTAATAAGGTAAGTAATGCTGACGTTAGGCGTAGAGTGTTGGGCAGGCAAAGAGGGAAAATCAATCGACGAGGCTATAAAGTCACATAGATTGAGATGGCTAGGTCACGTGGTGCGCATGCTTAACCATCGCCTCCCCCGACGGGCATTACTAGCTGATATAAGTGCAGGTTGGAAAAGAGCCAGTGGTGGCCAAACAAAAACATGGCCTCATCAATCCATGAAATCCTTGACAGTTAAACTGAGTCAGTCAGGTAGGGAGATGCAGACTTCCGGGTTGGGGCCCTCGGGACTGACTCTAGGAATCAATGGCTGGAGACAATAGGTTACATGGCTCAAAATCGTTGTCAATGGCTAGCGCAGATGTATTCAGTCTCTGTAATCTTTAATATTCCTTTCTACCATTACCCATTCTGTTTCACTCTTATACTTGTCAGACTGTATTGATTCTCTTCACTCATCTTCTTGTCTACCTTTGTGTGTTATTTGGAACGTGGCAACTGGAAGTGCTGCACTTCGGTGCCAAGTTCCATGTTGAATCCAAACAGACAGAGACAGACCGACAGTTTCTTACATGACATTATATGTTTATCCAAAATAGTGTTAACCAGTTGGTTTAACGATATCCCACTTGCCTTACTCTAACGGCTTTTAGTGCCTGCCCTTCTCAGCAAAACAAAGTCTTTCTTAAGTAGTCCAGGAAAGATTACTGGGGAGCAATAAAGGGGGATGAGTAGAATACAAGAATTTACAAACTGAGAAAGCAAAGACTGCTTTATACCAGACTGCCTAAATTTCCTAATGTAGAACGTTAAGCGAAACATCTTTCTAGTAACTAGCAAGATGTGGGAAGACCAAGAAAGATCTGCAGAAAGACTCAGCCCAAGGTACTTGACATCAGATATATTTTCAACCTCTGTGCCGTCAGTGATAGTGTGGCAATATGTGTACTGTTGACTGAGAAATTTCTAATCCAGCCACTTCATGCCTTCTCTTTCCGTGATATAAATACGCGACTGTACAATTAGCTTGAAAATGAAGTTGTTGAAAAGAGATAGTATTTCTTCGCTGAACAAAAAACTATGTTTTTCCTTATGAATTATTGGGTATATTTCTCGATTTCCGTATATATTCAAGCAAAAAAAAGCATGAAAACTAGACACCTCGTTTTTAATTTGAATAAAGCAACACAACTACAGCGGTTTTCGCAGAATAAAATGTTACCATTAGCATTGCTTATTTCGTTGGCTTCTCATTAGCTGCTGCTGCTTACAGGCCAAAGTCATTATTAAGTATATCTACAGAAACAATTGTAACACACTTTCACAAAGAGAGAGAGTTCATTTTTAAACAACTTGCTCTTTAGTGCAATCGAAGATCTATAGATATCCTTCTCATGTTAACTTCAACTGTATATACAAATTTACTTGAATCTCAGGGAGTAGTTACATTCGGACGAACAGAAAGAATGGCATATCTACGATTTTCTAAACATGTACCAAAACGTCTATGTCAAAAAAGGAACAAATGCTTTCAAGAGTGCCATCGTCAGGCATCTACTTGACACAGGTCATGAAGAGGTGGATGTCTCAAGATAGTTCAAAATTATCAATAGGCAAAAGAGTTCACTCCTCCTTAAGTTTGTTGAAGTCATCTCCATCAAGCGCCTGAAACCCGATTTATGAATGTGTTCAGAAAGAGGCAATTATCAGTCTTTCATTGCCCAACCTGATAACTGGATATTTTGGTCCTCTCTTTCATCTGATTACGTAATGCCGAAAGTTTTCATTGTGTATGATCATTATTGTTCGGAATAAAGTGTTTATTGTTATTATATATATTATTAATGTATGTGTTTATCGATAGATTTTGTTTACAAATGAACTGTCTCTGTGCAAGTATGTTAAAATTGTTTCTGTAGATATACTTAATAACGACTTTGGCCTGTAAGCAGCAGCTTATCAGAAGCCAAGGAAATAAACGATGTGATGGTACCATTTTATTCTGCAAAAACCGCTGTTGTTCTTGCTTTATTCAAATTCACTAAGCGGAATAAATGTATGAAATCTCATTTTTAGTTTCAATCTTTAAAACCAAATCTAACGCAGTAGAAGTCAATTGGTGGATGGTGACTAGCAGCGCATTTCGTCCTATTTGGGACTCTTCATCTGGATGTGCCTGCATTCCGCAATGAGTGATAATATTTCCACCGAGGCTCGAACCCAGTGCCCAGACATCGTCGAAGCATCTGCACAAGAAGCCGACACACATGTTAACCTGAGACCGAGCACTTCGGTCCAATCAATCGACGGGAAAATCTAACATTGAATTAAATAATAAATCTAACATGTATAATTAAACTTACCACAACATAAGTGAAATCTTCTTGTGTTGCTACACCAATTACTAAATAACCATATTTTGTAAAAAATATTTCTAATCCACTACCATTTGAACATAATAAACGAAATAGACAATATCGTTTTTGATTGTTGATTTGTTGAAATTTACTAGTCGATGATTTTATGGTCTCTTCAACTGTTGACTGGTCGTCTATTGATAACCAAAAATGGAGACTTAAATCAGTTGACAGACTATTACGAAATACTGTTGAACATTTAACAGTACCACTAATATTCTGTTCACTAGTAAAAAGAAAAAATAAGAACATGCAATGTACTAGGAGACATAATCAAATGGAGAAAGAGATAGAGAGAATTAGCACACTTAAACAAATGCGAAATTTCGAAATAAAATAATCATTGGAAACATAAAACACAGAAGGATTACATAGGATATTAATATTGACTGAAATCAGTGATTAGAAACCATTAACTCTAGGCAGTAATGCGCTCGTTAGGCACTTTGAAGTGATCTAGAACAATTCATTTCTTCAAATCACTGGGATTCTCGCTCATTACTTGTAATGGGTGCAAGAATAAGTAAGCTGTGAATTTAAGCTATCATGATCTGATATCGGTTAGAGAATTACTAGAAAACCAACAACAAATCTTGGACATCTGTTTCATTTCACTAGTTTGGGACTCTTCAACAGTACGCATCAATCGCCAAGGTTCGAACTCAAGACCTCTTGGTTGTAAAACTAGCTCGTAAACCATTAAGTCACTGGGAGCTGATCGAATGACCGGCCTGTGAATTCCGACTTCTGTCAATTCACGGGATAGCACGACTGGCGGGTATTTGTCCTCATACCCAACCTTCTGTACTCCAGTGGTCACGAAGTTAAAATACAAGAGTCATTCGACTTTGGCTTAATTGGCGTGCGTACTGCTCAGCAGTCCTCTCCGCCCTCCTCTTTGGCTGTGAGACCTAGCCACTGAGAGTGGAGGATATGAAAAGTCTAACTAGTTGTCTTTGATCATAGGTGCCCGCGTTTTGTCTTCCGTATGAAGTGATATAATAGGGTCAGCAATATTGGGGTTGGGCATCGGTCGAGTGCTAGCTAAGGAGGAAGGGGAAATCAATCGACGAGGCTGTGAAGCTACATCGACTGAGATGATTAAGACATGTGTTGCGTATGCCTAGCCTAGTCATCACCTTCCTCGACGGGCAATGTTAGCTGACATAGGGTCAGGTTGGAAAAGATCTAGTACGTGATGGTCAAGCAAATCCACAACAGTTAGTTTAAGCCAGCCATGTAAGAAGGTGTAGACTGCTGTCTGGTTGGGGTCCACTGGAAGGTAAAAACCAGTGACTGGATACAATTGGTGATATGGCTCAAAATCGTTTCCAATGTCTGGCGCAGATGCATCCAGTCCTTGTGACATATAATATCCAATAAAACTATATCGTTCTTCGTTATTACTATTCCTTTCGCCTTATATCTGTGTTTACTGTCTCAATTGTGCATTTCATTTCACTTTCTTCTCTGGCTTTGTGTGCTGAATGAAGTGTGCCGACTCGAACTGCTGTACGTTGATGCAAAGTTCTATGTTGGAACCAGTCAGTCAGTCAGTCAGTAATCTGCCACATAGCCTGCTAGCTTGATCTCATTATCTAAAGGTCCTTAATTTCTTCGTGAACTCTCACAGCTGATGATTCGCAAATAAGAGAAAGACAGCTACCACATGCCTTGTGGTTTCCAGTGATTCCTAACTTTCACTGCGTAATATGGAGATGGAAACTGATTATTAGGAAACTGCATTCTTTTTTCGGATGAAATTCCATGACAGTTTTCTTTAGAAACCGAATATATTCAGATTACACAAACACACACACACAATATATGATCTTCTAATCACTTTACTTGTAACGGCGTGCAAAACAGGTTACATGTTGTGTGGTTCGATTTGAGGAATTAGTAGTGATTACCGACCGATACGAAAGTTATCTAAGCACCAAACAGAAATTTTTCTCAACTCACAGAACAAAATCAGTTCAAACCACTCCAGATCTGATCAGTTACATGGGAAATCTTAGACATTACTGATCAGAATGACCTCAAATGAGGGAAACAGCTGTCAAGTAGTTGGATCGTTTTGATCTAGCTGGCAAACTCCACTGTAGGCAGTAAGTGAACACTATACTGACTACTCGTATCCTTTAGTAGTATGTGTCGTGATATAGTCTTGACTTGGTGATATTAGATAGTTAGCGGCAATCGGCCACAGAAAGCCCTGCCTAGACCTAAGTTTCGTGCTAGTTGGCATGCACCAGTCAACAAGGCGTATCTGCAACCAGCTTGAAGGAACTCATGTCCTACGTCACCCTGTGACTGCTACAGTCAGAGACGTTACCAATGAGCTATTCGGGGTCGCGATTCACCTCCTTCCTGTAGGACTGTAGTGAATAATTTGATTGGACACTAGTAACTAGTGTGATGTGTCTAGTCTTTTCTCTGGTGCAGACTGAATTCTATCAGTCAGGTTTGCAATGTATCTCGTCAGAAGGAACATGAGTTCCTTCAAGGTGACTGCATATACGCCTTGGTGACTGGTGAGTGCCAGCTAGCACGAAATCTAGGTCTGGCACAAGGTTTCCTGCCGATTATCTACCTCCAACTATCTAATATCATCAGATGAATGTGCACCATGATTGCCAGCTACCTAAAATGATGGCCATATTGCAAACCTGACTGATAGAATTCAGTCTGCGCCAAAGAAAGGACTAGACATATCACACTAGTTACTAGTGTCCAATCATAATCTTAACTTGTCTGAATTTCCGCATGAATAGAATGTCTTGGTCGTAACTTCGTTAATAGCTATCCAGAATTCTGTTCATTTAAATTAACTAAGAACCACTCATAATTAGTACGTGGATTGTAGTCATCAAAAAGCTGATAAACATAATATTAGTAAAGAATAATTAGTTCGATATTATCACGAAACGATATCAGTTAGATAATCTTTTGAAAATCGGAGCATACTGGATGGCTGTTTCGTCTTAGCTTTGGACTCATCAGCCATACCCACCCATTATCCTAACGTGGCCTATTTCTGAAATATTCAGGTTACGAAAAATAAACCCGTTGACCCCAACATATAACTGTTCGCTCGCCTAAGTAATCCCCGTTGGCTGAAGAAATCCGATAGAAGTCCTATAGTTGTGTGACTTAGAGGGAACTGGTAATCCCTCAAAAGTCATAATTCCCTCTATTCAGTGCAACCGTCAGATAACAGATAAGTTTGGGTCTGACATGGAAGTCACGTGATCTAAAATAGTGATTTCAGTTAAAATAGGACTGGAAATATATAGAGGATATTCAGATTAGAGAAATGGTAATCAATCATGACTAAAGAATTTTCAATTCGAGTTTTCTGTAGAAATGAAAACCACTTATAAGACCGCAGGCCCCTGAAGTATTACTACGCTTATCTTTCTATTATTATCTGAGGTATTCATATAAAAACCAGTTGAACTGGTAATATATACGGCTGAGAGTTATTCGTGAAAATTAAGAACAGCAATGACAGTATGGGATTTCAAATCATATACATGCATCTACAACAGAATAGCTATGTTAATTATTATTATTGTTATTATTATTCCTCAGGATTTCGAGTAAAAACAGGGAATCAACAGCACGTCATATTTTCTGAGGTCTTCCGTAGCTAGCCCTATGATTTTTCAATGTCTTCCGTCCCCTGCCACCAAGATCTCATTCAGGTCACCCTAGAAAACCTATTCTGGTTGACAGGCACTTGAACTCGTGAAAAATGGGCTAAATCCATTCTTCATTTGACACTAGTAGCTAGTGTGATGCGTCTAGTCCTCTGATTGGTGTAGACTGAATTCTATCAGTCAGGTTGTAATGTGACCACCATTCTAGCTAGCTTGCCATCCCGGTGTACATTGATTTGATGGTATTAGATGGTTGGAGGTAATCGG
Source organism: Trichobilharzia regenti (assembly GCA_944472135.2). NCBI lineage: Eukaryota > Metazoa > Platyhelminthes > Trematoda > Strigeidida > Schistosomatidae > Trichobilharzia > Trichobilharzia regenti. Next base: position 2,877,318 of record OX235264.1, on the reverse strand, counting down.
CCACAGGAAGCCTTGTGCCTGATCTAGGTTTTGTGCTAGTTGGCAATTACCAGTCATCAAGGCGTATCTGTAACCTAGAAGGAACTCATGTCCCTTCTGAGATTCGAATCCGCGTCACCCAGTGCTGCAGTCAGAGACGTTACCACCCTCTTCATTTACAACTCTTCCCTTGTATCTCATCAGGCGAGATCAGACCAGAAGCCTATATAGAAAAGTATATGCTCGCACTAGAAATTACAAAAACTCAATCATACCCTACCTAGCTCGTGTTCTGTGCGATAAAGAAAGCATTAGGCGTGAAACTTATGACTTATTAAATAATCGGTAGAACAACTGGATCTCGTCTTTCCAACTCATATCATGTATACGTTTTCTTTCTTTCTTTTCCTTTTCTCTTTTTTGTTGTTATGTGCTGTTTTGTTTCTCTCTTCCTTACAAACTCTACTTATAACATTCTTGTTCGTTCTTTCACACTCTGTATATCTCGACCTTTTGTTACCGCTTACATCAGTAAATAGGCAAGCATCTAGTTTTCTTACACCTTCCAACACTCCGTTCACTTTTGGCTTTGCTACCGACCGACATGCCAATATGTTGTTTTCAAAATTTAACTGAGATTTCTTTAAACTATGTAAAATTTTGAATTGAATTTTTGATTTTCCCGTCGATTGATTGGACCGAAGTGCTCGGTCTCAGGTTGACATGTCGGCTTCTTGTGCAGATGCTTCGACGATGTCTGGGCATTTAGTTAGACCGAGCACTTCGGTCCAATCAATCGACGGGAAAATCAAAAATTCAATTCAATAATTAATATGACCCGTCGCACAAGAGGTGGCTCTCGTGGCCCAAGTGGTCTAGTGGATAACGCTTTGGCGTTTGAAACTATGGGTACTGGGTTCGAGCCTCAGTGGGAACATCATCACTCACTGAGAAATGCAGGTACATCCAGCTGACGAGTCCCAAATAGGACGAAATGCGCTTTATCCTGGATTCCACTGCTAGCCACCATCCACCAATTGTATATGTAGAATTTTCTTTATTGATAATGTACTAACTGGACGAAATACTGTAGTAAAATGCTGAGAATTCCATTCTGTATCGCTAGTACTGTTTTGGAATAATGCAAATTATTTTTGTTTTAACTTGTTGTTTCCCATTCAGATTCCATTGGAGTGATGACCTGGCTTACAAGCGATGCCATTCGACGGTTCCCTCAACGTGTGTCCTATCCATTTTCATTTTCTTCTACATATTTGTTGAGAAATCGGGTTTCGGTTGGTTTGTTCTCAGCAAGAGTTTCATGTTGCAAATTCTTTCTGATCTTCACGATGGAGCCAGGAAATATGACAGCTAATGGTAAAAGTCTACAGCTGGCTGTTGAAAACGCATTTACTGATGCATTCACCATTTTTCTGACCCACATAAAAAAGAACTGACTTGACACTGTGGAAAATCTGAATCTTATTCCTTTTGCGCTGGAGAGTGTAGAATATTTCCAAATCGGTTTCACAGTTACAAAGGTTTATCCCGTTTTCCTGATCCTGGCTAGTTTTGACATATTCATCCATTCCTCCAGCTGTAGTTGAAACCATACCTCCTAGATAACTGACTGAAGTTACCTCTTCTTTCAAGTTTGTTCCGTTGATAGGGATTTGTGCTGATTGTTTTCAGTTGGTTGTCTTCATCAGCTCCTTTTTCTCTAAATACACTTGAAGTCCTGTCTTCTCTGTCTGTTTCTTCTATCAACTTGTTGATTTTCGCCTGTAGGTCCCCAAGTTTGTATGGCATGAGATATAAAAATCTTCCATGCGCAAAATGTACATCTTCTAGTGTAACAACAGAAGACAAGAGCCAGGCAACAGATCGTTTATTATGAAAATCAACACGTATTTATACATATTTCAACTACATTATTATAGACAAGCGCAGTCATCTGATTGGTTGTTTATCAGAAGTTAGGCAGACAAACGCAGGCTTCTGATTGGTTGTTTCGGGATTCCTTGACAAATAGAGTTCTCTATCTGCGAATCATATTTTGCCACGTTAACTTTGCTGTGATTGATTGTTGAATCAGGCTTGTTCATATTTTCTCACGGCCCATATTAACGTAGCTTAGTGTCAACCAATCGGCCAGCAGGCTGCTCTCACCACACTAGGAGTCTTCTTATCAGTCCAGAGTATTCGTGTCGTCTCGCTTCTTATGGTATTGTGAAAATAAACGGTAATTAGATTTTGATGTGGTTTTGTTCTCTGAGCTGGATGGTTAATTTGCGAAGCTTTCATCACCTTACTGGGTGACATCTTCAGCGCATACTTCAAATTGAAGTGAGCTTTTAGATTTCTCCACGAGTTTATTAATCATCTCTCCTGGTGGATGACCTTGGACGTGATTGGTTGTTTGTGTGTGTTTTCACACCCTCTAAGCTACTTGTTTATTGGTACAGATTGTTTCTTTGACTTGAACTTTGACCTTTTGTGTGTGAAGTTTCTTTCTTATGGGTTGATAAATTTCGTCTATCTCGATGTGTCTAATGATTGATGATTCACTGGAATGCCAGCCTGGCTTCATCAATCAATAGACACATCAAGATAGACAAAATTTATCAACCAATAAGAAAGAAACTTCACACACAAAGGGTTAAAGTTCAAGTCAAAGAAACAATCTGTACCAATAAACAAGTGGCCTAGAGGGTGTGAAAATACACAAAAACAACCAATCACGTCCTAGGTCATCCACCAGGAGAGATGATTAATAAACTCGTGGAGAAATCTAAAAGCTCACTTCAAATTGAAGTATGCGCTGAAGATGTCACCCAGTAAGGTGATGAAAGCTTCGCAAACTAACCATCCAGCTCAGAGAACAAAACCACATCAAAATCATCCACCTGAGCTACAAATCTTCTCTATCATATCTAAACGGTAATTAGGTCGCTTGAACTGATTCACAATGGGTATATTATTGTTTATACCACAAGAATCCTGAAAGATACTATTACTTTCACTAAGTCTGATTGTATAACCAAATAAAATCAATCACTTACGATCTTAAATTTTCTAATTCTGGTCCAACTGGAACAACAAGTAGACAATCCTGGGGTCGACTGAATTGAAACCAACTCCCAGAATTTGGTAAAGGGCCTAAATTCAGTTGAATTTTCTGCGTAATTTTTACAAGAGCCTAAAATGGAAAAAGTGTTAGTAATAATATTGAAGTCAATGAGAGGATTACATTAGGTAATCAACAAAATATTACGTAATGAATTACAAAATTATTATTATATTACTGTTATCGTTGATTCATGGAGGAACAAAGGGTTTCAGTCGCATGTCTTCATTGCGTTCGGTTTTCTGCGAACGTTTCCACCTGGCTCCAAGTCTGCCTACATCCTCTCATCTCCTCTTTACATCACCTCCAACTCCTCCATGTCACCCTCATACTGACGACCTATGGTGAGAGCAGGCTGCTAGCCAACTGGTAGACATTAATTTACGTCAATGTCTAGGTCACAAATACTGGCAGTGAGAAAATATGAACAAGGCTGATTCAACAACCAATCACAGCAGACTTAACGTGGGAAAATAAAATTCGCAGATAGATGGTTCGACTTTCCGAGAAACCAGAAGCAACCAATCAGAATACTGTGTTTGTCTGCTTGAATAAGCTATAATAATGTACATGAAATATATATATATAAATACGTGCTGATTCCCGTAATCAAACGATCTGTTGCCAGCCCTTGTCTTCTGTTGTTACAGACCAACTAACTCACCGCCTCTCATTCGAGTTCCACTCGAGCAATTGCCTGGTCTGTGATGGATGTCACTCACTTGATGGTTTGTTTTCGTAGAGTATGGCCAATCCACCTAACTCCATTTCTCCCTTCATATTTGTTGCACAATCGGTTCGCACTGGGTTGGTTCGCTCCCAAGGGTCTCTGTTACTGATGTTTTCTGGCCGGCCATCTGATCTTGGGTAGTACTGTGTGAAGACAGCTGCTGATGAAGGTGCGTAGTTTGTTCACAGTGCCCTTCGTGACGCAGCGCGGCACCAATTCTCTGATCCGCATAGTAGCAATGACTTCACATTGGAATTGAAAATCTGGGTCTATTTTTGCATTCTGATTGCTGTTGGCAACCACACAGACTTGATGAGAGTAATAAAAGTTTCCTGGCTCATCCAATCATCGCTGCTTGGATATCCTAGTCAGTTCCATCCACATAAGTGGCGTAAACGGGGTCTACAAGGACTGGATCGTTCACATGACGCTTTTAGTATGGAAGGCTACAAAACAGAAATTAAGCCAAGCATATATAATACCTTGGAATAGTTCTATCCTCTGGCCTTTTTTGGTCATCCCATATCTTATCATTTTCTAAGAAATTATTTCGCCTAACGTTCGACATTAAGGAGTCAAGACAACCAAGTATCACTGAACCTATACTCTTACAATTTGTTAACTCTTACATCTCACCTATTGTTCTTTACTGCCCCCTGGGCTACTCAAAAAGGACTGTTTATATTGCGAAGGTTACTAAAGACTGTTCGTAAGGGTAGTTTGTATGCCACTTAAACAGATCGTTGCTATTGCAGTCGATAAACACCTAAACTCACGAGAGAAATTGGCTTAGTCCATATTGACTGACTCTCACAGACACCGTCTGTATTCACAACTCTCTCCGCTTTACATCTCATTTGATAGATTGATTATATGCTTACTGGTACAACCAAGTAAAGAAAATCAACGAAACGCAATTTGGCTGGCGTCCTATGTGATAGTGATAATTTTAAGCTGCTATTATTAATCTTGTAATATTATTGTTGAGTAAATTAGATGTAACAATATTGTCGTTGATGCTGAGAATTCCACGTTGTATCTCAGAAGTGCAGTTTTAGAATAAAGCAAATTATTATTACTATTATTAAAAGATATTAAGTGTGTTGCATAAACTTCAGGGGAAAGCCAACAAACTGGCTGAAGAAAGTGACAGCGAAGATAGGAGTGTAGGTGAACATAGAGAAAGTGAAGAAGGAGATTTCTATAGTTTGGTTAGTAAGGATTAGTTATGTTTTACGGGTTGATCACGGATTGATATCAGTTAGAGAACCATTGAAAACCAGGGAGTACTGGACAGCTGCTGTTTTATCCTAGTTTGGGAATCATCGTCAGTGGGCAGCCACCACCAGGGTTTGAACACAGGAGCTTCCGATTACAAGACAAGGTTGTATATCATTCAGCCACTCATTGAGACCCGATTCCCCACTGGCCAGTCCATGAATTCTAACCTCTACCATTTCGTGAGTTAACGCGACTGGCACCACCAACCAATGTCATCGGTGGGTGGGAAATCCAATCTAATCCTTACACAAACCAACTCTTGTACATCAAATGCACCAATATTGTAGTTAATTCTGGGAACTCAACGCTGTATCTTTAAAGTACTGTTTATGAATAAAGCAAATGATCACTGTTATTAATAAATTTTTGTTGCTGAAATATTCCCCACACTGTGTACTACGACTGATGTCACGTTTTTTGACACTTGCTCTCTGTCTGTATGTCTGTCTGTTTGTCTATCTATCACTCTCTCTGTGTGTGTGCGTATGTCATACCCTTCAAAATCAAAATATGATCGGAGGCATCTTCTCCAAGGCCCACTATTCCATGCGTCAGTCAACAACCTCCATTTTTAATCTATGCTAAAGTGAATCAAACGAAGGAGTTAAGTCAACTAACTACACATAATAAAATGCTTCTACATTTTAAACAAATGTCAGTCAATAGTTAAACCTGTCACTGAGTCAATGTGTTCTGCGTAGACAAAGGGTGAAAAAAAAGTAACTGAAAGAGACACATTGACATCAGTAGATCAAATACCATAAGAGCCATGTGCTTTTACACCTATAAGCATAACGGTTAGCCTATTTAACTAAAACTATTATTAAAAAAATTAGTCCCTTTGATAAATTTGAATAAGGCCTTAAGAAGACAAATTTCGCGAGATTTTTATTTTATTTATATTTTTTTTTGATTTACAGCTTGATTCCACACTGTATTTTTGGTACAAGTATGGAATTTTCAGCATGGATATCGGTAGCCCAAATTTTGCAGGCCGACCATAGATATCAGGTGTGCGCCGGCGTGGGATCGAACCCGGACCATGTGCATGGTCAGCGAGAGTCCTAACCACTGTGCCACCGACGCAGTTGACAGCTCAAAGACTTCGGTCAGCTATCAAACGCACATTCTACGCCACCGCATGTCTTTTTCTCACTTGCCGAACATTTTCGATCCCTGTACCTACGAGTAAAGGACGAAATTCTGCGGACTCTACTTCAAACTGTATCTACAAGTTCACCTGCAGCTGCGGTGACACCTATATAGGTAGAACTAACAGAATGTTCCAATGTCGTCGAAAAGAACATGTTCCAAAATGGCTAGTAAATCATATCGAAAATCCTAACGCGATTAATCTTAATAGAAATCCAGCATCATCCATTGCAAAACACTTATTAATGTCTGGTCACAAAATAAATATTAATGACTGTTTCACAATTATTTCATCACATAACTCTAATTCAACGTTGGTTATTGAAGGTGATGGAAGCACTTTGGGGATTAATCACATACAGCCTAAACTGTGTGTACAAAAATCAATAGACTTCAATCTTCGCCTACCCTGGACTACATGACCTATCTAAATATGATTGGTCACTAGTATATACTTTTGTTTTTATTTAACTGAGTAATTTTCATGAACTTTATTTTATCATTGTTAACCATGTTAGTTGTAAAGCGATTGTAAAGAAACAACGAAATGACGATATCATCTCGAGAAATTTGTCTTCTTAATACCTTATTCAAATTTATGAAAGGGACTAATTGTTTTAATTATTAAGATATTTGAACCAATGAGTGAGTTGTGACCAGGAGGGTCATAGAAACGAAGGAAAATATAGAATTACGTAAGAGTTCTAAAGAAATAGTACAGGAGTTATAAGGAGTTAGAAATAAACGAGAAAACAAAAACCAAGCTGGTAGAAGTCAACATGGTTGTTACCAATGATAGTAGAAATGGTTGATTAATTTCATTTTGTATACATAACTCTGGTTTCTCCAACTGAATGGCTAAGGCTTCAGGTAATATAAAGGAGACGAAAGTATGTATTGCCTTTGGTCGGTTGTTCTTCACGTTCTTCCACCATGGTGCTTTTTCTTGAGTTTATAACAAATATGAAAGTTTTTGAGTTTGAAACGTTTTTATAAAATCCCGGGAGTGAATAATACGATTAGAATGCATAATTTAATATGTAAACACCAATGAAATATGAGTAAATAGATGCAAAATGTACATTGGAATATGGTAGCCCAAAATGTTCAAACAGAGGCCGTCAAGGTCATCCATTCACCAAGTGGACAGACGTAGTGTCTTCAAAGTTATCTATCGAATTCCATGGAGTCTTTCGAACGGAACCAGAACCTGTCTTTTACACTTAGCCGAAGCTATGGGTATTAAATAGAGAGAACAATCCTAGTCTTTGCATACAAAAGAAGTTTGTCCTACCTTCGTCTTTTCTTTGGCCTAGGTAAAGTCCAATTAAAACCCCCTCACCCTTTCTTATTTTCTATCTCCTTTGTACTTTTATGATATCTATTTAAACTCTGATTGTCTATCCACTTCACCCTGAGTATTACGTAACTTTTAGGATGTGGCTTAATTTATGTATTGAATTGAATTGTCTACATATACACATATCTCTCACTACCTGTGTTATTCTTATCGCCACTTGCATAAACCTTATTATCATTATTTTGTTATCATTACAATCATCGTTATTAACTATGTTCAAAGCATTTACCACATTATTATTAGTATTATTATTATTTGATCCACAAAATCACCGTCATTGATTAAATTCTATTTTATATATAAGTCAATGTAAATTAGAGTAAAGCCTAAAGAAGATCTAATTGAAAACGACGATATTGTTCGCTTATATGCGTCTTGTTCTAATATTATCATTAGGAATAATTAAAGATCTTCTAAGAACACTATCCAAATTTATAAAAAGGACTAATTGTTTTAAAACTTTTATCAATTCCTTTTCTAACATTTTTAAAGTCGAGTCGATGAGCTCCTTATAACAATAATTGTGATGTTTCATAACTGGTTTTCTTTTTTGTCATAATAGTTTTAAATAAGGCATTAAGAAGACAAATTTCTCGAGATGATATCGTCATTTCGTAGTTTCTTTACAATCGCTTTACAACTAACATGGTTAACAATGATAAAATAAAGTTCATGAAAATTACTCAGTTAAATAAAAACAAAAGTATATACTAATGACCAATCATATTTAGATAGGTCATGTAGTCCAGGGTAGGCGAAGATTGAAGTCTATTGATTTTTGTACACACAGTTTAGGCTGTATGTGATTAATCCCCAAAGTGCTTCCATCACCTTCAATAACCAACGTTGAATTAGAGTTATGTGATGAAATAATTGTGAAACAGTCATTAATATTTATTTTGTGACCAGACATTAATAAGTGTTTTGCAATGGATGATGCTGGATTTCTATTAAGATTAATCGCGTTAGGATTTTCGATATGATTTACTAGCCATTTTGGAACATGTTCTTTTCGACGACATTGGAACATTCTGTTAGTTCTACCTATATAGGTGTCACCGCAGCTGCAGGTGAACTTGTAGATACAGTTTGAAGTAGAGTCCGCAGAATTTCGTCCTTTACTCGTAGGTACAGGGATCGAAAATGTTCGGCAAGTGAGAAAAAGACATGCGGTGGCGTAGAATGTGCGTTTGATAGCTGACCGAAGTCTTTGAGTTGTCAACTGGCTAATCTGGTCGCCCTTGAATGGTAGATTAATAAAGATGGCTTTCTTTGGTACAGAAGCCGTCTTTTCGAGATGTGGTTTTTCGTTGCTGTGACAAGTGATAAAGCTCTCCGGATAACCATTAGCTAATAAAACTGAATGTACATGTCGAAGCTCATCCGTCAGTGTGTCACTCGTGCATATTTTTCGGGCCCTTGAGAACAAACATTTCACTAGGGAACGTTTATACTGGATAGGAACAAAACTGGTAAAATGAAGATATTGTCCACTCCAAGTCTGTTTACGAAAAATAGAGCGCTGAATCGTTCCATCATTTCTCCTAGTGATAGTAATATCCAGGAAACCGAAATTTGTCTTCTTAATGCCTTATTCAAATCTTATTAATTAACTATAATATAATTGGTGGATGGTGACAAGCAGTGGAGTCCAATATGCGTATTTCTAATTACTTGCCCAGACATAGTCGAAGCATGTGCACAAGAAGCCGACACACATGTCATCCTGAGACCAAGCACTTCATTCCAATCAATCGACGGGAAGATCTAGAATTCAATTAAATAATTAATCTGACCCGCTGCACAAGAGGTGTCTGGCTCTCGTGGCCGAAGTGGTCTAGTGGATAACGCTTTGGCTGGCGTTTGAAATTATGGGCACTAGGTTAGAGCTTCGATGGGGAAAGTATCACTTAGTGGGGAATGCAGGCACATCCAGATGACTGGTGAGTCTCAAATAGGAGGAAATGCGCGTTGTCCTGGATTCCACTGCTAGTCCACCATGCATCAATTAACTTCTAATTACATGCCCAGATATCGTTGAAGCATCTACACAAGAAGTCGACATGTCAACTTGGGAGACCGATCACTTCGGTGTAATCAACTGACGGGAAAAATTGAAAAGTGAATTATGTAATACACTTGTTCAACTTTTTCTACGTATTGACTAATATTAATAACTATGCTTGTTACAAGGCATATAAGCGAAAAATACTGTCGTTTTCAATTAGATCTTCTTCAGGCTTTACTCTAATTTACATAGATTTATATATAAAAATGTTTTAACCAATGACGGTGATTTTGTGGATCAAATAATAATTTAACGAGGACGCGGCTAGTGAAGTCTTACACCTGATATTATCAAGACCGATAAAACGAACTTATACTGCCACCACCCTTTGTTTGTCATTTTCCATAATTGCTCAATTGAAAGACAAGCTATCTAGCTGTGCCACTCACATGTGTATCAGTAAATTTAGTTGATCCTGTGGAGCCGGCTATATAGGGCGAACAACTAGACAGCTTAACAAACGCATTAATGAGCATCTTCGACCATGGTTTGGAAAATGCCAAATAAAATCTATAGGAAGTTCTGTTTTGACCCATTTGATTGATAGCGGTCACCCAGTGGACAGAAGTAGTCCCTTCGAACTTATCTATCGCATTCCATCGAGTCTTTCGAACGGAACCAGAGCGCGTCTTTTACACTTAACTGAAGCTATGGGAATTCTTGAGAACAATGCTAATGCCTTTGCATACAAAAGAAGTTTTTTCTACCTTTGTCTACCTTTGGCGTAAGTGAATTCTATTCAAAGCCCTCCCACCCTTTCTTATTTTCTATCTCCTTTGTACTTTTATGATATCTATTTAAACTCTGATTGTCTATCCACTTCACCCTGAGTATTACGTAACTTTTAGGATGTGGCTTAATTTATGTATTGAATTGAATTGTCTACATATACACATATCTCTCACTACCTGTGTTATTCTTATCGCCACTTGCATAAACCTTATTATCATTATTTTGTTATCATTACAATCATCGTTATTAACTATGTTCAAAGCATTTACCACATTATTATTAGTATTATTATTATTTGATCCACAAAATCACCGTCATTGATTAAATTCTATTTTATATATAAGTCAATGTAAATTAGAGTAAAGCCTAAAGAAGATCTAATTGAAAACGACGATATTGTTCGCTTATATTAGAAGATGGAGATTATCTGAAAAACGCGATGTGATGTATCCGCACAATATACATTTCGAACAATCTGGTCACACACACACACATTTACCTGTCAAGTCGATATATATATATATGAAAAAATTAAGGGCAATGAAATTAAGCAAAGTGAGAAAAAAGGAATTTAAAAGCGATTAACACAAGGTTTGGTAATCCAATCAAATAAAGATTACCAAGGTAGACTAAGAGTAATAATAAACTGTTTTTGAATACTCAAGGGGCGGGGGTCTAAGTTTATGAATAGCTATCGCCTCAGCGTATTTCAATAAGCACCCTTGACCGTTTTTATAGATGATCTTAAAGGCTGTGTTAACATCAGTCTTATGGTTCATCTCGATTAGATGTTTAGCTATAGACGAAGTTGGCAGTCTGACACCTGCATCTATTGGTTTTCCATAATCCATTTGTTTTTCTAACCATTTCGGGATATGCTCTCCCAGCCTCACATGGAAAGCACGATTACTCCTCCCTATGTATTCGTGTACATACACACATGAAAATGGGTAAATAGTGTCGGATGTGACATTACCACTTGTCCATTTATGAGGTTTGCAGTAGAGCATACTATTAGCTTTTTCCACAATTACAATCTGGGCTGCATAGTAGGTTTTATGGGTGACCGAATTTAACCTTTGTCTCAAAATCTTAGTGTATATTTCCCCGTTATGTGGTTATTTGATAAAAACATTTTTCTTAGAGGCCGTTTAGATTGTAGGTTTAAAGACTCATTGACTTCTACACCTGTTTAAAATTTTGAAAGGATATCCATTTTCAACAAGAGTATCCATCGGTATTTTGTTTTCTTTGTCTATAGCATCAGCGGTGCAAATACCTTGAATCCTCTTAAACAGACACTTCACTAAGCGTTTCAAGGTCATTGGTGCGGTCGTACTCCATTGGTAGTTAGTGGAGCTTAAAGTTTAACTTGGCCTTGTTGACATGAGATTAGGATACATTAACCAGAGCACTAAGTTAATTAGTTAGTTAGTCAGTACCGATTCGTAGTTCCGGCCATTATATAAATCAGCTTCGGTTATAGAGCGAGAATTGCCATCTTAAGCGTATTATATTCGTCGATGGTCGATCAGTGGTAGATTGCTCTCCAGCCAGGCAAACACTCCATCTTCCCTTGCCGGCCGACTCACTTTTAAATCTCATTTAGCAGGTAGTAGACGCGATAGAGAGGGAAGATTTGATGTGAGGCTGTCCACACCATCCCGTACACATCAACACCTTCATTACTGAAACCTTAGAACTCAAGCTTGAGTCCTTATGTTCCACTCGGATTGGAAAGAAATTAAAAATGAAAGTAATTCAACCGCATTATCGGATAAAAGCAATACTGATCAAATATTTCTCGTTTCATCTGTAAACATACCTTCAATATTTGACTACAAAATATTCTGACTGATTCTGAACGAAGCATTTTTAACAGATGTGCTAAATCTGGCGCTGACATCGAAAATTCTCCAAGACATTCAAGTATTCTTAGGAACATCTCGAAAATTTTACGTGTTTGACAAAAATGATTCTTCACTTCCTGAAAAAAGACAAACAACAAGAAAGGAAAAAGTTATATTCGAACGGAATTAAAACCCGTCTTTTACAATTAGCCGAAGCTATGGGAATCAATTCGAGAGAACAATCCTACTGCCTTTGCAAACAGCAAAAGAAGTTTGTTCTACCTTTGTCTCTCTCCCTTGCCTGGCCTAGGTGATTTCTAATCGAAACCCTCTTACCCTTTCTTATTTTTCATTTCCTGTATACTTTTATGATAATTATTTAAAATCTATCTGTCCACTTCACCAGCCTTTAGTATTACGTAACTTTTAAGATTTGACCCAAAAGTTATTATATTTGTTAAAATCTCAACTATATTGAAATAAAACATAACAAATGTTACATCATTTGACAAACTGCTCTTAACTTCCTCAAGTAGAATTATTGAAACTGAAGTTATTTTTGGGCTGCTTGTTTAATCGTGTATGAAGTTATGACTAATTTTCCAAACAAATCTTCATCAAAGATCTACCTATCATAGCTTTAAAGAAGTTTGAATGCTTGAAGGTTCAAACCTCTAGGAATTGACATCGTACACAAACCAACAAAGTCCCTTCATTCAATTCAATGTCAACCAAAAGACTCAACAATGAAAGAAGATAAAACCAACATCATCTACAAAATAAATTGTAACAACTATGAAAAATACTACATTGGCCAAGGTGGACGTCCCCTTTGTCTTCGTATCCATGATCATAAGCTAGCTGTCAAAAGACATGACATCCACTCCACCCAACCAGAAACAATCTGTACCAGTACCACAAGTAGCCTAGTGGGTGTGAAAATACACAAAAACAACCAATCACGTCCAAGGTCATCCACCAGGAGAGATGATTAATAAACTCGTGGAGAAATCTAAAAGCTCACTTCAACAAATTGAAGTATGCGCTGAAGATTTCACCTAGTAGCGTGATGAAAGCTTCGTAAATCAACTATCCAGCTCAGAGGACACAACCACATCAAAAAACAATAAATTGTGTTCGTAACCTTGCCGTCCAGTAAATAATACTGTTTCCTCACTGTGTGATACATCTAATAAATAAACTAATATGGTGTAGGAAGTTGAAATAAACGTCAGACATCAAATAACAATGAGCAATTATACCGTGTACTGATATGTCATCCTCGAAAGACGGCTTTAGATACATACACATTCAGGAATAGGCTGTAGTTACCTTGGTCACAATAGCGTAATTAACTGACATACAGAGTTCATCGCACAGAACGAAGTTAATGACGATAAGATAAAGTTACTAACCTCACTAGAGAGTATCAAAAGCTCATATCTGAGATTCACAAAATGAGTTTCTCTTCAAGATTAGAGAAACACCTTTTTTGACGATTGCTAAAAATTACCAAATGTAAGTTGTCTAGGTATATGGCATATGCACATAAATATATCTGATAAATAGCCCTGCTTGAGATAGGCCATGTGCACTCCAGCATAGTTACAAGCTCAACAAAAACAACCAAACTTTAACAATATTTTTGTATTTCTAAACATTGGCCAAGGATGTACCTCAAGGACGGTGGGGGCTTTTGATGTTACATAGTTCTCTGTCTGTCTGTCTATCTGTCTGTTTTCGAAATAGAACATTGCACAAATGTGCGGAATTTCAAGTCGCCACACTCCGTGTAGCACGCGAAGCAAGAGAAGAAAGTATAAGAAAAGCATAATAGAAACTGTGAGCAGAGGTGTGAGACAAAGGAGGAGTAATAACGAAGAACAAAACAGTTTCATTGGAGATCATAAGTCACAAGGAGTGGATGCATCTGCGCCACTGAGAACGATTTTGAGCCATGTCACCAATTGTTTCCAACTATAGATTTTTACCGTCCCGAGGACCCCAGCCTGGAAGTCTACACCTTCCTACGTGGCTTAGACCAACTGTTGTGGATTTCATTGACTGGTGCAGCCAAGTTTTTGTTTGACCGCCGCTAGCTTTTTTCCAGCCTGACCCTATGTCAGCTAACATTGCCCGTCGGTCGAGGAAGGCGATGACTAGGCATGCACACGTAGCACATGTCCTAACCATCTCAGTCGATGTAATTTCACAGCCTCGCATATTGATTTCCCCTCCCATCTACCGAGCACTCTACGCCTAACCTCAATGTTGCTCACCTATTATGCACCTTCACACGGAAGATAGAATGCAGGCACCTATGATCAAAGACAGCTAGTGTTTTCATGTCTTCCACTCTCAGTGGACAGGTCTCACAACCATAAAGGAGGACGGAGCGGACTGATGAGCAGTACACCCGCCCTTTGGTCGATAGTCGAACATCTCGTCTACGCCAGAGTCGGCGTAAACTGGCAAATGCGAAACGAGCCTCGTGTATTCGTGCTGAGATTTCGTCAGAGATCAGCCCGTTGGCACTGGCTGATGGTACTTCCCAAATAAGTGAAGCGGTCAACGTGCTCTACCACTTCACTTCCTATTTTTAAACTAGGTGTCGATGTAGTAGAGAACAGAGTTCTCTAAACCGAACAGTTTAATTGCGAACATCTCATTATCTGTCTAGTCAGCATCTTCAGTGCAAACTTCAATGTGAAGTCTGCACATACTCTCTCACATGACTAATTCTTTATTATCGTGAGTTGGTTTGCACGGATTTAACTGGCTGTAGGATGGATCACGAGAAGACCTTTGGAAACTACCAGGGCCTACTAGACACTTACTTCTTTCTGGTTTCGAAGTCTTCATTAGTATACACCTACCAAGGTCTGAACTCAGGAACTTCCCAGTAACAGGGTCAGCTCATAGACCATTCAGCCAGTTAGCTCTCTAACTTGTGTTAGCCCACGATCAATTCCATAACTGTTCATCAGTTGATATGTCTGAGTACCATTTTCTAGCTAAATTGACATCCATAATTCTCCACATGCATTAATATGAAAGTGTAGGTATCATGGGTCTTGACGGGCGGCTTAAGTTATTGAATTCTAAGACAAATGGGACGTGTCCTCAGACCTAAATAGTGTTTTTCACAGTTGATGGAATTTATCTTGGTCTGTTTAACATTGAACGAAGCCATTGTGTCTGTTTTTGTACAATATTTCAAAACGGTTTCAGTATTCTAGGCATTATTTGAGAAGTCTTCTCGACAGAATCCTTGCTACTTGTATACAGATTGAACTGACGTTTGATGTTGCTGAGTTCCTCAGTCTCTTTCAGAAGTAACATCTCTTCAGAGCTATTTTCTAATAACTGAAGTGTATTATCGACAAGGAGGATGAAAGTTTCGCAATGAAAACCATTCAGCTAAGGGAAGACAAACACCGTTGAAAACATATACCTAGGCTACAGATCTTTTCCACTGTTTCAACGATTGATGCCGTCGTTTAACAAAGTACGTAGAATAAACAAATAAGACCAATGCAAACACACTTCAGTGGAGATGATTATCCACGCAGACCTATAAGCGATTTAGATCAAGCGCTTTCGTATATTTCCCTTGCTTATCAAGGTGTATCCAAACAAAATTAGGCGAAATCCTCTTACATATTTCTTCTAATTGTATTTAGTAATTTGCCTATAAGTGCTAAAATAAGTGCATTTAATGAATATAAAGATCTTTGGAAAGAACACCGAGTTGACCTCAAAACACCATCTGAGCGTCCATACAATGAGATGGCTTATCAACATAGATCCAGCATATCGGTCTAATAAATTCTGTTAGCAAGCAATTCAGAATTATTCCAACAATCAAACAACTGATACCAACTTCACAAGAGATGATTCTCGTGACCTATTAACTTGGTTGGTAGCGCTTTTGGTCCAAAGTTCGAGTCCCACCAGGGATACCTTCGCTTCCTGGGATGCAAGTATTTCCAACTGACAGGTATCATGTAAGAAGAAATTGTTCGGCGCCGTCGACTAAATAATTTAAGGTCTCCTCCATACTTTATTATAAGAACTCTAAGAAATTTCAGTGCGACAGAACTACACATCAACTTCAAATGCTTAGGTATCAGGTATCTACTAGACACATTATATGTTGCATACCATCTATTTCAAACTAGTATACAATTCAGTGAAGGTTGCCCTCTTTTTCTTGATAGTTATGACTTCTATCTCGGTGTATCTTCCATTAGAGGTAAATAGTGAAGAGCGCACCTCTGATTCTCTGAATATGTACCAAAAAGCCTAAGTCTTAATGGAACAAATGTTTACAACAATGCCATTGCCAGACACCTCATCAATACAGATCATGACGTGGACAACACGAAAATCCCTTAAAATTACCACTAGATAGAATAGTGGTTATTAAACGCCTGAAATCCGATTTATATGTTCAGAAAGAAGTAGTTATCAATCTTTCCTTGCCCTGGTAGCTAGTAGCTAGTAGATTCTCCACCCCCTTAGATATAAGATAACTTCATTTGTCCCTTCTATGGTTTAGGGTTTGAAATCCTTAGGGGGGACATCAGTTTCTCTAAGGTTGCAGATTAGCCCAACTAATGAGGCGCGTAGTCTAGGTCAAAGCTCCCGTCCAACTTCCTCCTTGCGGTGACTACATTCCATAGTTCACTGAGAGAATTCAATGAGCGCCAACTCTAAGAACTAAATCCCTGACATCGGTTACTCGTCTAGCAGCCCCTGCAGTGCTAAACAAATTCACTCCTAACCTTGAATAGCTCAATGGTAAATTCATTAACTACAGTACAGAATGGCGCCTTGCTGGCGCATTCCAACAGGCATAACACTTAGGTTGGATGATTTCTACCGGTTGCCTTCAACCATATAGCATCATATGGTATTTTTCCCGCTTATTTGCGCATATTTCTCTTCGTGAATTAACTAAACATGAACGCTAAGAAATATGCTATAAATCCATTGGTCTGTATAAAAGTGCTAATTGACATTTAAGATTGATAACTTAAATGCCAACCAGACTGTAGGACACCTTAAATGATTCATTCCAACTGTTAAACACTTGCTGTAAATCAGCTAACTATATAACTCACCATTATAAACTATTGCAAGATAAATGTATGACTGACATTTTGCCTAGAAATGTTGCAGCTAATTAAAAGAATTGATATTTAAAAAAAACAAAGGTGTTTCATCATTAGTTTTATATGCTGCAATAAGATGGACAGCTTTCTATCAGGAGTCAGCCAGTGGTCTTTGTTTAATGGTGTTAAACTAAATCCTTCTAAATGTCAGACAGTTCATTTCAGTTTCTGGTGTAAAAGAAAGTTAAATGAAGTTGTTAATCTCTGTGACCGTTGTAAAATTGAGAAGAGTGATGTAGAAATCAAGTCAGACGTATAGTATCTTTGATTAATTCTTTCTTCTTATCTATCCTGGTTTTCCTACGTTTTAGCGATTTCTAGTAAAACATTCCCTCTCACATATTACATTAGGAAGTTAGGTCACTTGGGCATAAGTGAACTCCTATCACTCTTACAGTTTGCCAACTCTTGCACCTTACCTGTTCTTCTTTATTATTCACCCTTATTCTTTCTTCCCATGGATTGCTTCAAAAAGACTGTATCATACTTTGTAGAGCTCATAAAAACTGTCTGTAGGGCAAGTGGTATCTTATCCTAATGGGCCATATCATTGACATCGTAACTGATGATAAGCACATCATTTCAAGCGATAAATTTGCTAAAAGGATTTTGTCAGACTGTGAGCATTCACCGTAGTAACCGAAGCTTCCACTTTGTATCTCCTCCTCAGGTACAACAAGAAGTCATTTGAGAAGAGTTTATGCGCGCGCTTGTCTAAGTAAAAATAAGTTCCACGATCTGTCTGTCTGTCTGTTTTCGACATAGAACTTTGCACAAATGTGCACCAGTTCAAGTCGCCACATTCCGTGTAGCACGCGAAGCAAGAGAAGAAAGTACAAGAAAAGCATAATAGAAACAGTGAGCAGAGATGTGAGACAAAGGAGTAATAAAGAAATACAAAACAGTTTCATTGGAGATCATAAGTCACGAGGAGTGGATGCATCTGCGCCACTGAGAACGGTTTTGAGCCATGTCACCAATTGTTTCCAACCATAGATTTTTACCGTCCCGAGGACCCCAGCCTGGAAGTCTACACCTTCCTACGTGGCTTAGACTAACTGTTGTGGATTTCATTGACTGGTGCAGCCAAGTTTTTGTTTGACCGCCGCTAGCTTTTTTCCAGCCTGACCCTATATCCGCTAACATTGCTCGTCGAGGGAGGCGATGGCTTGGCATAAGTTCCACGATAACATATTTAGCTCGTATTTTATGTGATGAAAACAGCATCAGGCACGAAGACAGGACTCCAGGTTGACATATAAAAGACGGAAGTGATGCAAAATAACCGGCCGATCGCAACAACAACAACAACCAGCACCAATCACCATCAACAGGAGATATTTAACAGAGGTTAGATTCTTCACTTATCTAGGAAACACAGTTTCAACTACAGTCAGCGGAACGGATGAAGACGTCAAAGCTGGCCAGAATTCGAAAGGCAAGATACGCCTTCATCAACACCTGAAACCAGTTTGGAAATCTTCTGCTGTCACTTAGCCCCATAAAGAACACGATTCGTATTTTCAACACCAATGTCAAGCTTGTCCTGCTATACGAGTCAGAAACTTGACCAGCATGTCACGTAAAGGATCTTTAATAGATTGCAGGCTTTTATCAAAAGCTGTCCCCTTCACTCCATACTGAAGATCACATGGCTAGAAAGAATTAATAACAATCAACTCTACAGTGGGACAAACCAACCAAGAACCGATCGCTCAACGAATATGTAAGAGAAAATTGAGGTGGATCAGGCATACTTTGTGGAAACCGTCGGATGACATCACGCTCAATATAGGCCATCACTCGAGTGGAAGTCAAGTGAGAAGCAAAGAATGGGTTGTCAGTACGAGGATAAAATGGTGGAGAAGAGATTATGGGCAATCGTCGACCCAACTGAAGAGGATGGCAGAAAATAGAACATAGTAGAGATATGTCGCTGGAATCCTATGCTTCACTCAGAATCCAAGGGAACAATAAATTAAATATAAATAATAACGAACTAACTAACGTTATTAGCCCCAGTGAATAAACAATTTTCTCCATCCTCATACCGACAATTTCTATTGTTATTATTCCTGTTATATTTGTAGTCCTTCTATTTGTTTTGTTTATTTTGTTATAAGTGTAATCATTATTCAAGTTATGTAATAATTGTCATTGTTTTGTTTTCCACTTCACCATGCTATATTGAGAGAACGTCAGATTCAATACTCTATAACACGCTAAGACAATATTGTTTGAAACAAACTCACTGGTATTTAGGTGTTGGTTTGTAGGGATTCGGTTGATTGGTTTCAGGATTTCATCATGAGCTGACAATAATTAGAGAACCATTGGAAAACCTGGGAGTACTGTACTGGACAGCTGTTTCCTCCGCCCTAGTTTGGGACTCTTCAGCAGTACCCACCCACCGACAGGGTTCGAACCCAGGACCTTCCGGTTACAAGGCGAGCTTGTATACCATTAAGGACCATTGGATCGGGTTTCAGTGGCTTAATGGTATACGTGCTCGCCTTGTAACCGGAAGGTCCTGGGTTCGAACCCTGTCGGTGGGTGCATACTGCTGAAGAGTCCCAAACTAGGCCAACGAAACAGCTGTCCAGTACTCCCAGGTTTTCCAATGGTTCTCTAACACATAGTTGACACATTTTATTTTATTTTCTAATTTAAAATACAAAACCTGGTGTAGAATAGGCACTAAGAAGATGCGTCACACAATAATAATAAAACAACAACATATGGAAAAATAGGTAGAGAATGAATGAAGACTTCGTTCAGAAAAGAAGAAGAGGAAGACCAAACAACATTCGTCTAATTATTGTCAGAAAGGGAAGAAAGAAGGAAACTGAATCACGTTCGCTATCGATGATTGAAATTCTTATCCACATCCGATAACGCCTCGAGTCACCATTTCTAATTACTTCTCAGACCCTAACCAGGGAGTCATGACATACCAACCTATGCTAACTTACTAGAAATATCCTTCACATCATGACGCCGCAGCAGGGGCTAACCATCTATCCACGTTTTCTATCTCGTCATACGGCTAGTGAGCAGAGGCGCGGAATCTTCTAGGGTGACATTCGTATTACATACACAAGCCACCGAGGCCTCGGTGTTTCTTTATTACGACACTCGAAAGGATAGTGATATCCACTTTATCCAAACACACGTCACTGGACCTGAGAATTACTCACATGATAACATCGAACACAATCAACCATACAGAGAAAGCGATAGTCGGATATGCAGAGTCTCCGCATGTACTCATTGGAGTAGAGTAAGACTGCAACCACCGAAGAATTGTAAACCCGACCTTTGACAGCCAGGCTAATATCGCAACGGCGCCAGAAGTGGCTCAAATTAATGAATGCCACCCTAGCTTTCATGACGCAGTTTAAAATCTCATCTGTCCCAACTACTCCAGCACTCACGCAACCACTCAGATACACGATCCTACTGAAAACTTCAAGCGGTTCACCTAAAAGGGTGAGTGCAGGTACAGTGCTTCTGCTAATCTTGTAACATTTCGTTGCAGATGGAGAGCGCAAAGCACATGCCATACTAACAGATACTGGTCTCTGACTGACGAATTCCAGTTTGGGCTGCCAGCATGCTACCTCACAGTAGGAAGTTACCGTCTGGATACTCGACGTTGAAAAGTCTCTCTACAGAAAACAGATCTACACCACTACCACGTACGTGCTTCATAGCTGGCTCTAGAATGCCATCGATACGGCATAACTTGAAACTCGAATAGGCTAAGGTTAGGCCAATCAAAACACCCACTACAGTCCTACAGGAGGCCAATCACGAGCCCGAATAGCTCAGTGGTAACGCCTCTGACTGCAGAACTCACTGAGTGATGCGGGTTCGAATCTCAGAAGGGACGTGAGTTCCTTCAAGTTTGCAGATACGCCTTGCTAGGTCTAGGTGAGGCTTCCTGTTGGCTGACTCCAACTATCTATTATATCATCAGGCCAAGATTATATTGTATCATAGTAATCGTACCAAATACAGACCAAACTACATAACAAAAGCCTGATAAGATGCCATAAAAAAATAAACATATTCAAAGAATGAAAAATTTCACTAGAACACAAACTACCAGTTAGATGCTCACGAGTATGCTTGAATCAAACGAGACACTCTATTCAGAATAACAGTGTTATTTTGTAAAACCAGAAGGACTTATTTGTTCATAATGAGACACCACAGTCTGGTCAGAATGCCTTAGGTGGTCTAAAAAGCAAAACTCAAAAGTGATCTGAGAGTTCTCGCCTACGATGTAAGCGTGGTTCCTGGCTGAGCCCCCGATATACGCATTGAGGTTGCGGCCAAATGGCATAGGCATTCGTCTACAACAGGTTTCTAACCCCATGTTGTTGATGATCTAATCCTCATGACTTTATATATGACATCAGAGATGGGCAACACTCACTGCTCACAACAACACCGAAGTGATTGCAATTCCATTATGGGTAAATTTTGTTTTGATAAAGTCTCACAGTGTTATACAGCAATGTTTACTGTATAACAATGCGAGACTTTATCAAAACAAAATTTACCCATAATGGAATTACACTCTACCACAATGCACAAGTTTTATTCTTATATCAATCGAAATGATTGCATGGAGGATTTCATCATGGGCTGACATCAGTTACAGAAACACTGGAAAACCTGGCACAGCGGTTTCCTCTTACTTTGGGGCTATTCATCAGTACGCGCCCACCGGGGTTCGAACACAGGACCTTCTGGCTAGAAGGCAAGCTCGTAGCCCGGTGTACCGAACTAGGATGGAGGAAACAGCTGTCCCGTACTCCCAGGTTTTCCAATGGTCCTCTAACTGATGTCAGCTCATGATGAAATCCTCCATGCAGTCAAACAAAAGAATCCCTACAAAACCAATACTTGAAAACACTGGGATTAGCCTTTACTTCAAAAGCACCCAAAAAGTAAAGTACATACATTTTTTGCAAAAAAGATTAACTACTTATAAGTAGCTCACAATTTCTCACTAAAATATTATCTCAACTTACTGTCAATTCATCTTCAGTCAATTCAGTACTATTCATCATCATGAAATTTAATTTCAACTTTAAATTATCACATAATTTCATAATATTCGGAATTAAACCCCATCGGATGACACCAGTTTCACAACAATGTGCTCTACTCAACTGGACAATAGAATTTTGACTGTTTAATACTGAATCAATAATAATTTTTAATATTTGTTGAATTATACTAAATAAATCAATATTCATTGATTTATAATAATTTTGTGGATTATTTTCATAATCTATCCAAAGATAGGTGATCCATTTCAGTAGGACAATAAGAATATCACCATGCTGGATGACACATATATATGGATCTGATGTGGATTGTTCAGAGCGTTGATTCATCAACTGTTCCAATCGTGGATCAATGCATATTGGTAATCTTCCATAAATCTAAGAAATGAGAAAAAATGTTGAATGGTGAAATATCTTTCAATGATTTGCAGATGACACAGCAATAAAAGGATTTCGAAGTGTTTATCATAGTTACAGGTTACAGGCCTACTATGATTGGTTACAGGATTTCATCATGAACTGACATCAGTTAGAGGACCATTGGAAAACCTGGGAGTACTGGACAGCTGTTTCCCCCGTCCTAGTTTGGTGCTCTTCAGCAGTACGCACCCACCGGGATTCGGACCTAGGACCTTCTGGTTACAGGACGAGCTCGTATACCATTAAGCCACTGGGACCCGATCCAATGGCCCATGAAGGGTCCCAAACTAGGACGAAATAGCTGTCCAGTACTCTCAGGTTTTCCAAAGGTTCTCTAACTGACATCAGCTCATGATGAAATCCTGTAACCAATCAACCAAATTCCTACAAACCAATACCTGAAGGCGTACTATGAGTAGATAAATCCGGAAGATGTGATTATACCGTGGCCTAAATGGTTCAGTGGATAACGCTTTGGTGTTTGAATCGACAAGCACCGGGTTCCCGTCTAAATGGGAACACCATCATTCATTTTGGGATTTCAGGTTAAACCTGGTGATGAGTTCCACACACAGGACAAGATATACATCCTGGATTTTACTTCTTGTCACCACTTACTAGACATCTCCGTCGACTGTGTACTAGGAGGTTGCGCCTTAACACACGCCAAACATTTCGGCCCAATCAGTTAACAGGAAAATGAGAAGTGCGTTAAAGATAAATGATGTGTACTCTCCTAAATAACCATGAGTTTACATAATTAAATAAATTTATCATGACAGAAGTCCCAACTTAGGCATTTAGAAGACAGAAAGATTGAGTACGCTTCATATATATATACAACGATTTTCAACACAATACAGGAATTTGCCAATCTAATGGCTTCAGTTTGTCAATAATAATTATGCGGTATTAATATATACGATCAAATCCTATGAAACATGACTCATCATCCGCACCCAAGAAAATACTGCACATAAAACTTGAATTCAAAGGTAACTTAGCTACCGATATCACGAAAGGAAGGATATCACAGTCCCTAAAAAGAACATTCCCTGCTGCCTGTTTGACAATAGCCTTTACCAGTCGACCGTTACTACTCAAAAACCTGAAGGATAAGGTCCCAAAGTTGACCAAATCTATGTGCGTTTACCAATTCACCTGCCCGTGTGGAGCTAGGTATATCGGTCGTTCGACTCAAATTTAATTCAATAGGGTGTAAGAACACTACCGTGTATGGTTACGAAGAGGTAGAATTGAAGCAATAAGAAGCGCGATAATTGAATATCTGGTCGATAATGATCACTCCATCTCCTCAACCTTCGCAAAAATTAATTTACCCGAATCTCAACGTACTCGACTCATCTGTAGTGCTGAAGCTTCGGCTCTCAAAGCATAAAAGTCAGATCTCTGTATACAGAAAATGTTCGTTCAATCCCTTCAATTTTCATGGAGGAGTAAAGCATGTTATGATAGGATAAGCCCCATCCATATGTTGGCACTACCTATTATTCGTTTTGTTTATTCAACTTCTATACTCTACTTTTATTACGTCAATTGTTACTACTATTATATTATTATTGTATCCTTTAGTTCCTAGAGGAACATATGGCTTCAGCTGCGCACCTCCATTGCCTTCTGTTTCCTACCAACTTTTTCACCCCGCTCCAGGTCTGTCCACATGCTTTCATCTCCTCCTCACATGACCTCCTCAAAGTCACCCTTGCACTGACGACCAACTCATCGCTTCCCTTTCAGGTTCCACTCGAGCGATGGCTTGTCTGATGATGTTACTTGATGGTTTCCTCAGCGTATGGCCAATCCATCTCCATTTCTTCCTGCCTATTTGTTTCACAATCGGTTCCTGATTGGTTCGCTCCCAGAGATCCCTGTTGCTGATGTTTTCTGGCCGGCCATCTAATCTTGAGTATTGAGCGAAGACAGCTGTTAATGAAGGTCTGAAGTTTGTTTTGAGATGCTCTTTATGACTCGCCAAGTTACTACTCAAATATATGAGCAAATAAAGGGAGCACCAATGGGATCGCCCATATCAGGATTAATAGCTGAAGCCGTTATGCAAAGATTAGAATTAATAGCTCTACCTATAATTAAACCGAAAATCTGGGTACGTTACGTTGATGATACATTTGTAATAATTAAGAGAAATGATTTAGAATATACCCATAAATTAATAAACAACATATTTGAAGACATCAAATTCACAAGAGAAGAAGAGTTAGATAACAAAATCCCATTTTTAGATGTCTTAATCAGGAGAACCAACACAGGAAATTTAGAAACACAAGTATACAGAAAATCAACGCACACAGATCAAATACTCAACTATACTAGCAACAATCCAATTACTCACAAAAGAAACTGTGTGCAGACATTGTTTAGAAGAATTCAAACACATTGTAGCACAACAGAGTTGAAAAGAATGGAAGAAAGATACTTACAAACGGTGTTCAAGAAGAATGGTTATCCAAAAAATTTCATCAAAAAGTGTTTAAAATCGAATGAAAGCACCAACAAAGAACCATCACCAAAGACCAAAAAGCAATTCATCCTACCATATATCAGAAACATCTCTGAAATAACGGCTAGAATAATGAAACCGTTTGATATAGATGTAGCACACAAACCAGCTGAATCGCTTAATTCTATCTTATGCAAACCAAAAGATCCGATAGAAAAGGGAGATAAAATTAACACCATTTACAAAATAAATTGTGTGAACTGTAACAAACATTACATCGGCCAAAGTGGGCGTCCCCTTCGAATAAGAATCCAGGAACACAAATCAGCCGTGAAAAGACATGATATAAATTCTTTAGTATCAATACATTCAGACGATCATGGACATCAATTTGATTGGGATAATGTCAAAATCTTAAACAGAGGAAACACCAAATGTGCCAGAGAATTCCTAGAAGCCTGGTACTCAAATGAAAACGCAATTAATAAACACGTTAATATAGATGAAATATACCAACTAATAAGAAGTAAATCAGGTGATCAGAAAGTTTAAAATCCCAATCAATAGAAAACGGTCAATAAATATCTAAAGATGGTTACCGGGAGACTCATGAAGAAATTTAAATCATTTCACTTTATCCTAAATACTGCGCTGAAGATGTCGTCCAGAAAGACGATGAAAGCTCCGCAATTAAACCAAGGAGCTCAGAGAACACTATCAATTCCAAATCATCCACCTGAGTTACAAATCTTTTCTATTATTACTACTATTACTACTATCATTTTCAAGTGTCCCCAGTATTATTTCCTTCGTTCCACTTGTCATTCTAAATCAACTCTTTTTTGCTAAATTAAGTTCTGTGTTATCAAGTTTCACACTTTTTTGCGTAACGTTAAAATTTTTATTCCCTTGTTGCCTACTAATCTTATAATTACACTCCCCTTCCAAGTTCTATACATCCTATAGAGGATTTCACCATGAGCTGACATCAGTTAGTGAACCACTGGAAAACCTGCATGGAGTACTGGACAGCTGTTTTCTCCGTCCTATCTTGGGATCCTTCATCAGTACGCACCCACAGGGGTTCTTCGGCGTACTGCTGTAGAGTCCCAAACTAGGACGAAACAGCTGTCCAGTACTCCATGCAGGTTTTCCAGTGGTTCGCTAACTGATATCAGCTCATGGTGAAATCCTCCATACAATCAAACAAAATCCCTACAAAACCGATACTTCTATACATTCTATGTATTGCTATACACATATATGACATTGATCCTTACAAACTAACTATAGATAACAATTTAGTTTTGTTTTTACGAGTTGATCACGGACTGATATCAATTGGAGAACCATGAAAAACCGGTAGTAAAGTATTCCAAAACTGTTTCATCCTGTGGTGAAAGCAGGCCGTGAGAAAATATGAGCAAGGCTGATTCAACAACCAATCACAGCAAAGTTAACGTGGCAAAATAAGATTCGCAGATAGAGAACTCTATTTGTCGAGGAATCCCGAAACAACCAATCAGAAGCCTGCGTTTGTCTGCCTAACTTCTGATAAACAACCAATCAGATGACTGCGCTTGTCTACTTGCATAAGCTATAATAATGTATGTGAAATATGTATAAATACGTGATTTTCATAATAAAACGATCTGTTGCCTGGCCCTTGTCTTCTGTTGTTACAATCCCACTAGTTTTGGGACTCATCAGTAGGACGCCCACACTGGGGTTCAAAGCCAGGACCTTCCGGTTACAGGGCAAGCTAGCTCGGATACCATTCAGTCACTGGGACCCGATTCAATGGCCCACTCATGAATTGTAACTTCTATCAATTCGTGATTTAGCACGACTGGCAATAATCTATGTGGCCGGTGTGACATCAATCCTCACACACTTGACTGGATGGACCTCACTGGTCACGACTTCTCACTAGAACTCCAGGAAACTCCGTACTGCAGCAAGTCATTAGCGAGCATCAGGTTCTGTCTGTCTGTCTGGATTCAACATAGAACTTGGAACCCAAGTGCACCAGTTCGAGTTGCCACGTTCCAAATACCATACAAAGGTAGACAAGAAGATGAGTGGAGAGAATCAATACAGTCTGACAAGTATAAGAGTGAAACAGAATGGGTAATGGTAGAAAGGAATATGAAAGATTACAGAGACTGAATACATCTGCGCTAGCCATTGACAACGATTTTGAGCCATGTCACCTATTGTCTCCAGCCATTGATTCCTAGAGTCAGTCCCGAGGGCCCCAACCCGGGAGTCTGCATCTCCCTACCTGACCGACTCAGTTTAACTGTCAAGGATTTCATGGATTAGTGCCATGCCATGTTTTTGTTTGGCCATCACTTACTCTTTTCCAACCTGCACCTATACAGCTAGCAATGCCCGTCGGGGGAGGCGATGGTTAGGCATGCGCAGCACGTGACCTAGCCATCTCAATCTATGTAACTTTATAGCCTCGTCGATTGATTTCCCCTCTTTTTCCAACACTCTACGCCTAACGTCAACATTACTTACCTTATTAAACCACCTAACGTGAGACAGAGATCGTAGACATCTATGATCGAAAGCAGTCAACCTTTTCATGTCTTCAACTCGTATTGGCCATGTTTCAGAGCCATATACAAGGACGGAGCGAACTGCTGAGCAGTACACACGTCCCTTGGTTGATAACAGGATGTCACGCCTACGCCAAAGATGGTGTAAGTCAGCGAAAGCAGCTCGAGCTTTTCGGATCCGTGCTGAGATTTCATCGCCAATCAGTCCGGTAGAGCATCAGATTAGATCAGAACATCAGTGTAGAACTCCAGGAAACTCCGTACTGCAGCAAGTCATTAACGAGCATCAGATTATTATTTAATGTATCCACACTTATGATTCAATTCCCTCACCAGTTATAATATCTTAAAACCATGTGTACATACGATTGTACAGCTTGACAATGAATTCGTTGTTGAAAAGAGTCTCTTCGTTGAATCACATATTTTGATTTTCCATATGTTACAATGGGAATTTTCAATGAATATTAATATTTCAAACGATGGGGTGAAAATTAATCAAAAAATTAATACAGCAATTAAAAAATAGAAATAACTGCCAAAATTTAGACAAATGGATTGCGTAATGTGTAGTATTGGAAAAACTATGATGCAAATGTGCGCCCAAGCTGATTACATAATAAATAGTGAAAGACGACGCAGGCAGAAATAAAAATTAAATAATTTCAACGATGTAGAAGTTAATGGGTGGATGGTGACTAACAGATGAATCCAGGATAACACGCATTTCGTCCTATTTGGGACTCGTCAGCCACTGGATGTACCTCCACTCCGCAATGAACGATGATGTTTCCACCGAGGCTTGAACCTAGAGATCATAGTTTCAAACTCCAAAGCATTATCCACTAGACCACCTGGGCGACGACAGCCAGCCACCTCTTGTTCAGCGGATCATATTAATTATTTAATTCAATTTTAGATTTAGACAACAATTTATGTCAGTGTTCATGTTCCAAACCAGGGTCATGCAAGAATAAACAATAACAAAGCTTAACCTTGAGGAACTCACCAACCAATCATAGCAGACTTAACGTGTACACATAGAATTCACAGATATATGGCTTAACTTTCTAAGAAACGATCACAAAGAGATAACAGAATAACCTTCAGCAAGCAAAACAACCAACCAGAAGACGTTGCTTCTCTTCTGATAATAACGCTAATAATAATGTAAATAAAAATCTATAAATATCTGTTGATTTTCTTTCTGTTGCCTGACCCTGGTCCTCTGTCGTTACATTTACTACTCTACTTGTTTAGCAGACACGATAAAGATGAATTAGTATAATTATTGCCAAATTTTTAGCACATATGTGTATAGTGTGTTGTATAGAAAATATAGAAAATACACTTGTATACTCATTTGTATACCCACCAATGTACTACACTATAAAATAGACATCAGAATCAATAATGAGATAAGTAAAATACATGTGTGCACATGTGTACCAAAGATATATACATATATATATATCAAAAAGCAATTTGAATATTGCTCATATGAATAAGAATAAGTGCAAGTCAGTGTAGAGAAAAGAAGGCGTACTACTACTAACAGAGAGAGTGAGAGAGTGAGTGCGAAGAGAGAGAGGGAGAGTATTAATCATCGACTCGTATTAATACTAAAATATAATCAACATATAAGGCCTGAATGAATGTACGCCTAAAACAAGTTGAGTACATGCTTTTTGATGCATACACCTAGCTGTGATAGAGAATATTTGTAGCTCAGGTGGATGATTTTGATGTGGTTTTGTTCTCTGAGCTGGATGGTTAATTTGCGAAGCTTTCATCACCCTAATGAAGATGTCACCCAGTAGGGTGATGAAAGCTTCGCAAATTAACCATCCAGCTCAGAGAACAAAACCACATCAAAATACACCTAGCTGATATGATAATATAAAGTGAACAAACTAACAAACAACACAAGAAATGGAACATTTCTGAGTCAAAAGTTACATGAGACAATTAGCTAATCAACTTGGGCCTTCAAAAAAAATAGCGTGGTACTATATGCTTGGTGCATCACTACAGACCCCACTGAAGACTTTAATCCACAGCCACCTTCGTTCGCTCTACAAAAAAAAACAGCTAATAACCTGGTGACAGAGGCTTAATGCAGAAGGAAATAGGTTCATATATGTGTGTAAAACTTGGGCACTGCTGTGGTAGCAAGTAATTCCATATTAATTTGTTTATTAGATGTATCACACACATAGTGAAGAAACAGCATTCTTTACTGGATGACAATGTTTCGAACAAAATTTATTGTTCATAATCATATCATCAATTATAATCACACGACTTTGAAACTTCGATTTTATAGTTTTCTTTGTTCTCTCCTATTTGCCGTCGTAGGGGTAGTAGAATTTTCCAGATATCTGAGAACGGTGTTGAATCATTCCTACTACACGTGCCTCCAGCTGACTCGATAAACAAAGTTTCCACTGTTATCAATCTCTCCCTCCACCCTGCTGTTACATTAGATTTTAAAACTGTCATCTTATCCCATCCATCCTATTGCATGGTTGTGTGTAATTGCATGTGGTGAGTGCTATAGCTGAACCATTCCCTAGATTTATTATCTTATTTGGGTCAACTAATCTAGATTTTGCTAGGTTTCTATGTTCAGCTAGTCTGACTGCACCTGTTCTACTAGTTTGACCTATGTATTTGACCTGACAATCATTACAGCAGGGTGTAAAATCAACTAAATTGTTTTGTTTTAAAGGCTCCACTGGCAGGATCCTTCAACCGGCAAAGCTTGTTCCTAATTGAGTTTGTGGGTAGTTTGAATGCCAGTCACTTTTATTCCTGTCTTGGTTAAAAACTCTGCATAAGGTTTCCAAGGTTCCTTCTTTGCATGAAAGTATTCCTGGTAATTAAGATTCCCTATTATTGGTGTTGTCGTTATATTGCGCATGTTTGACGTGCATGCCGTCATTAATATCATTATTACTATCATAATTATCATCACTATCGCTACTATCATTATTTATTTTATTTTTACATTTCCCTACATACTTCCTGACTAATTTATCAGGCTAATAATTAAGTTTCAAAGCTTTACTTATATGCCTCACTTCCCGTCTTAGATTTTCCTCGGTACTACTGAGTGTTTGTGCTCTATTACTTAAACATTTCACCAATCTTATTTTCATTGACATAGGATGGGATGATCGGAAGCACAAATATCTGTTTGAATATGTGGGTTTCCTATTAACAGTAGTGTTTAACTTCCCATTTTCTTTCCTTTTTACGTTACAATCTCACATTAGAAGTTCCCCTTCCTGACTTTCTAATTCACAAGTGATTTAAATTGCCTCCACCCTTGAGTTAATGTGTTTGAAAAATTGACAAATAAGAGAGAACAAAGTAAACTATAAAACTCAAGTTTCAAAGTCATGTGATTACAGTTGATATGATTATGAACAATAAATTTTGTTCGAAACATTGTCATCCAGTAAATAATAATGTTTTACTGTATGATATGTCTAATAAACAAACGAATACAGAAGAAAGAAATAGGGATGAATCGGACATCCACTAAGTAGACGGTTGAATAAGATCACGGCGCCAGTCAGACCCTAAAGTGGAACCTAAATAAGAAACGACAAGTTGGTCATCTCCTCAAGACAGACATGGAGAAGATATATTCGGGAGAAATGAAAGCTCTATGAGTTGTTGAAGTCGTGTGTTCCACTTAGGATCCAAGAGAATAAATAATAATAGGAAAACGTACTACTCATAACAATTAGTAGTATATATAGTGTTTTTTCAAATGTGGTATGAATGCAAATTCAACATAATTATTATTATTATTCACACTATAATTCCCTTCAGTTTCGAATGGAACATAATGCTTCAGCGGCGCATCTCAGCGATTGTCCAAAAGTTTTAATCTCCTCACACAATTCCCCTCATGTCATCCTCAGACTCATGCTGAACTCGCAAGTTCCACTTGAGAGCCTTCAGAATGTTTCCGGTTGATCTCCATTTCTTTAGGCATATTTGATGGTGAGTAATAGATCCTTGATTGGTACACCGACAGAGTTCCTTGTTACTAGGCATTTCTGGTTGATAAAGGTTTACAGTTGCCGATTGGAAAGCTTTCAGTGACACGCCTGTGGTCACTGAACTATATATATATATATATAAGTACTGATTTGACATTGCTATTGAAAGTACGAATTGTGTTCTCTAAGCCGAATGCAGGAGATTAACACGCTGATGTCAGAGGAGTGGTAATATGTTTTGATTTTCCAATCACGGTAGGTTTTGATAACCCCATCCGTGTTGTCTGTCTGTAACTGAAACGATGTTCCACAAGTAAGTAAGCAAAAGTGATCTGTTTCAAATTTCTCCTGTCAGTGGTGATTCATACTAGTTGTTATTGATTAGATAATTTCATCATCACGTCCCCATCTTCCTTGTGTTCACCTGAAGTCTTGGAAGCAGGTCCCGTCCTTGTTGCTTCTTCTGTAAACGTGTTGACTTTCACCAGTAGATCTTCAAAACTGTGTGACACTAGGCATAAATTCTCTAGATCTTCTACATTCTTCTCATCAGTTCAACATATTCCTTACTTCTCGCTTCCCGTGGTCTGTTCCATGATCCATTCGACCATAATTAGAAATATCATCAGTGAAAGTAGGCGAACTTGTCTTACTTAACCTTAGCGAAGTTATTAAATTTACTTATCTCCTTCACTTGGATTTCACAAAGGTACGTCGGCGTAAATCGTTAATAACAGTCAATCTGGAGATTCAAATGAACGGATCAATTGTCCTATACTTGGATCACTAGGATCAGGTTAAGAAGCACTAATGGTTTCATATTAGGTAAGTTTACTTGAATAATCACACACACACATACTGAGTGGTACAGTATTAACAACTGGATGACAAGATTTCGAGCATAAATTATTATTGTCACTCGTACTCATATCTATTTAGTCATACGTATTCACATTCTTGCCGCATATACTTTTTCACTCTTTCTGCCTCTCCAACATCCCTGTATTGTTTGTTGGCACATTCCATGTCTCCGGGATAGGCGGTGTTGCATCATTTAGATTACACGTGTGCCGTGTTGAATCGATAAGCAAAGCTTCAGTATTTAACCCCTCTCTATCTCTCCATCTAACTATATTAATTTTTAATACTGTCATCCTGTCCCAGCCATACCATCATTGTTTGATTACATGTAAGTGAATGCAATGCGATTTGCAATGGCTGAGCTGTGTTTTTTCTAGGTTATTTAACTCAGTTTAGCAGGATCAATTATTCTAGGTGAAACTAAAATTTTTTATATTCCAATAATCTAATCGAATTGACCCCGATCTACTAGTCTAAGTAGTATGACTGACCTCCCTTACTGTCATTACATGGTATTTGGTAAATTATGTTATAATTTCTTGATTGGATCTATCATTGAGTTCTGAAGCTGACGTCAGAGGCCTCACGTGGGATTTTTAATGAGGCTGAAATCAGTCAGGGTGGCATTTAAACCCACCAACCAACTCTCTCAGAGATAAACCTTGCCGGATTAAGAACCCCAACCCCCAATAGATCCAATTAGGAGAAATAATATAATTTATCAAATACGACGTAATGACTTGACTGTGAGGTCAATTCAGTTACATAGATAAGTCAAACGAGCAGATCGGGGTCAATTTGATTAGATTACTGGAACTCTAAAATTCAGCTAGACCTAGAATGATTGAGTTAAATAAGCTAGAAAACGCAGCTCAGCCATTGGAAATTGCATTGCAACGATA
This sequence comes from Trichobilharzia regenti, assembly GCA_944472135.2. Classification (NCBI taxonomy): domain Eukaryota; kingdom Metazoa; phylum Platyhelminthes; class Trematoda; order Strigeidida; family Schistosomatidae; genus Trichobilharzia; species Trichobilharzia regenti. The sequence goes on along the minus strand of OX235264.1, from coordinate 2,843,536 downwards.
GCTTGGGTTGGACAGGGTGACAGTATTAAAAAGTAGTATATTTAAATGGTGGATAGATAGAGAGGTTAAACACTGAAGCTTTGTTTATCGATTCAGCAACACACACGTACAGTCGGAATGATGAAACGCGTCGCCTATACTGGAGATATGGAAAGTGGCGACAAACAACAAATAGAAGCTGGAGAGACAGAACAAAGAGAGAAAAAATATACATATGACTAGAATGTGAAGACATGTAACTGAATTGATAAGTAAAACATAAAATAATTCAGCAAAAAATATTCTTTTTGGTAATCTCCTCTTCTAGCTCTACAATTATATATGTATATTTTTAAGTATTGGTTTTGTAGGGATTTTGACTGGTTGCACGGAGGATTTCATCATGAGCTGACATCAGTTAGAGAACCACTGGAAAACCTGCATGGAGTACTGGACAGCTGTTTTGTCCTAGTTTGGAACTTTTCAGAAGTACGTACCCACCGCCAGCTTTCGAACCCAGGACCTTCTGGTTACAAGATGAGCTCGTAGACCAGTGAGCCAATGGGACTCGATACAATGGTCCTTGAAGCCCAGGTTAACTACCTGAATTGAAAATTAATCTGATGCTCACTAGTGACTGGCTCTATTCAGGTAGTTAACCTGGGGTTCAAGGACCATTGTGTCGGTTCCCATTGGCTCACTGGTCTACGAGCTCATCTTGTAACCAGAAGCTCCTGGGTTCGAAAGCTGGCGGTGGGTACGTACTGCTGAAAAGTTCCAAACAAGGACAAAACAGCTGTCCAGTACTCCATGCAGGTTTTCCAGTGGTTCTCTAACTGATGTCAGCTCACGATATATATATATTTACATACATAGAATATTCTAGATTAGTGGTCAATAGCAATATTAATGGTTTTTAAATAATATCGATTTGTAAAGTAAGATCTCGATGGAATTACAGTTCATTGAAGATGAATAAATTATAATAAAAATATAACAGAAAATAGAATATAAAATAAAATTAGGAAAATTTCACAAAGATTGAGGATCATTCGAACCTAGATGGCCAACGGTGCAATGACAATGTCTGAACCAGCTTCTTTTGGACACATAAATTAGGCTTCTTAATGTGCATCCCAATGGCCAGCCTCAGGAATATTTACTAAACGAACTCTTAAGGCTAAGTTAAAATTTGTCTGGAATGCGGTAAATGACTTCGAAAGCCGCCTCGTTAACATCACTCTTGTGTTCTGTATCCACAAGATGAGATAGAATAGCGCTAAAAAAAATAGATTTTGTTTGTTCTTTACTTAACTACTATGCAGAATGATGTTCGAAAATTTGAGTAGAAATATGTCTAACTGTAAATACACATGAAAGCGACGAAATTATGCAGTTTGTATTTTACTCCGGAACACCAAAGAGGAGTGCTTTTGAAGACATAGCGTAGCAACAAACAACAAAGGGAAGTTGCAAAGACAGAGAGAATATACATAATACAAATTCTGAAGCCTTGTGACTAAAGTGATATGATTATGAGTAGTAGCAATAATTTATGCTCAAAACCTTGTCATTCAATTGTTAATACTGCATCATCACTGTGTGTAGTATTTAAAATATAAACTTATCTCATATGGAGTTACATTCTCCCACAGTGACCAAGTTCAGGAAAGGCAAATCATGTTCCGACCAAATTGCATCTCTACGCATCATCATCACAGAACAAAGCATGGAATGGCAATCAAACCTCTACCTCAACTTTATAGACTTTGAGAAGGCCTTCGACAGCGTTGACTGTGAAGTAATTTGGAAACTACTCGAGTACTATGGCGTATCCCAAATATTCATCAACCTCATTCAACAGCTGTAAGACAACGGCACATGTCAAGTGATCCACAACGGAAAACTCAGCGAAGCGTTTGGAGTAAACACAAGAGTCAGACAAGGGTGCTTACTATCACCAATGAATGATATTCCTAATTGTGGTGGACTGGATTATGCGTCAGACAGTGGGAAACTAGAAGACAGGGATATCCTGGACCGACCGACGTGAAGAACCTAGAAGACCTGGATTTCGCGCGTGGATGATTTATGTTTGATGTCACACACAATCGAAGACTTACAAGCGAAAACCGACAAACTGGTCGAAGAAACAGCCGGCGAAGAAAGGACTCCAGGTGAACATAGACAAGACGGAGGTTATGCAAAAAACCAACCAACCAACAACAACAGCAGCAACATCCAGCGCCAATCACCATCTACAGGAGGGATCTGAAAGAGGTTACTTCATTCACTTCACTTATCTAGGGAGCACTGTCTCGACTACAAACAGTTGGAACGGACGAGTTTGTCAAATTGAGATTCGGAAAGGCGAGGAAAATCGCATTCATCAACCTGAAACCAATCTGGAAGTCTTCGTCACTCAACATCAACAACAAAACTCGTTTGAATTTTCAATACAAACGTCAAGTAAGTCAGTTCTTGTATACGGATCAGAAACTTGGCGGGTGGGTCGCAAAGAATATTTCCAACAGCCTGTTGCAGACCTTTATCAACCAACAACTGTCTTCGCTGGCCCTATACTGAAAATCAGATGGCCGGGCCGCAAAAAATCACCAACAAGAAACTCTGGCTGGGAACGAACAAAACAAGAACCAATCGCCAACCAACAAATATCCAGGAGAAAGTGGAAATGGATTGGACACTCGCTCACTGAGGAGGCCAGCTGGGTGAAGAGGAGTTGAAGCAGTATGGACCGACGTGGATGCAGGTGAAAAGTACAGCAGAAGGAAGACAGAAGTGGCAAGTGGAGACGTGCAATTGAAGCCCTATGTTCCACTAGGAACCCAAGGGAACAATAATAATAATAACACAGTGACCAAGTTCTACACTTGCATTAACTTTCGGTTTCTGTTGCATGCCAATTACACCTACTCATATCAATTATTCAGTAGTATACATATATACTGTCATGCAATTATGCTCATTTTCTTGAAGTCCATTTATACTAATAAACGGATCACATAAATTGCATAATTTTTCAGCTGACGTGAATCCATCAAAAAAGAAAAGCTGTTGCATATGACAATTATCTGGTTTGTTTGTTTAAAACAGAAAAGTTTAACTTTTCAATGTGGTTAGACAAATCATGTGAAAAACAAACTTTAAATAAATAAATAAAAGAAAAGAATTAAAAGAAGTTAATTTTAGAATACATATTTTGGTAAAAATAAAATGTAACTTAGTAACCGTATGTACGGACCGTTTAACGCAATTAGAGTTGAGTCATGCTTGTATGAGATTTTTTCTCATGTTTTGCGTAATCACTGGTTGTGAGGTTTTAAGGTATGATGTGAGACTTTTAGAAAGTGGCTTGACATGACTGATAGATGTTAACTGTATTTATTATTATTTATTTATTTAAACGCATAAAAACTTAATACAATATGGCACCAAGAAGGATGCGCCACACAATAATAATAATAAAACAACATAGATCGAAGGAAAAAAATACAAGTAGAGAACGGATAAAGAACTTCATCTGGAAGGAAAACAGTCATGCTTAACAAGTCCAAACAGTATTCGTTAACTATCATCGGGAAGGGAAGAAAGAAGGAAATTGCAACACGTGTAATAGCACGCGATAAGTTTCATTGATTGTTTGTTGCTTTATTCAATTCATTGTGTGAGGGCTGCCCGGGCACCCATACCGAAGCAGGTGGTTTTCTTAAGGGACCACCCCCTAGCCTTAGACTTGGAGTCTAATCCACAAGGCAGCGGAGTGGCGCCAGGAACTGCATTCCCACGGTTGACGGTGACCCATATGGGTTCATACGCCATTTGATCCGATTGGATACTGGAGCCCATATGCCCCATGGTAACTGCTTTTAGTCTAACCGCTATCCAAACAACCTTCCTGATATGGTAGAACCTGCAGGGACAGAGTCCAAGTCAGTTTAGCATGTTGGGTCATTACGGTATTCAAGCCCGACCACCACGACAAGGTAGGAGTTATCGGCCGGGTGTTAACTGTATAGTATTTTAACAATCCGAAGTAGGGAACATGAAACTTGATCCGTTTCACTGAAGGATGTATTTTGATTTCAATATATAAGCGTTCACATTTGGAAACAAATTATACACAGAATTATTATTCCCCTTAATTTCTAGAGGAACATAAGGCTTCAGCCGCGCGTCCCCAATGCGTTCGGTCCTCTGCCAATGTTTTCACCCCTCTTCAAGTCTGCCCACATGCTTTCATCTCCTCTTCACCACATGACCTCCTCAAAGTCACCCTTGCACTGACGACCAACTCACCGCTTCCCTTTCGGGTTCCGCTCGAGCAATGGCTTGTCTAATGATGTCACTTGATGGTTTCCTCAGAGTATGGCCAGCCAATCCACCTAACTCCATATCTTCCTGCCTATTTGTTTCACAATCAGCTCCTGGTTAGTTCGTTCACTGCCAGATATCCCTGTTGCTGATGTTTTCTGGCCGACAATCTGATCTTGAGTAATGAGCGCACCCACCGGGGTCCGAGTCCAGGACCCTCTGGTTACAAGGCGAGCTCGTAGACCATTGAGCCACTCGGACCCATACACAGAAGTGAACACATTTTTTCTGTTTGAAAATGGAAGAATATTTACATCATAACATGAAATGTTCCCTTGGGTTCTCAGGATAACATCGTTTGCCTTAAACAACACATCTCTACCCTCTTCTTCAGCTGGGTTCACGGCTCTGCATAATATCTGATCTCCTCCTCCAGCTCGCACGATCTCCCCCATATAATCCTGCCAGTGACAACGTACTCGTCGCTTCCCATTGGAATTCCACTTGAGTGACGGCGTGCAGTGACTGCGACGTCATTCGATAGCCATCTCTCAATGCATGCCCGATCCATCTCCATTTTCTCCTACATATTTTTTGAGCGACCGGCTCTTGGCTGGTTTGTTTATTGCCAGAGCTTCTTGTTATTGATTCTTTTTGGCAAATTCATCTCCAGTATGGAGCCATCAAAAAAGGGAGTCGTTGATAAAGGTCTTCATTAGCCTGTCAGAAATCCTTTTCTTAGCATGAAGTGTAAATTTCTAACACGTAGAGAAGAACTGACTGACTAGCTTCACATTTGTGTTAAAAAAAATCCGAGTCTTGTCGTTTATGCTGGCTAGCTGAGTTAGTGCAGAAGATTTTCAAACTGGTTTCAGGTTGATGAAGGCGTATCTCGCCTTTCGGATTCCCGCCAGTGCGGACATCTTCATCCATTCTGACTGCCTATAGTTGAAATGATGTTTCCTAGATAAGTGAAAGCAGGAAGTAAAACCTGTTAAATCTATCCCGTTGATGGTAATTTATGTTGGTTGCTGTTGTTGTTGTTGTTGTTGTTGTTGCGGTCAGGTTCATCAACTCTGTCTTCTGTATGTTCAGCTAAAGTTCTGTTTTCTCCGTTACTTTCTTTAGCCAGTTTGTTGGTTTTTGACTGTAAGTCTTCGAGTTTGTGTGAAATTGGACATATGTGGTGAGAGTAGGCTGCTACCCTAATTGGTGGACATTAATTTACGTCAATGTTTATGTCCCCAATATTGGTAGTAAGAAAATATGAACAAGACTGATTCAACAACCAGTCTCACAGCAGACTTTGCGTAGACAAATACAGTTAACATAGCGATAATCTGACATTCAAGAAACAGTCACAAACAGATGCAAGGTCAACTTTCTGTGAGAAACAACCACCAATCAGAAGACTGTGTTTGTTTGGTTGAATAAGCTAAAATAATGTACATGAAAACATATAAAAATACGTGTTGATTTCCTTAATAAAGGATCTGTTTGGCTGGCCCTTGTCTTCTGTTGTTACACACACATATCATCTGCGAAATATGGATCTTCTAGAGTGAGAAAAGACTGCCTAATATCACCTATGAGATTCCCAATTGTGGTAAACTGGATGATATGCTGAACAGTGAGGAGTGAGAAATCAAGAGTATGTTAAAGCCGACAACAAGACTTCATGAGATTTGGACCATGCGGATGATTCAATGTCTACTGTGTTACATGAACACAACGACTGACAGGTGAAAATCGACAAGTTGACAGAATAAACAGCAAGCGGCAAGATTTCAGGTGAGCATAAAGAAAACGGAGATAATGCAGATACCAAGCCGACGACGACAACAACAACAACAATAATCACCAATCACTACTGATAGGAGAAATTTGTGAAAGGGTTACTTCCACTGCCACCTATTTAGGCATCATCGTTTCAACTATTGGTGACACAGATAAGTATGCCAAAGCTGACATCGGAAAATCAAGGCATTGCACTCAGTATAGAGAACAAGAATGGTTTATATCAGTAAAAAGTTTGAGCATTGTGGATTAGATCAAATAAAGTATAATTATAATTATAATTAGAGTGGAGTTATCCGTAGAAGAAATAATAAAAGGGGTAGAATTCTGTCTGACAACAACATATTTCACATTCGAAGGGAAAATATACCAACAAAATGAGGGAGTAGCTATGCGATCGCCTATCTCACCAATTATAGCTGACATATTCACGGATTATTGGGAGGAGAATCCCTTAAACCATTCAGATCATCAATAAAATGTTGGTGGAGATATGTAGACGACACACTAGTAATAGTGAAAAAAAACGATACTGAGAAACTTTTCTCACACATAAACAACCACGTCGACTCAATAAAATTTACTATGGAATTAGAGAATGAAATTAGAGAACTGCTCATGTTAGATTGCAAACTACAAAGAATGACCGATGGTAGCATAAAAACAACGATATATAGAAAAGCCACACATTCTGGAAGATTCCTTGATTATTACTCAGCTGATCCACTCACGGTAAAACGAGGATTAATACAAGGTCTTGCAGATAGAATACGTAGACTTACAATAGCACCAGAGGACCAGCGTAAAGAAATAAAAGTCCTATTCAAAATGCTACTTGAAAACTGCTACCCTAGAGAATTTATAAAAGATAAAAGAGAAAAAAGAGGGTAAAACCGGAGAATAACAAGAAGGAAGAATGGAAAGAAACAGTCACAATACCATATCAAAATGGTACATCAGAGGCAATTCAAAGAAACCTCAAAAATATCGGAATTCGAACAACCTTTAAACCGACAAAGCTAATCAAAAATAAAATAAATCCACTGAAAGATCCCATAAAAATGATAGATAAAAACAATTTGATTTACAAAATATCTTGTGCTGACTGACTGTCCAACTAAATATGTGGGGCAAACGTCCAGATCACTCAAAATAAGAGTGAATGAACATAAACGCCTAACTAAAGGTCAACCAACAGGGACACAAGCTTACAAAAATCTTGAAAAAAATTCATCGATAGCTGCACATGCATGGGACAAAAACCACAATATCGATTGGGACAATGTGTGTATACTAAAAACAAACATGAGCAAATGGAAAGAAAGACTCATAACAGAATCGATATTGATTAAAGTCACACCGGATACATGTAACAAGGGTGACTCAGCAGCACAACTGTCAACAAATTGGAATATAATTCTAAATACAAACACATGAATGAATGTGGAGTATAATTCTGAACACACATATGCACACACAAAACATGAATGAGCAAAAAAATAATAATAATGAACTATATTAACATGAGTACAAATCATAAATGTGTGAATAAAACAATCCCAACAGTGGTGTGAACACAGGCAGTAATTTTGCTCGAAATATTACCAAAAACAAAACAGTTATCATTGTGTGTAAACTATTAAAATATAATTATACTTTATTAGAATGGTATTTTCAACACGAATGTTAAATCAGTAATTCTATATTGTTCAGAGACTTGAGTCATCAGAAAAAACAGCTGTGTACTTTCATCAACAGCTTCATTCTCTAGATACCGAAGACCAGATAGACAGAGAGGATAAACGACAGGAGACTCTGGAAACCAAACAATCGAAAGCCTTTCACCCAACAAATATGACAAAGAAAATGAAGTTGGTGATTTGATTGGACACTAGTAATTAGTGCGACGTGTCTAGTCCTTTCTTTAGTGCAGATTGAATTCTCTCAGTCAGGTATGCAATGTGGCCACAATTCTAGATAGCTCATCAGAAGCAACATAAGTTCCTTCAAGCTGGTCTCAGATATGCCTTGCTGACTGATGAACGCCAACTAGTACTAAAGGCTTTCTGTGGCCGATTGCCTCCAACTATCTAATATCATCTAAATACAGTCGTGTTAGATACACTCTGAGGGACATCACACACCAGACCAACGGTGGAGTGGAACTGGAATTGGAAAAAGACAAGTTGGATTGTCACGTCGACGGTGATATAGATGAGATCGTGTAAAAGTAAGATAGAAGCCCATGGACAGCCAACAAGGACAAAATACAGATATTCTTTCGAAGCCCTATATTCCCCTAGGAACCTAAAGGAATAAATATAAATAATAATGACGATAATGAAGGGAAATTCACTAAAGAACTTTTCATGGGTTATGAAATATTTCCCACTCCTTTACTATGAAGATTTGTTCAAAAACACATACACTTCAGATTTCCTAAATTCAGCAGTTAGCGTCAAGAATATATATGTCAGTTTTCAATCGATTTTCATTTTGAGAATTCATTAAAACAAAATCAATACGATTACAATTTCAAGTATTACTTTATTAGTGACAACTATTATGAGTATGACAGCTTAGAGCAGTAAACATGTCTGACTGATTAATGTACACAAACATATAAGACCTACTCCTTTTATTTCCTAAGTTCTAAGCTCATAGCTATGATGGAGAAGGTTTGTAGCTCAAGTGGATGGTTCTGAAGAAGAACTCGCCGTCATCGAAAAGAACCTCATCGAGAATGGATATACCCCAAAAGTTCATATTAAAGTATAGAAATGAAGAAACACACCAACTGAAACCTGACACCTTTGAAAAGAAACTAGTTTTCATCTGCCTAGCGTAGAAAGGGGAAGACGTATCCACAAGAACACAAAAAAGAATCACAGGTGCATTAAAAAGAACATTTCCAGCTGCCAGACTGATCCTATTTCACAACACTATGTGCTCGTTAACCCAGTCAAAAGTAGATGAGTACCCTACTCACGTCAACTCCAACTGCATTTACCAATTCACGTGCACCTGCGGAAGAAAGTACATAGGAAGGACTGAGTGGGGAGCATCTACTAGATTTTCTGAGCACATTCCTAAGAGCCTCAGTATAAAAGGAAGAAAAGTGTTATCGACTGCAATCGCCAGACATTTAATTCACACAGGACACACAGTAGAAATCAGCCAAGCCTTCAAAATAATCAATATGCAAAGAAACCCATGGCTACTTCGTTTCGCAGAAGCCATCGCTATCAAGAGACTTCGACCAGACCTCTGTACACAGAAAGATAGTGTGAATAATCTTTCACTACCCTGGTAACCTTAATCCTATTTTATTTATTTTTTGTTTTGCCTTTTTGTCAGTATGCCTGTGTGTTTGTCTTGTTACGAAACATTCTATTCCATTTTGACCTTCAAGTTTCTAAATCTACTCAATTGTCTGTTTAAGTTAACAAAATGTTACTTCACTATTCACCCCCACCCTCTTGAAACCTCCAGCACAAAATGTGTAAATTCACTCTGTTCTCTAACCCTGACCCTATAATATGCCTCTAACCAATCTGTGTTTTCCAATAGAAATCTGAAGTCTAACCCCTCTAATCTAATTCCACTATTATATAATTACTTGTTTTTGACACTGAATAATCTGTCTACCTACATCAAATTCCGGAATTATGTTCCTTATACCTTCTATTTATAACTCTTAGTAATTATTGAAAAAGTATGTTCCAAAACTTTTTTGAAACTTTTAATTTGATTTTGTTTAGGATGTATGCAGTTGATGAGTATCCACGAAATAAAACGAGCTCGTATTATTCTGCAAAAACATGTTCGTTCTTTCTCTCTTCAAACTAATAAAGGGAACCGGTTGTATGAGATTTTGATGTCGTTGGGTTCTCTGAGCTGAATAGTTTATTTGCGAAGCTTTCATTGCCATATCCCCACTAGGCAACATCTTCAGCGGATACTTCAATTTGAATTGAAGTGAGATTTTAGATTTCTCCACGAATAGATTAATCATTTCTCCTAGCGGGTGACTTTGAACCTCGTGACTGGTTGTTTTTGTGTGTTTTCACACCCTCTAGGCTACTTGAGGTATTGGTATTGATTGTTTTCTTGACCTGAAGATTAACTCTTTGTGGGTGTGAGATTTCCTTCTTATCGATTGATAAATCTTGTATATCTCGATGTGCCTATTGACTGACGATTCACCGGAACACCAGGCTTCTGAAAATCCCTGATGACATTCTTGCTGCTCCTCTGTCTAAAATATTTGAACGTTGTCCAGTCGAAATGATGCCCGTGGTTGTCTGTATGCAGCGAGTAATATGAGGGAGTGGATGTCATGTCTTTTGACGACTAACTTATGCTCATGGATACAAAGAAGATGAGACGTCCACTTGTTTACTGGATGACGTTTCGAACAAAATTTATTGTTCATAATCATTCCATCAATTATAATCACACGACTTTGAAACTGCGATTTTATAGTTTTCTTTGTTCTCTCCTATTTGTAGTCGTAGGGGTAGTAGAATTTTCCAGATATCTGAGACAGGTGTTGAATCATTCCTACTACACGTGCCTCCAGCTGACTCGATAAACAAAGCTTCCGTTGTTATCAATCCCTCCCTCTATTCACTCTGTTACATTAGATTTTAAAACTGTCATCTTATCCCATCTATCCTATTGCATGGTTGTGTGTAATTGAATGTGGTGAGTGCTATAGCTGAACCATTCCCTAGATTTATTATATTATTTGGGTACACTAATCTAGATTTTGCTGGGCTTTTATGCTCGGCTACTTTCGCTGCACCTGTTCTACTACTTTGACCTATATCTTTGAACTAACAATCACTGCAGACAGGGTATTAGATAAGCTAAATTGTTTTGTTTTAAAGGCTCCACAGGATTGATGCTTTAACCAACAAAGCTCGTTTCTAATTGAGTTTGTGGGTGTTTTGAATGCCAGCTACTTTTATTCCTGCCTCGTAAAGAATTCTCTGTAATTTTTCCGAAGTTCGTTCTTTGTATGAAAGTACTACTGATGATTTAGATTCCTAATTTTCGGTGTTGTAATTATCCTGCGTGTGTTTAGCATGCATGTCTTCATCAATATTACTATTATTTTTATTATCATTATCACTACTACTATTATTTATTTTATTTTTACATTTCCCTATATACTTTCTCACTAATTTATCAGGGTTATTATCCCTTTTCAAAGCTTCTCTTGTCGTGAGAGCAAGGTTGCTGGCCAAAATGGTAGACAGTGATTTACGTCAATGTTTATATCCTCAATATTGGTAGTGAGAAAATATGAACAAGACTGATTCAATAACCAGTCTCACAGCAGACTTTGCGTAGACAAATACAGTTAACATATCGATAATCTGACATTCAAGAAACAGTCACAAACAGATGCAAGGCCAACTTTCTGTGAGAAACAGCCACCAATCAGAAGACTGTGGTTGTTTGGTTGAATAAGCTAAAATAATGTACATGAAAACATATAAAAATACGTGTTAATTTCCGTAATAAACGATCTGTTTGGCTGGCCCTTGTCTTCTGTTGTTACACTCTTATATGCCTTACTTCCTATCTTAGATTTTCCTTGGTACTACTTAGTTTTTGTGCTCTATTACTTTAACATTTCATCAATCCTATTTTCACTGACATAGGATGGGATGATCGGAAGTCCAACTATCTGTTTGAATGTGTGATATATCTAATAAACAAAATAATATGGAATTACTTACTACCACGTTGCCGAAGTTTTACACATATATATTAATATAACATGTAGATATTTTGCGAAGCCCATTATTCTACTAAGAACCCAAAGAAATAATCTATATATATATATATATATATTCAGAAATTATGTACTCACCCAGGATAAAAGATATTTCCCAATGATAACTGGTGAAATACGACTCCTTGAACACTTATCAGTATTCCTTTTTGAACCAATAGAATAATAAGAGCATAGACTGTCTGTTAATCGATTATAAAAATGTTTTGGTAGTTTTATTCTACAATACGGTGGAGGTGTTGGTGTAGTATCTTCCCTGGCTGTTGTCTTCAATGCATCAAATAAGGATTTATCCAAATCTAATGTGGCTAGAAAAGTTAATGCATATTGACAATGTTTTTCATTTGGATATTTGATAAGCGTTGATTGAAAGTTGGACAGGAGTGTATCTGGTTGATATTGATAGCATATTCGAATACGACTTGATAAGTGAATTAATAAGGTTTGATAGTCTGTAGGAGAAGAAGAGGCAAAAGCAGAGGATGATATTCACAAATTAACGCGCATAAATATTACTTTAATGAAACACTGATATAAGAATAGAACTTGTACACTTTGGCTGTAGACTCTACTTTCATTTTGTCAAAAAGTTATTGTGATAAAGTCTCACATTGATTTGTCGGCTTCTTCCACTACTAGTCACCATCGACAAATCAAATTTTAACTAAATACCCAGACATCATCAAAGCATCTCCACAAGAAGCCGACATGTCAATCTGAGACCGAGCACTTCGGTCTAATCAATCGACGGAGAAATCTCAAGTTCAGTTAAATAATTAATATGACCCGTTGCACGCAAAAAGTGGCTCTCATGACCAAAGTGGTCTAGTGGATAATGCTTTGGCGTTTGAAACCATGGGCTCTAGGTTCGAGTCTTGGCGGGAACATCATCACTCACTGGGGAATGCAGGTACATCCAGTTGACGAGTCCCAAACAGGACGAAATGCGCGTTGTCCTGGATTCCACTGCAAGTCACCATCCACAAATTAAATTCTCACAGTGTTGTTATACAGTAAGTAATATTTACTGATGACCATGTTACAAGCACAATTCATTACTCCTCATAATCCCAATATCAAGTCACTACTCACACAACTTTCTAACGTTGTTCATATAACTCCACTAATTTTCATCGCTTGACTTGATTGGTATTAGTATCTTCCATATTTCCAGTATGAGTGATGAGTCATTCCAACTGCGCGTATTAGGTATAGATTCAATGAATAAAGATTCAGTAATTGACCTGTCTCCGCCTACCCATGTTACTTCTAACAATCTTAATCCTCTCCCAACCTATTGTGTGGCTGTGCATTAATGCATGCAGTACAAGGTATTGCTGAGCTTTTTTCTAAATTACTTATCTTTTCGGTGTCAATCATTCTACAATTAGCTAAATTCTTGTGTTCTTATAATCTGACTGCCCCCGACCTACTGGTTTGACTAACGTAGTTGATTTCACTCACAGTCATTGCAAGGTATTTTGTAAATTATATTATCTTGTCGATCTGGGTCAGCAAGGTCCTTATAACCTATAGAGCTTGTCCTACCTGAGTGAGTTTGAAGGTTTAAATGCCCCCCCCTTAATTCTTACTTTATTAAGGATCCTACGCAGCCTTGGATGCCTTGTCTTAATATGGCAGAAGCCTATATGGTAGATACCCTATATTCTTTATGTTATTATTATTATTATTTTTTTGATTTACAGCTTGATTCCACACTGTATTTTGGTACAAGTATGAATTTTTCAGCATGGATATCGGTAGCCCAAATTTTGCAGGCCGACCATAGATATCAAGTGTGCGTCGGCAGGGGATCGAACCTCGGACCATGTGCATGGTTGACGAGAGTCCTAACAGCTGTGCCACCGACGCACACCATTATTTTTGTTTTGCTTATGACCTTTTCTGATCTTCCTAGTGAATTTCATATGGTAGTCATTTAACAGCGACGCTTCTTCTCCTATCTGTTTCATTTCATCATTTAGGCTTTTTGAAGTACTACCTAGTAATGATGTTGCTCGGTTTGTAAGATAATTAACTAAACCAGCCCTTACAGACAATGGATACGATGAATTGAAGTCTAAATATCTATTAGCAGAATGTGTTGGCCTTTTATAAACGCTAGTGTATAGTTTGCCCTCTTCCTTCTCTTTTATTCTATAATCTAACATAGTTAATTCTCCTTGTTTATTTTAATAGAAGATATTTAGACTTCAATTCATCCCATCCGTCATCAGTACAGGGTTAATTAATGAATTTTTGTTCATAGAATCTACACTCAACTCCCGCAATAGGAATGACTCATCACGCTGATGCAAGAGGTATGAAAAATACTACCACCAATGAAATCAAGAGACGAGGAAAAATGGAATTATACAAAGGAATTTAGAATATTTCGTGAGTAACTTGGTATGATTATGACCAGTGTATAAATTGTGATCGAAGCGTGGTAATGAGTGAATATTACTTATTGTATAACAACACTGTAAGACTTTATCAAAATAAACTTTTTGCACACAATGGAAATCATAATGATACCAGACATTTCAAACAGATATGCAAACGTGATATCAGCTAAATATTCTTGAAGATAATTAAACCTCAGAAGCATGTCTTCATAATAGTATACACTCATTACAATACTATGGGCAGGTGGACACCACTTACGCTAAAGAGTAGTGCTTGCTAGCCAAATCGAAGTAACCTAGATGCCAAAGGGCTCTTCAGTTCATTCAAGGTGAGATCATAAACGATGTACCCTGTTTGAATCAGTGCAGAACTGATTTGGCTCTTTAACTTGAATCAGGCTGAGTATACCACAGATAATCTCACCCTTATATAAGTAAAATAATCGTCAGGTATTTAGACCATTTCAAGGAAGACAAATTTCGGAATGATCAAAGAGCTACTGAAGATTTAGTAACTGAATCAAGAAGCAGTGGCAATCTAGCGAATTGTATACTCAGACATGATAAAACTTTCATATCACCAAACAAAACTTTGTAGTCACTACTAAATGTGACGAAATGCAGTGGTAAGCTTTCTAAATAAGGTTCATTCCCGAGAAAGTGTATAACTTCGATCAAATTCTATCATTTAACTGTGGTATTCCACACATTTGTCTAGCGACTACTTTTCTAATGGTAATGCTTGTTTAGGTGCTTAAAAATCGGTTCAACTGCGTAGAATGATCCAGTGGAAGGTGTCGTCTATGCGGGGGGTTGCTTATTTATCTCTTCAATTATTGAGCTTCACTAAAACAAAAACCACTAGACTTCCACCTACTCTTGCCGACTCCTCCTTCCGCTTCTGTGCAGATTTATTGTCATACTTCTCCTCGAATCACCAAAGAATGAGAAAAGGTGATTTGGTTAACTGTCACGCTTTCAAACTCCAATTTTTTGTGCTTAGCTGATACAAATCCATCAGAATCTTCATTAAATCTAACATGATAGAAGTTGTCACAGAGCTTTATCAAATCAGCAACTTCAGACGACATTATCTGTGAGATTGGCCTAATACTGGTGGACTGGTGTCAAGGCAACAGAGTGGTGGTGTTGCTTAATATTTTAACTGAACTAAAATAACCGATTTCTGTTAGCAAACAAACTCTTAGAATAGATGCCTCATTCATGCCTTTCATCAATGGAGTCTAGAACACACACACACACTTCGTTCTGTTTGACACTAATTAGCTGAACAAACTTGCACTTCAATAGGTGATATTCATTCCATTTGGGCCTCAACCAAACATGCATGGTTTCACACCTCAGTGAAATAATATGCCTAAATGCAGAACAAAGATTAGCTATTTCTTATTGTGCCTATTTAAAATGCTACAGCTCACTGGAATGCTGGTGTATCCAACTGACGATCGCCGAACTTCACTGCTGGCTAAAGTTTAAACAGAAGTGAACCGTCGAGTTGCAAGTGGCTCATACAGTGCTACCTCTAAATAAGCTTACGTGATCTAATCCATTGATGACGGTTTAGTTTCGTTTTTAATCACAGACTATTGTCATGCTATTAAGCTAGTAACAGATAAGCTGTCATAATCTGTCACATTAGCTGTTACGTCACGCATTCTCATACTTTTTAATCCTACAGAATGTTCCTGTATCGCCTGCGACACACAATTTTTCAGTTGTACTTAAGGATTAATTTCAACACAGATTTTGTCACGAACCAATAACGGTAAGACAATCATTGAAGAACATAGAGTATTCGGTAGTAGTCTCTTCCGCTCTTGGAAGTCTTCATTAGTAGGCATCCATGAAGCAAGCAGGGGTGAAAACTGGGGTCTTCAAGGTTATGAGACCATTTCGTTGGGAGCTCAGCTAAAAGGCTGGAATTCATTGACTTGTCAATTAATTTTAGCACTGCTAACTTAACAATTTCAATAGTGAAAATGTTGAAATGACTAAATTCATATAAATCACACCCCCACACACACACACAATTATAAGCATAAATTACTTCGATGACGTCATTTCTAAAAGACGAAACTTCTCTTTATTCAACAATTTATTAACAGAAATACAAACTTAAACAAGTCAATTCATATGATACAATAAAAAGCATACATAGTTAGAATATTAGCTAAATGGTAATAGTAAAGAATAGATGCTGCACACTTAAATAACCTTGAACCAACCAATCAGATTGCGCAGCATTAAAAATCGATGTTTTTCATGATCTCCATTGCAGGTGTGCTTCATCTCCACCCAGATTTTCGTTGTGAGTTTTGGTCTAACGCTAATAATAACCCTACCTTAATCCTCCTCTAAATTTAATCCTTAATCAGATTGAAAAGCAACCATTTGTAGTGCTGAGTGACCTGACTGGTTTGTTCAAGGTCATTTGAATGTGGAATCTATTCATTACTGTTGCCAGTTAAACATATCTCGACAGTGTGGCAAACGACTAAATGGAATACGAACTGAATGATTATTGTTGCAAGATTGACTATCGAAGAAGGACAATAAAATTGATCTGGACTATCAGTTAAGAAATTGTTTATTTCCAACTGCATTATAGATCATGCTTTTTTTAAATTTTTGATTTACAGCTTGATTCCACACTGTATTTTTGGTACAAGTATGGAATTTTCAGCATGGATATCGGTAGCCCAAATTTCGCAGGCCGACCATAGATATCAGGTGTGCTTCGTCGGCAGGGGCTCGAACCCCGGACCATGTGCATGGTCGGCGAGAGTCCTAACCACTGTGCCACCGATGCGATCTCTTTCTCACGTCAGGTGGTACGACAAGGTAAGGAATGTTGACGTTAGGCGTAGTGTTGAGCAAAGGGGGAAAATCAATCGACGAGGCTATAAAGTTACATAGACTGAGATGGCTAGGCCACGTGCTGCGCATGCTTAACCATCGCCTCCCCTGACGGGCATTACTAGCTGATATAGGTGCAGGTTGGAAAAGGGTAAGTGGTGGCCAAACAAAAACATGCCATCAATCCATCAAATCCTTGACAGTTAAACAACTGAGTCAGGTAGGGAGATGCAGACTCCCGGGTTGGAGCCCTCGTGACTCTAGGAATCAATGGCTGGCGACAATAAGTGACATGGCTCAAAATCGTTGTCAATGGCCAGCGCAGATGTATTCAGTCTCTGTAATCTTTCATATTCCTTTCTACCATTACCCATTCTGTTTCACTCTTATACTTGTCAGACTGTATTGATTCTCTTCACTCATCTTCTTGTCTACCTCTGTGTGGTATTTGGGACGTGGGAACTCGAACTGGTGCACTTCGGTGCCAAGTTCTATGTTGAATCCAGATAGACAGACAGATAGATCATGTCAGTTTCTGATTGGTAATCAATAATCTTCTGCAACTTTTTAAACAGTAAAAATACATGGGAAAACCAAAGATTTATGTTGTCACTTACGCAAGGTCGCTGATATATATATATATATATATGTCGTAAAAACAAATCTAATCCTTGTAAACAAACTATTGCAAATTAACCTGATGCTCGCTTTTGACTTGTTACAGGACAGATTTTTCTTGGATTTCAAGTGAGAAGTCGTGTCGATCCATCCAGAGATCCATCTAGTCAAGTGTGAGAATGGATGTCCCACCGATGGAATCGGTTGGTGCCAGTTGCGCTAAATGCATCACGAATTGAGATATAAGTTAGAATTCATGGACTGGCTATTGAATCGGGTCCCAGTGGCTGAGTGGTGTACGAGATTGCTTTGTAACTGGAAGCTCCTGGGTTCGAACGCTGGAGGTGGATGTTTTATTGCTGATGATTCCCAAAACTAGTGAGACGAAACAGCTGGCTAACCAGTACTCCAGCACTAGCTTTCAATGGCTCTCTAAATGATATCAATCCGTGGTCAAACTCGTAAAAATAAATCTAATCTTTACAAACCAACTATTGAGTATATATATATATATATATATATATATTAATCAACTTACGGTAATCAAGTATTGACAAATATTTCCTGCCACTGATGTCAGAACGAAATTGATCCACGACTGATTTCAGAGATACCTGATCAAGCAAATGAAAATCAAATAAGTGAAGGGTTAGTTATTACACACTATATGAGTAAAATATATGACCTCACACGCAAACACACACGCAGATATACATCAGCGGGCATCTTTCTCTCCGTCTCTCTGAGGGTAGGCACTTTATACCAAAGAAGATTTTCTACCGAAATAATATCAGTTAAGAATGGGAAACGATAAGCGGGAGGTAGGTCCGAGTATGACAGGGAGTAGATTGTGTGACGAAGGGGTAAACAATCGTGGAATCGTCTAAAGATGAAGTCTACAGAGGAACTGGGCGAAACACAGATATCTTGCTGATGCTCTAAGTTAAACACGGACTCCAATGGGAATGACGCCGATGATGATGATAATAATATCAGTTATGAAGTTACTGAAGAAATATTTCATTCTTCTAGGAGCTTTTTTGAAATATCAAAGGTATAATGACTAAATCGTGGAAAATACTCGTCAAGATATTAGACAGAAAAGAACAAGAAGTTCAGGCACAAGATTAACTACCTTTTCGGTGACTTCATTCCCCAGAGTAGCTGTACAATGGCATTTATATACTATATAAGTTTACATTAGATACAATTACTATTATTTAGTTCCATATCTCATCCAACAATTGTACGATAAGGCTCAATGCCAAATAATCCATAACGGAAAACTCATGGAATCCTTCGAAAAATTGAAGACGGAAGTAAGACAAGGCTGGATGACTGCCTACTATCTCCAATTATTTCCCTGATTGCGGTATACTGGATAGTGCGACAGAGAGCGCGACTTTGCCTATGATATATGTCTGATTTCCCACAAACTGGAAAATATGCAAGTGAAAAGAAACAAGTTCGTGATGGAGGAAACATCCAGAGAAGAAGGGAAGGACTTCAGGTGAACATAGAGAAAACCGAGGTGATGGAGATTCCTGGCCAACAGCGTTAGCAACAACACCAGACAACAATCAGCTTAAATGGGAAAAACTGAATCTGAAAGAAGCAGCCTCCTTTACCTCCCTCCCTCCATGGGAAGCATCTTGTCAGCGGACAGAACTGATGAGGATATCAAAACGAGGATCAGGAAATCAAGGCAAGCTTTCACTTCCCTCAAGTCTGTGTGGATATCAGCAGTAATCGGCTTAAAAATGAAAATAAGACCCGGATTCTCAACTCCAGTGTGAAGTGAGTACTGCTCTATACGGATCAGAGACTTGACGCGTCATGAAGAGCACTTCAAACAAACTACAGACTTTCGTCAACAGCTGTCTTCGCTCCATACTACTCAAGATCAGATGGCCATCCAGAAAACATCAGCAACAGGAAGGGACTTCTAGGAGCGAACGAACCAACCCAGTAGGAGCCAACTGTGCAAAAAATATGCAGGAAAAAATGGAGGTGGATTGACCATACTCTGAGAAAACAAACCATCAACTGAGTGACATCACAAGACAGGCTCTCGAGTGGAACCCAGCCGTGAAGTTGGGAGTTGGTCGTTAGTGCGAGGATGACATGGAGGAGGAGGTTGATGCGAAGAGGAGATGAAAGCATGTGGGCAGACGCTGAGCCAGGTGAAAACGTTGGCAGAGATGAAAACCGAACGCAATGGATTCGAACCATCTTTCAACGAGAAAAATGGCGAGTCAATAGTCTGCCGGCTACACAAGAGTTTCGAGTTCGACTCCTGTCCAGCGTGCTGCTAGACCTCACCCTAAAAAAACACGAAGGTTAAGCTTAAGGTTGACAACCTCACTCCATTGAAAAAAACAACACAGCCGTTACCGAAATTGCACAGCCTGAAGGTCTCTACTCCACCCAGAAGGCAAAACAAATGAAATAAAAGTATCGTAGATGATTCAGTTTGGTGTATAATCATAGCTTCGATTTACGGCATTCTACAGTAACTTCTGTTGCGTCGGTGGTACAGAGGTAAACTACTCGCCAACCATGTGTATGCCTCAAGGTTCGATCCTCGGCTGATGCATTCCTAAACTTCCCTAAGCTGGTAATAAGATCAGTAAAAAGATGGAAGGTTTTTTCGGCAAGAAAAGATCAGCAACAGAGATCTCTGGCAATGAGCGAACCAACCCAGTAGGAACCGATTCTACAACAAATATGCAGAAAGAAATAAAGTTAGGTGGATTGGCCATACTCTGAGAAAACAAACCATCAAGTGGGTGACATCACACGCCAGGCCATCACTCGAGTGGAACCCGAACGGGAAGCAGTGAGGGTGACATGGAGAAGGAGGTTGACATGAAGAGGGTTTGAAAGCGTGTGGGCAGATGTGGAGCCAGGTGAAAACGTTGTCAGAGAACCAAATGCAATGGAGACGTTTGGCTGAAGCCCTATTTTCCTCTAGGAATTAAAGGAAACAATAATAATATAATACTATAAAAAGGGGAGGTTGAGTATGAGACAGACTAGCAACCACACCCCATAAAAATAAACACCACTTCTACAAAAACTTCAAAGCTCTACACTGAATCCTTATTTTCCAGTAGGAACGTGAAGAAGTAAAATCTTAAAAAAAGTACAAGTGAGCTGAATACCCTAGACGTGTGAACACCAATCATGCAAATTATCTTAATGCTAATTAATTAACAACCTTTCAGAGAAAGAGAGTACAATAACACAAAGAAGAACTGCAATAAACAAGTATATGAAAACATTTCTCATTAGCATTATCATCATTTACTTCAGGAAGCAAGTACACACACACTAGTTGACCTGAAAAATGCCCCCCACCACCACCACCAGATTGCTGAGATACTTTGATATTGTTTTGTATGCGTGTATGTGTCCACCTGTTTGTCCATTTCTACTTATTAAACTAGGGGTAATCTTCACACACACACACACAAACACACGTTCACTCAAAGAGAGAGAGAGAGAACTGCATGGCTATCACAATGAGCAGTACTCTCAGACAAGAGAACATCTTTTTTTAATTATTAGATAAGTCAGTTGATCTACGTTTATTAAAAAGCAAAAATATAATTCTGATAAGTGGTCATGTTTTCTATCTTTTCTCTTCATTCTGGTGTATACACTTGTTCAGTATTTTATATAAAGAGTTCTAATAATTAAGGGTAAGCATTTTAAAGTACTCAACCTGTAATTAATCAGGGAATTAAATATATTTCAAGAATTTGTTTTTTAGAACAATGAGTTCTGAGTTGGGTTAATTAATTAATTAACGTCGTTTTTATTTGTACTATCTTAAAAATTGAAGGTATTCTTTGCTTCCTGACAAGAACATACAGCTATGATAAAGAAGATTTGTAGCTAAGGTGGATGATTTTCATGTGGTTGTGTTCCTTGAGCTGGATAGTTAATACATGAAGCTTTCATTGACCTACTAGGCAACATCTTCAGCGAATACTTCAATTTGTTGAATTGAGCTTCTGGATTTCACCATGAGCTTATTAGTCATCTCTCCTGGTGGGTGATGTTGAAAGTGATTGCTTGTTTTTGTGTGTTTCCAAACCCCTTACTCTAGGCGAATTATGGCATTGGTACTAATTGTTTTCGTGACTTAAACTTTGACCCCTTTTCTTTGAGATTTCCTTCTTATCGACTGGTAAATTTTGTCTACGTCAATGCGTTTATTAATCTCCGCTTCTCACTAAAATACCAGGCTTCTGAAAATTGTCTAACAATCTTGGTGTTTCCTCTCTCTAATATTTGAACGTTGGCCAGCCGAATTGATGTCCGTGGTTGTCTGTGTACAATGAGGCGATATGAGGGAGTGGATGTCATGTCTTTTGACGACTAGCTTATGTTCATGGATACTAAGACGAAGGGGACGTCCAATTTGGCCAATGAAGTGGTTTCACAGTCGTTACAAATTATTTTGTAGATGATGTTAGCTTTATCTTCTTCCGTTATTGAGTATTTTGGTTGACACAAAGCCAGCTGATTGGAGTGATTTTGTTGGTTTGTTCATGATACCAATTCCTCATCAAGGTTTGAAGAGTCTTGCAGTGATTTCTGAGATACCCTTGATATATGGTAGGGCGATGATCTCTGTACTTTCATTGGGGGTGGGCTTTGTTTCGATAGGTTGGCTTGGAGGTATCCATTCTTTTGAAAGACGTCCATGAGGTATGTTTCTTCAATTTTCCTTGAGGTGGTAGTGCTGCAATGGGTCCTGGCTGGCTCTCTTGAATAGTGTTTGTATAAAATTCCTTTTGTGTGTTATTGGATTATTGCTTTTGTAATTCAGTAATCGGTCTGTGTGAGTTGATGCTCTATAAAATAGAGTTTCTAGTTCCCCTGTAGTTGTTCGCTTGACTAAGACATCCAAAAATGGGATTTTGTTGCCGGATTCCGCTTCTCTTGTGAATTTGATGTCGTTGAAGACGTTGTTTATTAAGTTGTGAGCTTTATCTAACTCGTTTCTTTTCATTATTACAAATCTGTCGTCTACGTAACGTATCCATATCATGCGTATGATCTTGTGTTTGATCTTGGGTTTCAATATTTGACTTGGAAATTTCAAGAGGTGTAGTTTTATTTTTTTCGGGGTAGAGTTGTTAGGCTTACATTTAACCTTCCCACTTTAATATGCTAACGACTGACTACGCGAGATTTAGGAGTATGTCAGCTGGAGGTCGACTGCTAGACCATCTGTGTAGTTGAAGAGCATTCTACAAGCGTACCACTTGTGATACGTATACATATTTTCTTCAAAATGAAGGTTAATATTTGCTGTAGCTCAGGGTGGACGGGGCTGGTGTAAAAAATAGAACTTGAACATTGCGGTCCAGTCTAATTGCGCGTTTAACTGGAGAAAATCAAACTCCCACAAATTAATTCTTAAAAATTATTCTGATACACTACAGAACGAAATTGCCTGAAATTCTAGTGAGAAGTTGTGACCACTGGAGTTCATCCAGTCCGGAGTGAGCATGGAATTCCTGCTGATGAGTTTGGTTAGTGCCGGTTGCTCTAAAATCACGAATTAGTAAAAGATGGAATTCCTGGGCTATCCATCGAATCGGGTCCCAATGGATAAATGATATACGAGCTTGACTTGTAACCGGAGAGTCGTCGGTTCAAAACCTGGCGGTGAGTGAGCACTGTCCCTTGAATCCCAAAACTAGTGGAATAAAACAGCTGGCTGTCCAGTACTCCACTAATGGTAATCAATAGTTATCTAACAAATATCAATCCATGGTGTAACCTGAGAAAATTTGTCCGACAAAAGGCACACAGTGGTATAGTATTATCTATTTACTGATGGATGATGACATTTCGAGAACAATTTATTGCTCATAATCATATCGACGTACCTACTCACATATAGCACTTTCGAAATTCTCTCTTTATAACCCCCATTATTTCTTATCCTTTCATTATATTGATAGTAATAGTTTATAAATCTCTGGTATCAGCATTGCGTAATTCCTATTGTACTTTTTAGATATAGATTCAATGGAAACAGATTTAGTGATCAACTTCCTTCCCCTGCCACATAACTACATTACCTTTTTAGAGGCGTAGCTCTATCCCACCTTATTGTATGATTGTGTTTTTTGATGCGGTTGTTTTCTCTCAGTTAAATAGTTTATTTGTGAAGCTTTCATTGACCTACTAGGCAACATATACAGCGAAAACTTCAATTTGTTGAAGTGAGCTTCTGGATTTCTCCACGAGTTTATTACTCATCTTTCCTGGTGGGTGACCTTAAACGTGACATTCTGGTTGTTTTCACATCCTCTCGGCTAATTGTGGCATTGGTACCGATTGTTGGCTTGACCTGAAGTTTGACCCTTTGTGTATGAGATTTCCTTTTTATCGGTTGATAAATTCTGTCTATGTCGATGTGTCTATTGATTGACGATTCACTGGAATACCGGAATTCTGAAACCATTCCCTAGCATTTTTGGTGTTTCCTGTGTCTGTCTAATATTTGAACTCTGGTTGTCCCAGTCGAACTGATTTCCATAGTTGTCTGTGTACAATGAGGCGATATGAGAGAGTGGATGTCATGTCTTTTGACGACTAGCTTATGTTCATGGATACTAAGACGAAGGGGACGTCCAATTTGGCCAATGAAGTGGTTTCACAGTCGTTACAAATTATTTTGTAGATGATGTTAGCTTTATCTTCTTCCGTTATTGAGTATTTTGGTTGACACAAAGCCAGCTGATTGGAGTGATTTTGTTGGTTTGTACATGACACCAATTCCTCATCAAGGTTTGAAGAGTCTTGCAGTGATTTCTGAGATACCCTTGATATATGGTAGGGCGATGATCTCTGTACTTTCCTTGGAAGCCTTTGATTTGTTACGTTGGCTTATTGGTATATGTCTATTGATGAAATTCCGTAGATATGCATTCTTCTAAAAGACATCCATGAGGTATGTTTCTTCAATTTTCCTTAAGGTGGTAGTGCTGCAATGAGTCCTGGTTGGCTCTCTTGAATGATGTTTGTATACAATTCCTTTTGTGTGTGTATATGACTATGTTTCAGTTCATGGATTGCAGCCGATGAGTTTCCCTGTAGACTATTCTTCTTTTTGGGGTCAATTGTCTCACACTTAGATAAATTCCTATGTTCCATTGAATAAATTGACCACCATGTATTAGGCCAACCCACAAAGTTGAACCCACAGTTATTGCAAGATATTTTTTAGATTGAATTATTTTGCCTAATTGGATGAAAAGGGTCCTTTAGTCTACAAAGCTTGTCCGTGAACGAGTTTGTAGGTTTAAATGCCACCCTGATAATTCCTACGTGGGATTTGAGATGTCTCTTCGTTAAACCCTGAGACTGTAGATAGCTTAAACTATTTCTTATTTATGCTACGCTTGAATAATCATACGCCTATAGGAACTTTAGATGGGATTCAATGACCTAAGAATTTCAAATTCTATTAATTCACGATTCTAGCGTGGCCACCAACCAATCTTATCAAGGAGTATTTGTTTTCACAACCGATTTAAGTGGACCCCACTGATCACATTGTCTCACCAGAACTCCAGGAAACTTGCTTCTTAGTCGGTCAGGAGTAGGCCAAACATTAATTTTCAAGTACTCCTTTGCAGGGGTATATATATGCACATACACGTTTAGGCAGAAACTTCCCGACCGAAAGCTGCTACCTTGACATGGTGGTCGGGCTTGAACACCGCAATGACCTAATCAAGCTATACTGGCTGAGACTTATGTCTCTTGAGGTTCTACCATGCCAGGCAGGTTGTTTGGATACCGGTTAAACAAAAAGCAGCTACCCCATCCAATACCATGATTCAAACAAATTCACAAAATATTATGCCGGATCGGCCGTGGCTCGGATTAACAACGACCGCGCTTCGTGCTGCCGTGTCACAGGGCAGGAGTGATAAGTATGCTACTGAGACACACCAAACAAAAGAGAACAAACAAAAACAGGCCGCGTGTGACCGGCCTCAAGCAGTTGTCCCCTGGGCACTGCGGTCACGCAACCAACTTCCACGGTGTGGGCAGCCGGGAAGTAACAAACGCCCTCACAATCCAGACAGAGGCAGAAACTTATAGACTTCTATGAGCATATATATATATATATATAACCCTGAAAGCTGTGTTGACATCGATACAATGTCCATTATCGACCAAGTGTGACAGGATCGAATACTTAATTTCCCCCCTGCTGAACCAAGGTGGTAAATGTTCTTGAACCCGTAGATGAACCTGCCTAGTCTTGAGTCCTATATAACCTGAGCCACAGGAACAGTTCAAATGGTATATGGTATACAAATCGACGTCTATTTGTTCCAAAGACTGCGTAGAGAAAGAACTCCAGGTCATTCGAGACATTCTAAGCGAGAACGGACATCCAGAGAACTTCATTAAAGCCAACATAGGTTACAATAGTCGTAAACATGAACTGGCAACTGTAGAGAAAAATCCTTCGTTTTTACGGCTCCAATTCAAGGGAGATACTCCTGCGGAGATTCTATCGCAACATTTAACCAGGTCGATCAAGAAAACTTTCTACTCTGCACGTCTGTGTCTATCCTACAGTAGCCGTCCAGTGTTCACCCAGCAACTCAAAGATGTCTTACCTAACCTTAGCTCTTCTTCTTAAACATATCGTTTCAACTGTTTCTGTGGTTCAAGTTATGTAGGGCGCACGATTAGGCAGGTTCGTCTATGGGTTCGAGAATATTTACCAGCTTGGTTCAGCAGGGGGGAAATTAAGTGCATAAAAAGCTCGATCCTTGGTCACACTTGGTCGATAATGGACATCGTACGGCTCTAGATTTTTAATTCGGATGCCTCAGGTCCAAGTCGAAGATTCTTATTTCACACAGAATTCACAGACCCATTCATGAATAACACTCTTCCTTGCTTAAAGTATTTTTTTATTACAGCTTGATTCCACACCATATTTTTGGTACAAGTATGGAATTTTCAGCATGGATATCGGTAGCCCAAATTTTGCAGGCCGACCATAGATATCAGATGTGCTTCGTCGGCAGGGGCTAGAACCTCGGACAATGTTCATGGTCGGCGAGAGTCCTAACCACTGTGCCACCGACGTAAATCTACATCGAGGTGAGCATTTCGAAAGGAATAAAATATGCATTGTTCTCAGGCAAAAAAAAAACGAATACAAGTTTTGCTGAAAATAAAATATGAAGGCAAGGTAATCAATCATATAAGTAATTGAATAAAAATTGAGGCGTAAATTACATAAGTATGGTTGACAAGTATTGAATTGAATTACGCGCTAACTTTTGTTTTAACCCTAATTCTAAACACACTTATTTGACTCAATCATAAAGCATAAATTTAAATATACTTGACGAATCAATAAAATATTTAAAAAAAATTAGCTAGATGGATATGAATAATGTGATGATATATGTCAAACAAAAGGTTAGTTATCAAAGGAGATATACCTTTCAGAGTATTAGTGAATAATTGGAGAAGCCTTTTGTTATATTTACTACTTGTTCGTTTCAGTGTAAGATACGGTGAAGGATAAATTTTCTGTAGTTGGTTAGTAAGGATTAGATTTGGTTTTATGACTTTAACGACGGATTGATATCAGTTAGAGAACCATTGAAAACCAGTGCTGGATTATTGGAAAGCCAGCTGTTTCATCCCACTAGTTTGGAAATTATTGACAGTACGCAACCACCCAGGATGCTCGCTAGTGACTTGTTACAGAACGGAATTTCTCGGAGTTCGAGTGAGAAGTCGTGTCCATCCATCCAGAGGTCCACCCGGTCAAGTGTGAGGATGGATGTCCCACCGATGATATTGGTTGATGCCAGTCGCGCTAAATGCACCATGAATTGGGATATAAGTTAGAATTCATGGACTGGCCATTGAATCGGGTCCTAGTCGCTGAATCCTATACAAGCTTGTCTTGTGAGACCGGAAAGTCCTGTGTACGAACCCTGTAGGGTGGGTGTGCACTGCTGATGAGTCCAAAACTAGTGAGATCAAACAGCTGTCCAGTTCCGTAGTACTGGTTTTCAATGGTTCTCTAACTGATATCAATCCATCATCAACTCTTAAAGAAGGATGCGTTGATTGGTCCGAAAATTGTTCTTATCATAAATCACTTCTTAAAATGTAAATCCTAAAATCTAACAAGAAATCCAATCCAAGACCTTTGGATTTTAAAGTAAGCCTAAGGACATGAGCTGGTAGATTTCAGAAGTTACTCAACAGTCTATGAATCCATCTTTCACAGCATCTTCGTTTTGTACTGTTAAATAATTTCAAAGCAGGTTGAAACTGCGCCTAAGTAATGTCTCTGATTTTTTCCTATAGTTCACTAAGTGATTTTGAATCGTTGTGAGATCTACAATAAGATTAATGGTCTCTTTGAAGTACAATCTTTTAGGGCCATTCAACTGCGTAAACTAAAATTACAATTTAGCGGGAAGAGAGGGATTGTCTCCAACCATTCGAAAAGGTGACTGTAGATGTTATGTACCCTAGTGGGTCGAGGTTATCAGAAGTAAAGTTTAGAACCCAGGCTGTATGTTTATTGGGTCATCAACAAGGAGTATCTGTAACTTTGAAGGAATTAATGCTTCTTCTGGGATTGATATTCTTTTAAAAATTCTAATTAGAGCGTCAGTCTTTGTCTGCTTCCATAAAATATTGTGAACATAAAATGACATGAAGTTAATTAGGGCTCACAGACATTGGATAAAAGCACACAGAGGTGTTCCCACCAGAAATAAACAATTAGTTATGTAAACCAATGGAACGTCCTAGTTTTGGTCAGATATTCAGGGTAAATTGTACTGCCTTCTAAAGAACAGCTTCACATAGGAAACAGAATACAAGCATAGTAATCTGCCTTTAAGCAGATATGAAACCCACAAGAAATAACCTCATAATTTTTTAAAGCATAATACTGACAGGACTGAGTGGTGAAGACAAATTTCTTCGTTAACGGATATCATTCAGATTATACCTTCAATCTGCGAAACACTTGACATTAATTCCGTTCTAACCTGAAACGTTTCAGGGGTGGACACCTTGGGAGACAGCCGACTTGTCTTCCCTCAATGAAAGCAAGAATAAGAATAAAGATGCGTAATGCACATACAATGTACAAGGATGGCTGGTAAGGCTGCTCAGATAGCCAAAGAAATGTGAAGAAGATATGGTACAGAAGTGCTGGAAATCTGCGAGAGCAGATGGAATGGATGTGGATTATTAAAGTTGTCACCTGGAGAGACAATAATCCACTCCGGTTACCCAGACGAAAACCACAAGCACACTCAGGAAGTAGCTATGATGATATCATTAACAGCAGCCAAAGCTATCATGCAGTGGGAACCAATCTCCTCCAGGGTTATGACAGCAAGATTTGACTCAAAAGGACGGAAGGTTGTACCCAGTTTCATCACTTTCACTATAAGTCAAAATCTTGACTTATATTTTCAGTTGTAAAGATTATCGGCATAAATCTATGTTCAAATAAGATAAGTTTAATGTTAGATAGTACACCGTAGTGACTAAGGTAAGACAATTATGTAGATCTCGTTCTATTTGGGATTCTTCACTGGTTGTACACGCATTCTGCAGCGAGTGATGGTGCTCCCATTGAGGTTTGAACTCACTACGCATGGTTTCAAACGACATAGAGCCGCCGACATGTCAACCTGAGGCCGAACACTTCGGTTCAATCAATTAACAAGAAAGCCCGAATTGAATTAAATGATTCGACTTCAGAATTGGAAACTTTCTTTTTAAATTGACACTACATGTATACATTGACCAAGACCTTAACAACTAAAGTGCACCGTAATGCTGTCATAAAAGTGAAAAGAGTTGTCCTCTTGGAATGTGATGCGATCGACATTGGACAAACATTGCCAGAGAGAAATCAAAATCAGAAGAAATGAACACCGTAGAGCATCTCTTCGACCAGCAAGAAATCCAGTTGAACTAGAAAAACTTGAAAAATCATCAGCCATCGGTGGTGGTCTACACGCTACGCTATAGAATCAGGCCACAAAATTAACTTTGACAATATTGAAATCATCATCCAGAAAAAGCATTTCAGAAATCATAAAGAACATTTAATATCAGAAGCCAGCACTTCATATCAAGTGGAATCCGAATTGTCTGAATGGGAATGATGAACTAAAACAGAATCTGACATGGTTACAACAACCCCCTCCCCAATGAAGTGACAAAATCAACGCGAGTGTGATAAGCAAGTTCACTATGTAAACACACACGCACCACTTTTATAATTTTACACACTGATCAAATCCAACAATCTACACTTGATTTTGTTATCTTTACCAACTGATCAAGTTGATAACGAAAAATGCCCCCAGACTAACGAACGATGATCAAGTTAGTAAACTTTATTTTGATATCATAACAGATGTACTATTACCTTTGATATTTGGTTTAGTGATTGATCTTCATTGTTATTTTGACTTTCAATATGTCCTCCTTTTAACTTGACCTAACTTGTCTATTTTCTCACCTCTTAACTCTTTGTTATATATAAGCTGAGTGGATTTTGTAAATTCCGGTTTAATAATACTTTGATAAAGCTATTAGCAGCAGCATTAAATAGCGACACGTCAGTAAAAACAGCAATATCGTTTTGTTTTTCATTCATTCACTGGGAAACACAAAACCACCCTTATTATAATAAATATCATAAACCCAATGCCCAAATTTTTTCAAACTGTTTAAAGTGAACATGGTTTGGACATATATTACATAAGGAAAAAGTTTCGATCCGAATCCAAATGACTTCAGAGTGAACAGCGAAAAGTTAAACTGCTCAAACATGTGAACATTTACACCCAAAAAGTAGAATGAATGAATAGTGATGACAAAAACTCACCATACTTGACTCTTGAAGACTCAACGCATAAACTAAAAAGCTTGTATAGACGATCGGAGAGGTCACGTAGACTTCTTCATCCTTATTTGATGAATCATTTTCGAGATCTGTCGGCAATGAACTGGTGGTCATAGGTTTATTATTATTTACTGTCGAATTAGTTATGTTGGCAGAAATATCCTTTGATAAATTAATCTCTGAATTAGGTGCTCCATTCATACAACGGATTATAACAATCTTCTCTTGTGAACGTTGTTTTGTAGGCGAAGATAAACTTTCTTTATACGTTCCATTGATCAAAGAGGTTATATTGCGTACATGATCTAGTTGAACAAAACCCTGACAAACATACATACAAAAAGAGCATGAAAATAACAGCAGCATGGATAAATAAATCTGATCGATTAGAAGTTAGAAAAACGAATTTAGTATTAGAACGTACAAAGTAATTAGTTTGACGTTTAAACTCTTTATACTCCCTAATGTCACCAGTTGGGTCAACTCCATCGTACCATAAGCCGATGGATCTCCTGTATTCAACAGAACTTGCTAAACTTTACTCTGTCAGCTGTCAGCTAAAACCGTAAGGATCCCTAAAAACTAGCTCTGAAAAATGAATCTAATGCCCATTAAATAACTAACTATGGAATGGATATCTTTGGGTTCTTTTAAGAAGTTTGGCGACTTGTGAGGCCCATCAAATTGGATGTGAGGATGAAAAGACACTCACCGACTGCACTGGTTGGCGATGTCGCTATGCATATATTTCGATTCGGCGGAAGTTAGAATTCCTGGGCTATTGGATTTCAAATACTTCAAATCAAAAACCTTAAGATTTTGATTTACATTTCTCTAAAGTGGTTCATGAATGCGTACTGCTGAAGAACCTCAGACTAGGATGTGATCTAACAAGGATACCCTACCAGTCTAATCCATCTTTGCCTCCCTTCATTATTAAAGCTAAGCGAGCATCAATCATAATTTAAAGTATAACAAATATTCCATAAAAATGTTACGTGATGCAAAAATTTATTTAAATGTTACTTTGCAAGGATTTGACTGGTTACAGGTTTTCATCATGAGCTGATATCGGTAAGACAACCATTAGAAAACCAACTGGGAGTACATGACAGCTGATAAGTGCCACTAATCGTACTTAAAGTATTATCATTATGGTTTCCTTTAATTCCTGGAAAAACACAGGTCTTCAGCCTCATGTCTCCATTGCATTCGGTTGTCGGTTTTAACCTTTTCACCTGACTCTACGTCAGCCCACACGCTTTCATCTCTTCTTCTCATCAACATCCTCTTCCATGTCATCCCAACCTCCCACTGATGACCAACCAAATCGCCGCTTCCCATTTGGGTTCTACTCGAGCTATAGCCTGGTGTGTGATGTCACCCACTTGATTTTATCAGAGTATGGCCAATCCACCTAACTCCATTTCCTCCTGCATATTTGTTGCACAGTCGGTTTCTACAGGGTTGGTTTGCCCAATGCCAGAGATCTCTGTTGATGATCTTTTCTGGCCGGCCATCTGATCTTGGGTGAAGTATTCAGCGAAGACAACCTTTGATAAAGGTCTGTAGTTTGCTCGAAGTGCCTTTCGTGGTGCGGCGCGGCGCCAAGTCTCTGAACGGTATAGTAGCACTGACTGACTTCACATTAAAGTTGAAAATACCGATCTTATTTTCCATACTGAGTACTGCTAATCTCCACTCAGACTTGAGAGAAATGAAAGCTTGCCTTGATTTCCTGATCTTCGCTTTGATATCCTCATCAGCTCCGTCCGCTTGTCATTAAAACGATGCTTCCTACGCCGGTAAAGGAGGTTGCTTCTTTCGGATTCAGTTTCTCCTATTCAGGCTGGCTGATTGTTGTCTGTTGTTGGTGCTGTCGCTGTTGGCCAGGAATCTTCATCACCACCTCTGTTTTCTCTATGTTCGCCTAAAGTCATATTTTTTCTCTGCCTGCTTGTTCTACCGATTTGTTTATTTTCCTTTGTATATCATCCAGTTTGTGGGAAATCAGACATATATCATCGGCGACGTCCAGATCCTCCAAGTGTTTTGTGAGGCTCCATTTTATGCCTGTTTCCTCACTGCCCACTGACTGTCGCATTATCCAATCTACTGCAATCAGGAAAATCATTGGCTATAGTTGGCAGCCGGCCAGTTTGTCTTACTTCCATCTTCACTTCTTCGACAGAGATTCCATGAGTTTCCCGCTGTGAACTTAAAGTATAATAAAGCTAAACGCTTTAGTTTTCCCTTATAAAACAACTAATACCATCATATGAACCTATTACGGAGTTGTTTTTTCATTTACCTAAATATGTTTATTATGCCTCAATGCATAAATTTCTCTTTATGACATTAAACTCCAACTCAATAGTAGTAATAATAACTCAAGTGGAATAAAAATTTTCAATTTGATTGCATCTCTGTTTCCTGACAATCACTTAGAATCTTTATTATTTAAGTACACAATTATATTTTAAATTTAACAGGATCCAATTGATTGGAAGGAACAAACTATCAGTCAATCATAGTTTAAGTGTTGGTTTATAAGATTTGATTGGTTACAGGATTTCATCATGAACTGAAATTATTTAGAGAACCATTGGAAAACCTGGGAATACTGTACAGCTGTTTCGTTGGCCTAGTTTCGGACTCTTCATCAGTACGCACCCACCGGGATTCGAACCCAGGACCCACTGGTTACAAAGTGAGCTCGTATACCATTAGGCCACGACTTCTCACTAGAAGTGAGAAGTCGTGACCAGTAGGGTATAGCAGGTCGGATGTGAGGACAAATACCCGCCACCGACGACACTGGTTATTGGTCGCTCTATCTCGTGAATTGGCAGAAGTTAGAATTCATGGTGGCATGGCGGTTAGGACGCTCGCCGACCGGGGTTCGATCCCCGGCTGACGCACTCCTTTACCTCGCTAAGCCAGAAACAATGCTGGTAAAGAGGAAAGGTTGGGCATGAGACTAGCAACCCCATCCTGTAAAAATTAAACACTGCTACAGAAACTTCAAGCCACTAGCTTGAAGCCCTATGCTCCACTGGGAACGTGAATGAAAAATTATTATTATTAGAATTCATGGGCCATTGGATCGGGTCCCAGTGGCTTAATGGTATGCGAGCTCGCCTTGTAACCAGAAGGTCCTGGGTTCGAATCCCGGTGCATACGTACTGCTGAAGAGTCCCACACTAGGCCAACGAAACAGTTGTTCAGTACTCTCAGGTTTTCCAATGGTTATCTAAATAATGTCAGCTCATGATGAAATCCTGAAACCAATCAAATCCCTACAAACCAACACTTGAGAGATTGTTTCAATAAACATACATTTAAGCAAGTTACTGTTGTAAGATGTGTCCATTGAAAGTGGAAGACATGAAGAGATTAGTCGTCTTTGATTATAGATACCTGAATTCTATCTCCTGTATTGTATGATTTAACTTTGTCAATAGTGATTAGGTTAGGCGTAGAAAGTTAGGCAAGGAAAGGAAGTTAAAATCGATAAGGCTGCGAAGCCATATCGACTGCGATAGCTAGAACACGTGTTACATAATTCGAGCCATTGCCTTTGCTGTCGAGAATTATTATATGATATAGGATCAGGCTGAAAAAGAATTACAGGAGATCAAACCAAAAGGTGACATTGATCTGTAACCAACTGACTGACTGGTTTCAGCATAGAACTTTTCACAGATGCGCAGCAATTTGAGTTTCCATACTCCTTCATGTAGCACACAAATCAAGAGAAGGAAGTAAAGAGAGATTCGAAAGAAGGACAACCAACGGAATTGTGAGTGAGGGAGAAGGAACAGTGATATGGAAGAACAATAGAGTTTTATTGGATATGACAAATCACAAAGATGGAATGCATCTGCGCCATCCATTGACAACGACTTTGAGCCATATCACCAATTGTCTTCAGCCACCATTGATTCTTACCATCTCGAGGACCCCAACCAGACAACCAGACAGTCTACACCTCCCTACATGGCTGACCTAAACAAGCTATTACGAATTTCCCTGTCTGATGACGTCATGATTTAAGTTGACCACCACTTGCTCTTTTCCAACTTTATCCATCTTATGTCTAGGAAGGCGATGGCTAGTCATGCGTAACACATGTCCTAACCATCCCCAATCGATGAACTTTCACAACCTGGTCTATATGTTTCGCCTTCCTACCTAGTACTCTATGCCTAACTTCAATATTACTCATTCTATTATACCACATGGCATATGGGAGATAGAACGCAGACATCTATGATCAAAGACAGGCAGCCGGCCTTCTCACGTCTTCCACTTTCAATGTTCATTTTTCACAGTAATAAGGTGGGAGGATGGGGCAATTGTCGCTGTGCAGTACACACGCCCTTTGATCAGCAACCAGCCAGATATCACGACTACTCCGGAGAATTAATCCATGACGTCTATTACAATTGGTTTGAGCCACATAGAGGGAGGTACAAACCGCCTTGTTGACATCCTCAAACTGCTTAGAACTATTAGTTGGAGACTATTAGTGAAATGACTGAAAATCTCTCTCAGTGGCATGGATCCGATCAATTTTTCTGCTTCCCTAGACCCATCATCCCTTCTTCGAACACCTTCCGCTTATTATAGATTCCAACTATTTCCTTCGCCCGTTTTCTACCTTTCACGTAGACTATTATCAAATATGGTAAGTTGGAATGTTGAAATTGTGTGCAACGTTCTGCATGGAACATTCAGTTCATTCTAGTCGAGGAAAACCTAAAGATTATGAAGTGTAAAGCAAACTGTATGGTGTTTGTAGGCGCAAACGATAAGTTATATTCGCAGTATCTGAGTCGGTGGTACAGTGGGAGAATGCTTGCCAACCATGCTTCATGTGGTTTGGGGCTTGATCCCCGGTCATCGACGCACTCCTTTACCTCGCTAAGCCAGCAGTAAGACTAGTAAAGAAGAAGGGAGGTTAAGCACACGACTAGCAACCCTATCCTGTAAAAATAAATACCCCCGTTACTGAAACTTCCGACCTCTAGCTTAAAACCCTATGATGTTCCATTGGGAACGTAAAGGAATACATGATTAGATTCGCAGTATAATAATTATAATTAAGTTCTTTCAAATGATGTTTTACACGCTAAAACTACTTCTTACTTACGCAGACTTAATCATTTCCATACTTATTAGTCGTAAAATAGTATTTGAAACACGTCCACACATATGCACACATGCACAAACACACAGACCATTTTTTGATTTTAATTTCGTTCAGTTTCGATGACTTCGCCGATGATATATGTCTGATTTCCCACAAACTGGAAGAAATGCAAGTGAAAAGCAACAAGTTGGCAGAAGAAGCATCCAGAGAAGATAGGAACGACTTCATGTGAACATAGAGAAAACAGAGGTGGTGATGAAGATTCCTGGCCAACAGCAGCACCAACAACAGACAACAATCAGCCAGCATGAATGGGAGAAACTGAATCTGAAAGAAACAGCCTCCTCTACCTACCTGCCTACCTATCAACCTGGGAAGCATCGTTTCAACTACAGGCGGACGGAATTGTCGAGGATATCAAAAGGAGGACCAAGAAAGCAAGGCAAGCTTTCACTACTCTCAAGTCTATGTGGAGGTCAACAGTACTCAGCATCCAAATTAAAGATCCGGATTTTCAACTTCATTATGAAGTCAGTGCTACTAAATACGGATCAGAGACTTGGTGCGTCATAAAGAGCACTTCAAACAAACTACAGACCTTCATAAACAGCTGTCTTCGCTCAATACCATTCAAGATAAGATGAAAGGCTAGAGAATATCAGCAGCAAGGATCTCTGGAAGCGAACCAACTCAGCAAGAACCGACTGTGCAACAAATAGGCAGGAAGAAATGGAGGTGGATTGACCATGCTTTGAAGAAACCATCAAGTGACATCATTAGACAGGCCATTGCTAGAGTGGAACCCGAAAGGAAAGCGGCGAGTTGGTCGTCAGTGCGAGGGTGACTTCGAGGAGGTCATGTGAAGAGGAGACGAAAGCATGTGGGCAGACCTGAAGTCAGCTGAAAACTCTAGCAGAGAACCGAATGCAACGGAGACGTTTGGCTGAAGCCCTATGTTCCTCTAGGAATTAAAGGAAATAATAATAGTAATTAGTTTTGGTGCATAAAAATATAACTTACAAAACATCCAACTGTTATGCAACAAAAAGCTTCAGTTAAAGGGAATTGAATTTCTGGCCTGCCATGGAACTGCCTCAATAAACCTATAAACACGAAGAAGAAGAAGTAGGAGAAGACGTTTATGCCGAAGATAACGATGATGAGAAATACCCTCGGTCAGCACAAATACACACTTAGATCTTTTCACTGAGTAAATAACAAAATTTGATACTAAAAGTAAATATTAAGGAAAAATCGATTAATTTAAATGGTTTTAAAAAAACTTTAACATATGTACACAAGTTTTTTTTATTATTCTCGTGTAATTTTAAATCTCAGATGTTGCTGCATTGCATGAATCTGGATGATCTCAAATTAGATCATGAATGAACATTAGTTGGGCGTATCAACAAAAATCAGGGAATACTGGAAAACTGCTTCGTTTTAATTCGGAGCATCTATCATCTATATGCATCGGCGGCAAAGCGGTAGATCTATTGGCAACCACGCCTCAAGTGTTCCGGGTTTCGATCCCTGGCCACCGGCGCACTCCTTTACCTCAATAAACTGGTAATAAGAACGGTAATGATAGAAGGCTGGACATGAGTCTAGCAACCCCACAGATAAGATGTCGGTAATAAAGAAAACTAAATCAACTAACAACAAGAACTAGCAGTAATCACCGCCATTGGTGGAAATAGGAGA
The DNA here is from genome assembly GCA_944472135.2 of Trichobilharzia regenti. Lineage (NCBI taxonomy): Eukaryota > Metazoa > Platyhelminthes > Trematoda > Strigeidida > Schistosomatidae > Trichobilharzia > Trichobilharzia regenti. The sequence continues at coordinate 2,805,896 of OX235264.1, read as the reverse complement.
GAGATCACTACCTTCACTTATGCAGGAAGCATCGTTTCAACTGAAGTTGACACCACGGATGAGAACTTTACAACCGTAGTTGGAAGGGCGAAACAGATATTTATCAACCCTGAAATGAGTTTGGAAATCTTCTCCACCCCAGCATAAAAAATAAGGTCAAGATTAATAACGCAAAATTTAAGTCAATCAGTTCTTCAATAAGGGTTAGAAACTTGACCGGCATTTCCAACAGGCTACTGTAGACATTAATCAGCAGCTGTCTCTGCTCCATGTAGAAGACCAGGAGGTGAGAAGGAATAAAAAGAAGAAACTTTAGGAATGAACCAGCCAAAAAATTATTCCTCAACAAATTTTCCGAATGAAATGGAGGTGGATGGGATACACCATCGCTAGAATCGAATCCCAATGGGAAAGGCCAAGTTTGTCATCCGAGAATGACATGTAGAAGATCGTGTGAGCTTGAGAAGATTATAGACTGTGGATAATCGTGAGGCCAACTGAAGATCAGAGCAGAGGATGGGAGAAAGTGGAGATGTGATATTAGTTGGTTGGAGGCAATCGGCCACAGGAAGCCTAGCATCACCTGCAACCAGCTTGAAGGAAATCATGTCCCTCCTGAAATTTGAACCCGCATCACCCAATGACTGCTGCAGTCAGAGACGTTACCTTTGAGCTATTCGGGCTAGCGATTGACCTCCTGTAGGATATGAGCTCCTTCAAGGTTGCAGACACGCCTTGCTGACGAGTGCCAACTAGCACGAAACCTAGGTCCTGTTGCCAGTTGCTTCCAGCCATTTAATATTATCAAATCAATGTGCACCGTGATGGGCAGCTACCTAGAATGATGGCCACATTGCAAACCTGACTAATAGAATTCAGTCTGCACCGAAGAAAGGACTAAACACATCGCAGTAGTTAGTCGTTTCCAATCAAAGTAAAGTGAAGATACGCTTTTGAAGCTCTATATTCCACTCGGAACCCAGTGGAACAATAATAATGATAATCACCCCACGGAGGGTAACACCCAGGATCTTCAGGTAACGAGGCAAGTTGGTTTACCATTCACTTCTTGTGACAGAATCAGGTGACTAATGAATTCTAACTTCTAATGATTCGTCACATAAACCGACACTGTCAATAAATGTTATTAGCGAGTAATAATCATACGTACGACTTGGTCAACCCTGCCGGCCATGACTTCTCAGTGCAACTCCAAGATAACCATTCTATATTCAGCAGGTATTCATTTGGTTTCAATTTAAATCATGAAATGGCATCTATTAGGGAACCACTAAACACTAGCTCAATGAACTTAACAGCTGTTTCGCCACAGTATGAACTGTTTAACATTACGAACAAATCATGCCACCGAAAATCGAAGCCAGAACCTTCAGATTATGAGGCAATGTCAGTGACTGCTCAGCTACTGGGATAGAGTTCAATGGCTCATGAATGTTAACTTTTCCAATACTCGATATGTAGCACCAACACCAACCAGTGCCATCAGTCAGTGTTCATCCTCATGTTACATGCAGTGGAACCCACTAGTCACAAGTTCTCACTAGAACTCAGTGATATCCATCCCATAGTTGAATATTGGTGAGAATCAGATTAATTTCCCAGTGTTGGGTTGCAGAGATCTGACTGACTTCAAGTTCGGTCACAAACTAGCATCGGTTAGAGAATTACTGAAACCACAGGAATTCTGAACTTCTCCTTTTTCTTAGTTTAACAGTCTTCATCAATACACCCCAGTGGATCCCAATCCCACTGCCAAATGATAATGTGTTTGCTTTAGCTTTGGTCCTTGGATGGGGGGAGGGTTACAGGTGCACAGTGTTGAAGAGACCCAGACTAAGATGAAACCACTGTTCAGTACTTCGTAGGTTTTCAATGATTCACGAACTGATATTGTTTCTTGATCTATTATGACATCTCTGTGATAATGGATTCAAGATATTCAGAGACCACGTCATCAGATTTCAGGAATAAATCAAAAAAGTCATGAATTTAAGAACAACGCATCACAACGCATATCTATCACAGATGTACTTAACACATTTCAGTTGAACTTAACTTTGATTTATAACTCCGCATTACAGTTCTAGTAAGTTCTGTGTGGGTGTACATACGTAAAGTTGGTCACGTTCGTCACTAAATACCCTACTCCTATATGACATTCATAATAAATTCTTTTATGATAAATTAACACTTTACTTCGTATTAATGTTGGATTATACAAGACTTCGTTGTGTAGGCTTAATGTAACCACGAAAACGTCATTCAAACGGATTTTAATTCAGTCACTATGAAACATGAAGTGTATGCCGTTTGTTCAGACGAACTACTGATGACAGCCAGTTAGGTGATAATCCATCATCCTGAAGGATACAGAGCAAAACAGGCTAAGTAGCACAGTTATTCAAGTTAAGTGACGTCTCAGTTAGTGATGTATTACCTCTTGCCTATTGAATTTAACATAGTCCGGATGACTTGAATTTTATTATTATTATTATTGTGAAAATTGTTGAGCTTCAGTGCTACAAATCCATCTTACTCAGTTATCGACTTCACAACCACCTACAAACTTTCATTTCGTTTTCTTCTTCAGATAATCTCATGTGTCACTCTCAGTCCACACCCCGCCGATACCAGTGCTTTCCACTCCTTCCTCTCCGGAGAGTCTAAAATGTGAGGTAATTTGGGGATCTCTTCAGGGTATACCTAATCTATCTCCATTTTCGTCTGCAGATTTGTTAAGCAGTAAGCTGTAGACTGGTTCTCTTCCAGAGTATCATCGTTGCTCGTTTAACCCTTCTAGCCGGCTATCTTATCTTCAGTATTAACTAAAGGCGGGTATTGATGAAACCTAAAGCTTACTGAAAAGGATTTTGGTGACTCATCCAAATGGATATCTTAAAGTAAAAATAAGCAGTATAATGATGACTATTTGGTTCTTTCCGTCACGTTCTAACAGGAACACGGGGCTTCAGGCCTCAAACCCTGAGGCTTCAGTAGAGGCTGTTTTCTTTTTACAGCATTGAGTTATTAGCTAGTATATGTGTACCGAACTGTCGCCTTTCTTGATAAATAACGATAGCTAAAGCAAGAGAGTTAGGGAGCTTTTCAGATTGAAACATGGACGGCACCAAACTGCAAAGTCATGTGGTGTTATCTTAACCAATGCAGGCGGCCTAACTGGAGACTTTCAGGACGTCGAGAATAAACTGCTAAAGCCTGTTGTTGACTCATCTCAAATCACGCATCTTCTGAATTTTGGAAATGCATTTTATATTTATATTTTTTAACTTTTGATTTACAGCTTGATTCCACACCATATTTTTGGTAAAACTATGGAATTTTCAGCATGGATACTGGTAGCCCAAATTTTGCAGGCCGATCATAGATATCAGGTGTGCGTCGGCAGGGTATCGAACCTCGGACCATGCGCATAGTTGACGAGGGTCCTAACCACTGTGCCATCGACGAGTCTTCACACAATAATCCTCTCCTCATACATCCCCGATCTGATGATTTCTCAGGCTTTTCTAGTCCACTAACTGGAATCCTCAGTGGTCGAAGAGATGCTCTACGGTGTTCATTTCTTCTGATTTTGATTTCTCGAGATGTTTTTCCGATGCATATCGCATCACATTCCAAGTAAGCATTTTATTTTATAGACACAATTAGATCAAGAATCCCTAGGGATTTGACCTTTTACATGGACAAGGTTGCTTTAACAGTGTTAGTGTCTGGTGTTTTGAAGAGAACTCTAATGTCAAGCTTAGTGAGTACTGTTCTGATATCATCTGATATCTCTGTTCTATATGGAATGACAACTGTTGAGGTCCATGTTTTCGGAATACGTTTTCCAGCATACTTAATGTCAGTGTTGATTTTGTTATCTTTACCAAATGGTCAATTTAACATCGTGAAAATTCCCCCATGCTGAAGAAACATGATTAAGTTGTTATACATAAGCTGAAGAGATATTTAAAATTCTGGTTTAATTATACTACTTTGATAAGGCTATTAGCAGCAGCATTAAATAGCGAAACATCAGTAAAAACAGCAATATAATTTTGTTTTTCATTCATTCACTGGGAAATACAAAAAACCTCTATTATGAAATAATAGAGAGGATTTGTACCTCAAGTGGATCATTTGCAATTAATAGTGTTCTCTGAGCTGATTGGTTGAGTTGCGGAGATTTCGTCGTCCATCTTCTGGACAACATCCGCCTTCAGCGAAATATTTAGCATAAAGCGAAATGATTTAAATTTTCTTCATGAGTGGTGATAGAATTGCGTCTCCCGGTAACCATCTTTACATATGTAGTATTGACCATTTTCTATTGACTTGAATTTGAAACTTTCTCGTCACATGTGATTTACTTTTTATTAGTTGGTATATTTCGTCTATATTAACGTGTTTGTTAATTGCATATTCGTTTGAGTACCAGGCACTTTTGGTGTTTCCTCTGTCTAAGATTTCGACATTATCCTAATCAAACTGATTTCCATAATTGTCTGTATGTATTGATATGAAACAGAAGTACATATATCATGTCTTTTCATGGCTGATTTGTGTTCCTGGATTCTGATTCGAAGGGGATGCCCACTCTGGCCGATGTAATGGCCTGTTACAGCTCATACGATTTATTTTGTAAATGGTATTAATTTTATCTCCTTTTCTGTTGGATCTTTCGCTTTGCATAATATCGAATTAAGCGAATTGACTGGCTTGTGTGTTATATCTATATCAAACGGTTTCAGTATTCCATATGTTATTTCAAAGATATTTTTCATGTATGGTAGGATGAAGTTTCTTGTGTTCTTTGATGATGGTTCCTAGTTGGTGTTGTGATTCGATTTTAAACACTTTTTGGTGAAATTTTGTGGATAATTATTCTTTTGAAGACCGTTGGTAGGTATTTTTCTTCCATTCTTTTCATCTCTGGAGTGCTTCAGTGTGTTTGAATTCTTTTAAACAATGTCTGCACACAGTTTCTTTTGTGAGGGAGTAATTGGATTATTGCTAGTATAGTTGAGTATTTGGTCTGTGTCTGCGCGTTGATTTTCTATATACTTGTGTTTCTAAATTTCCTGTGTTGGTTCTCCTGATTAAGACATCTAAAAATGGGATTTTCTTATCTAATTCTTCTTCTCTCGTGGTGAATTTGATGTCTTCAAATATGTTGTTTATTAACTTATGGGTATATTCTAAATCATTTCTTTTAATTATTATAAATGTATCATCAATGTGACATACCCAGGTTTTCGGTTAAATTATAGATAGAGCTATTAATTCCAATCTTTGCAAACCTTTATCATACTGACTATTCATATCAGTTAAACATTTTAAAGACTTTTTCTTTATTTGGCAAAGTCTGTTGGTAACAATTAACCATCTGTGAACAATCTGATTGCTTCAGTTAAATAGAAAGGAGTAGACGTCTCTACTGTGTTTGGAAAGACTCACGTATATACATATACGTTAGTGCGAAGTTTTATGTAAGCATATATATATTTATATATGTAAGTATATATATGTAATTTAATGCATGAATGGAACTGGTCATCAGTCATACTGTATGTGCAAACACAGTCGACTTTCCATCCACATCACTTACCGAATAAACAGGCGGAGATATTGTCAAGTGTTCCTTTTGACAATGATGGAACATAGTTGAATAACTTTACACTTTCATACTTCTGATCACGATAACTAGAAAAAGTATTTAGAATAAAAAAAGCATTTGTTACCAAAGTTATAATAATAATAATAACTAGTGATATTATGTATTGGGAAAACGCCGAAATCACGAACATCACGAACAAACATCAAGTTACAGAATCACTGGAAATCCGGTAGCATTGAACAGCTATTTTTCTTTTTTTTTTGGGAGTCTTCAAAACAGGACATCTACAAATCTTCTAGGGATAGAAGCCCACACATGCAGATCGAGTAAACATAACTAGATTAGAAATGAAACTGTATATCATCGGTCTAAGTTGCTGAGTTCCAACCGCTAGGTCACTGCTTTGAACCCCGTTCTACCTACTAAGAATTGAGTAGTTATGAGGCTTCACTTGTATCTCCTCTCTTTTTCGAAATTTTGTTAAGTGGCCACGCGTTCATACTCTGTGTCTGACATATCATATTCACTTCCTTCAGACGGCGGCGGTATTAATAACAAAAGCGAAAAGGTGAATGCGGATATCTGGCAGTTACAACACGACTGGTGGACACGTAGGTCTACCTAGAGGAGAGCCGCAGAATCTTGAGTCTAAACCTATGGTGTACATGGGCCCTAGTATCCTACAGGAACGAATAGTGTATGCACCCGCTTTGGTCACCATCAACCATAGGAAAGTAGCTCCTTATGCTGTCCCACTGCGATGTGGAGGGAATCTCCCCTTAAGACAACCACTTATTTCAATTCTGGTGTCTGAAGAGTGTCTCAGCTTTTTCACAAGCATATATTGGTGAAAAATACTGTGCTTCTAGAGTGAGTGAGCTGAAATTACCACTTAGACTAGGCTTAATCTCCTTCATCTGCTTGTTCGGCGTCCTTTCAACTACAGACAGCATCGACGAGAATGTCAAAGCTAGCCAGGATCCGCACAACAAGACAGATCTTCATTATTCTGGAATCATTATCAATTAACCTTAGAATTCTTGGAAGGTATTCCTAGATAAGTTGTAATCTGTGGTTAATTTAAGAGTCGCTTGGATTGATCAGTCCAGAGCTTCCTTTACGATTTGAAGAACAGAATACTAAGGAGTATTAAAATAAAGTGAAGCAGGTTTCCACTACTTCTCAACTTCCTTTCATTCGCTATCCATTATAAATCTCTTGGTGACAGAGATACTTTTGGTTTCAAATTAAGTTACGAATTGACATCGGCTAAAAAACACCATTGAATCCCAGGGAGTATTGAACAGGTATCTAGATCTACTTCAGGGATCAGAACCCGGTGAACATTCAACCACTATAACAGAATCCATCAATCCAAACTTCTGCCAATTTACAATATGTAGCGCCACCATCAAACTCGTCTACTTTACTAGCTCGCTAGTTTTCTGGCCGGTCTCAAACCCGGGAAAAAGGGGGGAGGTTGGACACCATACCCCGGAAAATCAATCAAACTGTCCTAGAAATTTCAGTGTTTAGAAGAAATATTTAAAAAATATTTTTTGCTGGAATCGGACTCGGGTTGGTGAAAGCATTCGGGAAGTCAGTCAGTCAGCCAGTGTTTCTTCTTTCGATGAAAGTAAAAATAAGAATGGTAACGTGGAATGTTCGTACAGTTGTATGAAGCTAAGAAGTCCATCCAGGTTAACAAAGAAATAAGAAAATACGGCATGGAAGTGCAAGGAATATCATGAGTGAGCATCTCTCTTCACATTTGACTCAGTAGATGCCAGTGCTCGCAACTTCTCACTAGAATTCTAGGACGTTCATCCCATAGTCACTCACCAATGAGTATCAGTGTTAGTGTGTAGAGAATTGATCTATTTCAAACTACATCAATCTTTGTGAGATCAGTTGATGTATTATGAATACTTGCATCTATGTATGATATAGGAGATCACGCTTATGAAACTAGGTAACATCAGAAAACTTGTTTTGAAATATATATACATATATATGTATATAAAATAATGAGGTTTCACATGTCTTGAGAACATGTTGCTCTATTTTTTTTACCAATGAAACTATTCTCATATCACTCCAAGTTTTGTTTCCCTTAGATAAAAGTACATCACGAAAAGTACTCTTAACTAATAAAAGATTAAAGTTTTGGTGTTTCAATATGAAATATACTCATCATGTATATTATTCATATAACTCAATAGCTCATTAGTCTAGTGGATTACAATTCAGCGTTTGAAAACACCACTGACTGCCTTGAATCTCGGTGGGAACACCCCTACACACTGGGATACTGCCTGGTACACCCATTTGGTAACTCTAGAATGGGATGAAACGCGCAACCTCGATTCTACTGCCATCCACTACCAACCTTAGACCAAGTTAAACTTTAAGCACCACTAACCTTTGCCAATGGAGTGTGACTACTGCAAAAATGACCTTGAAACGCTTACTGAGCAAGTTAGTGAAATCTGGCGAATAATAATGTCACCATCAATAAAATATGCTCATCGAAGTGTAGTGCTTTTAAATCGGATATCTGGCACATTTCAACTTAGTTTCGGGGGAGACTAAGTTACGGTTTAAGCCAAGGACAAGTTAGAGTAAGGTTAACCTAATGAAGGCGATATCAGGGTTAGTTCGAGTTAGATGAAAGTTAGTTCAGGGATATTTTCATGTTAGGGTTAGGTTCAGGAAAGACTAGGGTTATTTCATACATTTGGCACCCTTGATAAATTTCATTAAAGAAAGAAAGACCAGATTTTGCAGTATAAAATGACATCATTCTATTTCACAGGTTCTCATCAGCTGTGTCAGCTGTCTTCTCTCAATGCCTTTTGCTTCTTTTTTCATAGTGTGATAGTATATAAATTGATGATGCGTTCACCTTATAACGTTTTCTCTATTACCTTTCAAACAATGAAGTATGAAATGTTATTATTTATAACTATTGTAATTTATGGTAGTTTGCAGGTGATGAGAATCTGTGAAATAGAATGATGGCATCATTTTATACAGCAAATTTCGTCTTCCTTTCTTTATCGAAAATTAGGGTTATTGTTAGGGTTAGAAGACATAAATAATTACACGTATAGAATGTGGTTAAATTACTCTGTTCATATAAGAATAAAACTTGTGCACTGTGGCAGAGTATAATCCCATCGCGGGATAAAATTTATTTTGATAAAGTCTCACAGTATTCTACAGTATTATTTACTGATGACGTTTTGAGCACAATTTATTGCTCAGTAAATATTACTGTCTTACACTGTTAGACTTTATCAAAATAAATTTTACCCACAATGGAATTATACTCTGTCGATACTCCTGTCTAAAACTGAGTGCTGTCTTCATCAAATGTCAGAGGAAGGTATCCATCTTTCCACGATCTTCCCATTTTTTCAATAAATAAATGTATTCCATACACAAAAGCGCCTCCTTCACATGATTGGTGCATTCGAGGTCATTCGCTGATTGGTAGTTAGTGGTACTTAAAGTTTAACTTTACCCAAGTATAAATTAACAATGGTAGTGCAGCGGCAGAATGCTCACCAAACACGCATACAGTCAGAAGCTCGATCCCTGACAGAAGCACTCTTAAACCTCGCCTAGCCAATAGTAATCCTGGTAAACAGAGAAGGTTGAGTGTGAGGCTAGCAGTTCCAGCCCGTAAAAATAAAACTACTGCAAATCTACTGCAAACTTCCAAGCTCAAGGCTGAAGTACTACGCTCCACTTCCATCGTTCAGCGCCTTCATGATAATCATCGTTACTATGTACTGAGGCTTTTGGTTCGAACAGAGAATATGCTAAACCTGTGTATGAGGTAGTTCCTCGGCAATCTACCTGGTCTCTGACTAATCAAGTCGTAAATCGACAATTCTCACTAACTACAAAACAGTTGTGCTCAAGGGTCCTTAACAGTAATATAAATGAATTGAATTTTTGATTTTCCCGTTGATTGATTGGACCGAAGTGCTCGGTCTCAGGTTGACATGTCGGCTTCTTGTGCAGATGCTTCGACGGGAAAATCAAAAATTCAATTCAATAATTAATATGACCCGTTGCACAAGAGGTGGCTCTCGTGGCCCAAGTGGTCTAGTGGATAACGCTTTGGCGTTTGAAACTATGGGTACTGGGTTCGAGCCTCAGTGGGAACATCATCACTCACTGAGAAATGCAGGTACATCCAGCTGACGAGTCCCAAATAGGACGAAATGCGCATCCTGGATTCCACTGCTAGCTACCATCCACCAATAGTAATATAAATGAATAAGAAAAGTGTCATATCTAAAGCTCAAATGAAATGACTGTTAAATATAACGCGATGAAGAATAACTAAAAGACAAGTTCATTTTCCCATGTTGAGTTGTTTGATTTGCAGGGAATCTAATGATTTAATCAGAAATGGCCACTGTAAACTGAAAAGTATCTAACAGCCAAAGGATTTCATCATGAGCTGATATCAGTTAGAGAACCAATGGAAAACTACCACAGAGTACTGGACAACTGTTTTGTCTGACTGCCTGCACCTACCCCCATGGTTCAACCCCAGGACCTGGTTGCCACTGGGACCTGATCTAATGACCGGCTCATGAATTCCACCTTCTGTCAATTCACGACACAGCGCGATCATTAGGCGGTGTCTTAGTCCAGCATTTGTCCTAACGACCGACCCCTGCTATGCCCTACTGGTTACAATTTCCCACTAGAATCCCTAGCTGAATAGGAGCAGTCGCTAGTGAGCACCTTAATGATATTCAAGTATTGGATTGTAGGGATTTGATTGATTGCTAACCAGTCTGTGCTCTCTCTCGTACAACCAAATACAAAAACTCAACGATACTCTATCTCGCCCGTTGGTGTTCTATGTGATAGACATATTGTGAGTGAGCGTGAGTCCTGCAACTCATTATGTAATTATTAAAATAAATGACCCTTTGATCTTCTCCTATTTGTCATCTAGTTACTAATATTATTATTATTAATTTATGCTTTTGATACATTTTTCGAATTTATTGTTACTGCTAATGTCAAAAGGTTGCTATTCACAATATTCAAGAGTTGGTTTGTAAGGATTAGATTTTTTTTACCAGTTTGACCACGGACTGATACCAGTCCTGGGTTCGAATCCCTGTGGTAGGTGCATACTGCTGATGATTCCCAAACTAGGACGCATGAAACAGCTGGCTGTCCAGTAAGTACTCCAGTATTGATTTTCATTGGTTCTCTAACTGATATCAATCCGTGGTCAAACTTGTAAAAAATTCACGAAATAATTGAGCGAAAAATATCCTTTTCGATAAATTCCTTTTCTGGCTCTACAATTGTATAATTATATGTTTATATACGTAGAATATTTTAGATTAGTACTCAATAACAATAGTAGTGCTTTTTAAATAATATGGATTTGTAATTAATAGTGTTCTCTGAGCTGGCTGGTTTAGGTGCGGAGCTTTTGTCGTCCTTCTGGACAACATCTTCAGCGCAATATTTGGCATAAAGTGAAACGATAAGATGAGATAAAATCAATACCATTTACAAAAAAAATTACATGCATGAACTGTAACAGGTATAACATCAGTCAAAGTGGGCGTCCCCTTCAAATCAGAATCCAGGAACACAAATCAGCCGTGAAAAGACATGATATATGTACTTCTGTTTCATATCAATGCATACAGACAATTATGGAAATCAGTTTGATTGGCATAATGTCGAAATCTTAGACAGAGGAAACACCAAAAGTGCCTGGTACTCAAACGAATATGCAATTAACAGACACGTTAATATAGACGAAATATACCAACTAATAAAAAGTAAATCACATGTGACGAGAAAGTTTCAAATCCAAGTCAACAGAAAATGATCAATACTTCATATGTAAAGATGGTTACCGGGAGACGCAATTATGTCACTCATGAAGAAATTTAAATCATTTCACTTTATGCTAAATATTGCGCTGAAGGCGGATGTTGTCCAGAAGATGCACGATGAAAGCTCCACAACTCAACCAATCAGCTCAGAGAACACTATTAATTGCAAATGATCCACCTGAGGTACAAATCTTTTCTATCATATCGATTTGTAAAGTATGATCAATGCAATTACAGTTCATTAAAAATGTTTAAATTATAATAATAATAATAAAGATATAGTAGCAAATAGAATATCAACTAAGATTAGGAAAATTCCACAAACATTCAGGATCATTCAAACCTAGATGGCCAAGGTAATGATAATGTCAGAACTAACAATTTTGTTCAAATATTTCCATATAGTGTTTATTTTTGTTGTCGGGTAAATTAGATGCAACATTGTATGAAATGCTAAGAATTTCATGCGGTATTAGAAGTACTGACTGGGAATTGGGCGAATCATTATTATTATTATTTTAATTATTAAAGCTCCTGCAACCGAACACACCTACCAATTCCCTACGAACTAACGCTTGAAAATCAATCTCGTGCCCACTAGTGATTGACTGTGGGACGAACACGACTGAAATCCTAGTGAAAAGTCGTAGCAAGTGGGGTGTGGGTGTGTGTGTGTGTGGCTGGTAGTAGAGCCATAAAATCAAGAATTTACAGGCCACTGGATTGAACCATAGTGGCTGAATATTCAGCAATCTCACCTCGTCACCCGAAGTTTCTATGTTTAATCCCCAGTGGAGTGATGAGTGAGTATTACTGAAGAGTCCAAGAGTAGGACGAAACGCCTAACCAATACTTCCCGGTTTTCAGGGGCTCTTTAACTGATATCAGTCCATAATCAAATTTAAAATAAACTAAGTTCTTACAACTGAACACTTAGGACACAAACAAAAAATCTTTGTAAGGGTACATTGGTGATGAAGATTCCTGGCCAGCAACAACAGTAACAACAACGGACAACGATCAGCCAGCATAAATGGAAGGAACCTGAAAGAAACAACCTCCTTTACCTCCTACCTACCTACTTGGGAAGCATCGTTTCAACTACAGGCGGACGGAACTGACGAGGACATCAAAGCAAGGATCAGGAAGATAAGACAAACTTTCATTACTCTCACCAAGTTTGTGTGGAGGCCAACAGCACTCAGAATCAAAAATAACATCCGGATTTTCAACTCCAATCTGAAGTCAGTCATTGCTACCCACTATACGGATCAGAGACTTGGTGCGTCATGAAGAGCACTTCAAACAAACTACAGACCTTCATTAACAGTTGTCTTTGCTCAATACTCAAGATCAGATGGCCGGCTAGAGAAGATCAGCAACAGGGATCTCTTAGGGCGGACCAACTCAGCAGAAACCGATTGTGAAACAAATAAGCAGACAGAAATGGAGTTAGGTGGATTGGCCATACTCTGAAGAAAACAAAACATCAAGTGACATCATCAGACAAGCCATCGGTCGAGTGGAACCCGGCCGAAAGGGAAGCGGAGAGTTGATCGTCAGTGCAAGGGTGACTTGGAGGAGGTCATGTGAAGAGGAGATGAAAACATATGGGCAGACTTGGAGCCACGTGAAAACTCTAGTAGAAAACCGACCGCAATGGAGACGCGCGGCTGAAGCCTTATGTTCCTCTAGGAATTAAAGGAAACAATAATGATAAGGGTACATTAACAGTTTTATCCCAACGCTAACTCACCTAGTTTTCCATCTTCTCCACATATATTGAGGATCATAAATAACTTCAATGAGATCAATAGTCAGTTCAAGTAATTCTGAAAATTTTATATCAAGTTGTTGAGCATTACAAGCCTATAAAATTTAATTTTGTAAAAATCATAATTGCTAAAATTACCAATCTCAGGAGATTCGGTACAGTTTGATGTATAGTTTCTCCGTCAGTTATCAGCTGTCGAATATCTTCATTTCTATTGAAGTAAATTAAGAGATAATGTCAAGCAGATATTCATTCAGCTTACCTTCCGAATAGACATAATAATTTCAGCATACACAATAGACTATCGAATGTTGCCGATTTTCGTCCATCGAAGGTTTCATCAGTAATTTTACTGGTTTTACCAGAACTAAGTTCAAATGAATCACAGTTTCTACAGAATACATTCAAGAGGTATTCAACACAACCACTGGGTAATTCATGTAGTTTGAGGAAATTTTTAGAAAGTCTGAAAAGAAAAAAAATACAAACAGAAGAAAACGAATAAAATGGAATTTAATTTTAAAAAAGACTATTGCAGGGGAGAAAATTTTCTTTTCGACGAAGTCACCGTCAACTAGGAGGCTGTACATTCGTGTATTTCATATAATAAATGGGTGGAAAACTTCCAGAATAATTTCTGGTCAAAAGTCAGATTGATAAAATTACAATTAGGAATTAAAATGCCATAATAAACAGGAGGGGGGGGCAAACGGATAAAACTCAAACAAATTGGCATCCTAATTACTGAGAAGATTGACATATTATTGTGCAATTGTGGGTTAGAAGTGTAGAAATAATAACAATAGACAGGATACAAAATCTAGTGGGATCATAGCTAATGTGACGAATAATTGTTTATGCAATCAGGGATTAAATATGTAGAAATAATACAATTTTCAAGTATTGGTTTTGTAGGGATTTTGTTTGATTGCATGGAGGATTTAATCATGAGCTGACATCAGTTAGAGAACCACTGGAAAACCAGCTGGGAGTACTGGACAGCTGTTTCGTCCTAGTTTGGGACTCTTCATCAGTACGCAACCACCGGGATTTGAACCCAGGACCTTCTGGTTACAAGGCGAGCTCGTAGACCATTGAGCCACTGGGACCCGTAGGGTACAGCAGGTTGAAGATGAGGCAGTAACTCATCAAAGAAGACATTACGAAGTGGTCGCGCTATGTCGTGAATTCGCAGAAGTTAGAATTCAAGGACCATTGGATCGGGTCCCAGTGGCTCAATGGTCTACGAGCTCGCCTTGTAACCAGAAGGTCCTGGGTTCGAATCCCGGTGGGTGCGTACTGCTGAGGAGTCCCAAACTAGGACGAAACGGCTGTCCAGTACTCCCAGGTTTTCCAGTGGTTCTCTAACTGATGTCAGCCCATGATGAAATCGTCCATGCAATCAAATAATACAATGACAAAGTAGACAGGAAGTTCGGATATGAAAATAGGGTAGTGTAAATAGTGGGGAGATTAAGAAAAACTTAAAAATAACGTGAATAAACAGGAAGTTTGGATAAGAAAGGCAATGAATGGGATAGTCACTATTAAAAGAATTACCTGTTTATGATGGCCATCAGAGGGACAAGGGTTGAATGTATTTCTTTTGGATACATAGCGTGTGTTTGAGCTTTTGGATGGCTAATGCCTCGGCTATGCCCAGATGTCTTAATTTTACTCCCTAATTGTACAAAGTGCGAATGTTCTCAGTAATTATGATGCTAATTTATTTGAGTTCTAACCGTTTATTTTTAACCGTTTTTAACTGCTTATTATGGCATTTTAATTCCGAATTGTAATTTTATTAATTTAACCCTTGACCGGAAAATATACTGGAACTTTCCCACCCATTTATGATAAAGAAATACACGAATGTACAGCCTAGTTGACGGTGATTTCGCCGAAAAGAAAATTTTTTTCGCCTTGACCGTCTTTTTAATAATTACTATGATCCAATGCCTATATTCCGGAATTTAATTCTAGGTGTTTCAATTATTGTTCAATGTTTCAACAGAATGATATCTACTAGACATGAAAAGATAAAGTCACCTGTGAATACATTTCAAAAGAATCTGCGAACACGGGGAAAAATATTAATGATTCCTCCCATTAATACTGGATTATTTTTCATTAGGCCGTCGATTTTCAACCAATGAATCAGGGGTCCCAGTTCTCATCCTACCTATTTCAACCTGTGCACACAGGTAGTACCAGCAGCTTGGTATGATGAAAATCTGTTTTAGTTAAATAAGTTATTTTCAAGTGTTGGTTCGCGGAAAATTGTTCGATATCAATTTAGGTCATGAAATGACATCAGGTGGAGAACTATTGTGAGCCAGGAGTTATTGGTGGCATGTTTGAAGTCTAGGCTACCAAAATACTTCATCATTGTATTGAATGTAATTTATGTTGTTCAGTTTGTTTTAATCTATTGAAACATGACTTCTAAAGGTGATTTTTATACTCTCACAACCTGATAATTCAGAAGTTCCTACTAAACTTGGGAAAAAAACAAAATAATGGGTGGTAAGGTATCCAAGTAGATGGAATAAGTGTTACTGAGACATAAAACTAACTACACATGATGTCTTCGGTTCTTTTTATTATTATTATTTCCTTGAGACAAGAAGATAGGGATATCCCGGACCAACGCGAAGGATCTAGAACACCTGGATTTCGCGCGTGGATGGTTTATGTTTGATGTCACTGTGACAAAATCGAAGACTTACAAGCAAAAATCAACAAACTGGTCAAAGAAGCCGCCGGTGAAGACAGGACTCCAAGTGAACATAGACAAGAGGGAGGTTATGAAAATAACCAACAACAACAACAGCAGCAGCAACATCCAGCGCCAATCACCCACCACAAACGGGAGGGATTTGGAACAGGTTACTTCATTCACTTATCTAGCACTGAGCATTGTCTCAACTACAGGTAGTTGGAACAGACGAGGATGTCAAATCGAGCGAGAATCGGGAAGGCGAGAAACACATTCATCAACCTGAAACAACCACTCTGGAAATCTTCATCACTCAGCATCAACAAGCAATTCAGTCGGGTTTTCACTACAAACGTCAAGTCAGTCAGTTCTTCTATACGGATCAGAAACTTGGAGGGCGAGTCACAAAGAATATTTCCTACAGCCTGTTGCAGACCTTTATCAACAACTAACTGTCTTCGCTGGCTCTATACTGGAGATTAGATGGCCGGGTCGGACAGAATCACCAACAAGAAACTCTGGCTGGGAACAAACAAAACAAGGACCAATCACCAACCAACAAATATACAGGAGAAAGTGAAGATGGATTGGACACTCGCTGGGGAGGCCGGTTGGTGACGTCGCGCGCGCGTCAGGCCATTACTCGAGTGGAACCAGGCCGAAAACGAAGCGGCGAGTGGGACGTCAGTGCCAGGGTGATATGGAGGAGATCGTGTGAAGAGGAGTTGAAAGAGTATGGACTAACATGGATGCAGGTGAAAAGTACAGCAGAAGGAAGACAGAAGCAAGTGGAGACGTGCAGATGGAGCCCTATATTCCACTAGGAACCGAAGAGAACAATAATAATGTCATTGTGTGTCAAATTGTACTCTTACACCATTTTTAGATTGACTTTCAACCAAAATATTGTGCGTTTCCCGACGGAGGTAAAGAAGAAATATCAAAACGGATCAGGTTTTCGCTTCAGGTCAGACCGCGATGTATCAGAATTTCACTGATGGGTGGTGACTAGCAGTGGAATCCAGGATGTGTACTTCGTCCTATATTCAACTCGTCATCTGGATGTACCTGCATTTCTCTGTCACTGAGTGATGATCTTCCCCCGAGGCTCGAGCCCAGTGCCCATAGTTTCAAACGCCAAAGCGTTATCCACTAGACCGCATGGGCTGCGAGAGCCAGCCACCTTTTGTTCAACGGATCATATTAATTATTTAAATGCATTTTAGTTTTTCCAGTCGATTGACTGAACCGAAGTGCTCTGTCTCAGGTTGACATGTCTATCGGCTTCTTGTGCAGATGCTTCCACGATGTCTGGGCATTTAATTAGAATTTAACTGGTGGATGGTGACTAGCAGTAGAATCCAGGATGTGCATTTCGTCATATTTGGGATTCTAATTAAATGCCCAGATATCGTCGAAGCATCCGCATAAGAAGCCGACGTGTCAACATCAGACCGAGCACTTCGGGCCAATCAATTGACAGGAAAATCTAAAATTCAATTAAAGCAGCGTATTATATGCTTTATTGTCAGTTATTATTTTACCAGTTTGGAAGTCTTCTGCACTCCGTTTTAGCATACACAACAAGATTCGGAAATTCAACATAAATGTGAAGTCAATCAGTCAGGTAGTTCTTCTATACGGGATAGAAACATGTACTGCATGTCATGAAAAACACTTCCAACATGAAACTGAAGACTTATTAAAAGCTGCCCCCTTCTCCAGCTTCATACTGAAGATTAAATGGCCAGCTGGCTGTGTGGAATGAATTAGCAACAAGAAATTTTGCAGTGGGACAAATAAACAAAGAGTCGATTGCTCAAAAAATATGTAGGAGAAATTGGAGATGGATAGCGCATAAGTTGAATAGGCCGTCGAATGACATCATGCTTAATGCAGGCCATCACTCGAGTGGAATCCCAGCGGGAAGAGACGAGTGGGTAGTCACTTAGAAGATGACACAGAGGCGATCGCGTGAAGAAGAGATAAGAGAGTTTGGTCATTATTTATTTTTATTTTATTTTTGATTTACAGCTTGATTCCACACTGTATTTCCGGTACAAGAATGGAATTTTCAGCATGGATATCGGCAGCCCAAATTTTGCGGGCCGACCATAGATATCAGATGTGCGTCGGTGCGGGCTCGAACCCCGGACCATGTGCATGGTCGGCGAGAGTCCTAACCACTTTGCCACCGACGCGCAGATGAAGACGATGGCAGAAATTAGAAGAAAGTGGCTATATGCTATTGAAGCCCTATGTTCCACTACTTTACTTGAAGATCCGCGGAAAACATTCCGCACATTATATAAAAACGCTTCGGAATAAAGGTATTATTGTTTTTATTATTGGACAGCTATTTCGTTTTAGGCGGGATGCCCAATAAGATCAACATAAGTGCATTTTGTCAAAGAGTCTAAAACCAGAACGACACAGCTGTCCAGTACTCCCTGGTTGTCAAAGATCCTCGAAATAATATCAGTTCATGATCTAAGTTGACAACAGAATTCTAATGAACTGATGTTGCCCGAAATAGTGTCAGCAACTGGCTTTCAAGTTTTGTGTTGAATTTCCACCTACTATCATAAAAAGCATAAACGGTGTAAATTTTTGAGATAATAAATAATTTGACTGAACAACAATAACTAGTGTGATGTGTCTAGTCCTTTCTTTGGTGCAGACTGAATACTATCAGTCACATTTGCAATGTGGCCACTATGCCACAGGATGGCTCGTCATAACGATGCACTTTGAATTGTTGGTATTAGATGATTGGAGGCAATCGATAGGAAGCATTGGACCTAGACTTTGTGTTAGTTGGCACGCACTAATCAGCAAGACCTATCTGCGGTCATGAAGGAACTGATATCCCTTCTGAGATTCGAACCCATGTCACTCAGTGACTGCTGCAGTCAGAGACGTTACCACTAATCTATTCGAGCTGGTGATCGACCCCTGTAGGAACGTAGTGGATACCTTGAATGGACACTAGATCGAAACCTAGGTCCAAGGCTTCCTGCAGACTGACTTCAACCATCTAATATCATCAAATCAATGTTCAAACCTGACTGGTATGATTCAGTCTGCAGCATAGAAAGGACTAGACACTTCACACTAGTTACTAGTTTCCAGTCGAACTATCCACTACAGTCCCACAGGAGGTCAATCGCGAGCTCGAATAACACAGTGGTAACGTCTCTGGATGATGCGGGTTCAAACATCAAACTTGAGGGACATGAGTTCCTTCAAGCTGTTTGTAGATACGCCTTCCTGACTCGTGAACATCAACAAGCACGAAACCTAATTGGTGCAAGGCTTCCTGTGGCCGATTGCCTGCAACCATCTAATGTCATTATACTAAATAATTACATAAAAGTGAAATCATTGCATAACTTATACTTTAAAGAGCTCTAATAAATTTATGCTTAAATATGTCTTCTAACTGATCAACTGATCTCAAACGCAGCCCTACAAACTAAGTATTCGATACTTTGAAAATTAAAGTTTTCCAATGAAAAATAGTTAAATAGGTTTTGATTTCAAGCACTGACCATCTGTCTGAATACTAAAAAATGATTTGTCAATGATGAAACAAACTCCTGATGATAATAATTCTTTCAATTTCAATCCTATTCACAAACTAATATCAGGACGAGAAGCAATCCAGCAATCGAGTTAAAGTATCACAGCCTAGGAGTCTACACATTCCAATGACCTTGAATGCATCATAATCATCGGAAAACCAGATGTTCCACAAGGAATATAAAGAATAATATATTCACTCATCATGATAAGTAGTCACTAATAATAATCTAAACTATTTCTTAAATATGGTATAAAGACAACAGCACTTAAGAGTTATAGTCAATGAAAGGTAAAATTGATTTAACCAATAAAATTGTATTTTTCATTTATACACATTGATCGATTTAAACAAAATAGAGAGGGCAATTCAAAATTAATGTCTACTTTGTACAGAATAGTTTCTTTTCTTTTCCAATAAGAATTATTTTAATTCATAAATTAAGCTTTGATAATTTTATATTTTTTACTTTTATGGTTTTTTTTTACTAGTTAGAAGACAAAAGATGTAATTTTTTTATCGTATTCACATTGTAGAAGTTGAAAATATGAGCAATTTGAGTGTGACTCAATAAGTGAATAATAATGCCGTTAAAAATCAGCACTATGAAACGTGGATTCAATTTTCTGAGGTGAAATCACTCCTATCTAGATTGCTGATATTGTTTTACTGGTGAGTGCCAACCAGAATGAAGTCTAGGTATAGAAATTTGTGATTATTTCCTACAACTATCTAATGTCAAGTGTATCGACAGCTCAACAGCAAAATGTTTGCCATCACTCCCTCGTAACCATTACTTTGGATCCGTAAAGCCAAAAAAATAAAACCGAAGCTCTATTTTCATTGTTCCATGCAAGAATTTCTAGGCACAAAGACCTGCCTTGAGCACTAAAATTTGTTCAATGTAAAGATACCATCCTCTCCCAGCATCCGGTTAAAGGCATCCAGAAGTATGTTAACCAATAGCGTGTAAGACAAGCTCACCTATCTCTGTCGGCACCCGTTTACACAGATACTGCTGTAAAGCTGCTTAGTCACTACGCCAAACTGAACACAAGTTCTGATCGTAACCAAAAATCGTGAACAGGCAATGGCTCGCGACCGCACAACCCAAGTTCAACTACGAGCTTTCTAACTGAAGCAACTTTAATATACGCTTTTGAACCTGGAGTTACTGCGGCTGCTTGTCCTCGTTAAAAGACCTAGATTGTACACATTCGAATGTTGAAGCTTCAGTTTAGTCCCGTATTCGTATTTTCTGTCACTATCTACCCGTGTTTGGATTAGGTGATTTTCGCGCCTGCTGCCGTACTCGGATGTGATAGCCATTCCTCAGGCTGACTCGCCAGAATCGAATCTTGATTCCCCTTTACCCGTTATTATCATGGTAGGCAGATTACCTACCAACAGACTGATAGGGCAGATATTTGAAAGATCTTTCGCCGACTCAAGGCCGGCTGCGACCATCACAGTTATCCAGAGTCATCACAGGGTTCAACGAAGACAGCGGAAACTGTCTCTGGTTGGTTCTGTTCTAATAAATCCACCCGTCCCAAATTCCCAGCCAACACCATCCTAAACCTCATCTAGCTCATCAGCTGGGAGGGAGTATGTCAGAAAACTGTGAGTCGGTAGTTTATTGGTACAATATCTACCAACCAAGCATATCGTCAGAGGTTCAATTGCCGGCCAACACACTCCTAAACCTCGTTAAGCCGGTAATAAGACTGGTAAAGAAAGACGTTTTGACGTGAAGCTGAAAACTCCAGTTAGCTGATTAGGACTCGTGAAATAGAATGATGATGTCATTTTACACTGGAAATCTGGTCTTTCTTTCTCTATCAAAACTTATCAAGGGAACCAAATGTATGAAAGCAATATCTTTGATTTTCCTGTAAATGCATTAATTGATAAGTTTACCTAGAAAATTCAAATAGTATAGTACATTTATATATGTATACTGTATGCATAATGCTGGACCTCTTGAACACATTTCAGTTATGTAATTTATAATTAAAACCCCATAAAATAACCTCGGGTTTTACACTGTTTTATTGACCAACCGAATTTAAAATTGTATCTTAAAAGCAAGATAAATGAACCCAATAAGTGACAAGATAATTGTAACGGCAGGTCACGGTAGTATTTGGTAGCAGAATTGTTTATGATGTAAATTTCTGTAAAAATTTTTAAAACTATATATCGAAATTTAATTGGTGGGTGGTGACTAGCAGTGGAATCCAGGATAATGCGCATTTCGACTTATTTGGGACTCGTCGCCTACTAGATGTGCCTGCATTCCCCAGTGAGTGATGTTGTTCCCACCGAGGCTCGAACCCAGTGTCCATAGTTTCGAACTTCAAAGCGTTATCCACCAAACCACTTGGGCCACAAGAGCCACCTCTTGTGCAACGGGTCATGAGTCTTTGGAGTTTGAAACTATCGGCACTGGGTTGGAGCCTCGGTGGGAACATCATCACTCACTGGGATATGCAGGCACATCCATATGACGAGTCGAAAATGGGACGAAATGCGCGTTATCCTGGATTCTACTGCTAGTCACGATCCACCAATTAAATTCTAACTACATGCCCAGACATCATCGAAGCATCTGCACAAGAAGCTGATAGACATGTCAACCTGAGACCAAGCACTTCGGTCCAATCAATCGACGGGAAAATCTAGAATTCATTTAAACTATATATCGAAATCTTCATTTTGTACGTGTTCTTCGGATTCTGCTTCTTTTGTCTTTCTTTCATGTTTTCTATATTGCTTCAAAAGAATCCCTTGTTTGTCCTCTTCGTCAACTGGTTCATCGTTCTGCTACTCGCTATTCTTGTGGATGGAATACATCGCGCATATTATTATTAATAATCTGTTGAGTTCTGAATAGGAGATGAGGTTTCAACGGTACATAGTCAATTCTATGAAACTGGCCCTATCTACGACTGCCTGTAACCTCTCACTTTATGTTCCTAAGATCTCAGTGTCATCTTCGGATCCACACCCAACTCGTCGTTTCCCGCTCGGATTCTACTCGAGACCCTGGCGCGTAATATCACCCAGAGGTCTTCTCAGCATGTGTTCAATACATCTCCACTTTTCCCGAATATATTTAGTCGGTGATAGAGTTTTGGTTGACTCCTTGCCCAGATTCCTTTTTGTTAATCCTTCCTGGTCATCTGATCTTCATTATGAACCGAAAGTGGACGCTTTTGATGAAATTTTGCAGCCTGTGGGAAATGCTTTTGGTAACAACACCGAATCTTTGACCCATAGAGAAGAAATGACTGACTTAACATTGGTGTTGAAAATCCAGATCCTCTATCTTATACTGAATACGGCAGATCATCACATTGATTTCAGTGTGGTAAAAATCTATCTTGTTTTTTCGGATCCTGACTGGCATTGATATCCCCATCCCTGCTGCAGCCTGTAGTTGAAACGATGCTGCACAAATCAGTGGAAGAGAAGACCGCCTTTAAATACTTCCAGTTGACAGTGATTGATGAGTGCTGTTGTGGGTTGGGTGCCTTCATCACTTCTGTCTTCTCTGTGTCCATACATGACTATTATTATTTCCTTTATTTCCTAGAGGAAGGAACATAAGGCTTCAGCTGCACGTCTCCATTGCGTTCCGTTCTCTGCTAAAGTTTTCACCTGGCTCCACGTCTGCCCACATGCTTTCATCTCCTCTTCATATAACCTCCTCCAAGTCACCCTTGAGCGAATAACTCGCCAATTCCCTTTCGGGTTCCACTCAAGGGCTTGTGATGTCACTTGATGGTTTCCTCAGAGTATGGTCAATCCACCTTCATTTCTTCCTGCATATTTGTTGCACAATTGGTTCCTGGTTTGTTGGTTGGTTAGTTCCCAGAGATCGTTATTGCTGATCATTTCTGGCCTACAATCTGATGTTGAGTATTGAGCGAAGACAGCTGTTACTGAAGGTCTGTAGTTTGTTTGAGGTGCTCTTTATGACGCGCCAAGTCTCTGATCCGTATAGTAGCAGTGACTTCACACTGGAGTTGAAAATCTTGATCTTATTTTGGATGCTGAGTGCTGTTGACCTCCACACAGACTTGAGAGTCATGAAAGCTTGCCTTGATTCCCTGATCCCTCCGCCTGTAGTTGAAACTATGCTTACCAGGACGGTAGGTAGGTAGGTAAAAAAAGTTATTTCTTTCGGATTCCTCCCATTTATGCTGATTGCCGTCTGTTGTTGTTGTTGCTGTTGGCCACCATCACCACCTCTGTTTTCTCCATGTTTACTTGGAGTCCTGTCTTTGATCCTTCTTCTGTAAACGTGTTGCTTTTCACTTGCATATCTTCCAGTTTGTGTGAAATCAGACATATATCATCGGCAAAGTCCAGATCCTCCAAGTTCTTCGTGAGAGTCATTTTATGCCTGTCTCCCCGCTGCCCATTTTCTGTCGCATTATCCAATCTACTGCAATCAGGAAGATCATTGGCGATAGTAGACAGCCTTGCCTCACTCCCGTCCTCACTTCGAAGGATTTCGTAAGTTTCCCGATGTGGATTACTTGGCATGCAGCATTGTCCATAACTGTTGGATGAGATGTATAGTTGTCAGTGGCAACCCGTATTAGCTAAGTAGTTGCCAAATCACCTCCCGATCGACGCTCTCTGTCGAAGGCCTTTTCAAAGTCGATGAAGTTGAGATAGAGGGGTGACTGGTCCATACATCATAGTGCCCGCTGATTCCTTTTAGTAAAGCTCGCTACATAATGACTCAAGTATTAACCATTATTAATTAGTCATCAGTAAGAACTCAGTTACTCGACACCAAGTTCTCATTTGCCAGGTTACGAAGTACCCTGGTTTTCTTAGGAGTGACAGTAATTCGTTACTCAGTCTGAATAAGCTAGAGAGAGGTTAGAACTCATTCCCAGAAAGTTGAACGCCTAAGACAATCAGCCACACCTCTATACTTAACATGAATAATTATGTATTTTTAAAATTTGGGCATTGTGATTGTATGTAATTTAATATTAATTTGTTTACTAGATGCACCACTGGCGCTGAAGCAGTATTATTTACTGGATGACAAAGTTTCGAGCAGTTTACTATTGAAGTAAATTGGTGTATGGTGGCTAGCAGTGGAATCCAGGGTAACGCGCGTTTCATCTTATTCAGGACTTGTCATCTTCATATGCCTGGATTCCCTAGTGAGTGATGGCGTTCCAACTGAGGCTCGAATCCAGCACCTCTAGTTTCAATCGCCAAAGAGTTATTCACAAGACCACTTAGGTCATGAGGGGCATCTCTTGTACAATGGGTATCAGTAATTTAGATTATTCAGTTTGGACTTTCCAGTTGATTGACTCGACCGAAGTCCTCGGCCTTAAGTTGACACACACATCCTGCTGGTTGCCACCCACCAATTTACTTCAAGTTAAATAATCAGACATCGTCGAAGCATCCACAGAAGAAGCCAATCGGTCAACGGGAAAGTTCAAATTGAATTAAATAACAATTTTGCTATTGTTCATAATCATATCATAAATTGTGACTATACAACTTTAAAACCTGTTTTTTATAGTTCTCTTTATCTCTTCGTATTTATTGTAAGGGTAGTTGAATTTTCCAGGAAATATGGAGGAAGTTTTAAAAATAAAATTACTAGTAGTAATAAGAAGAAGAAGAATAACGACATACATGACAAACACACATGCATAGAGCGATGACAACACGTCAGTGGTGCTTCCATACAAAGAAGGAACTTCAGAAACCCTACAGAGAACTCTTAACAATCCAGAAATAAAAGTGATACTCATAGGCACAAACTCAATTAGAAACAAGTATTGCCAGTTAAAGGAACCTGTGGAGCCCATTAAACAAAATAATTTAGTTTGTTGATGTCAGATGGTTGGAGGTAATCGGCCACAGGAAGTCCTGTCTGCGACTAGGTTTCGTGCTAGTTGATGCTCACGAGTCAGAAAGGCGTATCTACAACCAGATTGAAGGAACCCACATCCCTCATGTCTGAGATTCGAACCTGCATCACTCAGTGACTGGTGCAATCAGAGACGTTACGATCACTGAGCTAATCGGGCGCGCTATTGACCTCCTGTAGGACTGTATTGGATAATTTGGTTGGACACTAGTTCGTAATTAGTGTGATGTGTCTGACTGATAGAATTCAGTTTGCACCAAAGAAAGGACTAGACACATCACACTAGTTACTAGTGCCCGATGAAAGTATAATTTAGTTTATTCAGTACCCTGCTGCAGTGATTGTCAGGTCACATACATAGGTCAAAGTTGTAAAATCAGGTCAGTCAGACTAGCGTGGAGCACAAAAGCCTGACAAATTCTACATTAATGAACCCAAATAAGAAATCTGGAGAATAGCTTAGCCATAGCGGTACATGCCCACTGTCTTCGCTGTATACTGAAGATCAGATGGCAGGGCCGGAAAGAATCACCAACAAGAAACTACGGGAACAAACAAAACAAGAACAAATCGCCAACCAACATATATGCAGGAAAAAGTGGAGATGGATTGAACACTCGCTGAGTGAGGAGGCCGGTTGGTGACATCACGCGCGCGTCAGGCCATTGCTCAAGTGGAACCAGGCCGAGACGGAAGCGGCGAGTGGGACGTCAGTGCAAGAGTGACATGGAGGAGGTCGTGTGAAGAGGAGCTGAAAGAGTATGGAATAACATGGATGAAGGTGAAAAGTACAGCAGAATACAGGGTCAAGTGGAGACGTGCAGTTGAAGCCCTATGTTCCACTGGGAACCCAAGGGAACAATAATAATAATGGCGCTACATGCAATTACAACCATACTACAGGACTGGATAAGATGGTAGTCTTAAAATGTAATAGAAGCTTAAACACCTATCCACTCAAACATCTTGAAAAATTCCACTACCCCTACGACGAAGGGAAAGGGGTGTAGAGAACTACAGAACTCAAGTTTTGAAGTTGTGCAGTTACAATTGAAGGTAAATTTTGTCTGGAACATTGTCATCCAGTAAGCTGTAATGTTTTAATGTGTGATATATACTCAACAAATAAATTAATATGAATATTTATGAATATATAAGTTTTATAAACCTTCGTTTTCTAGCTTCATCTAAAGAATAAATTTAGTTTGAATTTCACCGCCATCAGCTAGAGGGCCATTCGAAAACCTAGAAGCACTGGACAGCTGATACTTTCAAGTTTTGGGCTCTTCATCAGCATGTACCCACCACCAGGGTTCGAAATCTCCTGGTTATAAAGTGAGCTAGCTCGTAGACCATTAAGCCTCTGATACCCGATCCAATGACATAGCGCGACCATTTCTCAATGTCTTCTTCGATGATATACTGCCTCATCTTCAACCTGCTGTACCCTACTGGTCACGGCTTCCCGCTAGAACCCTAGGCCCACTCCCTGAATGTGGCCAGTCGCTAGTAAGCATTAGATCGATTTTCAAGTATTGGTTTTCTGTAGCGATTTTGTCAGCTCATGATGAAATCCTCCAACCAATCAAACTAAATCCCTACAAAACCAATACTTGAAAATAATAAATAGTCACCGATTTTCCAAACATTTTTCAAAAATTGGCTTGTCGGGATTTCATTTGCTTCAATTTTGATCCCGAACTGACATCATCCCTTTCTTCCTAGTTCAGGAATCTTCATCGGTACGCATCCACCAGGGTCCCGACCCAGTACCTTTCGGTTACATGACAAGCTTCTCGTAGACCGCTTAGCCACTGGGACCCAACCCAATAACCAGCCCATGAATTTCAACTTCCACCATTTGATGACTTTCACCCGACTACTAGCCAGTATCTTCGGCAAAGAATCGTCTTCACGCTCCTCATGGTAGACGCAACTGGTTACACTGCTCTTCACTAAATCTCAAATGAAACTGCAACAAACTAACTCTCGGAGATTAATCTGATGCTCGCTAGTGACTGTCCTCAGGAGGAAGTTGCTGAGAGTCCTAGTGGAAGGTTCGGGGTTCGAACCCTGGTGGATGTGTACTGCTGAAGATTCTCCAGCTAGAGCAAAACAGCTATCTACCGCCGTCTTACTGCTTTTCAGTGGTCCTCTAAACGACGTCAGCTTTTGATCAAACTTGAAATGAATCCTCCAAAATGTTTGTCACACTATTTTGCATAAAACGCAGACTGCAATGTATCCATTTTAAGAATACAGTACATATATAACTCATATATATATGTATATGAGTTATTGTGTAAAGTTGAACTTTAGAAATTGACAAGAATGAGCAGTTGTTTTGCCTAGAGATTTTCATGTTTCCCGTTGTTTATTTTTCAAGGTGTGTCATGTTTCCTGTTAGATATGAAACTATGATAATCACTTCCGAATTCACAAACCTTACCAGTAGACTGTTCAGGCCACCAGTGTCCATTTGTGTTACCAGATGATGTATGCCTATAAGCGTGTTAGCTAGTGACTTAACCCTTAATAAATAATATCAAATTATCATACAGTGCACAATAATGTTGTATTACTTAGTTTAACTATCATATTGTTAACCTGATTGACACAGTTTGACCAACTAATTTAAAACTAGTCAGTTATAATGGTTTCAAGAAAGAGACGGAGAAACGCTGAAAATCAGGGAGAACAGGGTAGCCCTTTCATTCTTGTTTGAGGCACTCTCATCAGTGCATGGCTACGGCCTCATTAGGTGTCCAATCCAGGTTTATTGCTACCATAAATGATATCAGTTTGGAATGAAATTTAACTTCAAATCAATCGATTCCCTACAGATAGTACTTGGAAATTATACTAATTATCGTTGTGCAGCCAATTCACACATATATATGCATGATTTTACATTTAAAACTTCGGGACTTTCAGGGGTTTCCAAAAATAAAAACCACTCATCTTTACTATGACCTAAGCAGCAGGCTGCTTAAGAGGAGATAAGCTTGTGGCCAGTGTACCCTGGGTTACAAGTTTGTTGTGTTCTAAAGTGATATATTCAGCTATCGACCAAAAGATGTGTCCTCCACAGAAGTAGTCCACTCCTAACCCCCGTTTATGGTTGTAAGAAATGGACATTGAAAATGGAAGACATGAAAAGACTATCTATCTTCGAGCATAGGTTAGGCATAGATTATAAGGCAGGGAGGGAAAATCAATCGATAAGATTGTGAGCCTACATCGATTGAGATGGTTAGGATACGTGTTACGCATGTCTGGCCATCGCTTTTCTCCATGGGATATATTAGTTAACATAGGATAAGATTAGAAAAAAGAGTTAATGTTTGTCAAATTAAAATATGACAGTTAGTATGAAGCACGTAGGGAGGTGTAGACATCCTGACTAGGGTCCCCAAAATACTAAAAACCAATGAAAGCTGGAGACAATCGGCGATATGGATCAAAATTGTTGACAGTCATGCAGATGCATTCACTCTTTCTGATCTCCAGTATGCATTCAACCTTATTGTTTCTCTGCGCCACTATTCTTTCACCCCGATATCTCTGCTGTTTTTTATATTTCTTGTGGATCCCATTTCTCTCTCTCACTGTCTGTCTGTCTGTCAACTGGTGAACTTCTGTGCAGAGTTCTATGCTGAAACCATTCAGTCAGTGTGTCTAAATCCTTTAGACTATTTTTCATGACAGAATCCATGTATGAGCTGTTCAGATATTGTCGAAGGATAAAGCACTTACAGAGTCCACGCATGAACACACGTATAGTGGGATAGAAGGTACTCGTAAGGAATTAGACGTTATAACGATCATTAAACCACTTTCTGTCTATCATAAGTATATCTACAGTTAGTAATGACTGAGAAATAATTACTACAATTATACTTTAGATACTTTACAGTGAAATAAAGAAAGCATAGATACTGAGGCTTTTCGACTATTACGCTACATTTTGGTCATAAATAAAATCTCTTATTACTCTAAAATTTTATGCAAAGTGTTTGCGGAAATTATCACAATTATTAACCTTTCGAACACTGAATCCAAAAAATACAATCTTATTGACAGATAATACACATAACTCACTGTTTGGATTTGTGGAATTTTTAAACATAAACACATCTATAATTGTATATATTGTTGGATTTATATGTTCAAGTTGCTCCAAGTCAGTGAGTTTATGGTTAAGATATCATTTTAGTTAACTGTACTGAACTATATTGCATGTTGTCTTATTGTATAGTTGTCGTCGCTTTTTGCCCTTTTTTCTGTGAACTGTTTCCTTTGTTGATGTTGTTCTCATTGTTTGTCCGTTATTTTCTGATTTTGAGGGGAGCAACCCAAAAAGTTGCTTCTCTCTAAACTTTTACTTAATGTAATCATTCTTTTCTCAGGCGTGAGGCTAGCAACCCCACCCTGTAAACAAAATTGCTACAGAACTTCAGTATGATGAACCTCCTTGCACCAAAAGAAAAAGTCTGTGTAGGAACATGGAACGTCCGAACTATGTACGAGACTGGAAAGCTGCCCAGATCGCCAACGAGATGAAAAGATACGGAATACAAGTGCTGGGAATATGTGAGAGCAGATGGAATGGGAGTGGACTCACCAAATTGTCAACAGGTGAGTCAGTGATCTACTCCGGTCACCCAGAAGATAACCACACGCACACCGAGGGCGTGGCTATCATGATGTCACCAACGGCAACGAAAGCCCTGATACAATGGGAGGCGATTTCGTCCAGGATAATGACCGCCAGGTTCAACTCCAAAGGAAGGAAAGTGTCAATCATACAATGTTATGCACCCACAAACAACGCAGACCTCGAGAAGAAAGAAGAATTCTACAGGCAACTACAGGCAACAATGGACAATACTCCAGCTGGCGACATGAAAATACTAATGGGAGACATGAACGCCAAACTGGGACCAGACAATACGGGAAGGGAACTCATCATGGGTAGAGAAGCTCTAGGAGAAATGAATGAAAACGGAGAACTCTTCGCCGACTTCTGCGCCTTCAACGAACTGGTGATTGGTGGCAGTGTATACAAGCACAAAGATATCCACAAGGCTACATGGGTGTCACCAGACGGGCAAACCAAAAACCAAATCGACTTCATCTCAATCTCAAGGAAGTGGAGGCGCAGCCTACTGGACACAAAAGCAAGAAGAGGAGCAGACGTTGGCTCAGACCACTATCTCGTACAAGGGACAATCCAAATCAAATTAAAAGCTTTCAGGGAATCAGGAGCTGCAGATAGACCACAAGCCAAGTTCAACACTCAAAAGCTGAAGGACCAGGCTACAAAGGACATCTTCATTGCAAGCATAAAGGACAAAGCCGAGACACAAATCAACACTAGCGAAGAGGTCGGCGTTGAAAAGCACTGGAACAACTTGAAAACGGTGTGGAGCCAAACCTGCATAGAAATTCTAGGCAGAAAAAAGAGACAGGACAAACAGTGGCTCACTACGGACACTTGGAAACTAATAGAAGAGAGAAGGACAGTGAAGCAAAAGATTATCCAGTGCACTGACGAGCAACAAAAACAGGAGCTGAATGCAAGCTACAATACACTGAACAAAAGAGTGAAGAAAAGTGCCAGGGAAGACAAAAGAAAATATTATGAAACCATGGCAAACGAAGCAGAACAAGCTGCAGGCAAAGGAGACCTCGCCACACTCTACCAAACAACTAGGAACCTTTCGGGCAAACGTTCGACACAGATTAAGCCAATAAAGGACGACAATGGAAAGTCAATCACCAAAGAGGTGGAACAGAGAAAGCACTGGGTTGAACACTTCAAAAGACTTCTAAATCGTCCGCCACCTACAACACGTCCAGCAATACCAACAACGGAAGCAGAACTACCAGTGAACACTGACCCCCCGACGAAATCAGAAGTCCTGAATGCAATCAAGATGCTTAAAACTGGGAAAACACCGGGACCAGATGGAATCCCAGCAGAGGCTTTGAAAATAGACCCAGAGACAACAGCGGACTTGATGACACCACTACTGGAGAAGGTGTGGAAAGAGGGCAAAGTACCCGAGGATTGGAAGAACAGTTACTTATTCAAACTTCCAAAGAAAGGAGACTTAAGTCAATGTAAAAACTGGCGTGGAATTATGCTTCTGTCCATTCCAAGCAAGATACTAAGTCGCATCATCCTGGAGAGAATCAAACAAGCCCTAGATGAAAAACTTCGTCCGGAACAGGCTGGATTCAGGAGAAACAAATCATGTATTGATCAAATCGCCACTCTACGGATCATCATTGAACAAAGCTTGGAATGGCAGTCACCTCTCTATCTCAACTTCATCGACTTTGAAAAGGCCTTCGACAGCGTCGATCGAGAGGTCATTTGGAAACTACTTCGCTACTACGGGGTCCCATCGACAATTATACACCTCATCCAACAGTTATACGACAATGCTGCATGCCAAGTAATCCACAACGGGAAACTTACGGAAGCCTTCGAAGTGAGGACGGGAGTGAGGCAAGGCTGTCTACTATCACCAATGATCTTCCTGATTGCAATTGATTGGATAATGCGACAGACAACGGCAACCAACGAGGGAACAGGCATAAAATGGACTGACACAAAAGACTTGGAGGATCTGGATTTCGCCGATGATATATGTCTGATTTCCCATAAACTGGAAGATATGCAAGTGAAAAGTAACAAGTTGGCAGAAGAAGCATCAAAGATAGGACTTCACGTGAACATAGATAAAACAGAGATGATGAAGATTCCTAGCCAACATCAACAGCAAACAACAGACCACAATAAGCATAAATGGGAAGAACCTGAAAGAAACAACCTCCTTCACCTACCTGGGAAGCATCGTCTCAACTACAGGCGGAACTGACGAGGACATCAAAGCCAGAATCGGAAAAGCAAGACAAGCTTTCATTACTCTCAAATCTGTGTGGAGGTCAACAGCAATCAGCATCAAAAATAAGATCCGGATTTTCAACTCCAATGTGAAGTCAGTGCTACTATACGGATCAGAGACTTGGCGAGTCATAAAGAGCATCTCAAACAAACTTCAAACCTTCATTAACAACTGTCTCCGCTCAATACTCAAGATCAGATGGCCAGAAAAGATCAGCAACAGGGATCTCTGGGAGCGAACCAATCAGGAACCGATTGTGAAACAAATAGGCAGAAAGAAATGGAGATGGATTGGCCATACGCTGAGGAAACCATCAAGTGACATCACTAGACAAGCCCTCGAGTGGAACCCGAAAGGGAGGCGGCGAGTTGGTCGTCCAAGGGTGACTTGGAGGAGGTCATGCGAGGAGGAGATGAAAGCATGTGGACAGACCTGGAGCAGGGTGAAAAAGTTGTCAGAAAACCGAAGTCAATGGAGGTGCGCAGCTGAAGCCCTATGTTCCTCTAGGAACTAAAGGATACGATAATAATAATATAATAATAAAGAAAGCATAAATCATTCAAAGTATAAAACATCGTCAGAATACTTCACTGAAATGATCAATCATGAAAGAAGTAATTTATTTAACGAGAACTGCGTGTGTGTGTGTTTGTGTGCTTGAATCATGCGTTTAAGATAAGATTAATGTGACAGTGTCTAATAGTAAGTCTCATTATATAACTTTAGTTATTACCATCATCATCATCATTCAACAGCTGGCTATATGACACTGTCACGTATCAGATGATCCCCAACGGAAAACTCAACTAGCCGTTAGAAGTTCATACAGGAGTAAGACAAGGCTGGCTAGCTGCCTATTATCACCACGGATGATATTCTTAATTGTGGTGGACTGACTGGATTATGCGTCAGACTGTTGGGGGGTGATGAGTCAGGAATACACTGGACGATTGATGAGAAGACTCTAGAAGATCTGGATCCTTCAGATGATATATGTCTAATGTCACACAAATTCGGAAACTTGCAAACGAAAACAGGAATGCAGGTAAACACAAAGAAGACGAAGGTGATGAAGATAACCAACTAGCCAACCAACAATAACAAAAGCCTCCAAAGCCTCAGGATGATCGGGGGTGGGTGCCTTGTGCTGCGGGTTGGCCACCCCTCCGTAAACCTCTTGAAATGCTCCCATATGACCGGGCGTCTTACATAGCCTCTCTTGAGGAAGTCCTACTCACTGCCTTCACGTGGCGGAGGTGTTTCTCACCAAAGTGAGAGGGCGAAAGCGGATGCCCGACGCTCTTCACCGGGTTGACTATCCATTGGATGACAGTCTAAGGGAGATGGCTAAACCCTGATTCCAAACCTTCAACAACTGGCGTATGAAGCTCACCGGAGCTCACCGACAGACGTATGGACAAAGGGCTTATTGAATTCCCTAGATTTCTGGCCCCATTCAAAAAGCCGTATGAACCGGACTCCGGTCACCGGCTGCCAATGGATAGTGGACTCCCTACTCCACTCTTACTGCCTTGTAGGTCACACTTGGTTGTGTAAAGGCTAGAGCTGCACTCTCAAACAAAAGGCCGGGCGATCCTGGGGACATCACTCGTACCCAATTCCCATGAAACTTTATGGTTCATGAAGCCGGCTCATCCTCCCGTAGGAGATAGCCGAAGTAAAGTAAAAAGTAAGTAACAATAACAAAAACCAGAACCAAACAACCACCAACTGGAGAGATTTAACACATGCTGCCTCCTCCAGTTATCTGGAAAGCATCGTTTCAACTACAGGCAGTGGAAACGAACAAAGATGTCAAAGTTGGTCAGTCAGAATTGGAAAGGAAAGATACGCCTTCATTGACGTGAAAGCGGTTTGAAAATATTTCTCATTCAGCATAGGGTTCGCATTTTCAACACGAATGCGAAGTCGGTCATTCTATACGGATCAGAAACTTTCAGTGTGTGTGTGTGTGTGTGTGTGTGTGTGTGTGTGTCATGAAGAGGATTTCATTCAAAGTTATAGACCTTTATGAACAGCTACCTTCGCTTCATACTGAAGATCAAATGGCCGGCCAGAAAGAATAAGCAACAAGAAATTATTAGAACAAACAAACAAACAATCAAGAGCCAATCGCTCAACAAATATGCAGGATAAAGTGGTGATGGATAGGACATATGCCATTGAGGAGGCCACCGAATGACATCTCACGCAATACAGACCATTGCTCGAGTGGAATCCCATTGGAAAGAGACGACTGGGTCGTCAGTGCGAGGGTGTCATGGAGGAGATCATGTGAGGAAGACATGAGAGAGTTTGGTCAATCGTGGAGCTAGCTATTTGAAGAGGATGGTATAAGACAGAACAAAGTAAAGATGTGTTGTTGAAGCCAGCAAGGGAAAAATGATGATGATAATAGAGTTTTTACCATCTAAGCATTCAGATCAAGAACTACTTTTAAACTTTTAACTTTCAAGTGTTCTTCTTTATTACATTTAAACAGAAAATTACTGAAACTCTAGAATTTTCAGATGTTGGTTTGAAGGCAGTGAATTGAATTCAAATATTTTTTTTTGATTACAGCTCGATTCCACACCGTATTTTTGGTACAAGTGTGGATTTTTCAGCATGGATATTGGTAGCCCAAAATTTGCAGGCCGACTATAGATATCAGGTGTGCGTCGGCGTGGGCTCGAACCCCAGACCATGTGCATGGTCAGCGAGAGTCCTAACCACTGTGCCACCGACGCATGAAATGGATTCAACTCAAGAGTTGTTGAAAATCACCAGCGAATGCTGGTGCTAGTGAAAACTAGTGACTGATTTCAAGATAAGGGTATCTAAATATATGTGTAAAACTTGGACACTGTGGAAGTAAGTAATTCCATATTAGTTTGTTTATTAGAAATATCACACAATGAGGAAACAGTATTATTATTTACTGGATGACAATGTTTCGAAGACAATTTATTGTTGTTCATAAACATATCATCAATTGTAATTACACGACTTTCAAACTTGAGTTTTATAGTTTTCTTTGTCCTCTCCTATTTGTTGATTTTTGAAAGACATTAACTCAAAGGTGGAGGCAATTCAATTCTACGGGTTGATCATGGATTGATATCATCCTAAGGATGAAACAGCAGCTGTCCAGTACTCCCTGATTTTCAATGGTTCTCTAACTGATATCAATCCGTGATCAACCCGTAAAACATAACTAATCCTTACAAAACCAAACTATAGAAAGTTAATCTGATGCTCGCTAGTGACTTGCTACAGGTTGGAGTTTCCTGAGTTCTAGTGAGAAGTCGTGACCAGTGAGGTCCAATTAGATGTCACGTGTGTGGATGGATGTCCCACCAACGACAATGGTTGGGGTCGCGCTAAATCACGAATTAGTAGAAGTTAGAGTTCACGAGCCATTGAATTGGGTCCCAGTGGCTGGATGGTATACGAGCTTGCCTTGTAACCGGAAGGTCCCGGGTTCGAATCCCAGTGGGTGCGTACTGCCGATGATTCCCAAACTAGGATGAAACAGCAGCTGTCCAGACTCCCTGGTTTTCAATCGTTCTCTAACTGATATCAATCCGTGATCAACCCGTAAAACATAACTAATCCTTACAAAACCAAACTATAGAAAGCAATACGATTCACCTACAAATTGGAAGGTCAGGAAGGGGGAGCTTCTAATGTGAGATTGTAGCGCAAAAAGTAAAGAAGATGGGAAGTTAAGCACACTAGTGTTTACAGGAAACCTATACATTCAAACAGATATTTGAACTTCCGATCATCCCACCCATTTTGTTAGTGAAAATAGGATTGGAGAAATGTTTAAGTGACAGAGCACAAAAACTAAGTAGTACCAAGGAAAATCTAAGAGAGGAAGTGAAACACATAAACGAAACCTTGAAACTTAATAATTATCCGAATAAATTAATCAGGAAATATGTAGGGAAGTGTAAAACCAAAATAAATAATAATAGTGATAATAATGAAAGTAATAATAATGACGACATGCATGTCAAACATGCACAGGATAATGACAACACAAACAATAAGGAATCTAAATCATCAGTGGTACTTCCATACAAAGAAAGGCACCTCGGAAACCTTACGCAGAATTCTTAACAATGCAGAAAGGAATAAAAGTGGCATTCCAATCCACAAACTCAATTATAAACAAGCTTTTTCGGTTAGAGGATCAATCGTGTGAAGCCTTTAAAACAAAACAGTACAAACCAATACTTGAATACCAATGAGATGCCTACTGGCGACTGGCCCTATTCAGGTAGTAGTTACCTGGGGTTCCAGTGGGAAGTCGTGACCAGTAGGGTGCAGCAGGTCGGGTGTGAGGACATATACTCGCCACCGAAGACATTGGCTAGCGACTGCGCTATATGGTGAATTGGCAGAAGTTATAATTCATGGGCCGGCCATTGGATCGGATCCCAGTGGCTTAATAGTAACCAGAAGGTCCTGGGTTTGAACCCCGGTGTGTGCGCACGGATGAAGAGTCCCGAACTAGGACGAAACAGCTTTCCAGTACTCCTAGGTTCTCCAATGGTTCTATAACTAATGTCAGCTCATGATGAAATCCTGTAACCAATTAACCACATCCCTACAAACCAATACTTGAATACAAGACAATTTATTTTTATTTATTTATTTTTTTTATTACAGCTTGATTCCACACTGTATTTTTGGTGCAAGTATGGAATTTTCAGCATGGATATCGGTAGCCCAAATTTCGCAGGCCGACCATAGATATCAGGTGTGCGCCGGCGTGGGCTCGAACCCCAGACCATGTGCATGGTCGGTGAGAGTCCTAACCACTGTGCCACCGACGCACCTGCTGTAATGATTGTCAAGACAAATGCATAGGTCAAAGTAGTAGAACAGAGGCAGTCAGACTGGCCGAGCATAAGAACCTAACAAAATCTAGATTAGTTGACCCGAATAAGATAAAAATTTAGTAAACAGTTCAGCTATAGCACTCACTACATGCAATTACACACAACCATACAATAGTATGAGATAAGATGACAGTTTTAAAATCTAATGTAACAGCAGGGTGGAGAGAGAGATTGATAACAGAAGCTTTGTTAATCAAATCAACTGGAAACGTGTAATAGGAATGATTGAACACCTGTACCAGATACCTGAAAAAGTCTACTACCCCAACGACGACAAATAGGAGAGAACAAAGGGAACTATAAAATCCAAGTTTCAAAGTCATGTGATTATAATTGATGATATGATTATGAACAATAAATTTTGTTCGAAACGTTGTCATCCAGTGAATAATACTGTTCCTTCACTGCGTGATTTGTCTAATAAACGAGGATGTCTGAAGTTCTAGTGAAAATTCGTTGTTAGTTAGGGTCCAACAAGTTGGATATGGGAACAAATACTCACCGATGGTAGTGAGTGGTGGTCACGCCATGTATTACGAATTGACAAAAGTTGGAATTGATGGGTCATTAGATTGCGTCACAGTGAGCGAATGGTCAGAGAGATAGCATTGTAACCTGAAGATCCAGTGTTCCATCCCTGGTAGAGTAATGAGTGCCTGCAGGATGAAGAGTCCTAATCTAGGACAAATCGGACATCTAGTACTCCTTGGTTTTCATTGGTTCTCTAACTGATATCAATCCTTGTTTGAGCCTCCAGCCAATCAAATCTCTGCAAACTAACACTTGATAGTTAATTTGATGCCCACTAGTGACTGGCTCTACACAGAAAGCCACTTGGAGTTATAGTAAGAAGTCACAACCAATGGGTTGCACCAATTCACGTATGAGGACATCTACTCTCCAGAAACACTAGCAGAAGTTAGAGTTCATAAACTATTGAATCGGGTTCCAGTAGTTGAACGGTCAATCAGCTCGCCTTATAAGTATAAGGTCCAGGGTCCGAACTCCAATGGGTGAGTACTGACAAATAGTTGCAAACAAGGACAACACTGCTTCCCAGTACTCTCTAGTCTTTCAATGGACCTCAAATTGAAGTCAGTTTGTGATCAAATTTGAAGTTGTATTTGGGATATTTCATCAGCCCCAACGGATTGATCACTGACGAAATCTCAGCACGGATACACAGGGCCAGTTTCGCATATGCCAGTTTACAACGTCTGTGGCGTAGATGTGATATCCAGCTGGCTATCGACCAAAGGGCGGGTGTACTGATCAGCAGTTCGCCCCATCCTCCTTTGTGACCAGCTGTGAGACCTGGCCATTGAGAGTGGTAGACACAAAAAAATTAGCTTTCTTTGATCATAGGTGCCTGCTCTCTATCTTCTGTGTGAATTAGTATAATAAGGTGAGCAATATTGAGGTTAGGGTTCAGTCGAGTGCTAGGTAAGGATTGAGGGGAAATCAATCGACGAGGTTGTGAAGTTGCACCGATTAAGATGGTTAGGACATGCGTTACATATGCTAGCGTAGCCATCGATTTCCTTGACAATGGTCAATGTTAGCTGACATAGGGTCAGGCTGGAAAAGAGCTAGCGGCGGTCAAACCAAAACATGTCACCAGCCAATGAAATCTACAACAGTTAGTTTAAGCCATGTGGGAAAGTGCAGACCTCCTGGTTGGGGTCCCCGGGACGGTAAAAACCAATGACAGCTTGAAACAAATGGTGATATGGCTCAAAGTGATCGTTCTCAATGACTGGCGGAGATGCATCCACTCCTTGTGACCTATAATTTCCAATGAAACTATATTGTTCTTCGTAATTACTACTCCTTTGTCTCACACCTCTGTTTACTGTTTCTATTATGCATTTCTTCTACTTTCTTCTTTTGCTTTGTGTGCTACAAGGAAGGAGTGTGGCGGCTTGAGCTGGTGTACATCGGTGCAAAGTTCCATGTTGAAAACAGATATACAGACAGAAACCTTAGAAGATGAAATAAAGAGATAGCAGCATATAAAAGTCATCTTTTGCGGAAGTTCGATTGGTCTGAAGGAGGATTTCTTTATGGGTTGATACATAATACATAGCACTGTAGAGGGAAATCCTCTAACTGTCAGAATGCATTTAACTGGAAATTTTAAGGCGATTTAATCACTGAATTCCTATTACAATGGTCGACAGTAAGCTGCCATAACTACTCTTCAGGTAACACTCCAAAATCTCACCTTATCAAACTGTCGTGGAAAAGCAGTCGACAAAAACAGATATCTAAAAAAATTTCCTCACGTGAACTATTTTTCAACCATCTTTGACTGATAAACAGAACTTTTTTATGATTAATTTAACTCAATCATTTTTTCAAACACAATCAATATACATAAACAAACTCAACATTGAATTTATTTATTGAATATATGTACATGTATATACCTATCACATAATAAAATAGGATTCTTTACTGGATGACGTTTTGAGCACAATTTATTATTCATAATCACATTATATCATAATCAATGTGATTATTAGCGACGATAAATTGTGTACAAAACATTATTTAGTTAAGAATATATATATATATACTATTCTACTATGAGATTTATCCAAGAAGTAAATTAATATACACCGATCGTGTGCAACGATAGTGCTCACATGTTTAATACACCTAATAGTGCGTAAATAAAAGCTGTTGGCAACCACCTCTGTCTCTGTCTAGTGTAATTCCTTGTAGACTTTACAAAGAACGAGGATCAGAGTAGATTTCCCGAAAACTACCGAGATAACCAAGGCTCCCTGGTTTTCACTTATTCTCTAATTGATATCATTTTCGTGACAAAAACTACTATGAATTCTTGGTATTATTATTTTCTATAGTTTTGGTTTGTAAGGGTTAGTTTTCTTTTTTATGAGTTGATCATGGATTGATATCAGTTAGAGAACCATTGAAAACTAGCCACAGGGAGTACTGGACAGATGCTGTTGCATGCTGGTTTGGGAATCATCATCAGTACGCACCCACCACAAGGGTTCGAACCCGGGACCTTCCGGTTACAAGGCGAGCTAGCTCGTATACTATTCAGCCACTGGGACCCAATTCAATGACCAGTTCATGAATTCTAACTTCTACCAATTTGTGATTCAGCGCGACCCCAACCAGTGTCGTCGGTGGGAGGACATCCATCCTCAAACTTGACTGGACCTCACTGGTCATGACTTCTCACCAGAGCTCCAGTAAACTCCATCCTGTAGCAATTGACTAGCGAGCATCAGATTAATTTTCTATAGTTTGGTTTGTAAGAGTTCGAACCCCACTGGGTGCGTACTGCTGATAATTCCCAAACTGGGATGAAACAGCTGTCAAGTACTCCCTGCTGATTGGTTTTCAATGGTTCTCTAACTGATATCAATCCGTGGTCAACTCGTAAAAAGTATTATTATGAGTGAAACACAGAGGGCTTCAGAAACACATTCCCCTTCCATTCTGTCCTCTGTTATCTTTCTCAGTCAGTTCCACGATAGCCTGTCAGTTTTTATTTTGTTTCAACACAATCTACTTTATATCAGCTCAAAATGATGCCCAAATTGTCGTTTGCCAACTCAGGTTCCTGTGAATACGGACAGTGTTTCTTGACAGTGTTGCAGACTGAGATATTGAGGTTGACAATTTGTGTACCCAGGACACCGGTCTACAAGGCCTAACTATTTGTTAAGTGTCGACTCAATTCAAATAAATGACACATAAATTCTTCAAGATTCTATCTGGTTTGATCATTACTTACAGAACATATAATTAGTGACTGTCCCATGACAAATTTATATGGGGAAAATTACTGAGTCAGTTGGCCAGTATTTGTTATCTTTGAGTTCAGTTTTAAAGTTTTTATCAAAGTTTAACAAATAATCTTAGATATAAAATAATCGAATATTGGGATTTTGAAACTTCAGTTGATTTCAGATTAGTTGTTGTTTGTTTCTCACACTCACGGATGACATTCAATGATAATGGCATTACGCAACCCAGGGTTTGAATACGAACGACCAGGAAGCTTCTGCTCTCAGTCCCATCTGAAATCATTGGTTTGTGCCACTGTGGAGTCTTGGAGTAGTAGGAGAAAATTTCAACAACTGTGTGCATTTTTTTATTGTAAATTGATTCTACATAGTATTTTGGTAGATTTATGGAATTTTCAGCATATGATATCGGTAGGCCAAGTTTAGAGGGTCGACCATTAATATCAGGTCTGCGTCGACTAAATGTCGAACCCCAGACCATGTACATGATTGGCAAGCGTTTTCGCTGTTATGCCACCGACTCACAGTGTCTTTCTCTCTCTCTGAATTATTCTGGTCCATTGCGAAATCAGCCCTAAAAGCTCAAAATGACAAACATTTAACTCATACCGCTGTTAGACGTTTAGACTTAAGAATGGATTGGTTGTATTAATGTAGGAACCTGATATACACATATATCCCTAAAGTGAAGGCATTATATAACGAGTTTGATGAACTCCTAACTGGACAAATCTCTAGGGTTTAGCCACTTAAGAAAGTGGAAATAAAAATTTACTTTCAGAAAATCAAGTGGTTTTAGACTATTACAGAATTTACAGATATTTCCAATTAGCTTTATTGACTGACGTTTCTGCAAACAACTCCCCCAAATGGCTACGTGAGGACTATGCTGCACAATTTAGATGAAACCACAATTCATTTGGTGCAATGTGGAAGCAAAGGTTGTAATGTTAACCCCTTTAAGACATCAACGAAAGTGAAAAAAATTAGTTGATGAAGTTCTGATTGAATGAAGTCACTAATAGATCACACTTTATCGTATTTCAGCAAATGATGGCAATTCGGAAACTGTCATTATCTTATGAGACCACTAACAGAAGCCTTCTAAAAATAATGTAAGGCTGCAAAGTCTTACTGACAATCAGACTCTTTTCGTAAAACAATTTAGTAATTCAAAACGAATAAGATACTAAGTCAAATCTGGTGACTGAAGCAAAATATCGCCATTCCTTGATAAATAATCTCAGAATTCAAAAATTCTAAGGATTCCCATCAAGACCACACTGGAACTGAGAAATTCTTCAAAAGTAAGGCCTCTTACATGACTTCTCAGTTTACTTTTTTTCAATTTTCAGTATGCTTTATGGTTTATAAAGGCATGTGGTAAGTTTCTCGTTTTTGTTTCCCATTTTATTGTTGGCACTCATTTATAGTCTTTAAATAATTGTGATGCAGATTGCCAGAAAATTAAAAATAAATACTCATACATTAACTTTTCTAAACTGCCTCCTAAACTAAGAAGCTGCTGGTTATACATTCTTCTCGTAGATCGAAAGAAACTCCACTAACTAGTAGTAGTTAATTACGTCAACTTAGTTATTGTATTTCCCATATCTGAAACATTTTTTCCTAAGAAGCTACCTTTAAATAAAGAGCTCGACTTCGAAATATTCACGATATGTGCTGATTTGGTTAACAGTTTCGTTTTATGCCTGACTCCGTAACATGTAAGATAAATAATTTGTAGTGATACCATTGAATTTCTTCAATAGATCAAGATTTAGTTTAACTTAAATTTCCACTCTAAAGGACGTCAGCTGGCGATTCATTAGAGTGCAAAATTTAATATGAACAACCTTCTGAGTCATCTGAATTTATCACTTAATCTCAACTTTAAGCTCCATGCGTTTAAGTTATTTGGTGTAATTCTTCGAAGACCAATGGTATAACATTAAAATACAATATATCATGGCACAATATTTCAATAATTTAAGATAAAAACATCTCAGTAGCTTCTAAGTTACTATGGTCATTTTTGAATCCAAATGTCCGATAACTATTTAGTCAAAACAAAAGTTATGAATTCAAGTCAGCACTTCTATCTCATTATTTTGAAAGCCTTCATATTAGCTAGGTAGTGTGGAAGATTTCAGTAAGTTTCCATGCAATTATAATCGATTAATCACCATTGTTTGCCATATCATTACACCTCTAGATTTGAATAAATGTAATGAAAGACTATATGATAAGAATCACAAGTTTATTTGGTCACCAAAGTTACTTACGGATTTAGGAACAAATTTCTGTACACAATAAGATTCCGCATTTCAGGCCTACAGTACTTCCATCTTCAGCAATATTAATAACACTACACAAGGCTAAGTTCACTATAATTACCTTTGCCTTTTCACTCAGATTGACTTCATATATATTGCTCCATGAAGTAGAAGTCAAAAATGGCTGCCTATCATTTGCCAATAATAATTAAAAGTTTTTTTTAACTCGTCATAATATTCCGAGTAAACGGCCTCAGTGATTTTCAGTTATAGTAATGATGGGGCGTGGTTTTCAGTAGCTAGACATTATCTACTGTATCAAATTTATCTGCGCAACATTCAGTTTGCAT
The DNA here is from genome assembly GCA_944472135.2 of Trichobilharzia regenti. Taxonomy (NCBI): domain Eukaryota; kingdom Metazoa; phylum Platyhelminthes; class Trematoda; order Strigeidida; family Schistosomatidae; genus Trichobilharzia; species Trichobilharzia regenti. The sequence goes on along the minus strand of OX235264.1, from coordinate 2,762,124 downwards.
CGGTGTGCTCAACTTAAACCTCACTTATTTTATCACAATCTTTGAAAGAACTTGTCATAATCACTAGACATCATCAATAACATAAACAGCGGAAATTTTCAGAGACTCAACTTTGGCTAGTGAAGACAGATTTAATTTTTTCCCTGTGACGAATAACTTTCAAAGTTATAAATTGCTCAGAGGCACAATGAAAACAAAAACTAGACACAACTTGTAGAAAACAACCTACCAAAGAATTCTATTTTTCAAAAGGCTTTTTATGCCTCTGCTATGGGAACCAGCTAATTAGACGTGATATATTCCCACACTCACACATCCAGCTTTCAAGGGGTGCTATATTAATTTTCTTTAACTTGAGTAAGAATTTTAGTCCAATATTCTATTATATATTCCTATACTGTCCTACAAATTCAAAAACACCTTAAAGCCTGTTTTGAGTATTTCTTTAATTTAGCCTTTACTGAATTACACAGGTTTCCTAACTTTTATCTTTAAACAGAAGCATTTTGAGTTCAAATCCGAGAATATAACATGTGTTTTATAAACAGTTATATACATACTTATATACCTATCAGTTGTGACTAAACTAAGCAGCTTTATCTCGCGTACAGTGATTTGCAGTGTATGAATTTTGTTTTTACATACACAGCGGGAAAAATAAAGTGAATCAAATAGGTTTCGGTGCAGATGTGCGAAAAACGAATATTATTACTTTTTAATAGAAGGAAACATTAAATTTATTGGACATGATTAAGTCAGTCTTAAGAAATAAAAAGGTACGTAAACAAAGTGTAGCATTAAACACTAACTTAAAAACACTTACAAAGTTTTTCTGCCGTTGTCATGAAAATTGTACTTTTTACACATGATATCTCCAAAACGTTTGAGGGATTCAAATTCCCCCTAACATAAAATTATCGAAATCGTGTGTCATACTTTTTTGCGAAATAGTTCCCAGTTAATGGTAGCCTCTAACTCGTCCATCCTTAGCGAATTCTAGGAATCATGTGAAGTATTTCGAAAAAATGTTATGACCTAAAAAGCATGAACTTTCGCCGTATATTTATTTAAACAAACAAAATGTAGAAATCTGTGTATTCATCTGAAAAAAGTATTCATTGAACTGAGCACTCATTTATTCACTTTGAAATTATTTTGAGTGTTCAAGAAAATTCTTTAAAAACCAAAATAGCCACCACAACTTAGTCCCGAATGTATGTGGCGTTCATCGTTTTAGAATTTGTTACATTATTGACCTATTTCATACTTTGAAGTCACCGGCCTCCTACATAAGTGTGATTCACTGTCAACTGAATAAATCATTTGAAGTCAATTTAATCGGCGATAAACTGAAACCTGGCTCAAGCAAATGGAATGTGTTCCAATATCCAATATCGTTTTTACGAGCTAGTATAAACCAATTTGATTTCTTTGTGCTCGCTTCTTGATTGTGAGGTATAGGTTCTTGATCTTCGGTAAACTTCTGCGTAGCTTGTCCCGCCACTCGACTGTCGTAGCTTTGGTTGACTCCAAAGGGGGTAGTGCTGGGATTAATTATATGTGGTTTGTAGTATGAGGTATGTTAAGACTGTTACTACTGTGATTGGAGTTGATCCTTTCGCCAGTTAGTCCTTCAGTATTGTCGACAAGAGAAAAGAGATAGTAATAATAATAATAATAGTAATAATAATAATAGATATAATTAGTGAAGCTATTCACACTAAGAGACAGAAACGAAAATAGGAAACGTAACAAGAGTCAGCTCATTAAGTTTGAAGAATAATATATATATCGGTAATAGTAATAATAATAGTAGTAATTATAATATTCATAAGTTGTCAGGAGAGTAAGACGGGAGAGAATGTAAAGAAGTAAAGTAACGAGTTTAATTATCTACCCTGATTGGTAAATGCGATTTTAAGGAGATAGGCCATTTGGATGCAGTCCTTGTATCGCTGCATGGTTGTCCAGCCTTCGCTTAAAGGCGTCCAAAGACGGTGCCATAGCTACATCTGCCGGTAAGGAATTCCAGGGACGACAAACCCGCAGTGAAAAGAAGTGGGAGCACACCCGGGTCCTTGCCCTCTGGTGAGCTATCCTTCTGGGATTTCCACATGAGAGCCTATACCTACTAAATGGCAGAACACCTTTGTTTGGGTGATTCTGGTCATTTGTTATTTTGTAGGCAGTAATCAAATCCCCCCTCAGCCGACGGTAGCTAAGTGTGAACAGGCCTAATTTCTTCAGCCTTTCATCATATGGTTTGTTTCGGAGACCAACCACTCCTTTTGTTGCCCGTCGTTGGACTCTTTCCAAGAGGTTGGCATCTCTTCTCAGCATTGGGGGTGCAATAATATTATGCACCTCAAGGTGTGGCCTGACGTATGTTTTGTACAACATTAGAAAGAGCTCAGGAGTGAGTGCACCTAACTGTCTATGCGTAAAGTGTATGACCGCATATGCCCTCGCTACATCCCCTGTGTAATTTACGCTTGCGTCCATTTTTTCCGTTAGAACTAGACCTAAGTCGCGTTCCGACGTTGTGCAGGACAAGCTTTCATTGCACAGGGTGTAACTTGCATTCTGCAGTCTACAGGTGCGCAACTTCACTACTTTGCACTTTTTCAAGTTGAAAGTCATGCCACTGGCCACCGCCCAGTCTTCTACAAGGTTTAGGTCTTCCTGTAGCCTATCTGAGTCCTCCGGACACTTTATCGCCCTCCATATTTTTACATCGTCAGCGTACAGGAGAGTCGGGCAGCTCAGACGGCGTGGTAGATCATTGATGAAAATCAAAAACATCAGTGGTCCTAGGATAGAACCCTGTGACACTCCTGATGACGATCTGTGCCAAGATGATCGGACTCGGTTAACCTTAGTGCAAAATTGCCTGTCGGCTAGGTAGTCCTTCAACCATGACAGAAGTGGCTCACCTATGCCTGCCTGGTTTATTTTATGTAGGAGAAGGTCATGGTGAACGGTGTCAAATGCCTTCTCAAAGTCTAGGAAGACCACATGGACTGGTACATTCATATCCCAGCATGATGTCCAGTCGTCCCAAGCTGACAGTAGGTTAGTGACGCAGGATCTGCCTTTTCTGAAACCATGTTGGGCTTCATGTAGTATATTAGTCCTATCGAAATATCCCCTGATGTGGTCGTCAATAATACTTTCCAGTACTTTTGATACCACTGGGAGTAGAGCTACTGGTCTATAGCTAGCAGCGTTTTGCCTGTCCCTACCCTTGAAGATTGGAGAAAGGATGGCTCTTTTCCACTCCCTTGGCAGGGTCCCCGAATCCATTGAGTGTTGGAACAAGTCGCACAGGGGTCTACAGAGAGCCTCGGCGCACTGTTTCAGAACAGATGGCCTGATGTCATCACAACCTGGGGACTTCCCAGGTATGAGTCGCTGTAGCTTCCTTAGTACTATTGCGGGGTTTATTTGGGGAGTAGTCGCTAGGTCTTCCTCCTCTGAAATAGTGGTGCCACCATTTTGGTCCGTAACTGTAATATCCACATGGCTGTTTAGCGGTTTAGCGAAGGCTGAACTGAATGTTTCAGCCATCTCCAGACTAGTGAGATATTGACCGTTTGGGCCTACTAAGGCGCATGCCCCTTGGTTTGTCGGTTTTCTTTCCGACATGAATCGGCACAAGTTTTTAGGGTTTGACAGGAGTTTTTTAGCAAGGTTAGCCTGGAATGACCTTCTGTCCCTCCTGACTCTTGCATTACACCGGTTCCTGAGTTCGAGGTATGCATCATGGTCGGTCTGACTCTTAGATACACGCCACGTAAACCAAGCCTTCCGCTTTGTTTGCAGAATACGTTGCGTGCCTCTCTTCAACCATGACGTCTTTCTCTTAGGCTGTGTTGTGACTAATGGGACGGTATCCGAGATTGCTGTATGGATAATCTTTTTTACCACTTCCCAGTGTTCATCCACAGATAGGTCGTCCCATGCTAAGGGCCAGTCTGCGTCGGACAAGAGCCTCCGCATTTCAGCATAGTCAGCCTTGCTGTAGCACAGACATGGTCGCGTAACATCCCATTGCAAACGCTCACGGAGGACAAGATCGAAACCTATGACTGCATGGTCACTGCTTCCCAGAGGAGTCATGATCTGGACCTTTTCGACGAGTAGCTGGTCACTAGTTAGAATATAATCTAGTTTTGATGACTTTCCACTAGGGCCCCACCTAGTGTCGTCTCCAACATTCTCAGTCAGTCCCGTGTTTCGAATAGTTTGCAGTAGGTTTCGGCCAAATTTTCCCTTAGCATCTCTGTATCGCGGTACGTTCAACGTTTGCGTTACATTTTTACGTGATTCGTTACATAAAATTTATCTTGTTGTAGTACTTGCACAAGTACTATACCACTTCCATACTTGTAACCACTAACTCTTATTTCTAATAGTTATGGTTAATCAAAGTAAAAAGCAGCGAACCCAATCCCCTGTAAAACTGGTGTCTAATTTAACGTCCTTGATTGCTACATCAAGCAACACACCCCCAACAAACGGCTATAGTGAGTCACATAACTCACGTGTATGCCGTAAGCGTCGAGCTGAAACTGAAAATAAAACTGTACTGACAGCCAGTATTAGCACTACTCCTAAAAATTCGGTACCCTCTGCTCATACAGAACTCCTCCCTTCACCTTATGTGCTTATGGAGAAACTCCAGCCATCAAGCTCTTTTTCAGTACTATCTTCAGAAATAGAACTTCTAAAGTTGTCTATAGGAGAACTTAAGGCTGAGTTAAGGGAAATAAAAAACAGCAAGTCAGTAAATGCTGGAAACATCGAAACCAATACCGAGATATCCAAATTATCAGATCAGATCAGCGATATCAGATCGCAGGTCTGTGGACTGACACCTCTAACTATCCTCATGAAAACGGTAAACCTTAACAAGCTTGACACAGAATCGGTAACTAAGGTAGATAACCTCATTAACTTTGTTACCACAGAAGTAACAAAACGACTCGACGCAAAACTCAGTGCTATTGTCTACAACGTTCCGGACAATGAGGCAATAAAAAAGGTACAGCGCATCTTACTTAGTGAAGCGAAAATGCCTAACTCCAAGACTAAGTGCTACAGGCTGAAGAAGAGTCAACATGAAAAGTGTTGTCCTATTCGATTTCAGTTCGAAACACCGGCAGAGACCAGAAAATTCATTCACTCCCAACACACCCTATCGCAAGCCAGAAACTACAAACATATAAAGGTCGGGGTGGACAAAACAGTTATAGAAAGGCGCGCACACAACTATCTCACTAAGACTAATTGTGAAATAGGTAATAGGACATTGCAGCAAGCCATTATCCCCAACCCTGTGAAAGATACAGTAGACCCCACCGCATCACCCCTCTCAAAACACACAGAAATGTCCCATCAGAGTGCAACACCAGCCGAAAGGCCACTAGACTGTAACCAAATAAATAATAAAACCATACCACCCATCACCGCAGAATCTAAAATGCCACTAAATAACCCCAGAAAAAAAGTTAAAACCCCCCGAAACTCGACTTTGTCCTCTCCTAGCTATAATTCCATTGGTAAAGATAAGGAAAATATGCCCCTAAATCATACCAACAAAAACAGTGGCAGCTTAAATAAGCCCACACTCCCCACGGTTAATAGTATTAGCACTCACAACGTGCTAAATCGCACCGTGGCACACACTAATATCCAATGTCACAACGATGTCACCCTCAATAGTACAAGCGGTAACAGTCAGAACTCGGCTACCAACAACTCAGGGTCTTCAGAGTATGGCACACAAACAAATTTCGACCGGATGTATGGTACAAGTCTGCTGGGAACTAACCCAAAATGCAGTACACACGAAACCCACACAAGGACACAACTAGCATCAAACAATAGGTGGAATAATAAGCCATGGTCATCACAAGGATCCAATCATTTTTTATCCCCCGCGTCCCTGTCAGCGTTGAAAAAACAGCTGGTAGGGATGTTAACACTCCTAAACCACTAGTGCTGGCTCCCTCCTTGCATGAAAACAGGAACGGTCTAGTGCACCCGTATCCATTGGACACACTTGACACTTGCACAAGTATAGGCCAAATAAAGAACCCTACCCACTTCTGTAACCTAACTAAAAATAAAAGTTCCTTAGTCTATAGCAAATCCAGTACTCCAACTCCTAATTCTCCACCGAAAACAGCACACAACAACTCGATAGACATAGGTGAGCATGATGCTGGAACTCCTCTTAACATAGGATCGTCATGTCCAGCAGAACTACTGGGTGCTGAACCATATTCGGGGCTGACTAACGAACTTAAATACTTCAAATGCTACTTCAACTCTCATCTTTACGTAATCCTCATAAATGCTAGATCTGTTCTAAATAAATTGCCGATGCTCAGAGCACTCACAGTAATATACAAACCCCCTGTAATTGTCATCACTGAATCTTGGTGTCATTCGGACATCCTGGATGATGAAATAAGCTTAGATAACTACACACACTTTCGGTGTGACAGGGAAGGTGGTAAGGGAGGGGGTTGTCTCATGTACTTCTTGAATGAACTTACTGTATCACAGCTAGAAAGTAGTACACTTAACATGCCTGAGACTCTATGGGTTAATGTACACTTAAATAACGTAACAGCACTAATTGGATGCTCCTACAGAGCACCTGGCACCTTTAGTAATTACGAGACCCAACTCATTAATACTCTGGAGCAATTAACCGACTTACAATACGATCATAAGATCCTATGTGGGGACTTTAACTTACCTGAAATCAACTGGGATATACCCACAGGTCCAACTAAATTTGATAAGTTCTTAGACACACTGGATATACTTGGCTGGAAACAAACTGTCACTACTCCCACAAGAGGTAACAACGTACTAGACTTAATCTTCTGCCACAATATAAGCCCCCTTTCAACGCTAGTAGGTTCTGAGTTCCCAGGGAGCGACCACAAAACAGTAATGTGTGCACTGCCAATTCCGCTGAGTAGCAATGCATCTCATACCTCCACTTCACAACAAGTAATATATAGGAACTATAGTAAGGCAAACTGGGCCTTAGTTGAATCGATGCTAAGATCCTCCAAATGGGATGAATACTTCACTACTGATGACCTATCGAGAGCCCTAACCATCTTCTACCATAACTCAAACATATGCTTAGATGCTGTCATTCCACTCCAAACACTAAAGGTTTCCCCACACAGAAAGTCATACATAAAACCAAAGGATCGTAAGAAACTGAAGAAACTCTCAACAAGTTACTTCAAACACCACGACTTTGGCACTCTAGGTCTAATACTTAAAACCCTTAGCTCCATCACACAAGCTCAAGATTTCCGTATGAGAAAGGAAGAACGCATCGCAGTAGCCAGTCCTGCTAGAGCGTATGCACTCACAGAAATCTTAAGGAAGCGAATGAATCGCAAAAATCACAGCATTCCTCTCCTCATAGACAAAGGCAGGCTATGCACTAACTCTGCAGACATATGTGAACTATTCAACAAAACGTTTGCAGGTAACTACCTTAAGCCCTCAGTCCAGCTACTCGATATACACCCTATTACTAAAATGGCACCAACTCCACTGACACCAAACCAAATTAGCACTGTTCAATTCACTTACGCTGACATTAACCAAACTATAAGAACCCTCAAAAGTTCAAAAGGTTTCGGTACCGACGGTATATCATCTTACTTCTATAAATATGGTGGCCCTGACATTCCTCTACTACTGCTTAAAATATTCACAATGTCCCTAGAAACCCAAACTTACCCTGACATATGGAAGACTACATTCATTATGCCTAAACACAAATCTGGCTCGAAAACTGAAGTCAGTAACTACCGGCCAATCAATATCACACCTATAGCATCTAGAATCATGGAGAGACTAGTCAAAAATAACCTAATCAAACACATGCTTAGCTGCAACATCATAAGTCCGAACCAACATGGATTCCTGAAATCCAGATCATGTTTAACATGTCACCTAGACTTCTTCAATTTTGTAACCAGCAGTCGTGACAGACGGCAACTAGTACTTGTCATCTACTTTGACATTTCTAAGGCATTTGACCGTGTTGACCATTTACTGCTAACAAATAAACTGAACTCCTTAGGAATACGTGACCCATTATTAGGATGGCTTAAATCATTCCTTAACAATAGGTCCCAAATAGTTAAACTCGGGTCTGCAACCTCCAAACCTAGCCCTATCACTTCTGGTGTAGTACAAGGTAGTGTCATTGGACCCCTCCTATTTACACTATACATCAATGACATATGCGCTTGCTTCACGCACGGGAAACCATTCATCTTTGCAGATGACCTAAAAGTAGCTTATACATTCCAACGTGATGACTTAGGGAACTTCGAGAATGTAGTACAGAAGGAATTAGATAAAATGGCTGCTTGGTCGTCCCTATGGAATCTCCAATTTAATCTGAACAAATGTGGCTGGATCTGCTTCGGTGCACCCTCAATCGACCTGAAATTAACGCTCCAATCTGCTAACCTAACAAGACTCCGAAATGTCGTTGACCTAGGCCTGAGGTACTCTAGTGACTTGACATTCTCAGAGCAAGTAGCATCACAGACTAGAAAATCGAGGATGCTCTTAGGATGCATACTCAGGAACTTTCACGACAATGAAGCCAAGCTAATTCTGTACAAAACATGTGTCAGACCACTACTAGAATACTGTCCATTTATTATAAGCAGCACTCGCACACGTGACAAGCTAAGGATGGAAAGTATCCAACGATATTTTACCTCAAAACTGCTTGGCTACGATTGTAAGGAAGACTACATCTCACGGTGCATGATCCTAAAACTCGACCCACTTTGGACAAGGCGACTTATTATAAACCTAATATTCTTCTTTAAGGTCCTTCACAAAATATCTTTCTCAGGTAACAGGGACATACAATTCGCACAGGAAGGTTCTTACGATCTGCGTAACCAAACTTCCACAGTGACAACTCATTCTTTTAAGTCAACACTCCGTGAAAACTTCTTCACAGTCATGTATTCTAAAATATGGAATAGCCTACCCCTAGATATCAGAACTTGCTCTTCGGTTACAAGCTTCAAACGCTCTCTATACAGACTGTTGCACTCTACAGATTATATTAATAAACTATTTACTCCTAGAACGAATCAAGCACTAATCTACTACAGCACCTAAAAGACGCACTTCAACACCCTTAGCAATCTTTAAACTATAAATAAACTAGCAGCATGGATGCATAAAGACATAGTACGGAACATACAGGATTAGTCTACCCTTAGAAATAGGACCTATCCCTCATTGTAACCTTCAAACGCTTGCTATGTAAACTGTTTTATTCTAAAGACTATCCCTACCAGAACCCATTACTTATTTCTAAAACGCATCAGTCATTAGAACAATAAAAACGCTCAGACTATTAATACACATTATGACATTAAATAAACTCTAAGACTTCGCATAAATACGTGAAAACGCAGATACAATATAGAAAAATGTTTACTTAAGTATAATTAAGATAAACATTTATAAATGAATCATGTATTAATGTTCTTTTCATGTTCACATACTTTCTCTTTCTGGTATTTTGCTGCTCCTATTCATCTTCTGGTCGAGGTCGAACAACCCTGCATCTAAACTGAAATGAGGATTAATTCCAAACCGTCTATCTCATAACCACTCAAATTCCATGAACGATCCAATTCTACCATTTGAAGACGCTGGCGAACATGCTGTAAATGAGTATTCATGATCTGAAATGAAGAAGCAACTGGTTTTCAAACAGTTTTCAACGTTTTACTCAACTTACGAATACAGTCCGCCATGCAGACACAAATGGAGCAAATGGAGAATTCTGGAATCGACCTCGGCACCATTTGATGCAGTAAAACAACCCAACATGACCTTATTTAGTTTTCGTATCCACGATCAAATTTCTTTCCTGTTATGAAACTACGATAAGAGTGCTGAAAAAATGGAATAAATATATCACTGATCTCAACATAATACATCAATAATCTTTAAGCCATGGGTGCTGCTCACAACAAAGTTATATAAGAGAATTGACTTCAAGCTTTATTTTTCCCAGATATCTGTATTACATTCATCTGATGTCTGGGTTTTTTGTTAATGCGAAGACAATATTTCTATATCTCTTTATGTGCTACACAAACAGACTTTATAGCAGACTGTTCCTACTGACTCTAATGTCAGAAAGAACAACCAAACTGTAAATTCATTATACATTAAATTGTGTGTAATTTATATAATAACTTATCCATGCCTGTACAATTGGTATGTTCCTGCATAAACAGGAAGAAATATATATATTATTACACCCGGAGCCGAGGTTCAGTGATGGAGCATTGAAATCTCCAGCTATGGTGATTTGGTCGTAGCCCAAATCTCGTATTCCTGTGATAGTGCTGAGCAGTAGCTGATTGTGCTCTGCCCCACAGGTGGGAGATCGGTAGATGCCACCCAGTAAGTGCTTGGTGTGGCCTACGGTGAAATGACACCATATGGAGTCTGGGAGTTCGATAAGTGGTGGGTCCGTTGCGCGCACACATTTAAGTTGCCTATCAAAGTATATAGCAACTCCCCCTCCTTCCTTATTATCCCTGTCTCTTCTGACCAGTACCATATCACCTATACTGATTTCATTGTCGGCGATAGTGGGGTTTAGCCACGTTTCAGTAAGAATGATTATTTTCAGTCGAAGGTGTGCTTGGAGATTTCGAAGTTCACCTACTTTCCCTCTCAGCCCCCTCACATTGCTATATAGGCAACTGACAGTGAGTCTAACAACCTCAGAGTGTTGTGGGGTAGTTGACGTGAAACCGTCTGCTGGTGGGGGACTTGATGTTGGAACTAGTTGGCCGATTCCGATAGAACCGGCCCGTTGCAGTTTTTTCAATGGATTTAGGCAGGACACTTGGGAGACACAGACTATTATTCTCAGAGCTGCATCGCTCTAGTGTCACCGAAGCTTGGGGTCGTATTAAAGCCTCAGTTTGCTGCCTCCTTATATTTCTGGGTCTGCTTTCACAGCATCGGATGTGTCCTCCAATTTTTCCCTTGGTCTCATACCACCGTTGAAGTGATATGGACAACTGCTCCGGGGAGTTGAATGTGACACACAGCAGCTTTGGAGAGTTAATCAATGTTAGATGAGTGTTCTGCCCACCCTGGTAAAGTTTTGTGACCCTTAAATATGCTTTGAATCAGACGACTTCGGTTCTCTTTTTTGGACAGTCTCAAACGCCTTTAGACTATTTTAACATAAAATCAGGCAATCTTCATTAATCTATCCACTTTAGTTCTGTTCCACCTTGTTCGTATCGGTGTGCAGAGAAGGTGACCAATATTAGAAAGAATTAGTATTATGTGGATACGAATGTCAAGTCAAAGGAGTTTGAAATTTCATGAATTTGAAATGTCACTTAAAGTAAACACCCAAATATTAATTACGACACTGAGACATAAGTTGTAAATATATTTCTCCAATTACCTAACAATCATGAGTAGGAACTTGTTTTTGCAGCTGGTGGTAAGTGATGATAAAAATTTCGTCATCCTAAGTGTTCTAGTACTTACTTGCTTGCTACTTTAGCAAGTATATGGTAGGTGATTGTTTCCAGGCCTAATTCTGCCGTTTCCACCACTATGAACAAGCGTTCCCTACACCCTACCACCACACATCCTGGAATTTGGCTGAATGGCTGAATTTCTGTTTAGACTCATAACTGAATAACTGCTGGAAGGCCAAATGATGGTATTCACTAGGCAACTATGAGATCGTTCATTTACTCACCTCAAACAGAGATGGGGCTCATAATGGGTGTGTGGCCAGTAAACTCGCTAAGCACATGTTTTAACCATCCTGCTGACTGACCCCTCAGGCTAACTGAATGAGACCTGGCACTTAGGCCAGTCAAGGAGCTGGAAGAGGAATACAGCACTTGCACGCATCCCAGGATACATTTAGGCAGATAGAATAGTAGGAAATTACAGGAGTCTGAAAACATGGTGCGATGTGAAGCCAGTCTCCTGTTTTCTAAATACTCACTTGCCTGCAGTTTTTGTCCATAAACTTAATCAGTATAAAGATGCAACGTTTTGGGCCCAACTGTATTCGTAATTTCATTTCGTTCCCTACGAAAGAGTCTACAGCTCAGCGCTTAAATTTCTTCACTGCCCTGTGGCTCTGTGAATGTTATAAGGGTAGTCATAGCAATACTGAGCGATTATAAAGTATCCAATATCCAATATCGCTTTGAAGAACTAGTGCAAACCAGTTTGATTTCTTCTTTATTGTGAGTTAAAGGCTCATGGTCTTCGGTAAATTTCTGCGTGGTTCGTCCTGCCACTAGATTGTTATAGCTTTGTTTGACTTCAAAAGGAGTGGTGCTGGGATTAACCACATGCTGTTTGCAGTATACGGTTTTTTAAGACTGTATTGCTGCCGTGAGTGGAGCTGATCCTTTCACCAGTTGGTCCTCCAGCGTCGTCGACAAGTGAAAAGAGATAATGATAATAACAGATATAATGTGTGGGTTATGCTGGCTAAAAGACAAAGAAAGAAATAAAGCAAACGTAAAATCAGGCAGCTAATAAAATTTTAGGTTTATTTATGTACACATATATGGATACAATATCAACAACAATAAGTGTAAGCGGAGTAGTCAGAAGAGTAGGATAAAAGAGAATGTGAAGAAGCAACTGATTAGCTTAGATGTCTACCCATTATTGGTTTATGAGATTTGAGGGGGATAAGCTGCTTGGACTCAGTCCTTGTGTCACTGCGTGATTTCCAGCCTTCGTCTAAATCTGTCCACGGACAGTGCTGTATCTACATCTGCTGGCAAAGTGTACCAGGGACGACGAAGTCGCAGTGAAAATAAATGTGAGCTATCATTCTAAGATTACCACAAAGAAGCCCATGCCTATGCATCTTTTGACAGCTTGAGAATTGTACATTGGTCTGGATCCTAAACAAAGTACAAAACGAAAAGGAAGAATGGTTGTATAGATCTAAATAATAAATTAAAAAATGCTTTCGCTCCTACCACCTACAAGTCTATTCAACTTCTTGTCAAGATGCTACCATATGGGCCCTACAGAAATTCGTGAGACATCTTACAGGTCGGCTTGTCCTACGGGTTCTGATCTTCCACATCTTCGAATTCACTTCTCGCTATAATATCAATGATCTACCTGGCGATAATCTTTTTATTTACACCATTATGCATAAGATTTGATTTTGCTCGTAATCATATCAAGTTGATATGATTTTCTTTATCGACGAAATCATCTTCAGAGGCTGTACAGTCGTATTTATACTTAGAAGAATGTATAGTGGTCTATTATTGAATAATAGGGGGTGACATAATTGCTGTAATTAATCATAAGTGGCTTTAGAGGTGAAAATTAAAAGTTGTAAATTACATGGTACTTGACGGAACAAAGATAGAAGTTATTATTATTATTATTGTATCCTTTAGTTCCTAGAGGAACATAGGGCTTCAGCTGCGCACCTCCACTGACTTCGGTTTTCTGACAACTTTTTCAACCTGCTCCAGGTCTGTCCACATGCTTTCATCTCCTCCTCGCATGACCTCCTCCAAGTCACCCTTGGACGACCAACTCGCCGCCTCCCTTTCGGGTTCCACTCGAGCGATGGCTTGTCTAGTGATGTCACTTGATGGTTTCCTCAGCGTATGGCCAATCCATCTCCATTTCTTTCTGCCTATTTGTTTCACAATCGGTTCCTGATTGGTTCGCTCCCAGAGATCCCTGTTGCTGATCTTTTCTGGCCATCTGATCTTGAGTATTGAGCGGAGACAGTTGTTAATGAAGGTTTGAAGTTTGTTTGAGATGCTCTTTATGACTCGCCAAGTCTCTGATCCGTATAGTAGCACTGACTTCACATTGGAGTTGAAAATCCGGATCTTATTTTTGATGCTGACTGCTGTTGACCTCCACACAGATTTGAGAGTAATGAAAGCTTGTCTTGCTTTTCCGATTCTGGCTTTGATGTCCTCGTCAGTTCCGCCTGTAGTTGAGACGATGCTTCCCAGGTAGGTGAAGGAGGTTGTTTCTTTCAGGTTCTTCCCATTTATGCTGATTGTTGTCTGTTGTTGTTGTTGATGTTGGCTAGGAATCTTCATCATCTCTGTTTTATCTATGTTCACGTGAAGTCCTATCTTTGATGCTTCTTCTGCCAACTTGTTACTTTTCACTTGCATATCTTCCAGTTTATGGGAAATCAGACATATATCATCGGCGAAATCCAGATCCTCCAAGTCTTTTGTGTCAGTCCATTTTATGCCTGTTCCCTCGTTGGTTGCCGTTGTCTGTCGCATTATCCAATCAATTGCAATCAGGAAGATCATTGGTGATAGTAGACAGCCTTGCCTCACTCCCGTCCTCACTTCGAAGGCTTCCGTAAGTTTCCCGTTGTGGATTACTTGGCATGCAGCATTGTCGTATAACTGTTGGATGAGGTGTATAATTGTCGATGGGACCCCGTAGTAGCGAAGTAGTTTCCAAATGACCTCTCGATCGACGCTGTCGAAGGCCTTTTCAAAGTCGATGAAGTTGAGATAGAGAGGTGACTGCCATTCCAAGCTTTGTTCAATGATGATCCGTAGAGTGGCGATTTGATCAATACATGATTTGTTTCTCCTGAATCCAGCCTGTTCCGGACGAAGTTTTTCATCTAGGGCTTGTTTGATTCTCTCCAGGATGATGCGACTTAGTATCTTGCTTGGAATGGACAGAAGCATAATTCCACGCCAGTTTTTACATTGACTTAAGTCTCCTTTCTTTGGAAGTTTGAATAAGTAACTGTTCTTCCAATCCTCGGGTACTTTGCCCTCTTTCCACACCTTCTCCAGTAGTGGTGTCATCAAGTCCGCTGTTGTCTCTGGGTCTATTTTCAAAGCCTCTGCTGGGATTCCATCTGGTCCCGGTGTTTTCCCAGCTTTAAGCATCTTGATTGCATTCAGGACTTCTGATTTCGTCGGGGGGTCAGTGTTCACTGGTAGTTCTGCTTCCGTTGTTGGTATTGCTGGACGTGTTGTAGGTGGCGGACGATTTAGAAGTCTTTTGAAGTGTTCAACCCAGTGCTTTCTCTGTTCCACCTCTTTGGTGATTGACTTTCCATTGTCGTCCTTTATTGGCTTAATCTGTGTCGAACGTTTGCCCGAAAGGTTCCTAGTTGTTTGGTAGAGTGTGGCGAGGTCTCCTTTGCCTGCAGCTTGTTCTGCTTCGTTTGCCATGGTTTCATAATATTTTCTTTTGTCTTCCCTGGCACTTTTCTTCACTCTTTTGTTCAGTGTATTGTAGCTTGCATTCAGCTCCTGTTTTTGTTGCTCGTCAGTGCACTGGATAATCTTTTGCTTCACTGTCCTTCTCTCTTCTATTAGTTTCCAAGTGTCCGTAGTGAGCCACTGTTTGTCCTGTCTCTTTTTTCTGCCTAGAATTTCTATGCAGGTTTGGCTCCACACCGTTTTCAAGTTGTTCCAGTGCTTTTCAACGCCGACCTCTTCGCTAGTGTTGATTTGTGTCTCGGCTTTGTCCTTTATGCTTGCAATGAAGATGTCCTTTGTAGCCTGGTCCTTCAGCTTTTGAGTGTTGAACTTGGCTTGTGGTCTATCTGCAGCTCCTGATTCCCTGAAAGCTTTTAATTTGATTTGGATTGTCCCTTGTACGAGATAGTGGTCTGAGCCAACGTCTGCTCCTCTTCTTGCTTTTGTGTCCAGTAGGCTGCGCCTCCACTTCCTTGAGATTGAGATGAAGTCGATTTGGTTTTTGGTTTGCCCGTCTGGTGACACCCATGTAGCCTTGTGGATATCTTTGTGCTTGTATACACTGCCACCAATCACCAGTTCGTTGAAGGCGCAGAAGTCGGCGAAGAGTTCTCCGTTTTCATTCATTTCTCCTAGAGCTTCTCTACCCATGATGAGTTCCCTTCCCGTATTGTCTGGTCCCAGTTTGGCGTTCATGTCTCCCATTAGTATTTTCATGTCGCCAGCTGGAGTATTGTCCATTGTTGCCTGTAGTTGCCTGTAGAATTCTTCTTTCTTCTCGAGGTCTGCGTTGTTTGTGGGTGCATAACATTGTATGATTGACACTTTCCTTCCTTTGGAGTTGAACCTGGCGGTCATTATCCTGGACGAAATCGCCTCCCATTGTATCAGAGCTTTCGTTGCCGTTGGTGACATCATGGTGACATCTATCTTTGACGGAACAAAGATAGAAGTTAGAAAAGGTTAAAATTGCTCTTAAGTGAGAATAAAGTTATTAGAGTGTCAATTTAACAAGTGTGAAGAAGGTGTGAAAATATATGAAATTGATAATAGTGAATTAATTATTAAAGCAAAAGCAAACTAAAAGTAAAATTAAAGATTAAGAACAAAATCAAAAATATTTTTTAACAGGGAAGGATAAGTGAAGAGGTTAAGACCAAGGTAGAATAAGAGACTGGACAAACTTTTTCTGTATACAGAGATCAGGGTTGTATTGATGTATTGCCAGCGCCTCCGCCATACACAAAAGCCGGAACCTGACGCCTTTTGTACAATTTGGCTTCATTTTGTAGATGATGTTGAAAGACGACTCTGGTGGAGCTACGTGGCCTGAGTTCACCAAATGCTCGAGAATTGAGCTAGTAATTGTCTTGTATTGTCCCTTTGCTAACCATGCCGGATAATGTTCAGAGATGCGTTTGGAAAGCGTGCGCTTTGTGCGGCCAATATAACTAGCTCCACACGAGCATGTGAATTTATAAACACACATTGAGGTGGCCCAAAGCGGCAGCTTATCCTTTACACATCCGTTGATCATTCGTCGGCTGTAGAAATTGATACGTAGCTCAGCCATAAAGAAGGCTTTCCTCAGTGATCTGCGTAAGCGATTCTTCAAGATCTCAGCTGCAGTATCACCTTTAAATTCAACACTCATAAAGAGCAGTTTCTTCGGCACAGTCTGAATTCTTTCGGGCTTTTCTCTTAGCTTCATATTTTTCTCGATGAATCTTGGAGGATATCCATTCTCTAAGAGAACTTGTCTGAGTCGCTCCAATTCCCCATCGATTGTATCACTTGAACATATCCTCCTTATTCTTGAGGATAGGGAATGGATCAGATTTCTCTTTCTTCTTAAAGGGACCCAGCTATGGAAATTTGTGTACTGACCATTCCATGTTGGTTTCCTGTAGATCGATCTTTGAAGAGAGCCATCAGATCTCCTCTTTAGAAAAACATCCAAAAAGTGGAATTCCGAGTTAATCTCTGATTCCGACGTGAATTTGATGGCATGATGGCAGCTGTTGAACTCATTAGTTATCTATTCGACGTCAGTATTGTCGTCACATTGGATGAAGGTATCATCCATGTATTTTAGGTACAGATGGAAACTGTCGATAGTAGGCCATAAAATACTATTCTCCAAACTGGCCAAGAAGCAATCTGCAAGTAAAGGACCCAGTGGTGACCCCATTGCTACTCCATCTCTTTGTCTATATATCGTGTTGTTGAATTTGAATTGGACATTTAGAGTGCACCTCAATAGTAGTTCCTTTAAGTAGTGTATCAGAACACATACGTCCACATTATTATCTTCAATGAATTTGCATAAAAAGCAGATAGTTTCAGTGAGGGGAACGTTGGTGAAAAGCGAAGTAATATCCATAGATATCATTTTCTTCCCAGATACATTAGCATCATTTATTGAATCGACGAATTCAAACGAATCAGAAACACTATGCTTGCAGAGATTATTTCTGATAGGTAGGAGGATTTCTGTGAGCCATTTGGCAGTAGCATGATATGGAGAATTTTTCATGTCCAGGATTGGACGTAGTGGCACGTTCTCTTTGTGCACTTTTGGCAGACCATATAAACAGGGAATCACGGAACCGGAGGGTCGTATTTGCTCGAATAATTCAGAGCTAATAATCGATTCGTTCTTCATATTCTTCAGCATTTGTGTTATCTTGCTTTCAATTTGTTCCGTTTGGTCTTTCTGGCTACTTTCTTTTGAAAATTTGTTTTCATCTGACAAGACTGATAACATTTTATCGATGTAGTCTTGGCGATCCATCAGGACAATGCCAGAACCTTTGTCGGGGCGTGTCACAACCAAATCTTTGTTCTTTAGAATCTCACGCAATTGCTTTCTGTGCTCGGCTGAAATCAATCTTCTGGCTTTTGGTTGCGTGTTGATGTACTGATGGCAGCTATTTAATACCGTAGACTTGAATTGTTCATATGATTTGTTGGACGCTGCAGAAAGGTCATTTGTCTGTTGGATCAGTGCTTCAAATTGGACTTTGATATCCAAGTCACTCGAGTTTGTCGAAATATCGCAGAATCTTGGACCCAACGACAAGGCTTGCAATTGGACAGGAGTCAATGATATACTAGAGTAGTTGAAGACGAATTTTTCTGGTTTGGCAGGAAAACAATGCATCAAGCAATACATCAATACAACCCTGATCTCTGTATACAGAAAAAGTTTGTCCAGTCTCTTATTCTACCTTGGTCTTAACCTCTTCACTTATCCTTCCCTGTTAAAAAATATTTTTGATTTTGTTCTTAATCTTTAATTTTACTTTTAGTTTGCTTTTGCTTTAATAATTAATTCACTATTATCAATTTCATATATTTTCACACCTTCTTCACACTTGTTAAATTGACACTCTAATAACTTTATTCTCACTTAAGAGCAATTTTAACCTTTTCTAACTTCTATCTTTGTTCCGTCAAGTACCATGTAATTTACAACTTTTAATTTTCACCTCTAAAGCCACTTATGATTAATTACTGTGCGTCGGTGGCACAGTGGTTAGGACTCTCGCTGACCATGCATATGGTCTCGGGTTCGAGCCCACACCGGCGCACACCTGATATCTATGGTTGGCCTGCGAAATTTGGGCTACCGATATCCATGCTGAAAATTCCATACTTGTACCAAAAATACGGTGTGGAATCAAGCTGTAAATCAAAAATCAAAAAATCAAAAATAATAGACCACTATACATTCTTCTAAGTATAAATACGACTGTACAGCCTCTGAAGATGATTTCGTCGATAAAGAAAATTTTCTTCGCTGAATCCGTCTTTTATTTTCTTCATGACTCCATGGGTATTTTCTGTGATTTGATATGATTTGTTGACATTTATTACATGATTTATTAACATTCATAAGAACCTATCCTGATTGCTTGTACAGTAACTGAACAATTTAAACTTTTGGAAAATAATCAATTTCTGATACCTCAGGACTGCAATTTATAACATTACTGATTGTGCCTGTAAAAACGGCATGCATTTCTTGTAAACTTACCCATTTATACCCATTATATTATCATACATTATTATATACATTATTATATTATTTTTATTGGTATATATTCCTGAAAGAGAATTCGGTGTTATCAAAATCTTTGACTGATGGTGTCCTTGCTGAAACCAGTGGTGATGTAAGTAACCATCTACACAATTTATATGGTAATTTTGATAATGATCCTTCATAAATATAAATAAGTTTATTCTCATGGTACATTACGTGAGGGACGCCAGTTTACAGGCATCATCAAATTGTTACAGAAATAGAACCATATTATTCAGTCACAATTTACAATCGATAGCAAAATATGTTTTACATGTACGCTGGAGATTATACATACACTTGATAAACGTTAATCTCAATAGCATAAAACAGCCTTTTCACTTATGTACAATCATTTCGGTGCACAGTTGGAAAAATCTGCTAGATTGTCAGTGAGTGCAACACATCAGGAAATACAGAAGTATTGTCTTCGCATTAACAAAAAACCAGGTCTTTGGTGAATGGGTTATAAGTGCCCCACAGTTTACTAATAAGATGGCAAGAAAGTTAGAACTTCATAAAAAGTTGAGAATGCCTAATTATGACCTTACCAGGGAGTCTGAGGTGAAAGATGCTAGTTTCAGAGACGGGAAAAGGGATGAGTTTGTTTCAGACTTAAGGGAATTACTAGGTTATATTGTTAATGCTGTGCGCATGCCTATAATAATAATAATTTATTTTCATATAAACATAAATTTACATGAAAATGCATGCCATTTTTACAGGCACGATCAAGGATGATATAATGTCAAATCTTAAATTGTCTACAAGTTAATAATGTTTCAACAGTTAAATATTTGATATATATATATACACTCATTGTCTGAACCAGGCCGGATAGTTACTGAATTGTACACTTGTCCTCCAGGTTGAGCGGGAAAATCGACTTCGTTTCGTTTTCATCCCGTGGTTGTAGGCATACGATAACCAACCAATATTGAGGTAAGTACAACTTTTACAAGGGATTGGAAGCTGTTTTAGAAAAGTTAAAGTGCTAAGGTGAAACATTAAAGTGTAATAGATTAAGTGAGTGAAATATATCATTAATAAACACATTTATATAGAAAACAGAATGGGGAAGTAATTAATCCTTAGGCCGACAACGTTCATTTGCAATGTATAATGAAACCAATATATTTTATACTATAATGCGTTCACTTTTGGCTTTAATACAATTATTTTCAAGCCAGTTGTCTTTATTTCATGTCTTTTTTTCTATTTGGTGCACAACCGTACCCTCCAGAGAATAGGAATAGAATAAGTCGAATCAAATTCATAAAGAGCTATAAAATGTTAGGTTTAATGGAATATAATGAGAATCAAGTAAAGACGTTATTAGAAAATAAGTGAGACAAGATATTGTGAAGTGGTATTTAAAGATCTGACAATGGATAGCAAGTTAATTCATAAGATGCCCCATAAATCTGTGCAGATCCCGCGTGGTCGCATCTCAACAATAGGCTGAGCGAATGGTATATATTTAAAGGTAGAAGCATTATCTGTCAAGGCGTTCACTATTATCTTTTTCAAGATAAAGATCTAAGCCCTCATAAAAATCAGAAATATCTCGAGCCTTTAATTTGTATATTGCTGTTCCTGCAGAATGGGGCGATTCACCTTAGTGACCACCACCATATCTACTGATCAGCTAACGCCACCCTCCCTCCTTTTTTGATGTTAGGCTCTGAGACTATGATTATTATGGCTACCGCAAATATATTGCTTGGTACCAGACATGTTCGTACCCCATATTCCATCTCCCTAGCTTTCTTAATGAGTGCTTCCAATAGGTCTCCGCGTACATCTTTACGAACATATTATATATGTGTGCATGCATCCTGATGAACAGATTACTTTATAAGAAGTTAAAACCTTAAAGAGTAAAACGAATAGGTATTGTGAATAGTGGAGCAAGATTTAGCAGAATACTATAGTTAAGGTTCAATTTAGGTAGTATGGACTGAAGGTAAGGTCGGTTGGCAGGACTTAGTGTACTAAATTTTCATGACAGTCTTATATTTAGTAAACATCTGACATTGCAAAGTAACGTGTCTAGACATATTATAAAAAGATATTAACACAGAACCAACGAAATTTTGGCGTTTTTTAACAATACTGCAGTGTGTGTATACTGAAGAATGGTGGTTAGTCTACAGGGAGCCGTAGAGTAAATCAAACCATATATGATAAGAGTATAATCAATAATATAGTTCGTATATCAAATATTACACTAGGTTCAATAATTGAGTGTTATAAGGGAAACAAGCGTGGTAAAGCAAGAGAACATTTGATGCATAAATATTTTAAGTATTTTAATATCCATCTAATTTAAGAGTTGAACATGCATGATTAATAAGTATTATTATATTAGTATATACATATGTAAAACGTTAAAAGGTGTGGATGCTATTACAATTATTTCCAGTGTTACTTTCACCAACACAACTTAGCCTAGGGCTGTAATGATGTACTTTGCTGTTAACCGTAGTCAGTACGGGGTGTTTGTTAGTCAGAATTCTGTGTCTCATTGTAATTTAGCTGAACAGTCTATCACTCAGTAGACCGGAAGTGCCCTGGATAGATCTAAAACTTGCATTTTACGTAAAGGCTCTCACGGCCTAGCGGACTGTTTGAAACTGATGGATGTGAACATTTACGAGAGAGGACGAGTCGTTGGGAATTCAAATATTCTTTAGTTTTGTCCCAAAATAAGCCGCATTGTGGGACGGTGTCCTTCACAAAATAAGCGCACTGTAGGTGGATGCGGGGTGCGCTATCACACACTACATTTGGAGAGTAATAGTAAGGTTTCGAGTTCACTAACACCTTTTGGACATAAGGACAATTCTGGAAGGATCTATTTTGGGATTGTTCTGGTTAGGCTGTTTAGTCAGAAATGGCGTCTGGAAATGTATGGCCTTCTGGATAGCGAGTGAGAAATTTGCCTACCTCTAGAAAAAGTCTCTGAAAAATTCGGCACTAAAGGAAATCACTCAAGGATCAGTATGGTGACCGTAAATGGAGTCTCAACCTCGGCTGGTTAGATAGATTTCTGGTTTTCTAGCTCGCAACAAGCCCGGGTAAAGAGGGAGGGTTGAACATGGGGCTAGCGACCCCAAACCATAAAAGCTATCAAACTGCTACCGAAAATTCAACGCACAAAAAATTTTTTTAAATGCAAAAATTTAAAATAACAACAATCCAAGTCTTCGCTCTAATCGGAGATACGAAGTGACACAGCGGGCCGGTGGAAGCCTTCGGGAAGCCAATCAGCCGATCAATCTTCTCTTGATGACAGTAAGTGTGAGGGTGAGGAAGTTGAATGTACGTACGATGTATGAGATCAGCTGGGAAACCTGCCCTGGTGGCGAAAGGAACGGGAAGATATAACGTAGGAATGCTGGGCATCTGTGAAAGCAGATTGAATGTATATGGATTGTCAAAATTGTCAACTGGAGAGTCAGTAATCTGATCATGACTGGTCACTCAGACGTCAATCACGAGCGCACTGAAGCAATGAGTGGCTATCACGATGTCGCCAGTGGCAACCAAAGTCCCAATGCAGTAGGAATCAATTTCCTCTGGGATCATGAAAGTAAGATTCAACTCCAAAGTAAGGAAGATAACAGTTATTCAATGCTACGCGCCTAGAAACTACGAGGAATAAAAGAAGAAAGGTTTTTATAGACAACTACAAACACTGATAGGCAACATCCCATATGGTGACATAAAAATCTTTATGGGCGATATGAATGATAGCTGAACTGGGAACAGACAGTACAGGTAGACGACTAATCACGGGTTGAGAGGCTGTCGCTCGAAGAAATGAATGATAACGGAGTATTATTTGCATACTTCGGTGCTTTCGATGATTTGTTGGATGCAGGAAGCGTATACAAACAAGGGCATATACACAAAGCAATGTGGATTTCGCCTGACAGAAACACCACAAACCCGACAGATTTTATCTCAATGCTGCTCAAGGACGTGGGGACGAAACCTGCTGGATACAAGCTTGGGGAAGGTAACACATCTGAGCTCAGACCATCAACTGGTTCAAAGAACCTTCAAGGTGAAGCTGAAATCCCAGAGAACAAATGCAGACAAGCCATAACTCAAGTTCAACATTCAGAAACTGATGGAAAAAACTATAAGGGATACCTTTGCTACAGACCACATCGGTGCAAATTCGGACACACTATGCAACATCACTGAGGAAGCCTGTGTTAAAGAGTATTGGAACTCTCTGAAAATGATATTTAAGGAGGCGCGTACAACTGTTCTAGGAAGAAGGAACAGACAAGACGAGGGATGGCTGTCAATGGATACCTGGAAGCTAATCGAGGAGAGGAGGATGGTGAAAGAGGGGATGACATAACGCATAGATGGGCAAAAGAAGGAGAAGCTGAGTTCAATGTACACTGCACTGAATAAGGAAGTAAAAAAGAGTGCATGGAAAGATAATATACAATTCTAAAACACACTTTCCAGCAACTGAAGCAGAACAGGCTGCAGGTAAAACAGACATAAGGACACTATATCAGATAACCAAGTCTCTTTCCGGGAAGAGACTGACCCAGATGATGAAACCAATAGATGTTCAAGGAAACCCAAGTGCCAAGGAGGAGCAACAAATAAGACAATGCGCTAATTACTTTGAAGAACTCGTGAATTGACCAACACTTGCAATTCGCTCAGAAATACCACCACCAACAGCACGCACAGAACTGCCTGCCAGTGGACATCAATCCAACAACGAAGGCTGAAGTCTTGAACGCGATCAAGCCACTGAAGTCTGGGCGGGAAGGCAGCAGGACTAGATTAAATTACTCCTGAAACACTGAAAACGGACCCGAGGACTGCCGCAGCTGTGCTTCCACCACTGCTGCGAGAGGCTTGGAAGGAAGGAAAGGTACCTAACAACTGAAAGAAAGGTCAACCTGCCAAACTACCAAAGAAGGGTCAATAGGCCCTTACAAGAACCGGCATGGAAAAGTGCTCTCACCCACACCAAGTAGAACACTAAGTTGCATCAACCCGGAGAGACTGAATGATGCACTGGATGCAGAACTCTACCCACCGAAACAAGCTGGATTCAGGAAAGATAAATGTTGTGCTGATCAAAATGAAACTTTACTCATCATCATCGAACAAAGCATAGAATAACAGCCAAGTGCCTACCTCAAGTTCATTGACTTCGGAAAGACCTTAGACAGCGTTGACTGAGAAGTAATTTGGAAATTACTTCAACACTACGGCGTGCTTCAAGTCTTCAAACCTCATTTAATTGTAGGCTGCGTGACAGTGGCACGTGTCAGGTGATCTGAAAATGAAAAATCAGCGAGTTGTTCCAAGTGAATGCAGAAGTAAGACGGGACCGCCCGCCTGTTATCAATGACGATATTCTCAATTGTAGTGGACTCCATTATCCTGAAGACTGAGCATTCGCAGCAAGGATTTGGGACTGTGCTAGACCACCGATAGGAATAAACTACAAGATCCGGATTTCGCAGATGATATATATCTAGTGTCACACAAATTCGAAGACTGGCAGGCGAAAACCAACAAACTGGCTGAAGAAGCAGGCAACGATGACAGGACTGCAAGTGACGAAGATAACCAACGAACCACAACAACAATCAGCACAAATCAGTATCAAGGAGAGAAATTTAGCGGAGATCACTCCTTTCGCTTATCTAAGAGACATCGGTTCATCTACAGGCAGAAGGGATGATGTTAAAGCCAGCCAGAATCGGAAAGCCAAGACAAACCTTTGTTATTCTCACCATGTCGACTACAGTTAACAAAACACTCAGTTATTACGTGCTGTCAATCACGTCTCATAAACCGTTAATGCCCAGCTCTCGCTACGCTCGCACCCACTCTGTTCCTTGAAGATTTCAGAAACGCTTAGTTATAACGGACGAAAAAACCAAAACACCGATCTGCCGCTTGAGATTTCTTTATTGTTACACCAACATATAAAAAGAATAAGTGAACTAAGTTCTGAAAACAAATATTACAATAATAAATCATAGTATTACTTCTGACGATGTTTCACTCTTCTTTCTGAACAGCGACCGATGAGACGATGACTGTCGTATTGATGCCTCCGCGAAAATTGGGGAAGTTGATTTTGAGCAAACAACCAAGAATTGATCGTTCAATCTTCAACTCCATTGACACGTGCGTTTTCGACAAATTCAAGCAATAATGGTGCCCGGGATTATATCATGTAAACTGTTTTCACCTGTGTAAATTGTGCTTACTGACACTATTCCATTGCCCCTTCTCACATATGTAACCTGTGTCAGTGAAAATTTATAAATATGCCTACTCCATGTATATGTTACTTATGATATTGATGATGCCTCTAAACTGCCGTCCCTCAGTTACATAAAGTAAGAATATATTACTATAACCAACTTGAAACCGGTTTGGAAGTCTGCACACAGCCAACATAAATAATAAGATTCGCTACACGACATGATAGAAGAATGTAACCAGCTAGCGCATACAGGCGTGGCCAGAACGACCGACCTCCTAAGACAAAGTATGTACTAGCCAGGTATGAGAGAAGATGTAGCAAGATACGTACTTGGATGTCCACGGTGCCAGCTGATGAAAGGTGACCGGTGTATACGACCACCACTTCAGTCGATTCCAGTTACCGCGATGGGTGACTTGTGGTCCGTAGATATCATGGGTCCATTTCCCCAGACATCCAATGGTAATCAGTACCTCTTGGTGATGGCGTAACACGCGACACGATGGGTAGATACCGTAGCAATCCCAGACCAACGTGCAAGGACCGTGACAGATGCAGTAGTTAGACACATTGTTGCAGACCACGGCGTACCAAAGACAATACTGACAGACCAAGGTCCCTGTTTCGAGAGTGAAGAACTTACTTCCCGTTTGCAACAGCTGGGCATCAAGAGGATCAGAACGACCCCATACCATCCACAAACGAATGTCCTGACGGAGAGAAACAACCGTGCACTGAAGGAGTGTCTGGCCTCGAAGGGCGGTAACTGGGAAACGGAGCTTCCACTGATTTTGCTGACACATCGTGCTACCACTCAGGAAACAACGAAGAAGTCACCCTTCCAACTGATGTATGGTACAAAACCACGATTACCGATACAAAACGAGACCTGGCCCAGTCACCAAAAATGGAGTACGACGAAATTAAAAGCATAGCGGAAGGAAGCAGTCAAGAATGTAATGAATAAGCAGCGGAGTGATGTCGCGAAGTCTCAGCTGAAAAGAAAGACTCAGTGCAATACCTTTGCAGTTGTGGACCAAGTGAAGTGTAGAGGCAGAAGATATACAGTTGGATGCGGGCCAGGTTCACGGAAACTCCTTCCAAAGTGGGAAGGACCGTACACAATCACGAAAAGACGGGGTCAAGTATATACCATCCGAAGAGGTGATAAACAGAAACGAGTTAACGCCAGTCAGCTCCAAAGATGGGTACAGTGGGACAAGCCGGTCAGTAACAATCTGCAACTACAGGATGTAGCACCCAGAAGGTCGGAACGTCTGAGCACGAAGCTATTTGACGGGGGACGAGTGTGGTGAGAGCAGGCTGCTAGCCGATTGGTTGACATTAATCTACGTTAATGTCTAGGTCACTAATATGGGCCGTGAGAAAATATGAACTAGGCTGTTTCAACAACCAATCACAGCAAACTTAAACGTGGACAAATATGATTCGCAGATAAATGGCTCTACTTTCCGTGAAGTCAGTTATCCTAAGCGGGTCAAAAACTTACGCTGAGCGTCACGATGTAACAACAGAAGACAAGGGCCAGGCAACAGATCGTTTTATTATGAAAATCAACACGTATTTATACATCTTTCAACTACATTATTATAGACAAGCGCAGTCATCTGATTGGTTGTTTAGGTAGACAAACGCAGGCTTCTGATTGGTTGTTTCGGGATTCCTTGACAAATAGAGTTCTCTCTGCGAATCATATTCTGCCACGTTAACTTTGCTGTGATTGGTTGTTGACTCAGGCTTGTTCATATTTTCTCACGGCCCATATTAGTGACCTAGACCTTAACGTAGATTAGTGCCAACCAATCGGCTAGCAGCCTGCTCTCACCACACTCGTCCCCCCGTCAAATACGTGCGACTGAAGTCGGCTTGATCTACTTGGTGCAGGCGTCATCGTTGGCTTGTCTCGCTGTATCCGTTTCTGGAGCTCGCTGACGTTCACGCGCCTCTTATTGTTCGCCATTGCGACTGTGTCTGCGTAACCCCATCTCGAAGTGATCATATATGGTCCTTCCCACTTTGGAAACTGTTTGCCTGACCCTGTCGAACATTCGTCCATACTTCGGCTCACACTTTCATATGCTGCTTTCACCCGACCTCCCAGCAGCGTCCCAAGTAGCAGCTCCATCGCTGACAGATTTTGAACGCCACTCAACTGCGCAGAAGCCTTGAAGTCCTGCCCGAAGATCCATATGTCTCCATCAAAAACAGCAGGGCATAGGCTTTCCATTTGTCGGTAGGCAGCGACACCAAATGTAACAACAGAAGACAAGGGCCAGGCAACAGATCGTTTTATTATGAAAATCAACACGTATTTATACATCTTTCAACTACATTATTATAGACAAGCGCAGTCATCTGATTGGTTGTTTAGGTAGACAAACGCAGGCTTCTGATTGGTTGTTTCGGGATTCCTTGACAAATAGAGTTCTCTCTGCGAATCATATTCTGCCACGTTAACTTTGCTGTGATTGGTTGTTGACTCAGGCTTGTTCATATTTTCTCACGGCCCATATTAGTGACCTAGACCTTAACGTAGATTAGTGCCAACCAATCGGCTAGCAGCCTGCTCTCACCACAACGAAAGGAACTTCCAGCTGGCTGCGTACCTCATCCGCAGTTGCCTTCACTCCACACTGAAGATCAGATGCCCAAAAAGAATAAGTTGCATGAAACTCTGACAGCAAGCCAACTAGGAGCCGACTGCTCAACCAGTGTGCAGTAGAAAATCGGGGGATGAAATACACACTAACGAGACCGTGGAATGACATTGTGCGTCAGGCCATTACTCAAGCGGAATCCCATTCGGAGGCGACGAGTGGGTTGTCAGTGCAAGGGTGACAGGGAGGAGATGAGATATTATGGGGAATCGGGGACTCAGCTGTAGGGAACAGCATCACACAGAACAAAGTGCACATGTGCTTTAGAAACCCTACAAACCACACGGAACCCGAAGGAATGATAACAAATGGAGTTGCACAACAGGAATGCGTTGGAGTTACCCCGAGGCTATTTTGTTTAGACGAATGGACCCGGTGAAGATAAGCAAGGATTATACAATTCCTCATTTACCTGCACCTACCGGAAACCTCCACTGAGGAACTGCTCAGTGCCAGAAAGCATCCGAAAGACTTCAGGCTGCCACGTTCTAGGGACGTCTCAGCTGATCTTCTGATTGGTTGCGATATTCCACACGCATGTTGGTTTTCGAAGCAGCGTTTCGGAGAGAGGAAGCAACTATATACTATTAAAAAGAATTTGAGATGGGTATTATTAAGACCGAAACAGCATAACAAGTAGGTGCCCAGTGCTTCACGTTGCGGTAATTAAAATAGCCATGAACTTACACCTACAGTAGGAGACATGGACATTGAAAACCACCTCGTCAAAAGCGAGTTGGGTTTATCTTGGGACAAGAAGACAGGTGGGCTGCAACGTGCTAGTGCGGACGTAATAAGGGTGGTCCAGCTGGAAAACTTTAGTGTCGTCCTCTAATTCATCAGTAGGAACATTGAATCCACCTGGTAGATGGGCTGCCTTCCCTTTGACATATATTGCTGCTTGTAGACATGTTTAGTCAAATAGTGAATGTGATCATTATTTCGCTTGTTTGTTTTAGGAAAAGTACAGTTGCTTGATGAGTGCTGAAGTGAAGTTACCTCTACTTAAATGCCATGTACCTTATGGCTCAGCGTTTTCTATGATCTTATTACACATCAATATTTCTTCAAACAGAACTACACACCACGCATTATTACTTTCTCCTCGAGTGTTACTCAAGCAAACGAAGCATTGAAATTCACCACGTCCATAGCGAGGCATTCAAACACTCAAAAGAAAACTCTTTGTCTTTTAATCAGGTCTATTTATTATGACAGAAATACCCATATTCTAAGTCCAGAATAGGAAATGGTACCTCAGCAACTGGTTTATCATGAGAATATTAACTCCTGCAATGCTGGATCGCGAAAGCATCTTTAAAATTTCGAATCACCTGCACTGGTCCCGACAAAAGTTCTTTCAGGACGTCTTTGTACAGCAAAATATGTTCCAAGTATACGGAAAGCCATGATGCTACGGAGATTCGGTTGACGTTTTCTTCTCTTTCAGTGGAGTTTATTATGTCAATGACAAAGTCTAAGCAATCATACGTTTCGTCCCCACCATTTTTTGAAGAAAAGCTCTGATTATGTATGCATTTGTAAATGATTTCATCCCACTTGGACGACGTCAAATCATAAGACTGAGTAACATCAGCAACGTTTATAACAACTGACTCTTCCCAGCCATCAATATCACAACGTATACCAAAATGAGAGGTGAAACTGTGCACTTTACCACTTGAGTCTACCACTCCACAATGCAAACTGGAACCTGGATGATAACTGAGCATTTTGCCAAAGTCTGACAAAATGAATGCAACTCTGGCGACAGGACAAGATAAAAATATTATTGAAACATGTGCGTTGGCAACTGGTGGAAGAAGTTCGATGGTTTCTCCACATTCAATCTTTTCATTGCACAACAAGCATAACTCAGGTGAGCTGTTCAGAGTGAAAATATATTCGTCATCATCATCATCATCATCTGTGCAAGGCTTCTCATGGGTATTCAGGCATGAATGTCTTAAGGCCAGTATTTTATGTTGTGCCATTCAATTTGATAATTTTGAAACAAATAAAAAAATGTGGTTGTAATATATATTATAATTATTTTTAGATGTCTAAGCAAGTGATTGGTCAATAGACAAACACCAAAAATTCAATGCCTGAAGAATTTCAGGAATGTGTCTTATGCTACATCTAAGCGTCACGTGGTCGTTTCGCGTTAGAGAGAAATTGTTGGCCTAATTCTTTTCGTAGTCTAGATCACGTGCTTTTTATGTGAATTATCTGTCATACTTGTAAAGAAGGGTTTTATGTTATTTAATGAAGTAGACACACTGTAGTTAGACGAATAATATACAAATGAATCCATTTAGGAAACACATTGATAATGTTAAACAATGGACAAATATTAAAATGTAGTTGATTGATACATTACATTTTGCCAGTTAAATGGACCACAAGTTGTATCATTCTAAGTTTTAAAGATCAAAAGGTGTTTTAGTGAAAATTAAGTTTGATTATTTGGCAAGTAAATGGTACACAAACACTTCTTGGTGTAAATGCTAGGCAAAAAGTTTCATTGATCTTAGGAGCAAGAATAGAAGCACACACTGGGACATAAATGGAAGTATGAAATAATGAGTGGTGAGAAGTGCGCAAAAACTAGTAATTTAAAATTCATTAGTGCTTAATAGAATTACAGACCTCTCTATGTATCCCTTGGTATGTGCGGTAGGATTTTTAAATTTTCAGACTCCAGTAAGCATGTTATTATACTTTCATTCAATTATGTCTCGCAGCATTCTCTAAATTAAAGAGGCATATGCAATCCGGGTTTTAAGTGAAGCTGGAAAAAGTTTTTACAACGTTCGATATGATGCTTTTGAACTTTGAAGCGGATTACTGCTAACAACACTTTCCCTAACAAAGTAGGGCTGTATCGTGATTTACCAAGCACTATCTGAGATATGCGCAGGGATTGGTACTGCCTCAAACTTCTGAAACTCGATTAACTAATGAATCTGGGTATAGATGATACACAGATTCAACTGTCCCTGAACAAGCTCTCTATAAACACAAGGACTTCTAAGATGCATCACTTGTAATTTTTTATTCTGAAACAAACGATTTTGTGAAAAATTTGAGCTATTCACGTCTTGGAGTACCTCCCATTAATTAGCCAGATGGATTCGACAGACGAATTTGAAATAGTGAAATTGCAACGATACGTTAATTTAAGAAAATTCAGAGTTACAAATGGTACATATTCGAACTTTTGCGTTACAGGCGTTCTGTTTTTGCCGGAATGATTCTTCTATATTCTTTTGTAGATTAACAATCTTTCACACATACCTACATATCCATATTCAACAAAGCCATTATTCTACCATCCGGAAATATAAATTTCGCTCACTTTCGGTATCTGCAACCCGGAATAATAAACACTTAATCTCACTTCAATTACACGAGAGACGGCAGTTTAGAGGCATCATCAATATCATAAGTAACATATACATGGAGTAGGCATATTTATAAATTTTCACTGACACAGGTTACATATGTATACATATTTCTTCCTGTTTATGCAGGAACACACCTATTGTACAGGCATGGATAAGTTATCATACAATTTACACATAATTGGGTGTAATGAATTTACAGTGTGGTTGTTCTTTCTGACATCAAAGTCAGTCTGAACAGTCTGCTATAAAGTTTGTTTGTGTAGCACATAAAGAGATATAGAAATATTGTCTTCGCATTAACAAAAAACCCAGACATCAGATGGATGTAATACAAATATCTGGGAAAAATAAAGCTTGAAGTCAATTCTCCTATATAACTTTGTTGTGAACAGCACACTTCGCTTAAAGTTTATTGATGTACTATTTTGAGATCAGTGATATATTTATTCCACTTTTTCAGCAGTCTTATCGTAGTTTTATAACAGGAAAGAAATTTAATCTAGGATGCGAAAACTAGATAAGGTCATATTAAGTTGTTTTACTGCATCAAATGGTGCCGAGGTCGATTCCAGAATTCTCCATTTGCTCCATTTGTGTCTGCATGGCGAAGTGTATTGGTAAGTTGAGTAAAAATGTTGAAAACTGTTTGAAAACCAGTTGCTTCTTCATTTCAGATCATGAATACTCATTTACAGCATGTTCGCCAGCGTCTTCAAATGGTAGAAATAGATCGTTCATGGAATTTGAGTGGTTATGAGATAGACGGTTTGGAATTAATCCTCATTTCAGTTTAGATGCAGGGTGTTTTGACCTCGACCAGAAGATGAATAGGAGCAGCAGAATATCAGAAAAAGAAAGTATGTGAAAATGACAAGGACATTAATATTTTATGCACTTATAAATGTTTATGTCAATTGTATATTACACATGTGAGAAGGGGCAATGGAATAGTGTCAGTAAGCGCACTTTACACAGGTGAAAACAGTTTACATGATATAATCCCGGGCACCATTATTGCTTGAATTTGTCGAAAACGCGGTTGGTAATTCCGTGCTGCGTTACATGCGGCCGACATAACAAACTGTTCACAAAAGTGCGAAGACGGCCTGTAAATCGCTAGCTAGTTTACCAAAAGCAATGTTTTCGGCAATATCATCTACGAGGGGCTCATCGCGGCGGTTAGTATCTAGTTTCACATGTACAGAAGTATTGATGAATCACTATAATCAGCAGCCGATGGACTTTTCAATTCATTCGGTCAGGAACCAGAATGACTGAGAACTAATCCATACAGAGTGTTCAATGAAGCCTGCAGGAGCAGAATAACACCATCGAATGAGTCAGTGGGTTTCGAAGTGCAGCTGTCGGCATGTTTTCATCGTTTTTTAGATATCCTGATTGACTTGGTTTGGTATAGTAAATGATTCGGATTTGCCAACATGATCCATAATAATAGTAATGTATATTTTCATATAAACATATAAATTTACATGAAAATGCAAGCCATTTTTACAGGCACGATCAAGTATGATATAATCTCAAATCGTAGATTGTCTACAAGTTAATAATGTTTCGACAGCTAAATATTTGATATATATAAGTACACTCATTGTCTGAAGCTGGCCGTGTAGTTATTGAATTGTATAGTTGTCCTCCGGGTTTCGCGGGAAAATCGACTTCGTTTCGTTTTCAACACGTGGCTTTAGGCATATGATGACCAACCAATACTGAGGTAAGTAAAACGTTTACAAGGGATTGAGAGCCGTTTTAGAAAAGTAAAAGTGCTTAGGTGAACCATTAAAGTGCAATAAAATAAGTAAGTGCAATATATCATTAACAAATGCATTCATAAGAGAAATACAATGGGAAACTAATTAATCTTAGGATGACAACGTCCATTTGCAATGTATAATGCTACGCAAATGGGTCTTACTATCATGATGTCCACTTTTGGCTTTAATACATTTATTCTCAAGTCAGTTGTTTTTATTTTGTGCATTTGGTGCACAACCGTACCCTACAGAGAATAGGAACAGAATAATAATAATAATAGTATATTCTCATTTTGTACATGAGAGACGCCAGTTTACAGGCATCATCAATATGATAAATTACATATACGATTAGCAATCATACTCAATAATAATGTTTTAATAAAATACACATTTTTTCCTACTTGTGTAGGACACACCAAATATACAGGCATGGATAAGCATTATATGAATTTCATAAATTTGGTTTATGGTTTAGTTACATGGTTGCTGGCGTTTTTGTCTTAGGTCTGTGGGAACAATATGATAACCAGTCATTCAATGGAGCACATCATGAAATATAGGAATATTGACTTCGCATTAACAAGAAAACCCAAGTATGTTTTGGATGGATTAAAAATACTTGGGAAAAAATAAAGCTTGAAGTAATTCCCCAATATAACTTAGGTGTGTAGAAGTCCAAATCTCATTTTTGATCTATATCCAAATTGGGTAATAAGAAAGCTATTTTTACAGATACGATCAGTTATGTTATAAGCTACAATCGTGACGTTGTATTACAAATAGATACTTTTCCATTGGTATAAGAGTATATTCCACAAATGTAATCCAGGTTGCGTCGTGGAGAAAGTTAATTCGTTATTAACCAGGCAACTGAAAGATACGGGACCAATAATGTTTGCAGATCATTTGTCATTGTAAATGGTCAAATATCCACATTATTCATTCTCATTCAAAAAGTCAAATGGAAGCTGAAATGGTGAGAGAAAAAAGAAGACAAACAACAGCAACGCAAAAGAAAGCAACGGGAGTCCTTAAGGAGTGATTAATAAATATATACATATATATTCTGTTTAGTAACTGTGGTTATTTTGGTACACAAACTAACTAGTCCCGTAATGCCAACTTTTATATTATGTGTAAACTAATATTATTACTGTCCTGTGTAGAAATGTTAATCATCTAGTTCCAATAATATTAAAATTTATAATTGTAGTTTGTTGTAACTACACGTTTAAAGAACTTAAAATATCTATGTAGGGTGAAAAAGAAGGTGTAAGAGTCAGGCGCAAAAGTGCATTGTCATCTTTGAGTAGTCTGGTGACTGAGGAGATGAACACTGGAAGTGTGTTTGCATCGCGCACATTAGCTGGTAGTCTATTCCAAATGACTGAAAACTTATTTAAGAAGAAGTTGTACCTCACGTAAGTCTGACAGTGCTCCATAGCAGCTAGGTTGTGATGATTTCTAAGATTGTAACTGATGACAGCGGTAGGTTTAGTTATTGGCTCGGAGGAATGCAAGAGAAGATTAGTTAGCTTATAGTAAAAGATAAGGTTTAGCTTAAGGCGTCTTTTCCAGAGGGGTTCTAATCTTAGTCTTACGCATCGCTCATGGTATTCCAGACCACTTTCTAAACCAAGAGTTCTTAAGGTAAACTGCCGTTGTACTCCCTCTAATTTAAGCTTGTCATTTTGTATGAGTCCGCTAAGAATAAACGGGCAGTATTCTAAGATAGGTCGGACACATACTTTGCATAATAAAACCCTAGTTTCATAACAAAAGAAATTGCGTGTTATGCATCCTATCAGCCTTCGCGTTTTACGTCTGGCATAATCAGTCTGTTCAGCGAACGTTAGGTTACTAGAGTATCTAATACCGAGGTCTACGACTGAGTTGAGCTTAGCTAGTTTTCGCCCATTTATTTCAAGAGTTAGATCGAGGTTACTGTTGCCAATACAAATCCAGCCGCATTTGTCAATGTTAAAATTTAGACAGGAATCGGCACACCATGATGCGAGACTACTTAGTTCAAGATGTATTTTAGTAACCATATCGCTTAATTCATGAGTGTAGCAGGAGTAGACGACTTTGAGGTCGTCAGCATATAGGAATGGTTTGCCTAAGGTGAAGCACTTGCAAATGCTGTTAATGTAGATTGTGAATAAAAGTGGACCTAGGACACTACCTTGCACGACCCCACTTGAGATCTGCCTAGGATGAGACAATACAGATCCAACTTTGGTTATTTGTACCCTGTTGCTTAGAAATGATTTTAACCAGTTCAGTAATGGGTCGCGAATTCCACAAGAGTACAGCTTCTC
This sequence comes from Trichobilharzia regenti, assembly GCA_944472135.2. Lineage (NCBI taxonomy): Eukaryota > Metazoa > Platyhelminthes > Trematoda > Strigeidida > Schistosomatidae > Trichobilharzia > Trichobilharzia regenti. Next base: position 2,726,259 of record OX235264.1, on the reverse strand, counting down.
AAAGAGAATGCTGTGAGATACCATGTCAAATGCCCTAGATATATCGAAGTAGAGAACAACGACTAGCTTACGTGCTTCGCGACTACTAGTGATGCGGTTGAAAAAGTCGAAGTGGCAAGTAACGCAGGATCTATTTTTGAGAAATCCGTGTTGAGACCTTGTAACAAGATCTTCCCTAATTAGGTAGTCTGACAATTGATCTTTTACAACTTTCTCCATGATTCGTGAGATAACTGGGGTTATATTTATGGGTCTGTAATTGCGGACGTTTGCCCTATCACCAGATTTGTAATGTGGAATTATGAAGCTAGTTTTCCACTCACTAGGGTAAGTGCCAGTGTCCATAGATATTGAGAAGAATTTAAGAAGTAACAAGGGTATATCACACCCACTGTTTTTGAAAATTATCGAAGCTAGGCCATCCGGTCCCGTACTAGTGGAAGGTTTAAGGCTTTTAATTGCTTGTACTATTAACTGATTAGTGAACACAATGCTTTCAAGGGAAGAGATAGTAAGGGGAGCGGTTTCACCAGGCATATGTGTTTCTAAACTAAAGTTTGCAAACCAATCACTGAAGAGTTCACAGATAGTGGCAGGTTCATTTTAGATTACTTTGTCGTGAAGTAAGTATGGGATTTCCCTCGCCGACTGCATTCGTTTTTTAAGAAGTACCGTTAAGTTATAAACTTTGGAGGTACTTTCAAGTGCCGTTAACTCTTCGTCGAGGTCCTTTTGAGAGCGTAGGAGCTTGAGAGATTCAAGAGACTTGTGGATTGAGAGCAATAGTGATATGTCCTTAGTGGAATAGTACTGTTTCTCCAGTTTCCTTAACTTATTACGGTGTGCCCTTGGAATATATTCAGTTCGGTGTCTACCTAATTTCACTATTTTCTTTGGAGCAACTGTATCTAGACAAAGGGTAACATTCCTGTAAAACAGGGTTACTAAGGCCTCCAGGGAGTTAGTGGTAAAATAGTCATCCCATTGACAGAGTCGAATAAGTTCTTGGACTAATCCCCAGTCTGTATATTTGTAACTACGACATATTGTGCTTCCTGAGTCTTGTTTGTTTCCTGTATTTAGTGGTGAGAAAGGCAGAGAGCAGAGTACCATTCTATGGTCACTACTGGAAAATCGATTACCAACATAGGTGGATACTGGGATTGTGTCATGACAAAAAACAAGGTCCAACGTGTTGTCACCACGGGTAGGTGTCTGGACGTGTTGTTGCCATCCATAACAGTCTATAGTGGCAAGTAATTCGTCGAAGCGTTGGGGGCCGGAACTAGTTAGCCAATTGACTTCTGGAAGATTGAAGTCCCCTGCAATTATTTTGTAATTAGTACTAAACGAGGATGCATGTGCAAACGATTTAGCTAATAACGCATCAGTTTCTTTAGTTGAGCTTGGTGCTCGATAAACACAGCCTATGAGAAGTTTGTACTTATCTCCATGTAAGAAACAGATACCAACACTTCATTCTTATACTGGCAACAAATTACCGAATACACATATCGGTTATACCTTAGGGCAGGATTTTCACCAGCGTCAGTTAACAGAAACACCTGGAATCATGCATATAGCACGCATGATATCGGATCAATTCCTTGCTGGCATAGCGAACAGTCTACAGCTAGGGCAAGGCATATTTCCCGGGAGATAGCTGACACAGTGTCGACACCAAACGCGGATACTAATATCTCTAAAATATTAATATCTGATTATCACACAGGTGTCTCTCACTGCATACCATATCCAAACGTAAGCCCATCCCTGACTACCACCTCAAAAATCTACCTGAAGTCTTCCTACGATCCAAAGATATTGGTAAATGAGTCTGATAACATGTATATAGAGGATACTCACGGATTATTTTACCAAGATGTTGTCCGCTCACTGAAACCACATAGCCAGTGTTTATCTATTATCCTAGTAAATACGAGATCAGTTCTAAGCAAACATTTAGCACTAAGTACAATAGCTTCTATATGCAGACCGTCATTGATTATGATCACCGAAGCCTGGTGCACAAGTGAAATCTCCAATGACAGCCTAAGGATTGATAAATACAACCTTTTTCGCGGGGACAGACGGACAGGTCGTGGGGGTGGAACACTAATTTACTGTGAACAATCCATGTGTGCAACCCAGTTTAGTAACCCAATTCTGTCACAACTCAATGACTCGATCTGGGTCGAAATAAAAGTTGTCAGAAGTAAACCTATACTTGTGGGTTGTGTGTACCGGCCCCCTTCATCCAGCAGGGAATATGATAATATGCTTAGCAATATCTTTAATGTTACAGCCAATCTTCCTTTCAGTTATAAAATTATCGGAGGCGATTTCAACTTGCCAGAAGTATCATGGTCTTCACTCCGAGGACCCCAAAGGTACGATAATCTCATAAATTCCATCGTCACAGGAGGGTGGACACAACACATAAATTCACCCACTAGATCCGCAAATATCCTAGACCTTATTTTCACGAACAACATAACGCCATCTACCGTACATGTTGGACATGAATTTCCAGGTAGTGACCATAGAATAGTAGTTTGTTCTTTTGACATCTTTCCTGAAACAAAACGCAGAGATGAAGCTGGCCAGATACCTATGAGATTGTACACACATGCTGACTGGGACTTGTATCAGCACCTAATTAGATGTTCTAATTGGGACTCGTACTTTTCGAACCAGTCCTTAGATGCAATTCTTAACAACTTCTATCAGAATATTAACTCAATTCACGACGTCATTGCACCCGAGAAGATTCTTAACTTCAGATTCCCCCAAAGTGATTATATTCCGACATCGTTTAGAAGAAGTCTACGTAAGCACTCAATAAAATACTACAGATATCATGACTTATCGTCATTAATTGCCATAACGTCCCTTCTCAGTAGAATTGAAGAGTTGAGAAATATAGGCCTCAGAAACAAAGAAATGCAGGCCATTCATGCACCGCATAACTCAGGAGAAATAGCCAAACTTTTTAAAAGTAGGTTGATGAACTCCAAAACACCCTATCCGAAAATAATATACTTAGACGGCATTGCTTACGAAAATAATGAGGCGATATGTGAACTGTTTAGCAAGCACTTCGCCAGATTATACACCTTAGAGAACGATGAAGTCGTGGATTTCCCACGTAAAACAGACGAATGTTTAAGTGACATAATTTTCACCACACATGAGATCGATAAAGCTGTCGCAAATCTTAAGCTTAGTAACACTACTGGCCCAGACGGTATATCTTCCGTTCTGCTGAAAAAAGGTGGTAATGACATGAGTTTACTCTTACTCAAGTTATACTCAATTTCATTAAGCGATGGGACATACCCTAACTGCTGGAAGAAGTCTTATATTGTACCTATCCATAAATACGGGCCTATAGCTGATATCAACAACTACCGCCCCATCAACATCACGTCTGTAGTTTCACGTGTAATGGAAAAGATAGTTAAGACTCAAATCATTCAGTACTTGCTGTCAAATGACCTACTATCCCCATCCCAATACGGTTTCTTAAGTAGAAGGTCGTGCATTACTTGCCACTTAGATTATTTTGACTACATCACACAAAGCATTGATAATGGGCGTTCGGTAACAACATTGTTTCTTGACGTTAGCAAGGCCTTTGATAAAGTCCCACATATCAGACTCCTAACAAAACTCCAATCCTACGGAATAACCGGAAATCTTCACAAATGGATAAGTTCTTTTCTCACAGAAAGAGAGCAATTAGTCAAAATCAACCACCAGTTGTCTTCCTCAAAGCCGATAACCAGTGGTGTAATACAAGGTAGTGTTCTTGGCCCTATTCTATTCCTCTTATTTATAAATGACATAGTCTCTGTAATCAAGTATGGCAAGCCATACCTTTTTGCAGATGATCTCAAGATAGTATATGATTATGGGTACGGTGATATGAGCGTCGAAAGCAAGATCCAACAAGACTTAAATGATCTAGGCGATTGGAGCGAAAAGTGGCAACTGACTTTCAACCCAGACAAGTGCGGTATAACCCACCTTGGACGCTGGAAACCGATAATGTGCCTATACATGTACGGGAAGCTCCTGTCAAAACTGAACACAGTCACAGACCTCGGGATAACATACTCAGATTTATCCTTTTCCGATCACGCAAATAAGGTTGTATCTGACTGTAAACGACTTACTGGCTTTGTACTGCGTAACTTCTACACCCAAGAAGCAAGATTAGCTATATATAGGACATGTATCCGTCCCAAACTTGAATATTGTGCTCTCCTATTTAGTAACCTCAGGACTGTAGACAGAAAAAAAATCGAAAGTGTCCAGAGATTCCTCACGAAACGCATAATAGGGTTCGACCAACAAGTGGAATATGTTGACAGGTGTGTACGTCTGAAATTAGAGCCTCTGTGGTTAAGGAGAGTGAAGTGCAACCTATTTCTACTCTTCAAAGTCATTAGGAAACACTGCTACAGTAACTCATCCATAACTTGGGAAAATATTAAATCATATCAGCTGCGAAACCACGACTACCTTGTCAAGGTGGCTACCCACAGAAAATCCATTAGGGCAAACTTTTTCACCATAAAATATTGCACTCTTTGGAACCAACTACCACCTGAAATAAGATGTTGTGAAAACCCTGATGGGTTCAAACGGAGCCTAGAAAGACACTTTAACATGTCCACCCTAGCTCGTCTAAAAGACCACAACTGTTGGTAGAACGGAAATTGAAGGCCAGTCCAGTCTTCAGTATAGTCACATACGTATATCTCGACTCTAATACTCACGCAGCGAACGTTAACTAATTTACTGATTTCTATTCTCTATAATTTTCACTAAGTTGTGTTGGTGAAAGTAACACTGGAAATAATTGTAATAGCATCCACACCTTTTAACGTTTTACATATGTATATACTAATATAACAATACTTATTAATCATGCATGTTCAACTCTTAAATTAGATGGATATTAAAATACTTAAAATATTTATGCATCAAATGTTCTCTTGCTTTACCACGCTTGTTTCCCTTATAACACTCAATTATTGAACCTAGTGTAATATTTGATATACGAACTATATTATTGATTATACTCTTATCATATATGGTTTGATTTACTCTACGGCTCCCTGTAGACTAACCACCATTCTTCAGTATACACACACTGCAGTATTGTTAAAAAACGCCAAAATTTCGTTGGTTCTGTGTTAATATCTTTTTATAATATGTCTAGACACGTTACTTTGCAATGTCAGATGTTTACTATATATAAGACTGTCATGAAAATTTAGTACACTAAGTCCTGCCAACCGACCTTACCTTCAGTCCATACTACCTAAATTGAACCTTAACTATAGTATTCTGCTAAATCTTGCTCCACTATTCACAATACCTATTCGTTTTACTCTTTAAGGTTTTAACTTCTTATAAAGTAATCTGTTCATCAGGATGCATGCACACATATATAATATGTTCGTAAAGATGTACGTGGAGACCTATTGGAAGCACTCATTAAGAAAGCTAGGGAGATGGAATATGGGGTACGAACATGTCTGGTACCAAGCAATATATTTGCGGTAGCCATAATAATCATAGTCTCAGAGCCTAACATCAAAAAAGGAGGGAGGGTGGCGTTAGCTGATCAGTAGATATGGTGGTGGTCACTAAGGTGAATCGCCCCATTCTGCAGGAACAGCAATATACAAATTAAAGGCTCGAGATATTTCTGATTTTTATGAGGGCTTAGATCTTTATCTTGAAAAAGATAATAGTGAACGCCTTGACAGATAATGCTTCTACCTTTAAATATATACCATTCGCTCAGCCTATTGTTGAGATGCGACCACGTGGGATCTGCACAGATTTATGGGGCATCTTATGAATTAACTTGCTATCCATTGTCAGATCTTTAAATACCACTTCACAATATCTTGTCTCACTTATTTTCTAATAACGTCTTTACTTGATTCTCATTATATTCCATTAAACCTAACATTTTATAGCTCTTTATGAATTTGATTCGACTTATTCTATTCCTATTCTCTGGAGGGTACGGTTGTGCACCAAATAGAAAAAAAGACATGAAATAAAGACAACTGGCTTGAAAATAATTGTATTAAAGCCAAAAGTGAACGCATGATAGTATAAAATATATTGGTTTCATTATACATTGCAAATGAACGTTGTCGGCCTAAGGATTAATTACTTCCCCATTCTGTTTTCTATATAAATGTGTTTATTAATGATATATTTCACTCACTTAATCTATTACACTTTAATGTTACACCACAGCACTTTAATTTTTCTAAAAAAGCTTCCAATTCCTTGTAAACGTTGTACTTACCTCAATATTGGTTGATTATCGTATGCCTACAACCACGGGATGAAAACGAAACGAAGTCGATTTTCCCGCTCAACCTGGAGGACAATTGTACAATTCAATAACTATACAGCCTAGTTCAGACAATGTGTATTTATATATATATCAAATATTTAACTGTTGAGACATTATTAACTTGTAGACAATTTAAGATTTGACATTATATCATCCTTGATCGTGCCTGTAAAAATGGCATGCATTTTCATGTAAATTTATGTTTATATGAAAATAAATTATTATTATTATTATTATTATTATAAGACAACCCAGAGTGAGTCAGGTACATTATTCATTATTTCATCTTCCACCTTACTGACTACAAATGAGTTATGTATATATATGAGATATCCTCCACCACGCTTGCAATCTCTGTTTGCACGGTGTACAGTGTAATCATCGATACCTATATGCACATCAAGTACAGAGGATGAGCACCATGATTCAGTAATCAGAGCTACAGTAGGCTTGGCGACTAATAATAATGTCCTAAGTTCAGGTATCTTATTGATTAAGGAACGTGCATTAATTAGCAATATCGTGAATAAGTCACGGGATACTACAAACCGGCTTAAAATGTCACCATAACCTAAATCTATTTGTGCGTCAGCACCGCAAGAATTTATGAATGAAAAGGAGGTCGGACTGGGTGTCTGCACATCGGAGTTGGTGTGCAATGAGGTGGTCGTAGGTGCCATGGGTCGTACCAGTGATTCGGGACACCTGGAAAATTTACCATGTGTTCCTGGATATAAGGGTAGTAGAGGTTGGGCCTAGGTTGACGGTTAAAAGCCATAGCATCAAAAGGTCTACCCATCCAACTGCTATTCATCATACCGGTATACACCTTCGGGTTGTTTTTATAACTTAAAGGGAATTGTGAAGGGAGGTGTTTTGGCTGCAAGACTTTAGGAGTCTTGGAGCCTGACTTTCTATAAGGTGGAGCATGCGGAACACCTCCAGATATACTTATGTTTCGAGAGGAGTTTTTCGTAACAAGTGATGGTTTGTTGACATTCTTACTCTCAGCAGGCTTATTGAATACAAAGTATTCTTCCCCATCATTAGTCTCAACCCTGCGAAATTTGTTCATCGTGGTGAGGTTACTACGTTTGGGGGGAAATTTCTTAGAACAACTTGTAGAAGTTCTAGTCATTTTAACATCTTTCGATGAGGCTTTGTTTACAGGGGTACTGGTATCTAAATCAGTTCCTAGTTCCATTGGCAGATGTGGTTGTTGTGTAGTTTGCTGAATGCTAGTTTCAGCACTAGGTGTCTGTTGCTGTGCACGATCCTTATTTGGTAAATCAAAGCTAGAGGAGGTGACCAGGTTATTACTACGCATTATTCTGCGCTGACACGGTGTTTTATCCTGAGCTACGGTTATAGACTTATAACTGCTATTCAGTCTTAAGTGATCCTGACATTTAGTAAACTTACTAGCATCAAGGGAATTACTGAATTTAAAAATGATTGGGCAATTAGCCTGGTTAGACTTTTTACGAAGTCGTTTGCATTCACATGGAACACTAGCCATGCCGCAACAAATCAGGATTTTGTGTCTTACAGTTTTCAGGGGCAGAGAATCTGGGACGTTGTAAACTATAGCTTGGTGAGAAAAGGTTATACGCTTCATCACCTCCGTAGCCAAGCAGTCAATCAGATTTTCAGCTTTATCTAGGTTGTCTGGAGATATTTTAGGATGCCTTTCTAAAAGACAGGCTATTGGGTCTAAATTCAAAAGCTTATTTTGAGTTACATCCAGTAAACACTTAACCTGACCAATATCAGACCGGCTCTCCGTGGTATTTGAGATTGGCAGTGACATACTATCAAACTGATCCAATTTTTTCTGAATTTCACTTACTTGCATCTGCATATATTTCAAAAGGAGGTTTAGTTTACAGAACTCAGAGTTCTCTAACAGAACATCTTTCACCTGTATCACAGGAGTGAGATCTACACTCAAACCATTTTGAGAGCTAGTAGTTGATACTGTATTACCCGGCGGTAATGCAGTTATAACCGAATTTAAGCCACTATCTAAAACAATTGTGTTTCTACGAACACGTTTTTTAGAGATTTGGACCATAATTTCAAGAATTATATGACAATAAGCAGTAAATAAATTTCAGAGCAAACACGTGCAAAAATGTCACCAATTTCGTTTGACTGAGGATGACGTGGTGCTGTGTACAAATGACGACAACCTATATGTTTGAGCCAATCATTGAAGTTCTTCTCCGTAAAATGAGTACCATTGTCAGTAACTAAGACATCTAGAATTCCTTCTCGACTAAAAATCTTTCTCAACGCTCTGTGAGTGAATTTGGCATTAGGACTATCTGTAATAATGACTTCTGGCCATCTAGAATAAGAATCCACAATAACTAAAGCATAATATGAATTTAAGAATGGACCACAGTAATCTGCATGAATACGCTGCCAAACCTCACAAGATGCAGGCCACGGTGTCCACGATGACTTCCCATAGGACATTTTATGTAAACAGCTAGAACAGCTCTTTGATCTTTTGTTAATGTCAGCATCAATTTCCGGCCACCAGCATGTTAGGCGTGCTAATGATTTCATCTTATCGGCTCCTAGATGAGCAGAATGTAGATCATCCAAAATCGCAGATCTTAATGCTGGAGGAAAGATAATTCTGTCATTCAGACATAGAAATCCTTCAGGATGGACTGAAATCTCATCTCTTCGCTTATAAAAGTCTGGAAATCTTCGCTTACACTGAACATTCCAACCTCTTTTTGTTGCATTTATAACGCATCCGTAATATTTCCGAGTATCATTTATAAGTCGAACTCGATCCACCGGTAACGGCTGGACTAATAAGCAATCAGTATCAGGGTGAGGATATACGTTATAACGTGTTATATTTTCCGTGACTCACGTTTTTTCGTCTTTCATTGGCTAGAACGGTGGCGGCCAATTGGATATTTGATTTGTCCTTGGTAGGTCGTATCGTGTGAGGTTTTGTGTGGTTGTGTTATGCGTCGTTTGCGAGCAACTTTGACAAACATAGATGTAATATTTGACTATTTTAACATTGTTTCACTGTTTTTTACACAGGTACACTTCTCTTCTCGTTATAAACTCCCTCGAAACTGGTCAGGCATTATGGTTTCTATCAGTGACTACCATCCCGTGGGTGTCAATGCATTTCTTGAGTTGTGGTTATAGGTACAGCATTTCCCACTTCGTGATTTCTCACTCACATAGTCTGGTATCCTGTGTTTCTTGCGACTTAATTGTGACAAGCTGTGGCAATAATGTGCTTCGTTAACGTGCCCTTTTTCTAGAATTTCATCGCAGGTAATCAGTGCGAGCGCAAGCAGCATATATGTAAGAAGCTACAAACGCATTAGAAGACTTTCAAAAGGCGCGAACCTTATATATTGCTAACAGTGACGAACTTCCGCATACCAGTATGTGTATACGTTCACATGCGGAGAGGAACTCCACGAGTGAGACATTGTATTTTAGTGAGACAGCTTTGTGGGACTTTCACCTGGCCTGTATGTTTCGCTATAGTATTTTTGTCCCTCATACCATTAACAAAGTATTATCAAATATATTCTTGTAGTATGATTCGATGGCACAATTACTGGCAATTAATAATATTATGTATGCGTAATGTTCATGATATCTTCTGCACCATTAACGTGCTCCACATTTCAAAAAGAGTGTAAATTAGGAAGACTGAACTTAACTTACACTTAACTCAAATATGGTCATGCATGTTAATTATGTAAGTGCTTAATTTATGTAAGTGAATTTAGTCTGTATCACTTTTAGGAATGATGGGTCGCAATGAGGTCTGTCAGTTAATTAAATTCAGTGAAAGCAGATGTAGCTGCATTTGGACAAAGGCATTCGAAAAACAGTGATGAGCGGTTTACGACTTATAATCGGATGCATTTGCATAATCAGTTTTAGAAATTGATTCTGCATACAACAAGTGGAGGTAAGTTCACTCATTCATGTATAACCATGCAGATATTCTTTTTTACAGTTTGTGATACCGGATAGATTTGGATGTGGGCATAGAGTTCTGTTTACTTGAATTTTGGAAGAATTCAAACGTGACGCAAATCGGACACTGGGCAGTTTTCGTCGAATAACGGGTGATACTTTCCAAACGACGACTTTCATCTTTGACTGTGCTCAGACAATACATGTAAATAAACTTGTTTGCGTTGAAGTTAAATAAGATTTTCTATCTAATATTCTTGTGTTCTATTTGTTCTGCGTGCGGTGGGAGTACGGCATGCTAGACCGGTACTCCCTAGGATATGAAGTCGTTACTGTATATAGGTGTAATTCTGTAGCAACACTATCGATCGATATAAGTAGTGAATTATAAGTACTTTAGTCAAGCTTAAACATTTGCCTAAAGTTACGCGATTACGTCTCCTGGTCATAGGTAAGTCTGTAGGGACAAAGTACAAAAATACTTCAGTATTTGAAAAATAAGAAATGCACTTAGGTACCGTAATTGAGTCAATTTCTCATAATGTAAAGTGTATTCAAAAGTAGTGCATTACCATTATTTCACTAAACATCATAGAGCCTTCTCGATATCCACCTCTCTGAGACCCTTTCGTCATCAGTGATTGCGTTTTGCCCTCAGACTGCTCTATTCTAGGGGTGAGATTCAATATACTGGCGAACTTGCTCATAGATAGATTGACACTATCTTTTACCAGTTTAAGGATATCATCAAACTTTGTCTCGATACCCTCATCCTCTATACGGGAGCTCATATTCACCCACTTCCTTTGCAGTCGTGTAGGTAGGCGTCTTGCTATCACTTCTAGTATAAAACTCGAGTTGAGGTCACTCATGCAATTCATCGAAATCAATGCATTCTTGTAAATCAGCAAATTATCTAGAAATTCAGTGAGTGCTTGGGAGTCACCCTGTAATTGACCACCAAAATGAGAATATACTATTATTATTATTATTCTGTTCCTATTCTCTGTAGGGTACGGTTGTGCACCAAATGCACAAAATAAAAACAACTGACTTGAGAATAAATGTATTAAAGCCAAAAGTGGACATCATGATAGTAAGACCCATTTGCGTAGCATTATACATTGCAAATGGACGTTGTCATCCTAAGATTAATTAGTTTCCCATTGTATTTCTCTTATGAATGCATTTGTTAATGATATATTGCACTTACTTATTTTATTGCACTTTAATGGTTCACCTAAGCACTTTTACTTTTCTAAAACGGCTCTCAATCCCTTGTAAACGTTTTACTTACCTCAGTATTGGTTGGTCATCATATGCCTAAAGCCACGTGTTGAAAACGAAACGAAGTCGATTTTCCCGCGAAACCCGGAGGACAACTATACAATTCAATAACTACACGGCCAGCTTCAGACAATGAGTGTACTTATATATATCAAATATTTAGCTGTCGAAACATTATTAACTTGTAGACAATCTACGATTTGAGATTATATCATACTTGATCGTGCCTGTAAAAATGGCTTGCATTTTCATGTAAATTTATATGTTTATATGAAAATATACATTACTATTATTATGGATCATGTTGGCAAATCCGAATCATTTACTATACCAAACCAAGTCAATCAGGATATCTAAAAAACGATGAAAACATGCCGACAGCTGCACTTCGAAACCCACTGACTCATTCGATGGTGTTATTCTGCTCCTGCAGGCTTCATTGAACACTCTGTATGGATTAGTTCTCAGTCATTCTGGTTCCTGACCGAATGAATTGAAAAGTCCATCGGCTGCTGATTATAGTGATTCATCAATACTTCTGTACATGTGAAACTAGATACTAACCGCCGCGGTGAGCCCCTCGTAGATGATATTGCCGAAAACATTGCTTTTGGTAAACTAGCTAGCGATTTACAGGCCGTCTTCGCACTTTTGTGAACAGTTTGTTATGTCGGCCGCATGTAACGCAGCACGGAATTACCAACCGCGTTTTCGACAAATTCAAGCAATAATGGTGCCCGGGATTATATCATGTAAACTGTTTTCACCTGTGTAAAGTGCGCTTACTGACACTATTCCATTGCCCCTTCTCACATGTGTAATATACAATTGACATAAACATTTATAAGTGCATAAAATATTAATGTCCTTGTCATTTTCACATACTTTCTTTTTCTGATATTCTGCTGCTCCTATTCATCTTCTGGTCGAGGTCAAAACACCCTGCATCTAAACTGAAATGAGGATTAATTCCAAACCGTCTATCTCATAACCACTCAAATTCCATGAACGATCTATTTCTACCATTTGAAGACGCTGGCGAACATGCTGTAAATGAGTATTCATGATCTGAAATGAAGAAGCAACTGGTTTTCAAACAGTTTTCAACATTTTTACTCAACTTACCAATACACTTCGCCATGCAGACACAAATGGAGCAAATGGAGAATTCTGGAAATGACCTCGGCACCATTTGATGCAGTAAAACAACTTAATATGACCTTATCTAGTTTTCGCATCCTAGATCAAATTTCTTTCCTGTTATAAAACTACGATAAGACTGCTGAAAAAGTGGAATAAATATATCACTGATCTCAAAATAGTACATCAATAAACTTTAAGCGAAGTGTGCTGTTCACAACAAAGTTATATAGGAGAATTGACTTCAAGCTTTATTTTTCCCAGATATTTGTATTACATCCATCTGATGTCTGGGTTTTTTGTTAATGCGAAGACAATATTTCTATATCTCTTTATGTGCTACACAAACAAACTTTATAGCAGACTGTTCAGACTGACTTTGATGTCAGAAAGAACAACCAAACTGTAAATTCAGCATACATCAAATTTTGTGTAATTTATATAATAACTTATCCATGCCTGTACAATAGGTATGTTCCTGCATAAACAGGAAGAAATATATATATAAATATAGATCAAGCTAAACTGTAGCTTAAACTTTGAACATACCGCGTTGACAATGGATCATTGAAACTAGTACATATTGTGGTCCATATGTAAAGTCCCGCATACCTATGTTGATGCTGCGTCGCAGCTGGTTGCTGTTCTAGCTGTTTACATAAAATGTCCTATGGGAAGTCATCGTGGACACCGTGGCCTGCATCTTGTGAGGTTTGGCAGCGTATTCATGCAGATTACTGTGGTCCATTCTTAAATTCATATTATGCTTTAGTTATTGTGGATTCTTATTCTAGATGGCCAGAAGTCATTATTACAGATAGTCCTAATGCCAAATTCACTCACAGAGCGTTGAGAAAGATTTTTAGTCGAGAAGGAATTCTAGATGTCTTAGTTACTGACAATGGTACTCATTTTACGGAGAAGAACTTCAATGATTGGCTCAAACATATAGGTTGTCGTCATTTGTACACAGCACCGCGTCATCCTCAGTCAAACGAAATTGGTGACATTTTTGCACGTGTTTGCTCTGAAATTTATTTACTGCTTATTGTCATATAATTCTTGAAATTATGGTCCAAATCTCTAAAAAACGTGTTCGTAGAAACACAATTGTTTTAGATAGTGGCTTAAATTCGGTTATAACTGCATTACCGCCTGGTAATACAGTATCAACTACTAGCTCTCAAAATGGTTTGAGTGCAGATCTCACTCCTGTGATACAGGTGAAAGATGTTCTGTTAGAGAACTCTGAGTTCTGTAAACTAAACCTCCTTTTGAAAGATATGCAGAGGCAAGTAAGTGAAATTCAGAAAAAATTAGATCAGTTTGATAGTATGTCACTGCCAATCTCAAATACCACGGAGAGCCGGTCTGATATTGGCCAGGTTAAGTGTTTACTGGATGTAACTCAAAATAAGCTTTTGAATTTAGACCCAATAGCCTGTCTTTTAGAAAGGCATCCTAAAATATCTCCAGACAACCTAAATAAAGCTGAAAATCTGATTGACTGCTTGGCTACGGAGGTGATGAAGCGTATAACCTCTTCTCACCAAGCTATAGTTTACAACGTCCCAGATTCTCTGCCCCTGAAAACTGTAAGACACAAAATCCTGATTTGTTGCGGCATGGCTAGTGTTCCATGTGAATGCAAACGACTTCGTAAAAAGTCTAACCAGGCTAATTGCCCAATCATTTTTAAATTCAGTAATTCCCTTGATGCTAGTAAGTTTACTAAATGTCAGGATCACTTAAGACTGAATAGCAGTTATAAGTCTATAACCGTAGCTCAGGATAAAACACCGTGTCAGCGCAGAATAATGCGTAGTAATAACCTGGTCACCTCCTCTAGCTTTGATTTACCAAATAAGGATCGTGCACAGCAACAGACACCTAGTGCTGAAACTAGCATTCAGCAAACTACACAACAACCACACCTGCCAATGGAACTAGGAACTGATTTAGATACCAGTACCCCTGTAAACAAAGCCTCATCGAAAGATGTTAAAATGACTAGAACTTCTGCAAGTTGTTCTAAGAAATTTCCCCCCAAACGTAGTAACCTCACCACGATGAACAAATTTCGCAGGGTTGAGACTAATGATGGGGAAGAATACTTTGTATTCAATAAGCCTGCTGAGAGTAAGAATGCCAACAAACCATCACTTGTTACGAAAAACTCCTCTCGAAACATAAGTATATCTGGAGGTGTTCCGCATGCTCCACCTTATAGAAAGTCAGGCTCCAAGACTCCTAAAGTCTTGCAGCCAAAGCACCTTCCTTCACAATTCCCTTTAAGTTATAAAAACAACCCGAAGGTGTATACCGGTATGACGAATAGCAGTTGGATGGGTAGACCTTTGATGCTATGCCTTTTAACCGTCAACCTAGGCCCAACCTGTACTACCCTTATATCCAGGAACACATGGTAAATTTTCCAGGTGTCCCGAATCACTGGTACGACCCATGGCACCTAGGACCACCTCATTGCACACCAACTCCGATGTGCAGACACCCAGTCCGACCTCCTTTTCATTCATAAATTCTTGCGGTGCTGACGCACAAATAGATTTAGGTTATGGTGACATTTTAAGCCAGTTTGTAGTATCCCGTGACTTATTCACGATATTGCTAATTAATGCACGTTCCTTAATCAATAAGATATCTGAACTAAGGACATTATTATTAGTCGCCAAGCCTACTGTAGCTCTGATTACTGAATCATGGTGCTCATCCTCTGTACTTGATGTGCATATAGGTATCGATGATTACACTGTACACCGTGCAAACAGAGATTGCAAGCGTGGTGGAGGATGTCTCATATATATACATAACTCATTTGTAGTCAGTAAGGTGGAAGATGAAACAATGAATAATGTACCTGACTCACTCTGGGTTGTCTTACATGGAGATAAGTACAAACTTCTCATAGGCTGTGTTTATCGAGCACCAAGCTCAACAAAAGAAACTGATGCGTTATTAGCTAAATCGTTTGCACACGCATCCTCGTTTAGTGCTAATTACAAAATAATTGCAGGGGACTTCAATCTTCCAGAAGTCAATTGGCTAACTAGTTCCGGCCCCCAACGCTTCGACGAATTACTTGCCACTATAGACTGTTATGGATGGCAACAACACGTCCAGACACCTACTCGTGGTGACAACATGTTGGACCTTGTTTTTTGTCATGACACAATCCCAGTATCCACTATGTTGGTAATCGATTTTCCAGTAGTGAC
Source organism: Trichobilharzia regenti (assembly GCA_944472135.2). NCBI lineage: Eukaryota > Metazoa > Platyhelminthes > Trematoda > Strigeidida > Schistosomatidae > Trichobilharzia > Trichobilharzia regenti. The sequence continues at coordinate 2,710,230 of OX235264.1, read as the reverse complement.
CATAGAATGGTACTCTGCTCTCTGCCTTTCTCACCACTAAATACAGGAAACAAACAAGACTCAGGAAGCACAATATGTCGTAGTTACAAATATACAGACTGGGGATTAGTCCAAGAACTTATTCGACTCTGTCAATGGGATGACTATTTTACCACTGACTCCCTGGAGGCCTTAGTAACCCTGTTTTACAGGAATGTTACCCTTTGTCTAGATACAGTTGCTCCAAAGAAAATAGTGAAATTAAGTAGACACCGAACTGAATATATTCCAAGGGCACACCGTAATAAGTTAAGGAAACTGAAGAAACAGTACTATTCCACTAAGGACATATCACTATTGCTCTCAATCCACGAGTCTCTTGAATCTATCAAGCGCCTACGCTCTCAAAAGGACCTCGACGAAGAGTTAACGGCACTTGAAAGTACCTCCAAAGTTTATAACTTAACGGCACTTCTTAAAAAACGAATGCAGTCGGCGAGGGAAATCCCATACTTACTTCACGACAAAGTAATCTACAATGAACCTGCCACTATCTGTGAACTCTTCAGTGATTGGTTTGCAAACTTTAGTTTAGAAACACATATGCCTGGTGAAACCGCTCCCCTTACTATCTCTTCCCTTGAAAGCATTGTGTTCACTAATCAGTTAATAGTACAAGCAATTAAAAGCCTTAAACCTTCCACTAGTACGGGACCGGATGGCCTCGCTTCGATAATTTTCAAAAACAGTGGGTGTGATATACCCTTGTTACTTCTTAAATTCTTCTCAATATCTATGGACACTGGCACTTACCCTAGTGAGTGGAAAACTAGCTTCATAATTCCACATTACAAATCTGGTGATAGGGCAAACGTCCGCAATTACAGACCCATAAATATAACCCCAGTTATCTCACGAATCATGGAGAAAGTTGTAAAAGATCAATTGTCAGACTACCTAATTAGGGAAGATCTTGTTACAAGGTCTCAACACGGATTTCTCAAAAATAGATCCTGCGTTACTTGCCACTTCGACTTTTTCAACTGCATCACTAGTAGTCGCGAAGCACGTAAGCTAGTCGTTGTTCTCTACTTCGATATATCTAGGGCATTTGACATGGTATCTCACAGTATTCTCTTTGAGAAGCTGTACTCTTGTGGAATTCGCAACCCATTACTGAACTGGTTAAAATCATTTCTAAGCAACAGGGTACAAATAACCAAAGTTGGATCTGTATTGTCTCATCCTAGGCAGATCTCAAGTGGGGTCGTGCAAGGTAGTGTCCTAGGTCCACTTTTATTCACAATCTACATTAACAGCATTTGCAAGTGCTTCACCTTAGGCAAACCATTCCTATATGCTGACGACCTCAAAGTCGTCTACTCCTGCTACACTCATGAATTAAGCGATATGGTTACTAAAATACATCTTGAACTAAGTAGCCTCGCAACATGGTGTGCTGAATCCTGTCTAAATTTTAACATTGACAAATGCGGCTGGATTTGTATCGGCAACAGTAACCTTGATCTAACTCTTGAAATAAATGGGCGAAAACTAGCTAAGCTCAACTCAGTCGTAGATCTCGGTATTAGATACTCTAGTAACCTAACGTTCGCTGAACAGACTGATTATGCCAGACGTAAAACGCGAAGGCTGATAGGATGCATAACACGCAATTTCTTTTGTTGTGAAACTAGGGTTTTATTATACAAAGTATGTGTCCGACCTATCTTAGAATACTGCCCGTTTATTCTTAGCGGACTAAGACAAAATGACAAGCTTAAATTAGAGGGAGTGCAACGGCAGTTTACCTCAAGAACTCTTGGTTTAGAAAGTGGTCTGGAATACCATGAGCGATGCGTAAGACTAAGATTAGAACCCCTCTGGAAAAGACGCCTTAAGCTAAACCTTATCTTTTACTATAAGCTAACTAATCTTCTCTTGCATTCCTCCGAGCCAATAACTAAACCTACCGCTGTCATCAGTTACAATCTTAGAAATCATCACAACCTAGCTGCTATGGAGCACTGTCAGACTTACGTGCGGTACAACTTCTTCTTAAATAAGTTTTCAGTCATTTGGAATAGACTACCAGCTAATGTGCGCGATGCAAACACACTTCCAGTGTTCATCTCCTCAGTCACCAGACTGCTCAAAGATGACAATGCACTTCTACGCCTGACTCTTACACCTCTTTTTCACCCTACATAGATATTTTAAGTTCTTTAAACGTGTAGTTACAACAAACTACAATTATAAATTTTAATATTATTGGAACTAGATGATTAACATTTCTACACAGGACAGTAATATTAGTTTACACATAATATAAAAGTTAGCATAACGGGACTAGTTAGTTTGTGTACAAAAATAACCACAGTTACTAAACAGAATATATGTGTATATATTTATTAATCACTCCTTAAGGACTCCCGTTGCTTTCTTTTGCGTTGCTGTTGTTTGTCTTCTTTTTTCTCTCACCATTTCAGCTTCCATTTGACTTTTTGAATGAGAATGAATAATGTGGATATTTGACCATTTACAATGACAAATGATCTGCAAACATTATTGGTCCCGTATCTTTCAGTTGCCTGGTTAATAACGAATTAACTTTCTCCACGACGCAACCTGGATTACATTTGTGGAATATACTCTTATACCAATGGAAAAGTATCTATTTGTAATACAACGTCACGATTGTAGCTTATAACATAACTGATCGTATCTGTAAAAATAGCTTCCTTATTACCCAATTTGGATATAAATCAAAAATGAGATTCGGATTTGTACACACCCAAGTTATATTGAGGAATTACTTCAAGCTTTATTTTTTCCCAAGTATTTTTAATCCATCCAAAACTTACTTGGGTTTTTTTGTTAATGCGAAGTCAATATTCCTATATTTCATGATGTGCTCCATTGAATGACTGGTTATCATATTGTTCCCACAATCCAAATACAAAACCGTCAGCAACCATGTAATTTAACCATAAACCGAATTTATGGAATTTAAATAATGCTTATCCATGCCTGTACATCTGGTGTGTCCTACACAGGTAGGAAAATATATGTATTTTATTTAATAATAATAATAATAATGTATATTCTCATATAAACATATAAATTTACATGAAAATGCATGCCATTTTTACAGGCACGATCAAGTATGATATAATATCAAATCGTAGATTGTCTACAAGTTAATAATGTTTCAACAGTTAAATATTTGATATATATATTAATACACATTGTCTGAACTAGGCTGTATAGTTATTGAATTGTACAGTTGTCCTCCAGGTTGAGCGGGAAAATCGACTTCGTTTCGTTTTCATCCCGTGGTTGTCGGCATACGATAACCAACCAATATTGAGGTAAGTACAACGTTTACAAGGGATTGAAAGCTGTTTTAGAAAAGTAAAAGTGCTGAGGTGAATCATTAAATTGTAATGAAATAGGTAAGTGCAAGTATCATTAATAAATGCATTAATAAAATAAACTCCCTAGGCTGACAACGTTCATTTGCAATGTATAATGCTACACATATACCTCGTACTATCATGATGTCCACTTTTGGTTTTAATACATTTATCCTCAGTTGTGCCAGTTGTTTTTGTTTTATACCTTTTTGTGCATTTAATGTACAACCGTACCCTTCAGAGAGTAGGAATATAATAAATCATAAAGAGCTGTAAAATGTTAGGTTTAATGGAATATAATGAGGATCAAGTAAAGACGTTATTGGAAAATGAATGAGATAAGACATTGTGAAGTGGTATTTAAAGATCAGTCAATGGACAGCAAGTTAGTTTATAAGATGCCCCATAAAACTGTGCACATCCCACATGGTCGCATCTCAACAATAGGCTGGGCGAATAGTATATATTTAGAGGTAGAAGCATGATCTGTCAAGGCGTTCATTATTATCTTTTTCAAGATAAAGATCTAAGCCCTCATAAAAATCAGAAATATCTCGAGCCTTTAATTTGTGTATTGCTGTTCCTGCAGAATGGGGCGATTCACCTTAGTGACCCCCACCATATCTACTGATCAGCTAACGCCACCCTCCCTCCTTTTTTGATGTTAAGCTCTGAGACTATGATTATTATGGCTACCGCAAATATATTGCTTGGTACCAGACATGTTCGTACCTCATATTCCATCTCCCTAGCTTTCTTAATGAGTGCTTCCAATAGGTCTCCGCGTACATCTTTATGAACATTATATATGTATGCATGCGTCCTAATGAACAGATTACTTTACAAGAAGTTAGAACCTTAAAGAATAAAAAGAATAGGTTTTGTGAATAGTGAAGCAAGATTCAGCAGAACAATATAGTTAGGGATCAATATAGGTAGTATGAACTGAAGGTAAGGTCGGTTGGCAGGACTTAGTGTACTAAATTATCATGACAGTCTTGTATATAGTAGACATCTGACATTGCAAAGTAACGTGTCTAAACATATTATAAAAAGATATTAACAGAACCAACAAAATTTCAGCATTTGTTTAACAATACTACAGAAGGGTAGTTAGTACTACAGGTAATCGTAAAGTAAATCAATCTATGTATAATAAGAGCATAGTCAGTGTCATAATTCGTATTATCAAAGAATACATTAGGCTCAATAACTGAGTGTTATAAGGGAAACAAGCATGGTAAAGCAAGAGAACACTTGCCGCATAGCTATTTTAATCATTTTAAGTATTTTAATGACAATCGAATTTCAAGTATTGAACCTACATAATTACTAAGTGTTATTATATTGGTATTGGGACTAGTGTACTTTCCGTAGTTAAATATTGAAAAGCCATTGTCTCTCCACTCTACCAGCAGTTGAGATCTTTGAGGCGAGCTAGGGTGGACATGTTTATATGTTTTTCTAGGCTCCTTTTGAAACTGTCAGGCCTTTCACAGGATCTTATCTCAGAGGGTAGTTGGTTCCAAAGTTTGCAATATTTAATGGTGAAGAAGTTAGCTCTAGTGTTGAGTTTATGGGTGTTAACCTTGAGAAGGTAGTTGTGGTTGCGTAGTCTATACGATTTAGGATTAGCCCAGGTTATGGACGAGCTACTGTTACAGTGCTTTCTTATAACTTTGAATAAGAGAAATAAATTGCACTTCACTCTCCTTAACCATAAGGGCTCTAAGTCCAGTCGAATACATCTGTCAAGGTATTCTATTTGCTGACCATAGCCTAATATGCGTTTCGTAAGGAATCTTTGGACACTTTCAACTTTTTTTCTGTCTGCCGACTTGAAGCTACTGTATAAGTGGGCACAGTATTCAAGTTTGGGGCGAATGCATATCTTATATATGGCTAATCTGGCTTCTGGAGTGTAAAAGTTGCGTAGCACAAAGCCGGTTAGACGTTTACAATCAGATACCACCTTATTTGCATGTTCAGTAAATGTAAGATCTGAGTATGTTATCCCGAGATCTGTGACTGTGTTTGTGTTTGAGACAAGGTCACCGTACATGTATAGACACATGCTAGGTTTCCAACGTCCGAAGTATGTTATCCCAGATTTAGCTGGATTGAACGTTAACTGCCACTTTTCACTCCAATTACATAGACTATTTAGGTCTTCTTGGATTTTACTAACAATATTCATATCATTATAGTCAAAATCATAGACAACTTTGAGGTCATCTGCAAAGAGGTATGGCTTGCCATACTTGATCATAGAGACAATATCATTTATGAATACAATGAATAGGGTAGGGCCAAGAACACTACCTTGTATCACGCCGCTGGTTATCGGTTTGGATGTTGATAAGTGATGGTTGACTTTAACTAACTGTTCTCTTCCTGTAAGAAAGGAAGTTATCCACTCAAGAAGCCTTCCACTTATTCCATAAGATAGGAGTTTCAGTATGAGTCTTTTATGTGGGACTTTATCAAAAGCTTTCCTAACATCTAGAAATAATGTTGCTGCCGAACGACCTTTGTCTACACATTCAGTAATGTGGTCGAAATAATCTAACTGGCAAGTAATGCACGATCTTCTATTTAGGAAACCGTATTGGAAAGGGGATATTAAGTCATTCGAGAGCAAATACTGAACAATTTGCTTCTTTACAATCTTTTCCATCACACGTGAAACTACGGAAGTAATGTTGATCGGGCGGTAATTATCTATGTCCGCTGTAGGTCCGGTTTTGTGAATGGGTACAACGTAGGATTTCTTCCAGCTATTTGGATATGTTCCACTCCTTATCGAAGTTGAAAATATCTTGAGAAGAAGTAGATTCATGTCATTTCCACCATTTTTTAAGAGGACGGAAGACATTCCATCTGGGCCGGGAGTATTAGTAAGCTTAAGAGTTGTGATAGCTTTATCGATTTCTTGGGCGTTTAAGACTACATCGCTTAGACACTTTTCTGTTTTACGAGGGAAATCTATATCCTGGTCATTTTCTAGAGTGTACAGTTTGGCAAAATGCGTGCTAAACACCTCACATATATCCTCAGCACTTTCGTGAGTAATGCCACCTAGGTGTATTATTTTTGGATATGTTGATTTGGAGTTAGTTAACCTACTTTTGAAGAGTTTGGCTATTTCTCCAGTGTTATGTGGCGACTGAATTGCCCGCGTTTCTTTATTCCTAAGACTTAGATTTTTTAACTCATGGATTCTAATGAGGATTGATTTGATAGCGATTAGCGACGATAAGTCGTCATGTCTATAGTAACTTAATGAATGCTTCCGCAAACTTCTTCTTAATGATATTGGAATAAAATCACCTTGAGGGATTTTGAATTTAATCAGTTTCACAGGCGCTATGACATCATTAACCGACTGTATATTGTCATAGAAGTTTTTAAGGACTTCCTCTAAGGAGTCATTGGTAAAGTAGGAATCCCAATTAGAGTATCTAATCAAGTCCTGATACAAGTCCCAATCAACCCGCGTGTATGGTCTTATAGGTGTCCGACTAACTTCGTTTCTGTGTATAGTTTCTGGGGAAATGTTAAACGAACATGCAACTATTTTATGATCGCTACCTGGGAATTCATGTTATTATTAAGTATGATTGCTAATCGTATATATAATTTATCACATCTAATTTATCATATTGATGATGCCTGTAAACTGGCGTCCCTCATGTACAAAATGAGAATATACTTGTCAATCACGTCTCATAAAACGTTAATGCCCAGCTCTCGCTATGCTCGGGCCCACGCTGTTCCTTTGAGTTTCAGAAACGCTTAGTAATAACGGACGCAAAAACCAAAACACCGATCTGCCGCTTGTTATTTCTTTATTGTTACACCAACATATAAAAGGAATAAACGAACTAAGCAACTAAGGTCTGAAAACTAATATTACAATAATAAATCATAGTATTACTTCTGACGATGTTTCACTCTTCTTTCTGAACAGCGACCGATGAGACGATGACTGTCGTATTGATGCCTCCGCGAAAATTGGGGAAGTTGATTTTGAGCAAACAACCAAGAATTGATCGTTCAATCTTCAACTCCATTGACACTCCCCGGCAAAAAAGGGATCCAACCCTTTTTTCCTTCACGACCAATGCACGTTGACTTGGATGCCATTGCGAGAACCTGGGTCACACGGACAGAGCTGAAATGGAAAACAAACAGAAAAGCCAACAAACCACAAGCATACCCACAGCACAATCTCACACATCGCTGACGACCTGCGCCTCCAGATAGAGACCTCCTCTTGACATCTTGCAACACAGTCTCCACTTGCTAGAATGACTCTTGCAGAATGCAAAGTGACCATGGCAGCACCTCACGATACTCTACGCACATCCTCTTATCTACTCATTACCAATTACCACTGAAATCGCTTGTCACTCATTCTGCCTCAGTTCTAGTAGCGGTGACGCATGCGAGCCTCAGTCGTTTACACTCTTTCTCCCCGGCGTGTCGGACCGCAGCTAACAATTATCTCCGTGTGCATTTCATTCTCATCAATAGCCTAGCCTCCCCGGCGTATACGACCCATCTGCTGTCCTTAACATCAATCAATTCATTCACGGATGTAGAAGAGTGGACACAACTTCAGAAGTAATCACGACGAAAATTTTAACAAAATTATGCAATAACAACGAGGTACGAAAACAACGAGTAAACACAATGAATTCAAATAACACCAATTGACATGACACACCACACGTATATACAAACAGTACACACAAAGTCGCATTTCATGTCTTGATGGAATAACCTTGAAGAATTGCAGGACTTACACCAGTACGCCTACAACCCTTCTCACGTTGACGATTGTAATTTGTGGAATGTCCGGACACAAACAAGATTAACCAACAATTACATCAATTGGAACTCACACAACTATTTAACACAAACATATGTACAATCAACACATCAAATGTTGTGGATCCTGACACGACAAACTACCCTTGAAGAACTGTAGGACTTACAGCAGTACGCCTACATTCCTTCTCAGGTTGATGATCCAAGTGGAAGTCGTCCGGACACAAACAGAATTACCAACAGCTATATGACAGATGATATCAATTCAGTATATACAATATGAACATATGTACAAAATCACACACCAAGCACATTGGACTGCTCATTGATGCGCTACCCTTTGAAGAATTGTAGGACTTACAGCAGTACGCCTACAACCCTTCTCAGGTTGACGCTCTAAGTTGGAAAATCGTCGCAGAGTTCATTTGCTAACTTCCTTCTATCAGCTATATCCTCAAATCTGAACGGCAACACGCCCATGTCATTGTATCGTAGAATATAGATGACCAACAAACACACGACATATCTCATCAACCAAGTATAGAAACAGAGTAATTTACACCAAAGATAATAACATTCAAATAGTAACTTGAAACTAGAAATGCCTTTATTCGTGCAAGTCAATTTAACAATAACTCTCTCCTTTACACTTGGCTTATCCACACTAAACTGACCATTGATATTCGTCCTTTCAAACGAACTGATACTATCATAGTCATTGCACAAGATACTTGAGTTGATGGGCGTCTGTTTAATTGTGGATGACAGCACCAACGACGACTGATTGTTATCAGTTGATGAAGTTAGCGGTGGATCAAAAGCTGTTGTTGATCGACTTTCAGAAATTTGTCTACCTGCAAGACCACCACCACTGCTGTCTTTTACTATCAGCTCAGGTTTAGCACCAGCATCTGATGATAGGTGGGCTACATGCTGATCACTCACACTGACGGTCTCACAAATATCCATAACTTCTGCAACTGCATTTATTTCTACTTCACGTTCAACTTGTACAGAAACTTTGTTCAACTTAGCAGTAGTAGGCATATCCCTCATCTCATCATGATCAACCAAAGACAACTGTGAAGTATCATGATCATTATCACGAATATTCACTTTACCGTCAACTTCATCATTTTCAAACTCTTTAATAACAGAAGTAGACAATTTTGGTTCCTCCTCGGAAATCCTAAAAGGTCTTATAACTTCACTCTGACTAGTAATACCTTGTAAACTTGTAGGGTCAGAACTGCACTCTGAAGCAGTAACTCTATTCTGTGACACTCTATTCAACAACGGCTTACCAGTTGCAACTACAGACTTCTTCACCGCACCGTTATCGTCACACAATTCGGAGTCAGACCTGGAGTTTACATTTAGCTTATCACTGAACTTGCTCACTGGTTCACAGTTCACTTCTGTATGCACTTCTTGCAAACGTGTGAAACAAAACCGTGTTTGTCTTGCATCTTGCAACTTATCTGTTGAGCATGTACTACGAAACCTGTTACACTCACTAAGTTTATATGCATTACTAGACATCACTGTGCCTTCTCGATATCCACCTCTCTGAGGCCTACTCGTCATCAATGAGTGCGTTTTACCCTCAGACTGCTCTATTCTAGGGGTGAGATCTAATAGACTGGAAAACTTGCTCATAGATTGATTGACGCTATCTTTTACCAGTTTCAGGATATCATCAAACTTTGGCTCGATACCCTCATCCTCCATACGGGAGCTTATCTTCACCCACTTCCTTTGCAGTCGAGTAGGTAGACGTCTTGCTATTACTTCTAGTATAAAACTCGAGTTGAGGTCACTCATGCGATTCATCGAAATCATTCCATTCTTGTAAATTAGCAAATTATCTAAAAACTCAGTGAGTGCCTGGGAGTCATCCTGTAATTGACCACCATTACCCTCAACAGCCTCGAATAATTTCCCTGCAATCATCGAAGGTCTTCCAAACCTTTGACGTAATATGCTCATAGCCTCGTAGTAGCCCTCTTTTGGCTTCATAAACTTACAACACTGTATAGCTCTTGCAGCATCTCCAGTGCAATATCTCATCAAATACATTAACTTCAATTCATCATTTAATAAAAAACCACTCAACATGATCTCAAACTCCTTTACAAATTGTAAATAATCAGCCGGGTTTCCATCAAAACACCGTGGTTCAAATTTAGGGAGTTTGATGTTCCTATTATCCCTGAACGGCGAAACAGTAACATCAACCATGTCATGCTTAACATCAGACACATCGTTACAATTAACAGACAAGTCACCATGACTTACTTTCCTGTTTGCATCCAAGACACTCTGTCCCTTCTTTGACCCAGGCATTGTTGAACTTGACCCAATTCCAAAAACGTTCCAGATATTGCTTGTTCAAAGAGGACTTGACCGGCACCAGGAAAGATGAACGGTGACTATCCAAACTTTCACCAACTGTCTGAATCCGCCAGATCTGTTTCTATCGTCAGAAACTGTCAATCACGTCTCATAAAACGTTAATGCCCAGCTCTCGCTACGCTCGGGCCCACGCTGTTCCTTTGAGTTTCAGAAACGCTTAGTAATAACGGACGCAAAAACCAAAACACCGATCTGCCGCTTGTTATTTCTTTATTGTTACACCAACATATAAAAGGAATAAACGAACTAAGCAACTAAGGTCTGAAAACTAATATTACAATAATAAATCATAGTATTACTTCTGACGATGTTTCACTCTTCTTTCTGAACAGCGACCGATGAGACGATGACTGTCGTATTGATGCCTCCGCGAAAATTGGGGAAGTTGATTTTGAGCAAACAACCAAGAATTGATCGTTCAATCTTCAACTCCATTGACAATACTATTATTATTATTAATGGTGAAAAATTTCGGATGTATTTTCTGTGGGTAGCCACCTTGACAAGTTAGCCGTTGTTTCACAGCTGATATGATTGAATATTTTCTCACGTTATGGATGAGTTACTGTAGCAATGTTTCCTAATGACTTTGAAGAGTAGAAATAAGTTGCACTTCACTCTTCTTAACCACAGAGGCTCTAATTTCAGACGTATACACCTCTCAACATATTCCACTTGTTGGTCGAACCCCATTATGCATTTCGTGAGGAATCTCTGGACACTTTCGATTTTTTTCTGTCTACAGACCTGAGGCTACTACATAGGAGAGCATAATATTCAAGTTTGGGACGGATACATGTCCTATATATAGCTAATCTTGTTTCTTGGGTGTAGGGGTTACGCAGTACAAAGCCAGTAAGTCATTTACAGTCAGATACAACCTTATTTGCATGATCGGAAAAGGATAAATCTGAGTATGCTATCCCGAGATCTGTGACTGTGTTCAGTTTCGAGAGGAGCTTACCGTACATATATAGGCACATTATCGGTTTCCAGCTTCCAAGGTGGGTTATACCGCACTTGTCTGGGTTGAAAGTCAGTTGCCACTTTTCCCTCCAAACGCCTAGATCGCTTAAGTCTTGTTGGATCTAGCTTTCGACGCTCATATCACCGTACCCATAATCATATACTATCTTGAGATCATCTGCAAAAAGGTATGGCTTGCCATACTTGATTACAGAGACTATGTCATTTATAAATAAGAGGAACAGAATAGGGCCAAGAACGCTACCCTTTATTACACCACTAGTTATCGGCTTTGAGGAAGACAACTGGTGGTTGATTTTGACTAATTGCTGTCTTTCTGTGAGAAAAGAACTTATCCATTTGTGAAGCTTTCCGGTTATTCCGTATGATTGGAGTTTTCTTAGGAGCATGATATGTGAGACTTTATCGAAGGCCTTGCTAACGTCTAGAAATAATGCTGTTACCGAACGCCCATTATCAATGCATTGTGTAATATAGTCAAAATAATCTAAGTGGCAAGTAATACACGACCTTCTACTTAAGAAACCGTGTTGTGATGGGGATAGTAGGTCATTTGACAGCAAGTACTGAATGATTTGAGTCTTTACTATCTTTTCCATTACACGTAAAACTACAGACGTGATGTTGATGGGGCGGTAGTTGTTGATATCAGCTATAGGCCCGTATTTATGGATAGGTACAATATAAGACTTCTTCCAGCAGTTAGGGTATGTCCCATCGCTGAATGAAATTGAGTATAACTTGAGTTAGAGTAAACTCATGTCATTTCCACCGTTTTTCAGCAGAACGGAAGATACACCGTCTGGACCAATAGTGTTACTAAGCTTAAGATTTGCGACAGCTTTATCGATCTCGCGTGTGGTGAAAAGTATGTCACTTGAACATTCGTCTGTTTTACGTGGGAAATCCACGACCTCATCGTTCTCTAAAGTGTATAATCTGGCGAAGTGCTTGCTAAACAGTTCACATATCGCCTCATTATTTTCGTAAGCAATACCGTCTAAGTATATTATTTTCGGATAGGGTGTTTTGGCGTTCGCCAACCTACTTTTGAAAAGTTTGGTTATTTCTCCTGAGTTGTGCGGTGCATGAATGGCCTGCATTTCTTTGTTTCTGAGGCCTATATTTCTCAACTATTCAATTCTATTGAGAAGGGACGTAATATCAATTAATGACGATAATTTATGATATCTGTAGTAATTTATTGAGTGCTTTCGTAGACTTCTTCTAAACGACGTCGGAATTTAATCACTTTGGGGGAATCTGAAGCCAAGAATCTTCTGAGGTGCAATGACGTCATGAAATGAGTTAATATTGTGATAATGGTTTTTAAGAATTGCCTCTAAGGACTCGTTTGAAAAGTATGAGTCCCAATTAGAACATCTAATTAGATGCTTGTACAAGTCCCAATCGGCATGTGCGCACAATCCCATCGCCAGCTTTGTCTCTGTGATTTGTTTCAGGAAAGATATTAAAAGAACACTACTATTTTACGGTCACTACACATGTACTGATATGTTGGTCGTGAAAATTAGGTCTAGAATATTTGCGGATCTATTGGGTGAATCTACGTGTTGTGTCCACCCTGTGATGATGGATATAATCATATATTTGGTGTCCTACGAGTGAAGGACGTGATACTTCTGACATGCCAAAATCACCTTCAATCATTTTATAACTGAAGGGAAAACTGGTCGTAACATCAAAAATGTTGCTTAGCATACTGTCATACTGCCTGCTGGATGAAGGGGGTCGGTACACACAGCCTACAACTACAGGTGTACCTCTGACAACTTTTATTTTGACCCAGGTGGAGTCATTGAGTTGCGACAGAATCGCGTTGCTGAACGGGTTGCACACATGGATTGTTCACAGTAAATTAGCGTCCCACCCCACGGCCTACCTGTCTGTCCTCCCCAAAAAGGTTGTAGTTATCAATTCTTAGGCTGTCATTGGGGATTTCACCTGTGCAGTAGGCTTCGATGATCATAATCAATGAAGGTCTGCATATGGAAGCTAATGAACTTCGTGTTAAGTGTTTGCTTAGAACTGATCTAGTATTTAATAGGATAACAGATAAACACTGGCTAAGTGGTTTCAGTGAGGGAACAACATCGTGATAAAACACTCCTTGAGTATCATCTGTAACATGTTTTTAGACTCAATAACCATTATCTTTGAGTCCTAGAAAGAAAGCAGGCAGCTTTGCGATATGGTGGTCAGGGATTGTCTGTCGTTTGAATAGGGTACGCATTGAGAGACACCTGTGTGATAATCAGATGTTGTAGTCAAATGTGCTGCACATGTAATATGGGGTTTCTGTTGCTTTGACACCTCCAGCGCTCTAGTTTTCCTATTGGAAATAAGACGCTTGTCATAACTCCTAGAGAACTTGCTAACTTGGGTAGCTACATTGGACCGGTACTCTACGGTGGATGGATTCTCAGACAGAGGAGTAACTGACTGGGTGGAACACCAGTGGGATGGGTTTTGATGTTTCCTGGCTGTTGACATTTGTGTCAGTGTGCAGACGATGCATTTCAACACTGTGTTCTGTTGGTTCATCTGCGTCTACCACTTCAGCGTCAGCAGTAGTGTCTTTATATAATACTTAGCTAATATTTGCCTTCGCACGCAAAAACATCTGATGCATCCGATCACCAGGTAAATCGTTAGACGAAACGAGGCATGGAACATCACTTGCAGTTGTACCATTAGCGTTATCTGTATTCAGCGCTCCTGAACGCCATTGTCTTCGGCATGGCGTTGAGTTAGGTGCAATCCTCACGTTAGTGTAGGGGGTTGAAGAGCCTATTTTCTTACCAGATTTCAGGAAATTACTAAATTCAATAAACGTGTAACTGAAAAGCACTGGACATAAGATTTCTTACGATAGAAGTCGATTTTCCCGCGAAACCTGGAGGACAACTATACAATTCAATAACTACACGGCCAGCTTCAGACAATGAGTGTACTTATATATATCAAATATTTAGCTGTCGAAACATTATTAACTTGTAGACAATCTACGATTTGAGATTATATCATACTTGATCGTGCCTGTAAAAATAGCTTGCATTTTCATGTAAATTTATATGTTTATATGAAAATATACATTACTATTATTATGGATCATGTTGGCAAATCCGAATCATTTACTATACCAAACCAAGTTCAAAGTGGTCTCATAAACAACTGGAAATGTCACAAATATGATGTACTTACGGGTAAATTTAAAGTTTAATAGACTTTAAAACTCTTTCTGAATGATTTACTGATAGTTATTGTTTATTCTGCATCTCTTATGTAATACGTCAGCACCTGTACAGAAATGCCACTTACCTTCCTCAACTAACGCAACCATTAATGGTTCCCGCGTGAAACTGACATGTATTTTTTTTTCAATCACAGTTTAGATTTGACGCTATATCTATTTCCTTATTTGTACACTTCATTTTAAATGTTTCTCTCACATTTACCAGTATTCAACTTATTTCTAAATTAACAAATCATATTATATATTCTATAAGTTTTCATAAATGTACATATGTTCATGCCTGTAAAAATGGCTGGTTTCTGTTACAGAAATAAAAATTATTATTATTATAAGTCAATCAGGATATCTAAAAAACGATGAAAACATGCCGACAGCTGCACTTCGAAACCCACTGACTCATTCGATGGTGTTATTCTGCTCCTGCAGGCTTCATTGAACACTCTGTATGGATTAGTTCTCAGTCATTCTGGTTCCTGACCGAATGAATTGAAAAGTCCATCGGCTGCTGATTATAGTGATTCATCAATACTTCTGTACATGTGAAACTAGATACTAACCGCCGCGGTGAGCCCCTCGTAGATGATATTGCTGAAAACATTGCTTTTGGTAAACTAGCTAGCGATTTACAGGCCGTCTTCGCACTTTTGTGAACAGCCCACCATGTCAACCACAGGGGAATGCGATCCACCCTCATTTTTGGCAGCTAGTGTGAACCAAATCAGCCTCGAATCGTAACAGGACTAGGATTAATTGCAGGTGTGTAAAAAATGAGTATGGGAACAAATTGTAATAATAACATTTAACTTCAAGTGGAAGTTAGGAGGTGTGAATATGGTTACAAGACTCTTAGAAACAAAATTTACACAGGATTAGGATATCACTGTAAAATGTATATTTTAAACGAATTACAAATGTGAGCAGGGATAGCATGGAAAAAACTTAAATTAATGGTTCTTATAACTTGAAAATTAGATGAATTGAATATATACAAAGAGAGAAATATCACACACACAGAACGGAAAAAGATCAAAGAAAAGTCGTGTTATATTCCATTCACTTTTACAATCATGCAACCCCGAAAAATGCATATTACAAGGTGCAACATGAAAATTTTCATCAGTATCAAAGGAAAAGAATGGCATAAGTGGAGGCTTTCGAAGAAATACCACAGCCTGATAACCATAGCAACATCTAGATACAAGGAAATATGAAGTATTTGGGTGAAAATTAAAACGTACCTCCGGAACCCATTTATACTCATAAAGGAGGGAAATCCACCGGACGAGGTGTAAATAATCCGTCTACCCAAATAAAGTTGGCATGTCTAATTTTTCTTTTGAAAGTTGGCCGAACAAAAAGTGGAATTAACCCTTTACTTGTTCAGGAAGATGCACAAAGTTCGATATTCGTAAAGTTACCGCACCTCAATTATTGTCTTTTAGAGATTATCCAAACAAAAACATGGACAAGAGTTGTCGAATTGCCACACAAAATACATAACAGGCAGCAGTAAAAATTATACTTGTGAATCTTGACTTGCAGCAAGATTTTGAGTGACCCAGTGGCAAATCGTTTTATAACGTTTAGTTTAAGCCATCTTATATCAAAGATATACCGCTCAAGGTATACTGTGGCGGCCACAGTAAAAATTCCTACCATCAAAGGAAATCAAACTGGGAGAGTTTGTAACTTCACTGTGTGATACATCTAATAAACAAATTAACATAGAACCACTTACTACCACAGTGTCCAAGTTTTACACATATATTAGCAAGTTTGTAACTGTTTATTTGCCTATATGCTTTTTACGTTATATACTATTGGTCAGCGACCCAGTCACACCACCAGTCCACTTTACGCAAATTTTGGCAGTGTAATGTACAACACTTGACTTATATGTCGATGGTGCACCTCCCATGTAGATTTTGATTGATTTTATTATTTGACTATAGCTTGATTCCACACCGCATTTTTGCTACAGGTATGAAATCTTCAGCATGTGATATCGGCATCCCAAAGTTTGCAAGTCAACCAATTGATATTAGGTGTGCGTCGGTAGGGGATTGTACCCCAGACCATTAGCATGGTCGTCAAGAGTCCTAACTGCTGTGCCACCGACGCACATCCGGGGGTTAGTGCTCCTTTGGAACAAAGGTGAGATTTTCCTGTAAGGTCTAAAAGCGAGTGACCACTTATTTTGGCATCGAGAGGGAAACCGTAGTGATTGAGGGCACAGTGCGTGGATACGCATGTGTGTATTCGGCTTTAGTAGAGAAGGGAAATGTATTTCAAGAAAGGGCAGTCAAAGATTTGGTTTTTACAAGTGACAAATGAAATGTTCCGATATCAAGGAATATTATTTTAAACTTTTAACCACCAAACATACGAAATCCGTATTTATGTTTCTCGCACCTGGCCTGTTTTCACTTGCTGCTTTCCTCTAATACTCGTTCTTCACTTCGCATCATACTCTTAACAACTTTGCGGTCTATTTTTAAAAATTTGGAAATCTGTTCAATGACAAGATAGTCTCCAATATTAGAAGTCCCATTATCCCAAGGCATTCCTCTGCTTGAACGCACCGGATGACTAATGGGTGAATGGAGAAGCTCCGTTTCCAGTAGCGACATGGCTTTAATACACCGCATACTACAAACTAAATAAAGCCAATCTAAGCAACATTCCCCTCAAAGTCAACCAAAGCTACAACAGACGAGTGGCGGTACGAACTACGCAGAAATTGACGAAAGGCCATGGTCCTTTACCATGCAACCCACAAGCGATCATAAGGAAACTGATTTGGTCTACACTAGCCCGTAAAAATAACAGTGGATCCCAATCCCTTGACAGCAGATCAAAGTCCAGTCACTTACTCCGTTCACTAGTGTTACGGGGAACACTGTACTGAATTTAATAGATCAAAATCCGCTGTAGAACTCAGATGGTTTTTCCACTTCAATAAGGTATCATTAAAAGTACCAGGTTATCTTGGGTAGTCGGCTACAAATAAATTGAATATTGGACATTGGTCATAGACGCTGTTCCAAATTTGGATTTTGTGCGCTACCTTGTGGGATTATGGATTCCTATGATGTAATCACGAATCAACCCGTAGTTATAGATATTGTAAGTAGCGTGATTTTTGGTGAACTAAGTTTCCAATGTCATGTTGTTCTAACGTCTGATTTTTGGTACATTTCGCATTCGTGCAATATATTAAGTTAACCTTACAAGTATGAATACCGACTTTCAGGCATGATTTTTACTCCTACGAGTAAATCTCATGGTTTCCAGTTAATTCTGCCTATACAGTTGGGGTTACACAATGTAAGAAGAATTCTTACCCCTCATAGTTCATTGGAAGAAAACTGACTTGGTTTATTTAGTTTTCCTATGGTTTGGATTTTCCGGTCATCTCTATTTATTTAAAAGTATTGTTTCCATGAAGCTGTTTTTTTGTTATGGGCAACGACTACACGTTTAATGAAGAAGCGGCTTTAGTTGTAATCCAATCGGGTTAATATATAGCACATTAGTATCAATCAGTGAAAATATTGTCAATCTATTCTTGCCCATGTATTTTTAAGATTGTTTTACTATTAAAATATTCAAATATTCCTCCGAAAATTTTAAATAAGATTTTATTCATGGTGTATAAAGAATTCTGACTTACTAAGCTTCCTTAATCCACGCGTCCATAGCTATCAAAACGTTTGTACAATATCGTATTTCGTAGTCTCAAAGAACTTTGACCATGAGTGTGTTGGATAAGCAGAACTCCGGCGTTGTTGTTATTCTTGAGTTCACCCAAACATATCAAAGATGATCCGTTGTTGGTGACAGAAAAGGACGGTGGATGTAAACTAATTAATCACGCGATACACGTTGTACAAATACAATATAATGTTTAACTCACTCCATCACTGGACTCTTAATACGTGTCTATAATCATGAGTTCGTCATAAATGTATTCGAAAGTGAGAATTTACAACTGGTTTAACTTAGTTAAGATGTTTAAATGCAATAGTGAATATAACTTTAGAAAGTGAAACATTTTTGCGTAAAATTTAGTCACTGTAGTAGTTTGTAATTCCATACTAATGCGTTGACTGGATATATAACGCAGTCAATAGTACTGCTCCACTCGTGATATATTCATTAAAAATGAATATAAAGGATTCTAGTATTACATAGTTTTGTGTGACTAATTTAGTGATATCTAGTGTGTTAAATTATTATTTATTTAAACGCAGAAAACTTGATACAATATAGCACCAAGAAAGATGCGCCACACAATAATAATAAAACTACATAGATCGTCGGAAAGGGAAGAAAGAAGGAAATTGCAACACGTTCGCCTATTGATTACGATTCTTGGCCATATCCGATATCGACTCGAGCTATCTCGCAGATCCCAACCGGGATTCATGACGCACCAACCGATGGTAATCTAGCACAAACATACTTTATCCCACAACGCCACGTCATGGACTGACCACCCGTCCGCCTTTTCCATCCCGTCCCAGGGCTAGCGGACAGAGACCTGTATGGAAGCCTCTGGGATGACATTTGCAGCACATGTCCAAGTCACCGGAGCCGGTGTTTCCGGATGACTGCGGTATTCAATCCCGACCACCACGGCAAGGTAGCAGTTGCCGGCTGGAGTGTGTTAAATGGAGAGTCCAAACACACATTCCACTACTTATAGTTCAACTCTAAAAAAGGAACATGGCCTTAATTTATCGGATCACTTGAGATGTTGCATAAGGCCTTGTGTCGTGGATTAACTCTACAGTAAATGTACAATTCTTGAAAAATACCCATCAGAAGATTAGAGAGAAAGAAAAAACAGCAACAAAAAGTTCAGCAAAGATAGCTATCTTTTCGGTGATTTGCCCCCAAAGCAGCCGCACAATCACATTTTTTTTACATAAATCCGCATAGTTAAAAGTATATAATTCAACACAGTGATGAAGCAGAAAATAATTTTCAATTTTAAAGGTATGAATATAGATCACAACGGGGTATATAAACAAAATTACATAGAATTAGAAAATAATAGTATAACATGTAGAATAGTTCTCAACAAAGACAGATGTAAACAGAATATGAATAGAAACAAATTGAAATGATCGGTTTTATAAGTGAAGATGAAAAAATAACGAAGAGAATGGAATAAACGACAACGAAGAAATGGGTGGCTCGGTGGTATAGCTGTAGAATCCTCACCATCCAAGCATGTGGTTCGGGGTTCAATTCCCGGCCAACGCACTCCGTCACCTTGCTAAGCCAGCCAGTAGTAAGACCAGTGATGAGGAGGTTGAACTAGTTTCTTTTGAACACAACTCCGGCTTCTCAATGCATATGGTGAGAGCTTCAGTTGTACAACAAAGTCGGAAACACACTGCCTGTAGTAGGCTTTTATTCATTTTGTGAACGACTTTAGTTGATAAATCAACTTATAAGTTGTGACAGGTGGTGACGATTAAACCAGTGTTGCCTCTTTGTAACTATTCTAGACAGCTTTTTCTAATACGGTTTGTAGAGATGTGAATAAAATACCTTTATGTGCCTAACTTCACAGGAGTAGGGGAATTGATATATGCAAATTGGAGTGGTCTCATGAGGACACACTTGAACTTACTATCAAGGTATACATTCGTCTATAGAGGTGACTTTGATATTGAGAACTATAATAAGTAGAAATATACTAGAAGAATAATAACATGGAAATTATATGAAGGTTCCGGGGACGAAGGTTAGAGATTACAAAGAATGAATGCACCTGCGCCAATGGGAACGATTTTGAGTCATATCACCAACAATCTCCAGTTATTGGTTCGTGCCATCCTCAGGTCCTCAACCAATAAGTTTACGTCTCATTACATTGGTTGAACCAACTGTCGACGACTTCATAGACTGATCCCAGTCAATGAAATTCACAACAGTTAGTTTAAACCACGCAGGAAGATGTAGACTTCCTGGTTGGGGTCCCCGGGACGGTAAAAACCAATGACAGCTTGAAACAAATGGTGATATGGCTCAAAATCGTTATCAATGGCAAGTGCAGATGCATCCACTCCTTGTGACTTATAATTTCCAATGAAACTGTTTTGTTCTTCGTTACCACTTTTCCTTTGTCTCACACCTCTGCTTACTGTCTCTAATATGCGTTTCTTCTACTTTCTTCTCTTGCTTTGTGTGATACACGGAGGGAGTGTGGCGGCTTGAACTGGTGCACATCGGTGCAAAGTTCTATGTCGAAAACAGACAGACAGATCCCAGGGTTTGTTTTGACCATCTCTAACTATTCTAGCCCAATCCTATGTCAGTCAGCTAACGTTGCTTGCCGAGGAAGTCAGTGGCTTAGCATGTACATCTTCACAACCTCGTAGATTAGCGTTTCCTCCTAACCATAATATTACTCATCGTATCATACCACTTAATATGGGAAATAGAACGCAAAAATTTATGGTGAGAGATGGCTAGCTTTTTCATATCCTCCACTTTCAATGACAATGGCCATAAAATAAGACAGAGGGAACTGAAGCACAGTACACTACAGACTTCCTTCGATGGATAGCTATATATTACGTCTGCGCTACAGATGATGCAAGTCAGCAAATGTCACACAAATGTTTTGTATCTGTGCTGAGATTCTGTTTTAGAGTTATTCTCACAGGACTTACCTATAGTGAATATATCGTTAGGCTTTTTTTATTTTACATATATTGAATGAACAGTAGTCTGGCATATAATTACTGAATAATGTGTCCTTCTACAGTAAGCTTTAGTCTGAAAACAACACTCAGCAACTGTATGTATGTAGTGGTACACATCGGCTTATTGGATAAGTACTAATGATATTGTCTGTTTCATTAAAGCACCGTTGCAGGTTGGACGTAATTCTTTGACGCCGATGTTCTCACTACTTAGATGTCAACTAATATGCCTTTCGTGTGTTCGAATTCTCCTACACCTACCGAGTAGTGACTAACTGACTGGTTTCAACATAGAACTTTGCACACATGTCCAGCAGTCACAGTTGCCACACTCCATTTAGCACACAAAGCAAGAAAATAGTAGAGAGGTTCAAAATAGTGGTAACAGAGAGAAGTATGCGGGAAAAAGAATAGTAATATGAAAGAACAATGGGGTTTTATTGGATGTGACAAGTCAAAAAGAATGAATACATGTGCGCCAGCTATTGACAACAATTTTCAGTTATATCACCAATTGTCTCCAGCTGCCACTGGTTCTTACCATTCCAAGGATCCCAACCAGTCAGGAAGTCTACTCCTCCTTATGTGACTGACTCAAACTAACTGTTATGGATTCGATTGACTGTTGAAGCCATGTTTTAGTTTGGCAGCTACTAACTAACTCTTTGCCAACCTGATCCTATGTCAGCTAACATTGCCTGTCGAGGAAGGCGATGGATGGATGGCTGGGGATGCGTAGCACACGTCCTAACCATCTCAATTGATGTTACTTCATAACCTTCTTGATTAACTTTTCCTCCTTACCTAGCACTCGACTAATGTCTCACCTCAATATTACTCAATCTATTACACCCACCGCCTAAGATGGGAGATAGAACGCAGACACCTATGATCAAAGACATCTAGCTAGCCAGGCGTCTCATGTCTTCCATTTTCAATGGGCATGTCTCAGTCAGCCATAAAGGAGGACAGAGCAAACCGACCGAGTAGCAGGTAGGCAAGTAGTAGAGAGAGTAGTATAACTAGCCATTAGTTAGAATTCCTGAACATCGTTGACGAGTTACCATTACTTTTCTGACAGCAATGTCAATGGGAGTTGCATTCCACTCCTCACTTTAACGTTAACATTCTAAGAGCAATTCAAATGATAATAATCATTAACAACTGTGAATTAACACTTCCAAAACCAAAATGTTTTCGAACACATCCGCCGGCAATGATGAAATCTTATCCTTAAATGGAGCACCTATTGAAATTGTGCCATCCTTCAGATATCTGGGATCCATAATGCTCCCCAACGGCCAAGCGAAAAACGAAGTGAATGCGCGAATCTCCAACGCCCGGAATGCGTTTCTACAGCTGAGGAGCGTTCTATGGAGCAAGAGAGAAATCAGTCTCAGGACTAAAATTCGGATCTACCAAGCTTCCATACGACCCGTTCTGCTGTATGGCTGTGAAACCTGGCCTCTTCGCGCGGAAGATTTACGCAGACTCGAGGTATTAGACCATTGGTGTCTCAGGTACATTCTGCATGTTCGTTGGCAGGACAAACTCTCCAACAAAGAAGTGCGTCGGCGTTGCTACAACATCAACCAAATTCCAGTACTGGTCCAACAACGCCGCCTTCGGTGGTTTGGCCATGTTCTGCGCCGACCAGATGACGATCTGGTCAAATCAGTTCTAAATCCCTCGCCATTACCATCTTGGCGATGTCGCAGAGGCGGACAGCTGAAGACATGGCTTGGTACAGTCAAGGCAGATATGGAGTGCCTGGGGCTACAAACGGTCTACGGACTCCGTATGTGGAACAAGAATTGGATATCCCTATCACAAAACCTTGCTTCAGATCGCCGCGCCTGGGCAGCGATGATTCGAGACGTTCATGAAGCCGGCTCATCCTCCCGTAGGAGATAGCCGAAGTAAAGTAAAAGTAAAGTAACTGTGAATACACTTCATATCTCTCAGCGTAAATAACCAATGGTGCCTCGGTGGTTCAGTGTTAGAATGTTCACCAAATACCCACGTGATCCGGGTTAGGTTTCTGATCGACGCACTTCTAGGTCTCGTTTAGCTTGTAGTAAGCCCGATTAAGGCGGGGGGTGGGGGAGAGTTCGTTGTGAGGTTAGCAACTTCATCCAGCAAAAAGAAAAACGCCAATGCTATTGAAACTTCGAAGCTTGAAGCCTTATGTTCCATTGGAGACGCAAAGGTATGAAAAACAAAGTGAAAAATCGATCATAGTAGCATAAATATTTTCCGATTGTTGGGGTTAATTAGTATCACGTGATTTAATCGATTTATCTTCTACTTATTTATTTATTTTCTCTATTTTGTTTTTCAGGGGACAGGTATATTGAAAGCAGGATTCGCTGGGGATCAAGTCCCAAAGTATCGATTTCCAAATTAGTAAGTCAAAACTGTTAAAATTAATTCTGCTCTTCCCTATCATCATAAAGTATTGGTCGTCCAAAACATGTCAGAGTTATGGCTGGTGCACTTGAAGGCGATGATTTTATTGGACCTAAAGCAGAAGAACATCGTGGCCTATTAAGTATACGATATCCTATTGAACATGGGATAATTCGTGATTGGAATGATATGGAACGGATATGGGCTTATGTATATGGGAAAGATCAATTGATGGTGAACAGCGAAGAACATCCAGTCCTACTGACAGAAGCTCCGTACAATCCTAAAAAGAACAGAGAGAAAATGGCAGAAATATTCTTTGAAACATTTGGTGTACCTGCATTGTATATTTCTATGCAAGCAGTATTAAGCCTGTGAGTAGTGTCTTGTATTTTTGTATTTTGTCTTGTATTTTGCTAATTTAATGCTTATGGTAATTGTGTCTATCAAAACACGCTGTATATGATGTTTGCCACAGCAAAATAACAAATGGTGCTTATTAAAGATTGATTTGCGCGCATTTAGCAATATGTCATAGGTGTAGTACCCTGGTCTAGGAGGCGTCGTTTCAGCTACAGACAGACGGTACGGATGAAGATGTCAAAAACCAGCCGGAATCGAAAAGGCAAGACAGACTTTCATCACTACGGAATTTGTATGGAAATCCTTCGCACTCCGTGGCATTAAGAACAAAATTCGGATTTTCAATGCCTAGTGTTGGTTAAGTCAGTCAGTTCTTCTATATGATTCGAAAATTTGGCCAGTGCATCACCAAAGGCGTTTCTAACAGTCTCCTTCAGACGTTTATCAACAACCGCCTTCGCCTTATATTGAAGATTCTATCCCCAGAACGAACCAATGAGCAACAGACTGTTCTACAAATATACCGTAGGAAATGGAGATGGCTTGATTTTCTGAGAAACGGCCACAAAGAGATAACATAATAACCTTCAGCAAGAAAACAACCAATCGAAAGAGATTGCTTCTCCGCTAACAATAACGCTACTAATAATGCAAATAAAAATCTATAAATACCTCTTGATATTCTCAATAAACGATATGTTGACGTGCCCTTGTCTTCTGTCGTTACAGTAGGGTCCATATTTCATAACCCACCCACCTTTTGGTAGTCAAACCATTCAACTAATGGACTGCAGATCTGTTGATATTTAAAAGGTTGAAGGCTATTGATAGGAAGCCCTTCATAGACCTGGGTGTCGTGCTTCTTGGCACTCCCACTAGTCACAGCAAGGCGTATCCGCAACCAGTCTGAAGAAACTCATGCCCCTCCTCTTTTAGATTCGAATCCGTGTCACTCAGTGAGTGCTGCGGTTAGAGACGGTACCACCACTGAGTTATTCCGGCTCACCATTGACCTCCTGTAGGATCGTGTTCGATACTTCGATTGGACACCAGCTAGTAACTAATGTAAGGTGTCTAGTCCTTTTTTCGGTGCCGATCGAATCCAATCAGTACTGCTTGCAATGTGGTCATCATGCTAGATGACTCACCATCAGATCTACGGCGTGATATTCGATTATCGATGAAAGGGCGGGTGTACTGCTCATCAGTCCGCTCTGCCCTCTTTTATGACCAGCTGTGAGACCTGGATATTGAGAGTGGGAGACATGAAAAGACCAGCTAACTGCCTTTGATCATAGGTGCCTGCTCTCTATCTTCTGTGTGAATAAGTATAATAAGGTGAGCAATATTGAGATTAGGGTTCAGTCGAGTGCTAGGTAAGGATTGAGGGGAAATCAATGGACGAGGTTGTGAAGTTGCACCAATTGAGATGATTAGGACATGCGTTACGTATGCTAGCGTAGCCATCGCTTTGTCTGGACAACGTCAATGTTAGCTGACACAGGGTCAGGCTGGAAAAGAGCTAGCGACGGTCAAACCAAAACATGGCTTCATCAGTTAATGAAATCCACGTAGAAAGGTGTAGATTCCATGGCTGGTTGGGGTCCCCGGGACAGTAAAAACCAATGACAGCTTGAAACAATTGGTGATATGGCTCAAAGTGATCGTTCTCAATGACTGGCGGAGATGAATCCACTCCTTGTGACTTATAATTTCCAATGAAAGCATGTTGTTACAACAGTTCTTTTTCTAAACAGTTGAAAATTTAGATCAATAAGCTTATAACTATTATTAACACCTTTACCATGCACAAATGAGTGTAAGTCATATGAAGGCATAGAAAAAAATTGACATAAACTCAACAGAAATAAATCACTAATCGATATTTAAGCGTATGTTTAATCCTTATTCTGTAGATTCACTTAAAAACTGTAATAATCATTATTATTAATAGTTTGAGGGAATTTTTCGCATGATCAAAGTCTTCGGTTATAAGTAGGTATTCAGACTTTGGATAAATTCCGGACACCAAGCTACACCCCAAAAAAAAGCTTCGAAGTCGTCTATAGTATACGAGGTAGTCTTCCTAAAAGTGTACGAATCAAACTTCTTCAAACTGCAGAAACAATGGCTATTCATTTACTAAGTCCTGAACTCTGCATACAGAAGAAGTTCATTCAGTCACTATACCTGAAATGTAAGATGCTGCTACAGGACTGGACCACGTCAACTCCTAACTTAGTGATAGGGAGTGAAGTGATAGAACATGTTGACCACTTCACCTATTTGGGAAGTTGTATTAGCACCAACGGACTGATTGGCGATGAAATCTCAGCACGGATCCGAAAAGCTCGAGATGCTTTCGCTGACTTACACCATCTCTGGCGTAGGCGTGACATCCGGTTATCAACCAAGGGACGTGTGTACTGCTCAGCAGTTCGCTCCGTGCTTGCTTTACTTCGGCTATCCCCTACGGGAGGATGAGCCGGCTTCATGAACGTCTCGAATCATCACTGCTCAGGCGCGGCAATTTGTAAGAGAGTTCATGAAGTTTCATGGGAATTTGGTACGAGTGATGTCCCCAGCATCGCTCGGCCTTTTGTTTGAGAGTGCAGCTCTAGCCTTTACACAACCAAGTGTGACCTACAAGGCAGTAGGAGTGGAGTAAGGAGTCCACTATCCATTGGCAGCCGGTGACCGGAGTTCGGTTCATACGCCTTTTTGAATGGGGCTAGACATCCAGGACATCCAACAAGCCCTTTGTCCATACGTCTGCCGGTGAGCTCCAGTGAGCTTCATACGCCAGTCGTTGGAGGTTTGGAATCAGGGTTTAGCCATCTCCCCTAGACTGTCATCCAATGGACAGTCAACCCGGTGGAGAGCGCCGGGCATCCGCTTTCGCCTTCTCACTTTGGTGAGAAACACCTCCGCCACGTGAAGGCAGTGAGTAGGACTTCCTCAGGAGAGGCTATGTAAGACGCCCGGTCATATGGGAGCATTTCAAGAGGTGTGCGGAGGGATGGCCAACCCGCAGCGCAAGGCACCCACCCCCGACCATCCTGAGGCTCCGTCCTTGTCTATGGCTCTGAAACATGGCCAATACGAGTTGAAGACATGAAAAGGTTGACTGCTTTCGATCATAGATGTCTGCGATCTCTTTCTCACGTTAGGTGGTTTAATAAGGTAAGTAATGTTGACGTTAGGCGTAGAGTGTTGGGCAGAGAGGGAAAATCAATCGACGAAGCTATAAAGTTACGTAGGCTAAGATGGCTAGGTCACGTGCTGCGCATGCCTAACCATCGCCTCCCCGACGGGAATTACTAGCTGATATAGGTGCAGGTTGGAAAAGAGCCAGTGGTGGCCAAACAAAAACATGGCCTCATCAATCCATGAAATCCTTGACAGTTAAACTGAGTCAGGTAGGGAGATGCAGACTCCCGGGTTGGGGCCCTCGGGACTCTAGGAATCAATGGCTAGAGACAATAGGTGACATGGCTGAAAATCGTTGTCAATGGCTAGCGCAGATGTATTCAGTCTCTGTAATCTTTCATATTCCTTTCTTCCATTACCACCCACTCTGTTTCACTCTTATACTTGTCAGACTGTATTGATTCTCTTCACTCATCTTCTTGTCTACCTCTGTGTGCTATTTGGAATGTGGCAACTCGAACTGCTGCACTTCGGTGCCAAGCTCTATGTTGAATCCAGACAGACCTGAAATGGACGTAATCTGTCTCAATATCCGACAGGTAAATTCTATTTCTTTTCTGTCTCTTCATTAGTATTATTTCTTTCTTTTCAATTGTAATATTTTACGGGTTTAATCTTCTTGTTTTCTGCCCTCTACCCGATTTAATTTCTGCACCTCATTACCACTGTTACTGACTTGATCAACACTCAATTTCTAGTTATTTATGTTACGTCATCCAATTTATTTCCTCAATCTTAGTTCTAATTTAAATGGCATTATTCTGTACCCCACTTCTACTTAGTCTCTACCTGTAATTACCTCTGTTGCTATCCTGACCGAAGTTGAAACATTTTAGTCAATTATTTTACGTCATCTAACTTACTAACTCAATCTTGCTTAAGTTGCTGTCTAATTAACCTTGTTTCTATATTAGATCATTCTTGTATTACCTGATTAATTATCTAAACTTGACAAACCTCATGTACACACACAAATAATTACATGTGAATGCGATTGTACAGCCATGTGAGTGAATTCGCCGGCGAAAAGAGTTTCTTCGCTGAATGTCTTCTCTTTTTTTATAATTCCACATTAGATAAGTTTATTGCAAATATCGCACAGTGATGATGCACTTCTAACAACTGGATGACAAGCTTTCGAACATAAATTATTGCCACTACTCATAATCATATCGATTTTAGTCACACGGCTTCTCTCCCTCCCTCCGTCTTTCCCTTCCTGTGTGTTACCACTTTGCATATCTCCGGCATAGGCATTGCGTTATTTCGACAGCCCGTATGCGGTGTTGAATCGATAAACAAAACCACCAGTGATCAAGCCAACTATCTCTCTCTCCAGCTAATTCTATTACTCCTTAATATTCCCTGTCCCACCTACGCTATTTTCTCAGTGCCTACAATCCAATGGCTGACCTTTTTTCTAGATTATTTAACTCGATCATTCTAGGTTTAACTGTGTCTGTCTGTTTTCAACATGGAACTTTGCACCGATGTACACCAGCTCGAGCCGCCACACTCCTTCCTTGTAGCACACAAAGCAAAAGAAGAAATTAGAAGAAATGCATAATAGAGACAGTAAACAGAGGTGTGAGACAAAGGAGTAGTAATTACGAAGAACAATATAGTTTCATTGGAAATTATAGGTCACAAGGAGTGGATTCATCTCCGCCAGTCATTGAGAACGATCACTTTGAGCCATATCACCATTTGTTTCAAGCTGTCATTGGTTTTTACCGTCCCGGGGACCCCAACCAGGCATGAAGTCTACACCTTCCTACGTGCCTGGCTTAAACTAACTGTTGCGGATTTCATTGACTGATGGAGCCATGTTTTGGTTTGACTGCCGCTAGGTACTTTCCAGTC
Source organism: Trichobilharzia regenti (assembly GCA_944472135.2). Taxonomy (NCBI): domain Eukaryota; kingdom Metazoa; phylum Platyhelminthes; class Trematoda; order Strigeidida; family Schistosomatidae; genus Trichobilharzia; species Trichobilharzia regenti. The sequence goes on along the minus strand of OX235264.1, from coordinate 2,680,756 downwards.
TGACCCTATATCAGCTAACATTGACAGTTGTCGAGGAAGGCGATGACGAGGCATCCGTAACACATGTCCTAACCATCTCAGTCGATGTAATTTCACAGCCTCGTCGATTGATTTCCCCTCCCATCTACCTAGCACTCGACCAATTCCTGACCTCAATATTGCTCACCTTATTATACTACTTCACATGGGGGATAGAACGCAGGCACCTATGATCAAAGACAGCTAACATTTTCATGTCTTCCACTCTTAATGGCCAGGTCTCACAGCTGACGATAAAGGAGGGCGGAGCGGACTGATTAGCAGTACACCCGTCCTTTGGTCGATAGCCAGCTGGATATCACATCTACTAGGCCAGAGACGGCGTAAACTGGCATATGCGAAGCTAGCCCTCTGTAACTGTGCTGAGATTTCGTCAGAAATCAACGTGTTGGCACTGGCTGATGGTACTTCCTAAATAAGTGAAGCAGTCAACGTGCTCTACCACTTCAATCCCTATTTCTAAACTAGGAGTCAGTGTAGTCCAGTCCTGTACCATCATATAGGTTTAACTAGATTTTTATGATCCAATTTCTTTTTAAATCTTCTTGTTTCCAGTGGAACATATGGCGGCTTCAAGCCTGGAGGCTTAAAGTTTCTGTAGCAGTGGTGTTCTTCATTTTTACGAGATAATCGGGTTGCTAGCCTTATATGCCCAACTTTTCCTCTCTACCATCTTTTCATTACTGGCTTACCGAGGTAGGCGTGGGGGGGCGGGTGGCTGCGTCGATTGCCTTCCTACCGTCTAATATTTATTATCGATATTTCAGTACTCTCAACTTCCAATTTATTCAACGAAGAAAATGCTTCTTTATCGATGAAATCATCTTCCTTCAGAGGCTGGCTGTACAGTCTTATTTATACTTACAAAAACAATATTTAGTGGCCTACTATTGAGTAATGCAACTGGGGTGACATAATTGATATAATTACTCAGAAGTGGCTTTAGATGTGAAAGTTAAAAGTTGTAAATTACGTGGTGGTATTCAATGGCAAAAAGATAGAAATTTGATAAGGTTAAAATTGCTATTGAGTGAGAATAAAGGTGATAGTTGAGTGTCAATTTAACAAGTGTGAAAAGGGTGTGACAGTGTACAGAAGGAGCATATGAGAGTGATAATAGTGTGAATAATAATAATAATAGCTTTATTCCAAAAACAGTACTCATGATACAGCAAGGAATTTTCAGCATTCAGTACAATATTGCATCTAATTTACTCAAAAACGACAAAAAATAATTAAAAATACACATTACGTAATAGTAATAAAACGATTGTTATAGCAGCTACGTAGCAAAATACTGTGTGCCATACGGAGAAAAATATGCATAAAGTACAAAATTGTAGTAATAATAGTAATACCAACTAAAAATAAAATAGCAGAGTAACGATTTAAACGATAGAAAGTGTGACACCATGAAATACAGAAAGATGAACGATAAAAGGGTCGATTCACTGTGCTAATTACATAGTAACTTGTAAGTTTCACGTCTAACAGAGTCTTCGTCACATAAAGTACGCGCTAAATAAGGTATTGTAGAATTTCTATACTTAGTAGTACGAGCATATAACTTTTTATATTGATTTCTCGCCTACCTGATGAGATACAAGGGGACAGGTGTGAATAAAGGGGATGCAGAGGGTCTGACATTATAGCCTTTGCCCATTTCGTACAGGAATTTATATGCCTCTCGACTATAGTGTTAGCGAGCTCATGCAGTGGCAGACCACAAGCTCTACTCACAGCATTTAATACTCTTCGTAATATGATATAATCTTTTTTGAGAAGCCCAGGAGAGATTAATGGAGAGCAATAGAGTACAATAGGTAAAATACAGGAGTTTAAAAATTGCAAAACTATAGGTTGGTTGATACCTGATTGTCTTAACTTTTTAATGTAGAAGGTAAGACGAAACATTTTCTTAGAGATAGATAAGATATGGGATGACCATGAAAGGTCAGAGGAAAAAACTAATCCAAGGTATTTAATGCTTGATTTGGTTTCAATATCCGAGCCATCTATGCTACAGGGATCATGCGAGTTAACTAGTTCAAGTAAGTCACGTCGATGCTTGAAAGTAAAGTCAAGCGCCTGACATTTGGAAGGATTTAATATAAGACCATTTGACTTGAACCAGTTTTTGACGTCCAACAGAAAGCTATTAAGTTTGGAGCTGTCAGACTCGGAATTAATTATTGAAGCAAAAGCAAACTAAAAGTAAAATTAAAAAGGAAATAAAAATTCAAATCGAAACAGGAAACCAACATGGCATGGTCAGTACACAAATTTCCATAGTGTTGGGTCCCTTTGAGAAGAAAGAGAAATGTGATCCATTCCCTATCCTCAACAATAAGGAGGATATGTTCCAGTGGTACAATCGATGGGGAACTGGGGCGACTCAGACAAGTCCTCATAGAGAATGGATATCCTCCAAGATTCATCGAGAAAAACATGAAATTAAGGGAAAAGCCTGAAGGAACTCAGATGGTACCGAAGAAACTGCGTTGAATTTAAAGGTGATACCGCAGCTGAGATCCTGAAGAATAGCTTATGCAGATCACTGAGAAAAACCTTCTTTATGGCTGACCTACGTATCAGCTTCTACAGCCGACAAATGATCAATGGATGTGTGAAGGATAAACTGCCGCTTTGGGCTACCTCAGTGTGTGTTTATAAATTCACCTGCTTGTGTGGAGCTAGTTATATTGGCCGCACAAAGCTCACGCTTTCCAAACAAAGCATTTCTGAACATTATCCGAAGGTTAGCGAAGGGACAATGCAAGACAATTACTAGCTCAATTCTCGAGCACTTGAAGAACTCAGGTCACCTAGCTCCACCAAACTCGTCTTTCAAGATCATCTACAAGGTGAAGCCAAATGGTACAAAGGGCGTCAGGTTTCGGCTTTTGTGTATGGCGGAGGCGTTGGCAATTCATCAATACAACCCTGAACTCTGTGTATACAGAAAGAGTTTGTCCAGTCTCTTATCCTACCTTGGCCTTAACCTCTTCACTAGTCGTTCCATGTTAAAATAAATTTTATTTTATTTGATTTTTTCTTTTGAATTCTTAATTTTACTTTTACTTTGCTTTAATAATTAATTCACACTATTATCACTCTCATATGCTCCTTCTGTACACTGTCACACCCTTTTCACACTTGTTAAATTGACACTCAACTATCACCTTTATTCTCATTCAATAACAATTTTAACCTTATCAAATTTCTATCTTTTTGCCGTTGAGTACTACGTAGTTTCCAACTTTTAACTTTCACATCTAAAGCCACTTCTGAGTAATTATATCAATTATGTCACCCCAGTTGCATTACTCAATAGTAGGCCACTGAATATTGTTTTTGTAAGTATAAATACAACTGTACAGGCAGGCTCTGAAGGAAGATGATTTCGTCGATAAAGAATCAGTTTACTTGGAGGATTTCACCATGAGCTGACACCAGTTAGAGAACCACTGGAAAACCTGGAAGTATTGGACAGCTGTTTCGTCCTAGTTTAGGACTCTTCATTAGTGCTCACCCACCGGGGTTCGAACCCAGGACTTTCTGGCTACAAGGCGAACTCGTAGACCATTGAACCACTGGAAAACCTGAGAATATTGGACAGCCAGCTGTTTCGTCCAACACATGAAAGAATCATTTTCTTCGCTGAATAGGTCTTTTATTTTTCTTCATGACTCAATGGGTATTTTTGGTGATTCCAATTTGTTCATAGGAGGTGTGTGTTTCTCAACTTAACAGGTGATTCATACTATCAAAACTATCCATTTACTAATTTTATTTCTGTGAAAATATATTTGTAACAGCAGAAGACAAGTGCCAGGCAAGCAGATCGTTTATTAAGGAAATCAACACGTATTTATAGATTTTCATGTACATTATTATTATTATTATTATTATTATTATTATTATTATTATTATTATAGATTATTGTTAGCAGAAAAACCACAGTCTTCTGATTGGTGGTTGTTGTTTCTCACAGAACGGTAACCCCTTGCATCTCTTTTTTGGCTGCTGTTTCTTGAATGTCAGATCATCTATCTGTGAACTGTATCCGCCTACACTCTCATCACGTATTCATTGTTTTCTGTTTTCATCATTTTGCAATACATATATAACAGATATTCCACAGGGCGGACTACAGGAGTTGTTCTGGATTCAGGAGATGGTGTAACACACGCTGTGCCTATCTATGAAGGTTATGCTCTACCGCATGCAATTGAACGTACAGATTTAGCTGGTCGTGATGTAACACGTTTCTTACGATTATTATTGCGTAAAGAAGGTGCTGATTTTCATACAACATCAGAATTTGAAATTGTTCGTCAAATTAAGGTAGGTGGTGGTGGTCGACTGTGTTGTTTGTTTTATTTATTAATTGACGAGGTTGTCTGTCATTAATGTAAGTGCAAAACTTGGGCACTTTGGTGGTAGAATGTACCCGGCCGATAACTGCTACCTTGCCGTGGTGGTCGGGCTTGAATACCACAGTGATCCAACAAGCTAAACTGGCTGGGACTTATGTCCCTGCAGGTCCTACCATGTCAGGAAGGTTGTTTGGATAGCGGTTAAACTAAAAGCAGTTGCCATGGTGGGGTACATGGGCTCCAGTATCCAATCGGATCAAATGGCGCAAGAACCCACATGGGACACCGGCAACCATGGGAATGCAGCTCCTGACGCTGCCCCACTGCCTCGCGGATTATTCTCCAAGTCAAAGGCTCGCGGGGTGATCCCTTCAGAAAACCACCTGCTTCGGTCTGGGCGCCCGAGCAGTATCTCAGCCCTCATACAAGAAATGAAGTAAAACAACAAAACTATTATTGAAACTATCCCAGAGGCTTCCGTACAGGTCTCTGTTCTCTAGCCCTGGGATGGGATGGAAAATGCGGAGGGGTGGTCAGTCCATGACGTGGCGTCGTGGGATGAACGATTCTTGTGCTAGATTAGCATCGGTTGGTGTGTCACGACTCCCGCAATCATCAATGGCGAACGTGTTGCAATTTCCTTCTTTCTTCCCTTCCCGATGATAGTTAACGAACACTGTTTGAACTTGTTAACTACCACTGTTTTCCTTCCAGATGAAGTTCTTTATCCGTTCTCTACTTATATTTTTTAAGCTTTTAATCTATGTTGTTTTATTATTATTGTGTGGCGCATCCTTCTTGGTGCCATATTGTACCAAGTTTTTTATGCGTTTAAATAAATAATGGTAGAATGTAATTTCATGTTGGGTAAGTTTATTGCGAATGTCACACAGTGAGTGGTGCAGTATTAACAAACTGGATGGCAAGGTTTCCAGCATAAATTATTGGGCCAAATTAAAATTTAAACACCACTAACTACTGCCAATGGAGTGTGACTACTGCACCAGTTACCTTGAAACGCTCACTGAACGAGTTAGTGAAAGCCGGCAAATAATGTTGTCATCATCAATAAAATATGCTCATCGGAGTGTAATGTTTTAAAATTGGATATCTGGCAAGTTTCAACTTAGGTTTGGGAGAGTTTAAGTTACAGTTTAAGCCAAGGACAAGAGTTAGGATTAGGTTAACTTAATGAAGGCGACATAAGCCTCCAAAGCCTCAGGATGGTCGGGGTGGGTGCCTTGCGCTGCGGGTTGGCCACCCCTCCGCACACCTCTTGAAATGCTCCCATATGACCGGGCGTCTTACATAGCCTCTCCTGAGGAAGTCCTACTCACTGCCTTCACGTGGCGGAGGTGTTTCTCACCAAAGTGAGAAGGCGAAAGCGGATGCCCGGCGCTCTCCACCGGGTTGACTGTCCATTGGATGACAGTCTAGGGAGATGGCTAAACCCTGATTCCAAACCTCCAACGACTGGCGTATGAAGCTCACTGGAGCTCACCGGCAGACGTATGGACAAAGGGCTTGTTGGATGTCCTGGATGTCTGGCCCCATTCAAAAAGGCGTATGAACCGAACTGCGGTCACCGGCTGGCTTCCAATGGATAGTGGACTCCTTACTCCACTCCTACTGCATTGTAGGTCACACTTGGCTGTGTAAAGGCTAGAGCTGCACTCTCAAACAAAAGGCCAAGCGATGCTGGGGACATCACTCGTACAAAATTCCCATGAAACTTCATGAACTCTCTTACAAATTGCCGCGCCTGGGCAGCGATGATTCGAGACATTCATGAAGCCGGCTCATCCTCCCGTAGGAGATAGCCGAAGTAAAGTAAAGTAAAGGGTTGGTTCGAGTTAGATTACAATTAGTTTAGGGATATTTTCACATTAGGATTAGGTTCAGGAAAGATTAGGGTTATTGTTAGGGTTAGAAGACCTAAATAATTACATGCATAGAATGTGGTTAAATTACTCGGTTGATATAATAATACAACTTGTGCACTGTGGTAGGGTATAATTCCATCGTGGGTAAAATTTATTTTGATAAAGTCTCACAGTGTTGTACAGTAAGTAATATTTACTGATGACCACATTTCTAGCACAATTTATTGCCCAGTAAATATTACTGTATAACAACACTGTGAGCCTTTATCAAATTAAATTCTACCCACGGTGGAATTTTACTCTGTTGATACTCTAACCTAAAACTGAGAGCTATTTTTATCACATTTGAGAGGAAGATATCCTCTGTATTTATTTATTTATTTAGACGCATAAAAAAACTTGGTACAATATGGCACCAAGAAGGATGCGCCACACAATAATAATAAAACAACATAGATTAAAAGCTTAAAAAATATAAGTAGAGAACGGATAAAGAACTTCATCTGGAAGGAAAACAGTGGTAGTTAACAAGTTCAAACAGTGTTCGTTAACTATCATCGGGAAGGGAAGAAAGAAGGAAATTGCAACACGTTCGCCATTGATGATTGCGGGAGTCGTGACACACCAACCGATGCTAATCTAGCACAAGAATCGTTCATCCCACGACGCCACGTCATGGACTGACCACCCCTCCGCATTTTCCATCCCATCCCAGGGCTAGAGAACAGAGACCTGTACGGAAGCCTCTGGGGTGACATTCGCAACACATGTCCAAGCCACTGGAGCCGGTGTTTCCAGATGACGACACTCAATGAATGGTGATCTCTACTGTGTTCAAACACACGCTGCCGAACCTCAGAATTACTCACGCGATGATGCCATCGGATGCAGGCAATCCTGCGGAGACAGCGGTGATAGAACACGCAGAGTCGCCGCACATCCTCAGCCTACTCGGAGAGGCCAGGTTTCACAGGCGTAGAGCAGGGCAGCCCGCACCGAAACATTGTATACCCGACCTTTGACAGCCAGGCTAAAGTCGCGTCGGCGCCATAGGTGGCTCAAGTTGATGTATGCCACCCTAGCCTTCATTATACGGTTGGAAATCTCATCCGCCAGCACTCACACAACTACCCAGCTACATGCTCCTGCCAATCTTGTAACAGTACCATGCACTTAGACGGCGCAAAGCACATACCATACTTACAGACACTGATCGCCAACTGATTAAGTGCGATTTGGGCAGCCGGCATGCTATCGCACAGTAAGACGATATCGTCTGCATACTCGAGGTCGAAAAGTCTATCTCCAGGTAGCAGATCTACACCACCTTCACGCACATCCTTCAGAGCTGACTCCAGAATGTCATCGATGGCGGAGTTAAAGAGAAATGTAGAGATTGGGCAACCCTGTCTAACCCCACTGTTGGTTGGGAACAGTGGTGATAGTTGGTTGTATGCCCTCACTCTACCTGAGGTGTTTCTGTATAGGGCTTTCAAGATGTTAACAAATTTCTCAGGTACACCTCTCTCTAACAGACAGTTCCAGAGCACAGTTCTGTCCAACGAATCGAAGGCAGCTCTAATATCAAGAAACACAACGATCGTTGGCCTGCAATACGTGTGGCGGTGTTCCAACAACTGACGAAGGGTGAACACATGATCAATGCATCCACGACCTGAACGAAACCCAGCCTGCTCTTCGCGAATCAATCCTTCACGTATTTTGCACAGCCTGCGAAGCAAGACAACAGCCAATATTTTAGACGCGACTGGTAGCAGACTGATACCCCTATGATTGTCACACGAATTACATCGACCCTTTTTAAAGATGGGGACGATAATTACTTCGTTCCACATTGATGGTACACTCTCAGTCTTCCATACCTTCCTGAACAACCCAGTTAGAGCCATTGTGAGAGTCTCGCCACCATCTTTAAAAAGAGCCGGGGGTGAATTGTCTGGGCCGGGCGCCTTATGGCGTTTCAATACTTGGACTTCCTTACGGACCTCCGCTTCGGTGGGTGGGTCGGTACTAACCGACCAAGGAGCACTCGGGCTAATGATAGTAGACACTGAAGCCGGTGGCCAGCTAAACTGCTTCCCGAAGTGCTCTGCCCAGCGTTCCAGGCGTCTTTTCAAGCCTCACAGACCGTCTCGCTGACACCTTGTTTCTTGCCACCGGTGGCTCGGATGAGTTGGAACAGCTTCCGACTGTTGCCAGATGCAGCAGCTGACTCCATCTCACACGCACGTTCTGACCACCAGGCCTCGCGGTCCTTACGTAAACACTGTCTAATCTTGCGCGTGAGCGCCTTTCGCATATTGTTGTATTCGCTGCCAGCCGGAATGGACTGGTGTTCATCCATGAGTTGCAAGGAACTCGCAGAAACCCAGTGGTCTTTAGCGGAGCATTCTTTCAAGCCGCAAGCGGCTACACTCGCCTTTTGCATGGCACCTTGCACATGAAGCCAATGTTCATCTATACTACTTGGGGGTTGCTGGCAAGCATTGATTGTAACTCATTCTGATATTTCAAAGAAGTAGCAGGTGCTACAAGTTTGCTCACATCAACATTTAGACGACGGTATCCTCTGTAACACTTTTCTGCAGTTTTTCTGCATTTTTTTCATAAATATATGTATTCCATACAAAAAAGCGCCTCTTTCACGTGATTGGTGCCTTCGAGGTCATTCACTGATTGGTGGTAGTCAGTGGTGCTTAAAGTTTGACTTTGCCAATTATTGCTTATAATCATATAAATTCAGTCACATGGCTTCACAATCTGTCTTATATATTTTTTCTCTCTCTCCCTCCTCCCCGTCTTGTTTGTCACCACTTTCTGTACCTACAGCATAGGCGTTTCGTCATTTCGACAGCCCGTGTCCGTGTGCTGAATCGATAAACAAGGATTCAGTGATTAACCTTCCCCCCTCTCTCTCTCCACCTAACCGTATTAGTTTCTAATACTCTCACCCTATCCCAACCATCCTAATTTGTGATTACACCCAAGTGAATGCAATGCAGTGGCTGGGCTGTGTTTTCTCTAGGTTATTTAACTCAATTATTATTTTACGTCTAGGTGAATTTCAGTATTCCGATAATCTAATCGAACTGACCCCAATCTAACTAATTTGACTGACCTATATCAATGAATTGACCTCACAGTCAAGTCATTACATGATATTTGATAAATTATATTATTTCTTCTAATTGGATCTATCGGGAGTGGGTTCTTAATCCGGCAAGGTTTATCTCTGAGAGAGATGGTTGGTTTGTTGGTTGGTTGGTTAATTTAAACGCCACCCTGAAAATCGTACGTAAGGTCTCTGACGTTCCTTCTTTCTACGGCATCACCAAACAACCTGTGAATTCTATATTATATTCTTCGTCATTTTCAGCAGCTGGTCTGATTATATAGACCCTTATTAATTCATCAAAAATTCCAATTTGAACATTAATAGACAGAAGACCAGTAGTTCAACGAAGAGTCTCTTTTCAGTGGTGAATTCATTTTCATAACTGTGCAATCACAAACATATGCATGGTTGTTTTGTATGTGTGTGTACATTAAATTTGTCAAACGAAAATACATTTAGTATGTTCAGATGAATTGGATGTTAATATAAGAGGGTAGTAACAAAAGTGATGAGTTGTCACAAATGAGTGTTAAAGAAGAGTTACGTAGTAACATGAATAGTTTGATGAAAGAGTTGTGCTCAGGGTGTACATGGAAACAAAATAACATACGGAATTACGCAGAAGTTTTAAGTAGTTAGAAAAATTAGGCAAACAAGCAAAAGTTAAGTCAAATCAACAGAGTTGTTACCATGAGAGTAGAAGTGGTCGAATCATTTTCTTTTGTATGCATAGTTCTGGTTCTTCCAATTGAATGGCTAGGGTCTCTGCAATGCATAGAAGACGAAGCCGTATTGTCTTTGGCAGGTTGTTCTTCACTTTGTAGATTAATTTGAAGGAGGAGGCGTTTGCTGAGATGGAATGACCATTGGTGACGAGATTTTCGATTATTGCACTTCTTTCTCTATACAACAGTACTAGGGAAGCTTTGAATTCTATATTATTTTGATCATTTTCCTATGGTTCGTCATATATTTCTGAATAAATTCTGGTGGGCAGTATGTGTTATTCACTAGTTTATTTCCTTTATTTGTTTGATTTCATTTTTTTAATCTTTTGGTTCACTAGTCAAGATCTTGACGCGATTCTATAGACATTCAACTTAACCCCTAACCCTGCCGACTCTGGATAGGATGAATTAAAGTCTAAGTAGAGTGTGTGTGTGTGTGTCGGTTTCCTGTAAATACTGGTATCTAACCACCCACCTTGTTGTTTTCGTTTTATTCTACAGTCTAGTATGTGAATCCTTATATGTGAGGGCATGGTGTTTTGTTTTCTCTACAATCAAAAGAATATGCTAAGGTTTTTGTAACGAAAGTGATTATTGTGGGTGAATGTGGAGGAAGCTAATTGAAGCTAATGATGAAATGGAAAAACTAAAAGATTATACAATGGAATAATTCCTGGAAGAAATGTTTCCTGTTCCAGGTCGTGTGAGTCAAGCTTATTGTGTGATGATGACTAATGAGTGCGTTGGTAGGTCAGTGAAACGATGCTTGCTGACTATGCATTTGGTGGTTAGGGGTTTAGATTCCCGGCAGGCACGCATAATTTTAACTCCCCTAGTCGGTTGTAATGTGAGAAGGTTGGGCGTGAGACTAACGATCCCTTGTAGGGATTTGATTAATTGGTTACGGGATTTCATCATGAGCTAACATTAGTTAGAGAACCATTGGAAAACCCGCAGGGATTACTGAACAGTTGTTTCGTCCTGGTTTGGGACCGTTCATCAGTACGCACCCAGGACCTTCTAGTTACAAGGCGAGCTCTTGGACCATTAAGCCCATGAATTCTAACTTCTGCCAATTCACCATATAGCGCAACCGCTAGCCAATACCTTCGGCGAGTATTTGTCCTCACACCCGACCTGCTGCACCCTACTGGTCACGACTTTCCACTAGAACCCCAGGTAATTACCTACCTGAATAGAGCCAGTCGCCAGCAAGCATCTCATTGATATTCAGGTGTTGGTTTGTTGGGTCCTGGCTTCGAACTTTGCTGGGTGCGTACTGATGAAGAGTCCCGGCTAGGACGAAACAGCTGTCCAGTACTCCCAGCTGGTTTTCCAATGATTCTCTAGCTAATGTCAACTCATGATGAAATCCTGTAATCAATGACTAATAATGCTGCCTAATTGCCGCAAGCTGAAATCGATGAAGCCGGATCGGAACTTGGGCCTCATTGGTTAAAAGTTGCCTGTTTAAGCCAATGGGCGAGGTTTCCACTATAACGTAATGATATTCCCATTGGTTTTCAAGAGAGGTGAACGCTTATTGTAGCCTTTTCCACATTTAGGACTGTATATAGTCTCATCTTGTGGTGTAACCACATTGGTGGTTCCTTTTACTTCACTCAATCAATACAATAGAATAGGCAGGGGCTAGTCTGTTTTAGTAGCCTAGCTGAATGGATCTACTAGTTTCACTTATGTAAATAACCTCACAGTTATTACATGATATTTGGTAAATTCTATCTCATTTTACCTAATTAGGTCTATTAAATGCTCGCTAGCCAAGTAGGAGATCTGGGTTTGATTTTCGTTTGACCCACTCCTAAATCTGGCTTACTTTACTAGTCGGCATTAAGCCCGAAGAAAAAAGAAGGCTGGGCACAAGACAGGCAACTGTCTCCCATTTAAAAACAAAAGCAAATGATATCGTCTTACTGTGTGCTATAGCATGCAATCTGTCCAAATCAGTTGGCAATCAGTGTCTGTAATTGCGGTATATGCTTTGCGCCGTCGAAGTGCAAAGTACTGTCACGCGGTTGGCAGGAGTCTGTGCCTTCACTCGCTCTTGCAGGTGGATCGCCTGAAGTTGTCGGTATAATCTTGTATTCGGGTAGTTGCGTTAGCACTGGAGTCTGCCTGTCTATCTGGCTATTTTCGATATAGAACTTTGCACATATGTGCGGCAGTTCAGGTCGCCACACACTTTAGTAGTTGCGATGGACAAGATTTCCGACCGTACCATAAAAGCTAGCGTGGTATGCGCTAATAGAAGCCACCTCTAGCACCGTCGCCACGTTAGCCTGGCTGTCGCAGGTCGGGTTCATAATGCTTCAGTAAGCGAAGTTTTGCTCTACGCCTGCGAAACCTGGCCTCTCCGAGCTGAAGATGTACGGCTACTCTGCCGTATTCGACCATTGTTGTCTCCGTATGATTGCTTGCGTTCGATGGCAAGATCACGTAAGTAATTCTGAGGTTTGGCAGCGTGGGTGTTTGAACACAGTGGAGATCACTATTCGTTGAGTGTTGTCATCTGTAAACACCGGCTTCTCTGGCTTAGACATATGCGCTACGGGTATCATCCCAAAGACTTCCGTACAGGTCTCTGTTTGCTAGCCCTGGGACGGGATGGAAAATGCGGGGAGGTGATCGGCCCATGATGTGACGTCGTGGGGTGAGGGATATTTGTGGTAGGTTAGCATCGCTTGACGCGTCATGACTCCGTGGTTGGAGTCTGAGAATAGCTTGAACCGATGACTCGAAACGTTATCGGATATGGCCAAGAATCGTGATCATCGATGGCGAACGTGCTGCAGTTTCCTTCTTTCTTCCCTTTCTAACAATAATTCGATGAATGTTGTTTGGCTTTGTTGACTATAAGTGTTTCCTTCGGAGATGAAGTTCTTTATTCTTTCTCTACTTGAGCCAATATCACCAATAGTCTTTAGCCAATGGATCTTAACAACTCCAAGGATCTCAACTAAGGCAGTCTACACCTGCTTTTTTGTAGTAACTGGTTCAAACCAACCGTCAACTTGAGAAAGGCGTTTTACGTAGTATCCTAACCGCTACCTCAATCGATGTGACTTCATAATCTCATCGATTGATTTCCCCTCTTTATGTAACACACGACGCCTAACCTCAATATTAATCACTCTATGTGGTCAAAGACAGCTCGCCTCTTTAAATCTTTCACTATCGACACCCACGTCTCATAGTCATAGAGAAGGACGGAGTTAACTGCTGTGCACCACCACTACACGCGTTTTCCGTTCGGTGGCCACTTACCATGTCTACTTCAGAGATGATGACGTAAATTGCTAAAATCAAAACAAGTGATCCATTCAGCGACGAGACTCTTTTCAACAACGAATTTATCATCAAGCTGTACAGCCGTGTATATATATGGTTTTTAAGAAGTTATATCCGGTGAGGGAATTGAATCATAGGTGTGAATGCATAAAATAATAATAATAGTAATATGAAATGCAATTAAAAAACTAAAATGTTTGTGATTATACTCATAGTTAAATGTCAAGTGGCAAAGCAAATTAATGTCATATATAGAATAATTCATAGGAGGGATAGAACTTGAAAAAGGTGTGCAATTATGGTAGGATTAGTAGACAAATCGAATAAAACAAAAAACGTTACGTAATATTGTGTGAAATTTAATAGCATAGAATTTATCGTTGTAAAAAGAATTGATTTAGAATGACAAGTGGAACAAGTGAAATAATACCGGGGACAGTTCAAAGTGAGAATAGTAATAATAACAATTGACTTAATAAGGAAGAGTATACAAATTGAATAGACAAAATGAAAAATTGGTAGAGCTAAAATATGATTGGGGATTATCATATTTTAGCATAGAGGGATTAAGACCACGAAAGTTCGAAGGGTTGAACGAACTTTTTCTGTGCACAGAGATCAGGCTTTTCTGTTTCGATAGCCAAAGATGGCTTCAGCAATACAATAGATGAGTCGGGTACGTAGGGATTTGAGTAAATTGCTCTTTGCCCTGTAGATAACTTTAAAGGCGGAGGCTATAGAGATAAGGTGATTATTATCGACCAGATGTTCTATTCAGTGATGGCGCTTCTTATTGCTCCACTTCCACCTCTTCGCAACTACCATACAGGAGAGTGTTCTTGAACCCGCTTGGACAAAACTCAAGTCGGACGACCGATACACCTAGCTAGCTCCACACGAGAAGGTGAATTGATAAACACACGTAGAGTTGGTCAACAATGGGAATTTCCCATCAGTTAAAGAAATTGGTAAATGTCAAACAAGCCTTTTGTATAAAAGTAATAATAAGCATAATAATTAAAAAACACACCAAATTTATTCATTTTAGCCACACTTAAGGTCGCTTAGGTCAGCTAATAATAGACTATTCTGGTTGGTTGTTCCATGCAAGCACTGAAGTCAGCGAAGAGTTCTCCATTTTTCATTCATTTCTCCGAAAGATTCTCTACCCTTGAATGAGTTCTCTTCCCCGTGTTGTCTGGTCTCAGTCTCCCATTAGTATTTTATTGCTACTAACTGGAGTATTATTCATTGTTGCCTGTAATTGCCCGTAGAATTCATCTTTCTTTTCGAGGTCGACGTTGTTTGTAGGTGCATAGCATTGTAAAACTGACACTTTCTCCTACCTTTGGAGTTGAATCTGGCGGTGATTATCCTGGACGAGATCGCCTCCCATTGTATCAGGGTTTTCGTTGCTGTTAGTGACATCATGATAGCCACGCCCTCGGTGTGCATGTGGTTGTCTCACGCCTGAGAAAAGGGGTTATTACATGTATATTTGGAGCGACTTTATGGGTTGCTCCCTTTAGAATCAGAAAAACAAGGAATAAAGCAATCAGAAACACACCAGCGAAAGGAAAAAAATCACAACAGGAAGGGCAGCGACAACAAAAAACCGTAGCAGTTAATGATATCAAAACCATAGACTCACTAACTTGGGTCGACTTAGACATGTAAATCCATCAATATATACAATTATAGATATTAGTTAGTTAGTGTTAGACAGTCATAAAATGCCAATCACAGTTAGTTATAGGTATTATCGGTTAACAAGATGATATCCACAGATTCAGTGTTCGCGAGCCAAATAATTACAATAAGTTCCACAACTTCCTGGCAATTAAACGTCAGAGAAATAAGAGTTTTATTTAACTATCTTTCTGTCTGTTTTCGACATAGAAGTTTGCACCCACGTGCACCAGTTCAAGTCACCACACTCCCTCCATGTAGAACACAAAGCAAGAGAAGAAAGTAGAAGAAATGCATATTAGAGACAGTAAACAGAGGTGTGAGACAAAGGAATAGTAATAACGAAGAACAAAACAGTTTCATTGGAAATCATAAGTCACAAGTAGTGGATGCATCTCAGCCAGCCATTTAGAACGATCACTTTGAGTCATATCACCAATCGTTTCCAGTCATTGGTTTTTACCGTCCGGAGGACCCCAACCAGGAAGTCTAACTGAGAAAATGTAGGGTACTAATCGAAAAGCGCGTTAAAGTTGGTTGTTGGTTTTCTTAAGATGTTGAATCCTGCGACCAAAAATTGTCCAATAAGGTTATTTCCTGACCACAACGTAAGCGCTAAATCCAGATTTGAGGAATCAACACTTTGACTTTTGTCTGTAGGCAACCACTGACTTAAAATGTTGTTTTCAATTTTGGCTGCTGCTCTCTATCAATCTGCGTCTCTATACTACTGATAAATCCTGTCAGTAGCATACACACCCCTACACCTATATAACTCTATACATCTATAAGTTTTTCATTTCTACTCAACTGTATTACATAATGTTTTGTTTAATTCTCTCCCCTGCTGTCCCCTCCCCACCTGCAACCCATGTAGGAACGTGCATGTTTCATCAGTTTAAATCCAAGTAAAGTAGAAGCAGTGGAAGCACTGGCTTCATATCCTCTACCGGATGGTTCAACACTTGAAATAGGTCCATCAAGATTTCGTGCACCAGAACTACTGTTTCGACCAGATTTAATGGGACAAGAATATCTTGGTATTCATCAGGTAAGAAATATATATATATATATATATATATTACTGTAAAATTTAAAACGCATACTTTTTAGAAAAATTATAAACCGACTAAGTTCAACAACCTACAACAACTAGTTAGCTCACATGGCCCCACTATCATTGATGGCATAGAGGTTGAAAATACATCTAATGTAAAGTACCTTGGACTGAGTTTTTCCACCGATCTTTCCTGGTCCTCCCACATCTTGCTAGTTACTAGAAAGATGTTTCACTTAACGTTCTACGTTAGGAAGTTAAGGCAATCTCGCATAAAGCAGTCTTTGTCTTTCTCTTACTAACTTGACGTGTTTCTGTTGAAAATCCGACCGAATTTTGTTGTTGATGCTGAGTTGAGTGACGAAGATTTCCAGATTGGTTGTTTCAGGTTGATGATTGTGTGTGTTTCTCGCCTTCCCGATTGTCGTTCGATTTGACATCCTCGTGTGTTCCGATTGCGTGTAGTTGAGACAATGCTCCCTAGATAAGTGAGTGAATGAAGTAACCTCTTTCAAATCCCTCCCGTTGATGGTGATTGGCGGTGGATGTTGATGTTGTTGTTGGCTGGTTATTTTCATCACCTCCGTTTTGTCTATGTTCACCTGGAGTCCTGTCTTTGCTTCTTCTTTGACCAGTTTGTCGATTTTCGCTTGTAGGTCTTCGATTTTGTGTGACACCACATTGGTAGACAGTAATTTACCTCAATGTTTATGTCCCTAATACTGGTCATGTGAAAACAAGAATAAAGACTGACTCAACAACCAATCACAGTAGGCTTTGTTTACGTAGGCGGATACAATTAACAGCTAGATGATCTGACATTCAAAAAATAGCCACAAAGAAATGAAAGATTAACTTTCAGTGAGAAACAACCAGTCAGAAGACTGTGTTTATCTGTTAACAATAATCTGTAATAATGTGCATGAAAATCTATAAATATCTGTTGATTTCCTTAATAAAGGATCTGTTGGCTGGGCCTTGTCTTCTGTCGTTACAAAGTTACACCGATTAAGATGGTTTTTACTTGTATTACGCCTGCGTGACTAACAATCACCTACCTTCCGTGACGCTTAATGCTAGCTGACATAGGATAGATCAGATCGGAAAAGATTTATTACATGGTGATCAGACCAAAACATGGCTTCATTAGTCAATCAAACCCATAACAGTTGGTTTATGCCAGCCAGCAACCCAACCAGGGAGGTGTAGGCATCCTGACTGGTTGGGGCCCTCAGGATAGTAAGAACCAATGAAGACTGAAGACCATTAGTGGTGATAATTATATGGCTGAAAATCGTTGTCAGTGGCTGGCGCGGATGCATTCACTTTATGTCATCTACCGTATCCAATAAAATAGAATGGAATAAATAAAGAGAATTTAATTCAATTTGCACTTTGCCATTAACTGATTGAACCAAAGTGCTTGTGCAGACGATGCTCTGATGAAGTTCGATTATCTAACTTGAAGCAAATTGGTGGATGGCGACTGACAGTTGAATCTAGGATGCGCATGTCAAGCTGAGGCCGAGGACTTCGGTCTTAATCAATCAACTGGGAAGCCTAAATTCAATAGTTTAAATTACTGATACCCGTTGGTCACGAGAGGTGGCTGTCGTGGCCCAAGTAATCTAGTGGATAACGCTTTAGCGTTTAAAACTAAGAGTACTGGGTTTGAGCATCAGGGAGGGAACACTATCACTTGCTGGAGAATGGGGAGTGCGTTCGGATGAGGAGTTCCAAATAGGACGAAGTGCACGCTGTCCCGGATCCCACTGCTAGTCACCATCCACCAGTTAGTTTACTTTCAAAATAATTGGTATTATTATTAATGGTATCAAGGCGAAGAAAATTACTAAGAAAATTTTGAATTTTAGCAGAAGAAACGTTGATCAGCATTTAAACCTGTACGAATGAGAAGTGAAGTTGAAAAAGTGACAGAATTTACAACTAGATTTTATAAAACAGCAACTGTTTAAAACCAAGGAGTACTGGACATCTGCTTCGATTGCACATACACTTGACTCCATCAGGAATTGAGCACAGGACCTTCTGGTTACAACACGATTACGTTATCATCCAACCATTGTGTCAAAATTCCCTGGTCTATGAATTCTAACTTCTGTTGATCATGCCTATGCTAAATCTGGTTGTTTGGATTAGTGGAGACCTTCGTCGATGGTATCGGTTGTCTCTGAAGTGTCCACTGGCGTCTGTTCTCATAATCTAGAGATACTATTTTCGATCGTCGGCGAGGAGAACATGGGTGCTTACTGTCAGAGAGCCGCAAATTAGGACGAGACAGTCGGCTGCCTAGTGCTCCCCTGGTTTACAGTGATCCTCTAACTGATGTTAGTTTGCGAAAAAAATCTCCAAATCCCTACAGCACCCATAATATCCGAGTATCATCATTTTAATTTATTTCATTGTGGAATAATGCCTCTTTTTATGTACTATCTACAGGTATTAGCCTATGCAATTCAAAAATCTGATATGGACTTAAGACGTTTACTGTATGAGAATATTGTTCTGTCAGGTGGTTCTACCCTATTCAAAGGTTAGTGAATGCTATTTGTTTTAATTGATTGAATGAATAACGTAGTCATCTTTTCATTCAAAATTTCCGGTTCATATCCCTACCATGGGATCACGAGTTACCCTTAGTGCTGAAGAGTTCAAAACTGGGACGAAACACTTCCTATGGTCTCCTTACGGATGCCGGTTTGTAACAGTATTTATCGTTCACGTTTTGATCATGAATTAATATCAGTTAAAGTGTCATTGGAAAATCAACAGAGAGTACTGGACAGCTGTTTTTTCTTCCTAATTTGGAACTCATTGGCAGTACACACCCACTGGGTTTCGAACCCAAGACCTCCCGGTTAAAAAGCATGTTTGTAGACCATTCAGCCACTGGGAGTCGACCCAATGGTGTATGAATTCTAACTTGTATAATTTCGTTATCGACAGTGCGACCACCTTTAAATGTCTCCACCCCCCACCGGGTAGTGGACCTCACTGGTCATGACTTCTCACTAATCACCATCATCAACTGGAGAAATTTAAAGAAACTCGTTACTTCCAGTTGACTGATTTGGGCAGCATCACTTCAACTACCCTCGGTATTGATTAAGGTGTCGTTTAGCAGAAAGCGAAACAGTTATTCAGTAATCTGAAATCAATGTGGAGATCTTCTCACAGGTTATTATTATTATTATTATTATCATTATTATATCCTTTAATTCCTAGAGGAACATAGGGCTTCAGCTGCGCACCTCCATTGCCTTCTGTTTTCTGCCAACATTTTCACCGCGCTCCACGCCTGCACGCATGCTTTCATCTCCTCTTCACATTACCTCCTCCAAGTCACCCTTGCACTGACGACCATCTCGCCGCTTCCCTTTCGGGTTCCACTCGAGCGATGGCTTGTCTAGTGATGTCACTTTATGGTTTCCTCAACGTATGGCCAATCCATCTCCAGGTTAATTAAGATCTATTGGTATTATATGGTTGGAAGCGATCGGCAGGAAGACTTGCTTCACCTAGGTTCCGTGCTAGTTGGTACTCACCAGTCAACAAGGCGTATCTGCAACAGTGAAGGAATTAATGTCCCTTCTGTCTGAGATACCAACCCACGTCACCCAATGAGTTCTGCAGTCAGAGACGTTACCGCTGACGAGTGCTGACTAGCACGAAACCTATCTACAGCCAAGACTTCCTGTGGTCAATTGCTTCCAGCCATCTGATACCAAGAATTCAAAGTGTATCGTGATGGCGAGCCACCTAGAATGGTGGCCATATTGCAAATGTGACTGATAGAATTCAGTCTGCACCAAATAGAGAGGACTAGACACATCACACTAGTGTTACTAACTAGTCCCCAATCATAATTATTGAATTTTTTATCTTTATTTTCACCTTTTTCATATAATTACGTGTTTTTTTAATTATTAAAGGTTTTGGTGATCGCCTTGTCTTAGAGTTGAAACGTTTAGCACCAAAAGATGCTCATTTAAGAATTTCTGCTCCACAAGAACGATTATATTCAACATGGATTGGTGGATCAATTCTCGCCTCGTTGGATACATTTAAACGAATGTGGATATCAAGACGAGAGTATGATAGTGAAGGTGCACGTGTTCTACACCGAAAACTTCTTTGAAGCTTTCCCCACTCCATAATCATCTCTTGTGTTCTTTTCTTCTTGTCGTTGTATTACTGCCACCACCAGGCCCCCCTTTCTAAGTGGGTGGGTCGGGAGGGGTGTATTTTGTTTTCAAAGTTAATCACGCAGATACACACACAGCATCAACACACATAAATTAGATCTGATGTTGCTGGTGGTGTTGCGTTTCTCTTCATTATATATAATGTTATGTATGTATGACGAGCACATCTATACACGTCTGGTTTCCACGCATCTATATTGTCCCAGCCCCTTCCTCCTTTCTTGATCTTTAATATATTAATATTGGTTTCAGTAACCACATTATCTTAATATATCATCATGACGTTTTTATACACACATGCATACACAAATATATATTCGGGTTTTTCCCCATAATTTTTAAAAACAGAAATCCATACCAAAACAAAATATTTATTTGAAATCCTCCTCAGATATTAGGAGATCACTAAGTGTTTCAACGTGTATACTGTCAGTGAACGCGTGTTCGTCTGCATATCTCACCTCACTGTCTGCCTCTCTCCCTCGCTGTGTGTCATGGACGCACGTTCTCTTGCTCGTTTTTCCTCTATCTCTGTTCCCCTTCAGACATATGCAAATGGCCTTTATGAATTATTGAGTTTATGATTTATAGATCTCTGTGTAACTTGGCTGTGTGTGTGTGTGTGTGAAAATGGACATTCTCTTACATAGTTTGTTTTAATGTTTTTTTTTGAGTTCTTAGAAAGAAAACAGCGGCGAACGGTGATTCGATGTACTACCCTTGACTCTGTGTGTCTGTCTGTTTGCCTGTCTCTCTTTCTCTTGTGTGTGTGTGTGGGTGTAGGTGCGCGGATGTGTGGGCGTGAGTATCTCTTTCCCATCATTAGTAAACTTTCTCTAACTATTATCATTCATTGTGTATCCCTATTCTATCTTAATCAGAGTTTTTATTCATTCCAAGTCAAATCTGTGAGGAGGTATCTGTGTTTGTGTGTGTGTGTGTGTATGAGTGTGTAATATTTCGTACAGAGGTGAAGGGTAGTATGAAAAAAACAATTATATTATGAATATGAATAACTTCTTATCTGTGCATATGCACGCATACAGTGTGTGTGTGTGTGTGTTTCATCATTGGTTATTCCGGTGTTGTTGTTGGTTTTAGCTTTTTGTTTTTTTTTACCGCTTTTTACTCTTCTCAAACAAGAGAGGAGAAGAGAAGCGGGTGTATGAGGTTACACGGCGGGCGTAGGTGGGGAAGGGTCTCCTCTGTATGTGTTTTTTAATGGCTAATATCCAGTATTTCTTATTACTTGAATTATTATTAATAATAATAATATTATTATTATTATTATTATTATTACGCTTTTACACCCACGTACGTGCACATTGTATGTGTAGTTGTTTGTTTGTCTCTTTCTTCCTTCTTTTTACACCATTATCTGCTTTGTTTAAATAGATCTATTTTGAAAAAATCGATATAAAATAATTCACTCTTCTTTCTCTTTTGGAGAATTAATTAATTGGTTTGTGTGTAGTTATGCGTGCCAACATATATATATATATATATATATATATATATACATACATACATACATTCATACATACATACATTCATACATACATACATACATACATACATACATACATACATGTTTAGTGGATTATGCGAAAGTTGAAGCTAGACGAAACTTCACTGGAGAATCGTAGCCATTTCGACTTGCGAAGCAATCCTATAACATAAGCATACAGGTGAAAGACTAATTTAACCTTCTGGTAGCTGGTTCCCTCCAGAATTTCCCTCTAGATAGCTGAACACTTCGTGGGGTAAAACGAATAGCTAGAGGCACTGGGGAGAAAACACCCTATGTCTGTTCTCAAACTTTAAATGGGTGTGAAAATTAACTCGCCTGAATAGAGTTTAGCATTGAACACGAGTATCAAGCTGACTAGTTTCGGTAAGTAGGAGTGCTGATGAAGGATGAACCAAAAGCGGGATTATGGTGTTTAACGTGACGTTCATAAGATACTATAATAGGTGTTGGTTGGTTCAGACGAAAAAAAGGTGGCTATGGGAGTCGGAGTGTCTTACAACTCACCTGCCGAATCAGTCATCCCTGAAAAGGTTGGCACTTTAGCGTTGGACCTATACCGTGACATTGCTGCAAGCAGATCGAGGCCAAACTGACTTAGTCCAGGAATAGAGTAGCGTCAAGGAGTGAGAGGGTCGCGATGGCTGGCGTAAGCCTAGATGAGATAACAACAAACGCAGATCCTAATGGTAGTAGCGAATATTCAATTGAGAATCGTGAAGAACAGCCTCGTGTGTGACGCAGCCCTAAGTGATCAGGTGAATCGGAAGAGAGATGGAGTGTCTGACGTCTGTCTCCAGGCCCTTTTAGTATATGTGCACTTGTCTTTGTTTTGTTCAAGTATGGGAACTCTCTAGGTTGATAGGGAGATGACTTCATTGGCCTAAGCATTCGGTTTTTGTTCAGACGGTCCTGGCTTCGAATTCCGTCACACTTAATCCTACCTTGGTAAGTGGGCGATATCACCATACCTTACACAATGTGTGTGACTCATAGTTTAGTAAGTGAAGAAAATCTCCTTTTGAATAACTGATTTCAAACAAAAACTTCAGATTTATCTGTTTCTGCGTATTATGTTATTTGCTCTTCCCATTAGTGTTCTGCGTTCGAACATTCCTAGAATTAATAAATTTACGGAATGGCAGATATTTCTTTGGAGATGCACTGACGGGGATAGAAAACTGTTGCTTCTCTCCTGTCCTTTATCCATTTTTAAACAAATTTGTTCCCCTAATTTTATTTTTATCCTGTGAGTGGCATCAATGGTTGAATACTGGCCAATCACTCACATCTTTAGGGGACATTTCGATGCCCATAGGTCACATTCCTAGATCTCTCTTTATTTATCAGCCGATAGTAATAAGCCAGGTAATGGGGAGAAGTTTAAATGTGAGGCTAACAAGCAGCCCATCCCGTAACCGTCGAATGTAAGATGATGCTACCAGACTGGACTACACTGACTCCGAGTTTAAACATAGGGAGTGAATTGGTTGGTAGAAAGTGTTGACCGCCTCACTTATTTGGGAGGTTTCATCAGCCAGCGACAGAGGGTTGATCACTGACAAAATCTAAGCACGGATACAAAAGGCTCGTTTGGTGGACGTGATATGTGACTGGCTGTCGACTAAAAGGCGTGTGTACTGCACAGCAGCAGTTAGCTCAGTCCTCCTTTGTTGCTGTGAGTGAGACATGACCAGTGAAAGACATGAAAAGACTAGCTGTCTTTGATCTTGAGTGCTTATGTTTTATCTTCCGTGTGAAGTGATATAATAAGGTTAGCAAAATTGAGGTTAGGTTTCGGTCGAGTGCTAGGTGAGGATTGAGGGGAAATCAATCGACGAGGTTTTGAAGTTACACCATTTGAGTGAAATAGTTAAGACATGCTCTACGTATGCCTGCCTGCCTAGTCATTACCTTCCTCGACAGGCGATGTTAGCTGACATAGGATCAGGCTGGAAAAGAGCTAGCGGTGGTCAAACCAAAATATGACTTCACCAGTCAATCAAATCCACAACATCATGCGTTTATTCCCCTTGATGAATTTGAATAAAGCAAGAACAACAGTGGTGGTTTGTGCAGAATAATATGGTACCATCATTTATTTCGTTGGCTTTTCATCAGCTGCTTACAGGCGGCCTAAATAAATTATGAGGTTTACGTACAGAAAAGTTTTAAGATACTTGCAAATTTTACATGCTATCAGTTGACAGACAGTTCCACAATTAGTGAACAGTGCTCAGAAAACTGCACTTACACAGTTTTTACACAGGCAGTTCAAGTTTAAACAATAAATTAAATGTATGCATACAATCGTAAAGGAGTTACGTAATAAAGACGAGAGGTAAGTAAGATGATAAGTAACTAATAAATTAGGTAACGATGTACTGAGTTAAACTTACGTCATAAAAACAAGAGACAAGCAAAATTATAGATTATAAAAACGCTTCAAACCAGATTTATGAGTTCAAAAAGAAGCAGTTATTAGTCTTTCCTTTCCCTGATAACTGGATGTCTTTAACCTCACCCCTCTGACGTTCCTTCTTTCTACAGCAACACCAAACACCCTGTGAATTCGATATTGTATTCTTCGTCATTTTCATGAGTAATCTTAGTTTTCCTATGGTTTTTCATACATTCTGGTGGGCAGTGTGTGTGTGTGTGTTATTCACTAGCAATATTTTCTTTATTTGTTCGATTTCAGTATTTAAATGTTCTGATTTACCAGTCGGCCTCCTGACCTGATTATATAGACCTTCAACTAAACCTATCTTTATTAATTCTGGATGAGACGAATTAAGGTCTGAGTATTTATTTTTAGAGTGTTTGTGTCGGTTTCCTGTAAATGCTAGTATCTAACCCACCCGCCGTCTTGTTTTCGTTTTATTCTACAGTCTAGCATGGCCAACTCACTTTGTTCGCTTTCTAACTCAGAAGTGAATTGGATTCCGTCTACTCCTGAGTTTATATGTGTGAAAAATTTCAAACAGACTTCATGAGATTTCAAATTTACTTTCATGATGTTATACTGTCTCCATACAAGTAACCTTACGGAATGACAGAAGTTATCAGAGGTCAGGTTTCATAGACACAACTGAGAATCTCTCGCTGTGAGGCTTTATAAGCCCGATAGTCAGACTAATATTGTATCAGCATAAGAAATAACTTGTCTTGATATTGGGCGTTTTGGTCTTCGATATTTGGTTAGAAATTTCATAGGTTGATTCTTTAGAATTGATCGATCACTGATCAACCACTCAATAAATTTCTCACCTTCTAACCAGAATGTCCTGGGTTCAAACCCCGATGGGTGCGTACTGCTGAAGAGTCACAAACTAGGACGAAACAGCTGTCCAGTACTCCCAGGTTTTCCAATAGTTCTTTAACTGATGTCAGCTCATGATGAAATCCTCCATGCAATCAAACAAAATCCTTACAAAAACCAACACTTGAAAATTCATCTGATTCTCACTGGTGACTTTCCCTATTCAGGCAGTTAACCTGGGGCTCTAGTGGGAAGCCGTGACCAGTAGGGTACAGCAGGTCGAAGATAAGGCAGTAACTCATCGAAGAAGACATTGCGAAGTGGTCGCGCTATGTCGTGAATTGGCAGAAGTTAGAATTCAAGAACCATTGGATCGGGTCCCAGTGGCTCAATGGTCTACGAGCTCGCCTTGTAACCAGAAGGTCCTGGGTTCGAACCCCGGTGGGTGCGTACTGCTGAAGAGTCCCAAACTAGGACGAAACAGCTGTCCAGTACTCCCAGGTTTTCCAGTGGTTCTCTAACTGACGTCAGCTCATGATTAAATCCTCCATGCAATCAAATTTCTCCATGTTGGTTCGTATGGATTTGATCAAATTTAGATTTCATGCAATTCTTGCCATTAATAAACTTGAACAAATCAAGAACAACAAATGTACCAGGATAATATTGTAACAGCAAAAGACAAGGGCCAGTCAAGCAGATCGTTTATTAAGGAAATCAACACATATTTACAGATCTTCATGTACATTATTATATCTTTCATCTCTTTGTGACTGTTTCTTGAATGTCAGATCATCTATGTGCTAATTGTATCGGCATACACAAAGTGTGCTGTGACTGGTTGTTGAATCAGTCTTTGTTCTTATTTTTCTCATGACCAATATTAGGGACATAAACATTGAGGTAAATTACTGTCTACCAATTTGGCTAGCAGCCAGATCTCACCACAATATGAGCTCATCTTTTATTATTTCGAGGACTCTTCTCAACTGGTTACAACCTGAACGATAAAAAGTATATGAATTACACTAAAGATATGAACATACTTTTCCACGATCACAAAGAGTAATTGGTTGGTAGGATGTAAAAGTAACATTAGTCCGGAATGATTTAACTAATTAAGAGTTACAAACACTGACTATTTATAGAATAATGAGACAATTAGGCTTGGAAACAAAAAACAGAGTTGCGTATTTATATATGTGTGTGTATAGAAACAAGGTTTAGCTAGAAAGAGCATAACAAAAAAGGTAGATTACGTAACTAAAGAAAATGTCTTATCTAATAGCCAATAGAAAAAAAGAAAAGAAACATGGTAGGGTGAGTCATGTTTAGGTGAGAGAGTAGAGTTTTCTAAACATGAAAAAGGCGACTCATGAAAGTTGTATATTTTTTTGTTATCACCAGGGTAGTGCAAGATTCACCACTGTCTCTTTCTGTGTACATAGATTTGGTTTAAGTTGTTTGATAGCAATTGCATCAGCAAAGCGTAGCAAGCTAGGTTTCTTTGCTTGTTGATTATTTTGAAAGACTTCAGGCTGTCTACAATATGACCAGTGTCCAGTAGATGACGCACAATCGCACTGTTTAATGCTTGCCGACCTTTCGACCTCAGGTTCTTTGGTATGTGTTCATAAATGCGGACACTAACCCTTCTCTCTTCTTCCAATGTATTTGCTTTGGCACGTACATGTAAATTGGTAGACACAGTTGAAAGTAACATGAGGTGAGTATTTGTCCACTTTTGATTGTCTCAACTGAAAACTCTCATTATGGTATATTTCCATGGAGCCCTCAAAACAGAAGGAGTACAAATGCAAAATAAATCACAAAATACGCGACAGAGATTGCTCAAACAGTTGTTGTTTTCAGCCATGTGATTCTCAAGTTCGCTGGTTGCATAATAACGTAGCAATTAACAGTCTCAAGAGAATCCTCGTCAAGAATTGTTATTCAGAACTATTTATTGCAAAATCCATGAATCCCAGACCGCAAAAGCCGCCCATGATTAGCGTCCCGAAAAACGCTCCTCTACACGAACCTTCAATTCAATCGAGACTCATCTTCGGAAACACTGAAAAATCGACTGTTGCATTCACTTAAAAAAACCTTCTTTGCAGCTGAACTACGATTAACTTTCTCCACCAAAACCTGTGATTCGTATGAACGTGAAGGATAAGCTATCACTACTGGCCTCATCAATGTGTATTTATCAATTCACCTGCTCGTGTGGAGCCAGGTATGTCGGCCGTACCCAGTGTTCGCTTTCCAAGCGTATCACCGAACACTTATCAACATGGTCTTACAAAGAAGAAAAACGATGTCCCCGCAGCTCCATCTTAAAACATCTGATAGAATCCAGTCACCAAGCTGCACCCCAAACAAACTTCAAAGTTGTCTAGAGAGTAAGAAGTAGTCTTCCTAAAGGTGTACGAATCAGACTTCTTCAAACTGCAGAAACAATGGTGATTCATATGCTAAGTCCTGAACTCTGCATACAAAAGTTCGTTCAATCACTACATTTGCAATGGACGTAATCTGTCTTAATACCTGACAGGTAAATTCTATTTCTTTCTCTCTTCATTAGTATTAATTTGTCTTTTCAATTCTAATATTTTACATTTTCAACCTTCCTTTTTCTCTACCCCCTACCCGATTTAATTTCTACACCTTATTACCTTTTTTACTGACTTGACCAACGCTCAATTTCTAGTCATTTATGTTACGCCATCCAACTTAATCGCTCAATTTCAGTTCTAATTTAAGTGGCATTATTCTCTACATCAACCTCTACTTAGTCTCTACCTGTAATTAAATCTGTTGCTATCCTGACCTAAGTCGTAACATTCAAGACAATTTTATTACGTCATCTAACTTACTAAATAACTCTATTTTACTTTCGTTTCTGTCTAATTAAACCTTGTTTCTATATTAGATCATTCTTGTATTACCTGATTAATTATCTAAACTTGACAAACCTCATGTACACACACACAAATAGTTATACGTAAGTGCGATTATACAGCTATGTGAACGAATTCGCCGTCGAAAAGAGTCTCTTCGCTGAATTCCTCTTTTTCATACCCGAATTCCGTTTTATAAATTTGACTACAGGGGGAAACAATATCGGTGTAGAATAACATGGATACAACTTATAGTCGCTAACATATATAAGTCAATGCAAAATTTAACATACTTTACCGATCAACAAGCATGTTTTGAGAGCAGAGCCTTAAGGACAAGATCCTTTATCTAACCACTTCTACATGCATATATCAGCTCACCTGTTGCCGTGGAGTTAGGTACATTGGTTGTTCGATGCGTATCCTGTCAAAAAGGGTTCAAGAATACTACCCGACAGCATGGCTGAAAATGGTTAGTAGTGTGGTGAGAGCTATCTGCTAGGCAAAATTGGTAGACAGGAGTTTACGTCAATGTTACGCACATGTAGCACAGTTGCGGCAGAATTCAGTAACGTAACTATTCTAATCTTTTCGTTACCATCCTAACAACAAACTTGCCAATTGATTTTCTAGAAACTTCTCTCTAATAATATATATATATATATATATATATATATATATATATATATATATATACTGTTATGTTTCAACTATCTTATAATTATGATGTTTTATCTCACCATGACACGCTAATAATATCGCTGGTGATGACAAAAGCATGTTAAAATTTTACACCGACTCATTTTATTATTCATTATAAGTTGTATGAAGTTGATGAGAAGCAACGAATTTAAAATGGATTCATGTTATTCTTCACCATTATTTGTACTTTTTCTGATCAATTTAACTGATAAATTGCAACTGATACGAGTTGAGAAACATGAATCGTTGAATTCTAACTCAGTCCCGCCAGCTTGATGATCTAATTGCGAACTTGACTGGTAGAATTCTGTCAACTCTTAGGTCTAGACACATGATGACTGTGTTAGTAATTAACTCCATATTAGTTTGTTTATTAGATGTATCACACAGTGAAGAAACAGTACTATTATTATTTACTGGATGACAAAGTTTCGAAGACAATTTATTCTTCATAATCATATCAATTGTAATCACACAACTTCGAAACTTGAGTTTTATAGTTTTCTTTGTTCTCTCCTATTTGTCGTCATTAGGGCAGTAGAATTTTCCAGATATCTGAGTGGACAGGTGTAGTATCATTCCTATTACACGTTTTTACAGTTGATTCGATGAACAAAGTTTCCGTTATCAATCTCT
This sequence comes from Trichobilharzia regenti, assembly GCA_944472135.2. NCBI lineage: Eukaryota > Metazoa > Platyhelminthes > Trematoda > Strigeidida > Schistosomatidae > Trichobilharzia > Trichobilharzia regenti. The sequence continues at coordinate 2,651,279 of OX235264.1, read as the reverse complement.
CCCTCCACCCTGCTGTTATATTAGATATTAAAACTGTCATCTTATCCCATCCAGCCTATTGTATGGTTGTGTGTAATTGTATGTAGTGAGTGATACAGCTGAACTATTCTCCAGATTTCTTATCTTATTCGGGTTAACTTATCTAGATTTTACTAGGTTTTTATGCTCAGCTAGTCTGACTGCCGCTGTTCTACCACTCTGATCTATGTATTTAACCTGACAATCATTCCAGCAGGGTATTTAATTAGATAAACTAAATTGTTTTGTTTTAAAGGCTCTACTGGCAGGATCCTTTAACAGACAACAAGTCTTTCTAATTGAGTTTGTGATTGATTTGAATGCCAGTCACTTTTATTCCAGCCTGCCTTTTTAAGAATTCTGCATAAAGTGGTTTCCAAGGTTCTTTCCTTGTATGGAAGTACTACTGATGATTTAAATTCCTTATTGTTGGTGTTGTCTTGCGCATGTTGTTATTATTATTATTATGATTATATTAATATTAATGACGATATGCACGTTAAACTTGCGCAAATAATGACAACTCCAACAATAATTAATCTAAATTATCAGTATTAGAACAGAAGCAGTCAAACTAGCCGAACATTTATTATTTAAATGCAATTGTAGAGCTGCTTTTGAAAATGAAATCGCCGAAAAGAGATAGACATCTTTGCTGAACTTCGTGTTCTCTTCTTTTTTTAGAAGTATGTTAGACCGACGAGAAGACTCTTGAGGATTACGATTTCCCGAACGATTTATGCTCAGTGTCGAGCGAACTCGAAGACTAATAGAGATGAAATGTAACAAGCTGACTGAAGAGGCAACAAAAACACATGACTTCAAGTAAACACAGTGAAGATGGAAGTGATGAAGGTGACCACCAAGCAACCAACCACCAATGCCAACAGCAAGCACCAGTCACTTTCAACAGAAGAAATTTGAAAGAAGTCACACTTTCTCCACTTATCTAGACAGAATCTATTCAACTGTAGGGGGCTCGTTTCGCATTTGTCAGTTTACGTCGACTCTGGCGTAGACGAGATGTTCGACTATCGACCAATGGGCGGGTGTACTGCTCATCAGTCCGCTCCGTCCTCCTTTATGGTTGTGAGACCTGGCCACTGAGAGTGGAAGACATGAAAAGACTAGCTGTCTTTGATCATAGGTGCCTGCGTTCTATTTCCCGTGTAAAGTGGCATAATAAGGTGAGCAACATTGAAGTTAGGAGTAGAGTTCTAGGTAAACAGGGGAAATCAATCGACGAAGTCGTGAAGCTACATCGACTGAGATGGTTAGGACATGTGTTGCGTATGCCAGGTCATCGCCTCCCTCGACGAGCAATGTTAGCGGATATAGGGTCAGGCTGGAAAAAAGCTAGCGGCGGTCAAACAAAAACTTGGCGTCAGTCAATGAAATCCACAACAGTTGGTCTAAGCCACGTAGGATGGTGTAGACTTCTTGGCTGATTGGGGTCCTCGGGACGGTAAAAATCTATGGTTGGAAACAATTGGTGACATGGCTCAAAACCGTTCTCAGTGGCGCAGATGCATCCACTCCTTGTGACTTATGTTCTCCAATGAAACTGTTTTGTTTTTCTTTATTACTCCTTTGTCTCACACCTCTGCTCACTGTTTCTATCATGCTTTTCTTGTACTTTCTTCTCTTGCTTCGCGTGCTACACGGAGTGTGGCGACTTGAACTTCCGCACATTTGTGCAGAGTTCTATGTCGAAAACAGACAGACAGACAGACAGTAGACGATAACCTGGATGAAGATTTCAAAAAACCAGTCAGAATCGGAAAGGCCAGGGAGACCAACATCATTCTGGCATCAGTTTGGAAATCTTATACAATCACGACTAAAAAACGGAAATTGGGATTTTTTTTATTAATAAATAAGCTTGCTGCAACACAAGCAGGGTGCCAGACCAATAAATGGTTTGTTTCATTTCCATTTTTCTAATAGAAATCAGTAGACTATTTACAATGGGAAATCCTTCACTGCGTCAGTTACTCTAGCTGGTGTTCTTTAAAGAGCTGTTCTTTCAACTTTTCTGTTTTCTTTCTTTTTACTTTTGAAGAAGCCTATTTTATCAAGTATGCCGATTAAGTGATTGTTTCTATGCCCGTTACTTCCCAGTCAGACTGTTCTAAAATGAAATTAGTCAGTGGTCCTTATCAAATGGTTTTAAGCTAAATCCCTCCAAATGTCAGCTTGTTACTTTCACTTTCAGACACAGGTTCCAGCTTACAAATGAACTGGATTGTCTGCACGGTTCCCCTATCACATAGATGGCACTGAAAGTTAAAACTATGTCGAATATTTAAATGCCTTGGATTGTTTATTTCCTCTGATCAGTTTTGCTCTTCCCAAAGCATGTTAGTTAGTTTCCATAAAGATATTTCGTTTAATGTTCCACGTAATGAAGTTCAGACAATCTGGTATCGCGCTCCTTTTCTACTTTCTAAGTTTATAAATTCTTGTGTTCTGCCTATCCTTCCCTTCTGCTTCCCCGTAAACTTCCCTGAGCTACTCATGAAAGACTTCGTTACACTGTGAAGGACTCTTAAAACCGTCAGTAGGGAGAGTGGAGTGTTGTTAAACCAACTTTTTGGCACTATTGTCAATAGACAACATATGCATCCCTACAAGAAATGAGTAAATATTATCTTTTCAGATTCTGAGCACCCTCTCTGTGTACAAAACTCTCTCCTTGCATCTCATCAGGTTGTGATGGTGTGATAAAGACAATGCTTGCCAACAGAATGTTATTCTTACATGTTCCCACATTTCAATTTGGCATTAACAACATAACACGACCTTGACCTTGGCGGCCTGTTGAATTTTTGGGCCTGCTACCAAAATATCTACATTTTGCATCCAGTTTCCTGTTTACCAGCATACACTTATCACTTAAATATGAATTCTAACAGAATCATTTACTCTCGTAACTTTATTAATAATTTACGACCAAATGACTTTCATATTCCAAAGAAACCAAGAAGGAAACATCGTAGTGGTTGGCAGAGAGCTCTCAAACGTACACCAATACACTTAACTACGGTCCCCGTCATAATGAACTCAAACTGTCGCTCTCTACCAAATAAGATAATGTATCTACAATCCCTGATGTCAACTGATACGTATCATAACACTGCCATAATCGCATTACAAGAAACGTGGTTGCATGAACTGTATGATGACAACCTTATCTCACTAAAGGACTTTATTTTATTTCGACAAGACCGTCAATGTTGTAATAAGAAAAATGGTGGTGGCGTTGCAACTTTTATTCACTCCAAATGGTCTGTCTCAAATAACATCTGCTTCACCTTCTCAAATGACTTCATTGACTGTATTACTGTCAAATGTCGCCCCAAACACCTCCCCAAATATCAACAATTCTATATTACAAACATGTACATTTCTCCTAGTTGCTCTCCATCTGATCTATCTAATTTTGCTGATGAATTCACCATGTTTGCTGCTGCCAACTTCGACAACTCTCTATCCGTTATTACTGGAGACTTCAACACATCAGATTGCTCCTTTCTTGAAGCTCTTGGTCACACAAATATAGTCAAATTTCCCACTCGACTTGACAAAACCCTTGACTTGGTTTTTACCAATGATGAAGGAGTATATGAAACACGTAGACGTTCACCGATACATAACTCCGATCACTGCATTGTCCGCGTTTTGCCAAAAATATACAGCAAAACACATATTAAAATCTTCTCACACCTGTCCACGAAGGCACAACAAAGAAGCTACACATCTGACAACTTACTCAATCTAAGATGCATGTTAAAAGATACCAACTGGGATCTATTCTATGAAAGTACATTAGATGACTCAATCACCAATATAATGGATTATCTTAAGTTCTGCCTTGACATATGCTGTCCCAAACAAACACTGTTCAAACGCCTCGACCGCTTCTCGTCTCCCCATCTCAAACAACTTCGCAGGCAAAAAGAAATGTTATATAAATGCAAAGACAAGTTAGGACTTAAAAAGATAAATGCTCAAATCAAATCTGAAATCAAAAATCTTAATGCTATCTATAACCAAACACTTTTATCATGCAAATCTCCAAACAGCATGTGGAAACTTTTCAATGAAATTACTGGCAATAGTAAGCGATGTAATGTTTTTCCCTCTTGTGATGTTAATGCTCTTAATCTGTCTTTTATACGCTCTCCTTCTACCATAACCACTTCTAATGTTACCAATCTTGTAGCTGATAACTTCCAGGACTTCAATACTCTCGATGTTTTGAAATGTCTTAAAACTCTTAAGCCCTCACATAGTCTTGGCCCTGATGGCATACCTGCATATGTCCTAAAACAATGTGCAGATGCTTTATGTTCTCCTCTAACTAATATCCTAAATGCTTCTTTCTCCGAAAACGTTGTACCTGTTCCATGGAAAGACATTAAAATAGTCCCTGTCCCTAAACCTGGAAATAGCAAGAACGTAAAGTTCAGACCCATCGCCATCACTTCCCCGTTTCTAAAGCTCATGGAAAAACTAATACTTCTTAAACTCGAACCCTCCCTTAAAAGCTTCGAAGACCCCAAACAATTTGCCTACAGACAGGGTAGGAGTACTTTAGACGCTGCAGCCGTCTTACACAACAGTATTGTCTCATCATTAGACAAAGGTGCCAAATATGTCCGCTGCACGTTTCTTGACTTTACTTCTGCTTTCGACTCTGTACCTAGAAGTCTCTTGCTAAATAAGCTCTCCACGACACAAACCGAGTCTTGGGTCACTAAGTGGTTGCATTCCTACTTTTCAAACAGAATGCAGTACACCGTATACAAAGGTCAATCCTCCTCTGCTGTGCTCACTGAAGCTGGTGTCCCCCAAGGTGCTGTACTCTCCCCACTTCTCTTTTCATTCTTCCTACATGACCTACCGTCTTCAAATGATATTAACTTTGTCAAATATGCTGATGACCTAACTGTATCTTTACCTGTCAAATGTCAAAATGACTGCTCTAAACTAAATGGCTTCTTATCAGAAATTAGCCAATGGTCCAAGGAAAACGGTCTAACCTTAAACCCCTCCAAATGCCAAACAGTTAATTTCACCTTTAGGCATAAATCTGACCTAAACAAACTGGTTAGCGCTCACGAGGTGTGCAACATAGATGGCACTGAAATAGAAACTAAGTCGGAAATTAAATACCTAGGCGTCACTCTATCTTCTGATCTTTCCTGGTCGTCTCATATCTTGACGATTTCCAAGAAAATATACCGTCTTACCTTCTACATCAAGAAGTTAAGACATTCTGGTGTAACCCAACCCTTACTACTACAATTTGTTAACTCCCGTATTCTGCCTATAATTCTCTATTGCTCCCCCTTAGTCTTTCCTGGGCTATTGAAGAAAGACTATACCTTATTACGTAGGATGTTAAAGGTTGTCAGCAGGGTAAGCAGTTTACCACTTAGCCAGCTTGTTAACATTCTGGTGGACAGGCACATGGACTCATGTGAAAAATGGGCGAAGTCCATTTTATCTGACTCACAACACCCTCTACACTCACAACTCTCCCCATGTATCTCTTCAGGGAAAACAAGAAGTCTATATAGGAAACTATATGCCCGCACTAGTAAGTACAAAAACTCATCCATACCCTACCTAGCCCGTGTTCTGTGTGATAAAGAATGCATCAGGCATGAAACCTTTAACTTATTAAATAGTCACTAGAACCAATGAATCTCGTCTTTCCAACTCACATCATTTATAGGTACAACGTTTTCTCTCTTTTCATTCTCTCTATTTTTTGTCTTTATTTTTGTTAAGTGCTGTTTTGTTTTTCTCTTCCTTGCAAACTCTACTTAAAACATTCTTGTTCGTTCTTTTACACTCTGTATATCTCGACCATTTTGCTATCGCTTACGCCAGTAAATATGCTAGTAGTATCTACTTTTGTAACACCTTCAAACATTTTAATTTTGGCTTTGCTACCGACATACTAATATGTTGTTGAGATAATCTTTAATCTATGTAGAACTTTATTTATTGTTAATGTAAAAACTGGATGCAATATTGTAGTAAAATGCTGAGAATTCCATTCTGTATCACAAGTACTGATTTGGAATAAAGCTTATATAATAATAATAATAATAATAATATCTACTTGAACATTCTATTTGATGTTAGAGACAGAATACATTTCCCACGGTTATATACTACATTGACAATAGAATACACTATGTATATTTGAACATTCTATTTTTTGTCGTTTAACGTAAACCGAAATCATGCATGGGTCACAAAAATTAGCGTGTTATAAAAATCATTTTCAACAAGTCACTGTAGACTCTTATCAACACATCTGCTTTCCCTGGTTCCATTCTGAAGACCAGGTGGTCAGCTGGCCAGAAAGAATCAGTGACAAGGAACTCTAGGAAGAAACGAACCAATCGAGAATCTATCGAAGAAAATAGAGAGAGAGATCGGACACATACTACTGAGAAGCCTGTTGGATGACATCGCAAACCAGTCCATCGCTCGAGTGCGCAGCCCAAACAGGAATCAACCAGTTGGATTTAAGTCCCCCAAGAGTGTGACATGGAAGAGATGAGAGCCAATGGCTAGTTGTGGGACCACGCAAAGAAGACTGCAGAGAACAGGGGTGAAATCGAGACGTGCCGCTGAATCCTTGTTCCTCTCCGAACCTCCGACCAAAAGGCAACACAATAACACTTAAAAACCTCCAATTGAGCTACAAATCTTCTTCACTATTTCAATCTTATTATAACCTTTAGTTTATAGTATGTATGCGATTATTCCATACCTTAATTCTCATTCCTTTTTTTGTTCGTATTTATTGATGTGTGTGTATTTTTTTATTTTCTGTTTTTTACGATAAATCGATATTCTATTTCTTTTATTTCTATCAATAATAAAACACATTTAGAGCAAAAAGAAATAAGAAATCAATAAGTTAGTATTTCTTCTTGTATTCTATTCTACTGGTATACACAGAAATATATCTATAATATCTTTTGTTTATGAAGTTATTTGTGCTTGCATGCGTACGTGTGTGCGTGCGTGCTCCCTCTCTCTCTCTCTCTCACTCTCCCACTGTGACACACATATGTGAGCACACATGCACACGTACATTCAGTACACCATTGATTCAGGTTATTAAATGTCCTAAAGAGAATGTTTTCTTCAAAACATGTTAGCGTTTTGTTTTGTTAGTGTGTTTTTTTGTTAATATTCTCACTGATCAGGTGTGTGTGTGTGTGTATTTGAGTACATGTCGGTGTTTTCTATGTATACCATATACAATGGTGTATGATAATAGTGTACTAATGTAAATTTAATCATTGAACATTGAACAACAACAAGAATAATAGCGCTAGATATAAGCGCTAATTTTGAATTTTTTGGAAAGGTTCGTAAATTAAAAGAATATGCCCACTTAACACTCATTTAAACAATAATAAATTAATTAAATTGGTACTTTATTATTAATTGTTTTTAAAAAAGTTAAAAAATTATTAAATAATTTTTAATTAAAAAATTAAATTTTCAAAAGAATGGTTACTGAACAAAGAATATTCTTTTCGATAACACCTTCTTCATCAGGTTCTACAGTTATATATACATAATAGTAGTGAAGAGCATCTCCAACAAACTCCAGACCTTCATTAACAGTTGTCTTCGCTCAATACTCAAGATCAGATGGCCGGCCAGAAAACATCAGCAACAGGGATCTCTGGCAATGTGCGAACCTACCAGGAACCGATTACGAAACAAATAGGCAGGAAGAAATGGAGATGGATTGGCCATACACTGAGGAAACCATTAAGTGACATCACTAGACAAGCCATTGCTCGAGTGGAACCCGAAAGGGAAGCGGCGAGTTGGTCGTCAGTGCAAGGGTGACTTGGAGGAGGTCATGTGAGGAGGAAATGAAAGCATGTGGGCAGACTTGGAGCGGAGTGAAAATGTTGGCAGAAAACAGAAGGCAATGGAGGTGCGCAGCTGAAGCCCGATGTTCCTCTTGGAATTAAAGGATATAATAATAATAGTAGTGAATGAATTAGTGTTATTAATAATATTAATATTGTTTAAATAACATCGAATCAATAATAACATTAATATCCATGGATTACAGTTCGACGTCATCAACATGAAAATACACTGAATATCACAAAGATTAGGAAATTCATGAATTTATAGTCTCCAGTGAAGGCCGGTCAGGGCAATAGTAGTAGTAGCTAGACTTGTTTCTTCTGCACACAGAGCACTGGCTGTTTTAGGCGAATCGCGATAGCCTCTGTTGTTTGTAGTGTGCGGCACTTGGATGTTTTTGATAATTTATTTGGTACCTGATAAATGATAGAGAGAGATTCTTCAATGTTGGCTTTGTGGCCAATTTGGACCAGATGGTCTAATATCGAAGTGTTGATGGCTTTCATAACACCTTTGTTTAACAACACTGGTAGATTTTCCCGAGCAAGTTCCTAGAGCAACGGCCAAAATCGCAACTGAATTGGTCGATACAATCAGAGGTAGCTAGTCTAGATACTTCATTTTTCAACTGCAGAATCACCATCAGTCGTGTAGAAAGTATGACTTGTAGTTCTTTTGAAAATTTTAGTGGGTATTTTTAATCAATTAAAAGTTAAATCATGAACAGAAATCACAATGAGCACCATCAAAAAACAAGAGACTACTGGACAATAGTGTATGTAGTCACCACTCCAATGAAGATCAAATTCAGTACCTTCAGGTTATGAAGCAAGTTCTCTGACGACTCATCCATTAAAACAGGAATCTCCAGTCCATATCATTCACGAGTATGTGTTATCAAAACCAATGTGGTATACTCCAGTGGACACAAATTCTCACTAGAAGTTAGATTAAATTCATCCTGTATTCAGTCTCTAGATTCAATTTGGTTAATTGTTATGTAGTGGTTTTTAAGAGTTTGATTGATTTCATATCACAAAGTCATTGAAAACCACAGAGTAGTGGATAGATGTTTTGTCCCAAATTGAGACTCTTCTTATCTGCATACAAAAGAATCAAAAAAAAATCGTAGAAGCGGAAATCCATTAGCTGTTGAACTCCATCTTACCGGTTGAATGGTCAATCATCTCGCTTGAAGGTATTGATTTTGATTCCCTCTGGGGTTGTGGGTACATGCGCGGATGAAGAGTCAGATGTCAGGATGAAACAGTAGTCTAGTTCCCTTTGGTAGTACTCTGACTGATGGTAGTCCCAGAACTAACTTGAAATTATTCAAATCCCTGCAAACCAACACTTGTAGACTTTTGATGAATCAATCAGTCAACTGAGGAACTTGAATGAACTACACAGTGCTCCTTGTTGTTTTTTTATTTTTGATTACAGCTTGATTCCACACAGTACTTTTCGGTAGAAGTATGGAATTTTCAGTGTGTGACATCGGTAGCCCAAATTAGCAGGCCGATCATAGATATTATGTGTGCGTCGGCAGGGGATCGAACCCCGGACCGTTTGCATGGTCGGCGAGAGTCCTAACCACTGTGCCACCGATGCACATGGGTTCTTTTAAATAAAATGTATTCAAGTGACAGATACTGTGAGATAATATCACTGCCATATTTTCACTACAATTACAGTACAGCTAGAATGGTTGGGGATTTCCTAACGTGTCTCAAAAAACGAGAAAACTGTTTTATCAACCCCATAATTACACACACACCTTTCCAAGATATATACATTCCCTGAATGCTATATGACCTATAAATAGAGAAAATATTCATTCAGACATTTAGAAAAAATTTGAGCGAACAATATTCTTTTCAACCTCGCCTAGACTACTACCTCGCTAGTTTTCTAGCCGGTCCCAAGCCCGGATAAAGAGGGGGGATTGGAGCGTGGTGCTAGCAACTCCACCCTTAAAACTTAAATAAACGGCTAGAGAAACTACAATGTACAAATATATTGAAAATTCTAAAAATACAGACAGTAACCTTATTTTTCAGGGGAATAGGGGAAGTGAAATGACGCATGCTGGTGAAGGCCTTCGGAAAGCCAGTCAGTCGATGTGCCTTCTTTCGATGAAAGCAAAAATAAGGATGGGGACGTGCCAGGTGAACATGGACAAGACGGAGGTTATGAAAATAACCAACCAACAACAGCAACAAAATTCAGTGCCAATCACCATCAACGAGAGGGATTTGAAAGAGGTTACTTCATTCACTCACTTATCTAGGGAGCATTGTCTCAACTACACGCAGTCGGAACACACGAGGATGTCAAATCGAACGAGAATCGGGAAGGCGAGCGAGAAACACATTTATCAATCAACCTGAAACCAATCTGGAAATCTTCGTCACTCAGCCACCATCAACAACAAAATTCGGTAGGATTTTCAATACAAACAATGTCAAGTCAGTCAGTTCTTCTATACGGATCAGAAAGTTGGCGGGCGGGTCACAAAGAATATTTCCAACAGCCTGTTGCAGATGTTACCTTAATCAACAACTGTCTTCGCTGGATCTATAGTGAAGATCGGATGGCCAGGCCGGAAAGAATTACCAACAGGAAACTATAGGAACAAACAAACAAAACAAGAACCAATCGCCAACCAACAAATATGCAGGAGAAAGTGGATTGAGATGGATTGGACACTCGCTGTCTGAGGAGGCCGCTGGGTGACATCGCGCGCGCGTCAGACCATTTCTCGAGTGGAACCAGGCCGAAAGGGAAGCGGCGGTGATTGGGACGTCAGTGTAAGGGTGACATGGAGGAGATCGTGTGAAGAGAGAGGAGTTGAAACAGTTTGGACTAACTAACATGGATGCAGGTGAAAAGTACAGCAGAAGGAAGACAGAAGTGGCAAGTGGAGACGTGCAGTTGAAGCCCTATGTTCCACTGGGAACCCAAGGGAACAATAACAATAATAATATTATATTCTTTTCGATAATTTCCTTCTCCCTTGGCTCTACAATTACATACGTATTTGTTTATATATGTAGAATATTCTAGAATAATCCCCACTAATAATATTAGTGTTTGTAAATACTATCTATCTTTGAAGTAAGATCAAGATGGAATTACAGTTCGCTAAAGAAGCATAAATTATAATAAGCATAACAATGAAACAGCAAATAGAATATCAACTAAAATTAAGGAAATTTCTACAATAAATTGAGGACCATTCTAATCTAAATGGCCAAGGTAAGGATAGCATCTCAAACACTCAACTTCTTTTGGGCACATCAATTAGGTTTCTTAATGTAGATCGCGACAGCTAACCTCAGCAATATTTAGGAGACGAATCTTTGAAAGTAAAGTTACGACTAGTTGGTATGCGGTAGATCACTTTGAAAACCGCCTTGTTCACATCAGTCTTGTGTTCTGTATCCACGAGATAAGATAGAATGGAGCTAGGAATGGATTTTGTTTGTCCTTTACTTAACCACTATGCAGGATGATGTTCGGAAATCCAACGAGAAACATGCCTAATTGTATGTCCTATGTAAGGCGGTCTACAGGAGTAGTCAGACTGGTAGATACCACTTGATATTTGAAAGCTGACTATGATTATAATAATGGTTCTATCAGTAACAAAGATGAAAAGGTGAGGCGATCTGTAACAATAAGAGTAACGAAAAACAGCATGTTTAAACAAACACATGCTCAGGTAGACGTAGTAGTCGATAAAGGCTAATAAAAACAAATGAACCGATATAGTAAAGCTAGATAGTAAGGGAGGTAAATAAATTACGTTTTAATGAAGATGTGATAAGACTAAAGGATGATAAGAGAGGGGTTGCAAATATAATATTAATGGTCATGTAGTATAGAAAAAGTGAGCTTTCAAGGTATTTTATCGTATCCCACCAAAACTTTCCAATAGACTTCGTATTTGTCTACCGCACACACCTGAGGCAGGCGATAGGCATTAGAACAACTATTAAACCTAAACTATGCATTCAAAAGAAGTTCGTACACAGCCATTATCCTTCCCTTGTTGGCCTATTAAGACATAACCAACTGATGATTCGCTACACCAGCCCTTACTTACTTATATTTTCAATCCGACACTTTTATCATCCTTTAATTTTATCTTCATTAAAAACGTGTCTCATTTACTTCCCTTACAATCTAACATTACATAATCGGTTCATTTGTTTTTCTTAGCCTTTATCGACTACTACGCCTACCTGAACATTTTTGTTTGTTTAATCATGCTATTTTTCCATTATTCTTGTTGACACAGATCGTCTCACTTTTTCATTCTTACTACTGATTAAGCCATTATTATTATTATTATTATTATTATTATTATTATTATTATTATTATGATTACTACTATTATGACCAATTGTACAATTTATATTCACCATCTTATTATCCTATAGACAAAACACCATGAGGATTGGTTTATATTTGAATTTTTATTTGTAAAGTTATATGGGTATATTAGAGTTAATCAAGCCTGACGAGATCTAATTGAAAACACAATACCAATACAATGTTCGCTTAAATGTGTTGTTCTAAATTTTACTATGGTAATATTTAATGTTATGATTATAATCACAAATATTCTAATTGCATTTCATACTACTATTATTAGTATCATATGTATTCGCATCTTTAAATCAAATGAACTGTAGTCAAGATTTGACAGAATAGTTCTAAAAAATTTGGGCGCCGAGTGAGAAGTAGACATTTGCAAAAAATTATATTTATCCGCACACATACATACTGTGTTTAAAGTGTTTAACAAAGGTAGATCAATATTTGTAAGTCTGAGGTCAAATTTTGATCACAACTCATACGATTTTGTTTATTGTACATGTTGATGCCTGTTTTATGACTCATGATTGGACAAAGTGTTTTTAAAAATAAGAGATGTTCCTTTTATATATAAACCTCTGTTATGTTAATTTCGATTAATTTCCCTGAAGAAGTTCGGACCAGATTGCCGAACACAGGAAACGTTGGAATTACTCATTTCAATATCGCTGAGATTTTACAAATATAATTTTTTACAAATATTCGCATCTTTGTTTCAATTTCTTCCGGGGGTGGTGGGGAGGGTGGGGTGAGTTATAATTTCTGAATATTAAAACACGACTGTACAGCTTGATAATAAATACAGTGAGACGAGTCACTTCGCTGAATACTGTATTCTAAATGTTACAATGGGAAATTAAATTATTAAATATATATGTAAACGTCTTAATTCAGAAGGTTACTAAAATGCCTCTAACTATGACACTTCATTAAAGACAATTATAAAGCAGAGAAGGACAGAAAAAACGAAAACAGGTAACACGATAAGAAAGAATGATTACAAAAAAACAAAAGACTGCAACACTACCAGCCATACAAAAGCGGCTACATTAGACGCCATTCAGAGAAGCCTTAAAAAGGCAAAAGTTTGAAACACGTTTAAGGCCAACTGACGTAATTAACAAACCACATAGAACCCAAAGATTATCGTAGTTTAGAGAAGAAATTCATCTTTGGCTGTACATCTGAAGGAATAAAAACCAGAAAATTAATTAAGACTACATTTGATATAAGTATAAGACTACGGCATCTACGCTTATACCGTATAAAAAGGGGACAGCTGAGGCCCTACGTAGGAATCTCAACAAAGCACTCGGGTAGGACAAGCTCTGTAAGTTAAAGGACCCGTTCGGTTGATCCAATTAAACAAAAGAATATAATTTACAAAATACCTTGCAATGCCTGTGAATGATGTCAACTTTGTAGGTCAGACTAGTAGATTATCAGAACAAAAAGAATTTAGCCAAGGTTAGAATGACTGATCCCATAAAGATAAGTAACTTGGAAGAAAACCTCAGCAATCGCACTTCATGCATTCATGGGACAGAGTCAAAATCCTAAAAAGTAATATAAGTAGGTGTAGATAGAAAGAGATTGATTATTGAATCCTAGCTGGTTCGTTGGGTCTACACCCAACACATGCTACAGAAATGACTCGATGGAAATATCAGAGATATGGAAGATATTATTATCACCAGTCAGATTAGAGGATGGTAAACAATGTTAAATGTATGTATTCATTTCACATTCTAACATTCTAACAAGTTATTTATTTATTTTACTATAAGAACATCTTATTTCCCTTCCTATCTGATTGTATTTTTATTGATAACATTCATATTATTATTATTTCCGAATGTACTTTATCTTATGTTAATTTTATTCAAATGTCTAATCATCAATTCACACTCATGTATATAAATGAATCAAGAAATTTGTGTGAGTGAGTGACTTGATATGATTACGAACAGTGTATAAATTGTGCTCGAAACGTGGTCATCAGTAAATATTACTACTGTATAACAACACTGTGAGACTTTATCAAAATAAAATCTTATCCATAATGAGACTACATTTGTTTTCTAGAATCCGATATGAACAAATGAAAGTAAGGACTAATAACGGGATATCTGTGAAAAAAATTATATTTGTAAAATCTCAGCGAGATTGAAATGAGTAATTCCAACGTTTCCTGTGTTCGGCAATCTGGTCCGGACTTCTTCAGGGAAATTAATCAAAATTAACATAACAGAGGCTTATGTGCATAAAAGGAGCGTTTTTTGTTTTAAAAAAACTTTGTCCAATCATGAGTCATAAACACAAATATTGACAAGTATAATAAACAAAATTGTACAAGTTGTGACCAAAATTTGACCTCAGACTTACAAATATTGATCTACCTTTGTTAAACACTTTCAACAGATTGTGTATGTGTGTGAGGGTGAACAGCTGTAAAACATTTCTTAACGTCTTCATAAGAAGATATAGACAGTCGGGATGTTCCTTTTATGCACATAAACCTCTGTTATGTTAGTTAATTTCGATTAATTTCCCTGACGAAGTTCGGACCAGATTGTCGGACACAGGAAACGTTGGAATTACTCATTTCAATCTCACTGAGATTTCGCAAATATAATTTTTTTTTACAAATTTCTACTTCTCACTCGGCGCCCAAATACTTTAGAACTATTCTGTCAAATCTTGACTACAGTTCATTTGGACTAATAACGGGATCTACATTGATTAAGATCGCGGCTAATACATTTCACGAGGATGACTCACTACCACTATTGACAACCTGGAATATAGTCCTGATTATTATTATACTAATTAAAAGCAATCACAGCGGTTCCTACTATCATAATTATTTAATTTATTCCACAGTGCACAAACTTTTCGCAGCTACTGAGTGAAATCACCTACTTGGAAGTTTGTAGGTAATATGCGAAGTTTTACTAAATTTAATCCGTTTATCAATTAAGATGCAGAAAATATTAGTACGTTATTTTAATGATGTAATGTTACGATCTCATTACTGGGCGCTTCCAAAAAAGTATTTATGAAACTCCACGCCGTATTGTGTGTCTTGCAAATATTTATTTTTTTAAGATTGATTCTTTACGAGAGTGTAACCAGTATCATATATTTAGTCTCTAGTAGTGGCGAAGGAACTCAGTAAATTTCCAGTGTGGTGACCAGTCTGAAAGACTCACCATCGCGACGGACTTTTTGGATTAATTTGAGATGGTTGTAAGCAGTTAACAGAAAGCCATGGACTTAAGTCCCGTTCTAAATAACAATTTCGAGCAGAGCATATCCACATCCTCGGTGCAACTGATGTCTCCTGTGAGCTAACTCTGGTCTCTCCTCATTTGCGGATAAATCTTTCGCTTTTCACTAAAGATTTCCGTGGGAAGGCACACTACAATGAGTCTTGCCTCATTTTATTCAGCTCTGTCTTCAGATGGAGCATTTTGTGCGTCAGTGGCACAGTGGTTAGGACTCTCGCCGACCATGCAAACAGTCCGAGATTCGATCCCCTGCCGACGCACACATGATATCTATGGTCGGCCTGCAAAATTTGGGCTACCGATATCACGTACTGAAAATTCCATACCTCTACCAAAAAATACAGTGTGGAATCAAGCTGTAATCAAAAATAAAGAAATATATAAAATATAAAAAATTCGGTTCCATACCACTCAGTGTTTCAGTTAGAAACATCACCATCTCTTCAAGAAGGAAGTAACTAATATTCCTTTCTCTCTGATTGTGTTCTATCATTCATGGTATTGGATATATCGAGTGACCTATTAAGGCATCCAACCCATTCCCTTAAGAGGCCAGTCTCTGCCTAGACACTCCAGATGGTAACTTCTCTGATGGCTACACTGAATGGTCTCAATCCAGTTATACGAGGGAAAGTCAGTTCCCTAGAAGTTGAAGACGTACCACATTGTTTATGTGGGTTTGAAACTTCCTTTCATCTGTGCCAAACCGCATAACACAAATTCATTGAATTGTAAAAGTTCTGACCAGTTGTTCATTATGCTTTCTAGATTATGGTATACATACGAAAATGTACGAAGAAATATACCATGTAAGAAAAAATTGAGACATAATTAAGAGTGAGTCAACATTGTTAACCACACTGATTGAAAGTTTAGAGTTCGATTTGTATTGGGTTTATGACAATGCATTAATGAACAGTCCAAAACAGAGAAGAAGAAGAAAGAGTTATCCAATGATCTTCACTGAGACTGGTTGAATTCGTAGGAATCCAAAATTAAAATCATATCCTCACCACAGTACTCTGGTTTTACTCTCCAGATAGATGACAGACATAAAAAGAGTATCTCAAAATCTTTCAAATATGTTAACAAGCCAGATATGCTTAACACTGTCACCATTGTAAATGTTTAAGTGTAAATATTCTCTACTGTTCTTCAGCTGAACGAAATATTCCCATATATTGAGTAAAAGGAGAAAACGTAATCAGCGAAAAAAAATCTTTGATTGCATGGAGGATTTAATCATGAGCTGACATCAGTTAGAGAACCACTGGAAAACCTGGGAGTACTGGACAGCTGTTTCGTCCTAGTTTGGGACTCCTCAGCAGTAAGCACCCACCACAAAGGGTTCGAACCCAGGACCTTCTGATTACAAGGCGAGCTCGTAGACCATTGAGCCACTGGGACCTGGGTTCGAATCCCTGTGGGTGCGAACTGATGAAGAGTCCCCAACTAGGACGAAACAGCTGTCCAGTACTCCCAGGTTTTCCAGTGGTTCTCTAACTGATGTCAGCTCATGATTAAATCCTCCATGCAATCAAACAAAATCCCTACAAAACCAATACTTGAAAAAAAATCTTTATTTTTCCACGACTCATTTTCATAAGTTGCTGCAAAATCGTAATTACATTTAACAAGGCCAATCAGATACTGGTGAAATTTCTCCTCGAAAAGAGTATTATGTAATGTAATGTGTAACCTAGATGGGGTCCTACGTTGGACAGAGTAACTTTCTTACTATGACTTTGCTTCCTTTTATTATGCAAGTTTACTACTATTATCGTTATTGTTATTCTCGTCATCCTTATTTTATTATCACTCTATTAGTGATTATTAATAAAATTGCATTTTATCTAAAAACACTTTATCGTTTTTCCACTAGTTCCTCTCCATTCAAGCGAGGATGCTGACAGAATAGAGCGGAGTCTTCTCTGAACACCTTGAGCTGTAATCTACGAATGTTTGGCGTGAGATTCACCCGCTACCGCCAAATGCAAGATGATGTTACAGGAGTGGACTACACTGACTCCTAGTTTAGAAATAGGGAGTAAAGCTGTAGAACACGTTGACCGCTTCACTTATTTGGGAAGTACCATCATCCAGTGCCAACGGGTTGACCTCTGACGAAATCTCAGCTGAGTACGGATACAGACGGCTAGTTTCGCATATGCCAGTTTACGCCGTCTATGGCTTAGTAGACGCGATATCCGACTATCGACAAAAAGGTGGATGTACTGCTCATCAGTCCGCTCCGTCCTCCTTTATGGCCAGCTGTGAGACCTGGCCATTGAGAGTGGAAGACATGAAAAGATTAGCTGTTTTTGATCATAGGCGCCTATGTTCTGTCTCCCTTGTGAAGTGGTATGATAAGGTGAGTGATATTGAGGTTAGGCTTTAGTCGAGTGCCAGGTGAGGAGGGGAAATCAATCGACGAGGCTATGAAATTACATCGACTGAGATGGTTAAGACATGTGTTACGCATCCCTGACTAGTCATCGCCTTCCTCGACGGTCAATGTTAGCTGACATAGGGTCAGGCTGGAAAAGAGCTAGCGATGGTCAAACCAAAACATGGTACCAGTCAATGAAATCTACAACAGTTAGTTTAAGCCAGGCACGTAGGAAGGTGTAGACTTCCTGACTGGTTGGGGTCCTCTGGACGGTAAACTCTAAAGGCTGGAGACAATCGGTGATATGGCTCAAAGTGATCGCTCTCAACGGCTGGCTCACATGGATCCACTCCTTGTGACTTATGATTTCCAATGAAACTATATTGTTCTTCGTTATTACTATTCTTTTGTCTCACACCTCTGTTTACTGTCTCTATTATGCATTTCTTCTACGTTCTTCTCTTGCTTTGTGTGGTACATGGAGGGAGTGTGGCGACTTGAACTTCCGCACATAGGTGCAAATTTCTGTGTCGAAAATAGACAGACAGATAGACAGACAGACATACTCCCTTCAACACAGTCTCACTGATTGGTCATTTTCTCACACTTATTTCTTCATACCAACTTCTGTCCCCTTCTCTAACTTCCATTTAGTCACCTTACATTGTGTAATATGTTTTTTTTGAGGGCAAATCTTGTTAAATATAATTACGATTTCGCAGCAGCTTACGAAAAATGAATCGTCGAAATGGGAAATTTTTCTTCTCTGTTGACGCCTTTTTCTTATCCTTTACTGTATTGAGAAGTTCTTCTCCAGATTTTTGCTGTTCTATTGGACCGTAACATTCAAAATTTTGTTTACGTCACCACTTTATCTTATCTTTCCTTTAATGTCAGTAAAAAAGTTTGAACATTGTGGAATAGATCAAAACAAAACTTATCATTGTGTGTAAACTATTGAAATATAAGTATACTTTATTTATCTATCCTTATTCCATCAGTCTGTCTCAATTATTCTGATGACTCTGTGTTCACGTCTTATCTGAGCTTTGTTCATTTCGCCCACCGAATTATCATGAACTCATTTCTACTTTATAAGTTTCCAGACCGTAGGTGTTACGAACTTCCTGGAATAATTTGAGCGCCGAGTCAGATTGATTCAATATAAATTATTTAAATTAATCCCAGTGTGTTAAGAAAATCAAAACAAGATTTTTCTGAACGTTTCGCCGTGTCAGCCACAGCTTCTTCAGCAGATTTATTCGGATTATAATTAATCATCAAAATATATAGTCAAAAATTTTTTACATAAAATGAAGTCAGTTTATTTGAAGGTCATTTCTCCATGAACATTTTTTTATCAATAGAAGTATGTAAGCTGTCCTCACATATAATTGTAATGACTAATGTCAAATTGTTGTTATGTTTACTCTTCTATAGTTGACTTGTAAAGATTAGATTTGTATGCGTGTGTGTGTATTTATGTTATTTGTCATATGGAAAATACGTGACTTCATATGTGATAAACGTGTCACTACATGTTTTAAAGGTCATGGAGGCTCATAGAGTGTTTGTTGTTTTTTCATTTGTCTTGCTTCATAAGAGTTTGCCATATAGGTGATAAGTCTATACCTTCCTTCCTATTCACTGCATTCCATGTGGTTAAAATGTGCCAGGCTTCTGAAGTCAATCTTTCTTTATGTGAATGAAATCCTCTTCCAAGAATTTCGACATTGTCAAAATCAATCTTATGTCCGCTGTCTATCGCATGTATTGCTATAGCTGATCTTTTTTCTAGACTTTTTAATTCTACTTCATTTCTAGGTGGACGTTTCGTGCAAAGTCTATGTTCATTCACTCTGACTCTCACCTGTCTACTGCTCTCCCCTATGTAGCATGCTTCACACTCTGAACACTTTATCTTGTAGACACAATTACTTTGTGACATTTAGGGAACTATATCTTTAACATGCACTAAAGCTTTCTCTAGAGAATTAGAAGGTTTGACATAGACTTTAATATTATATGCAGCAAATAGTCTTTGAAGTTGTTCAGCTGTGTCTTTTCGATATGGAATGGCTATCGTCGATAGCCAGGATTTTTCAACTTTTTGTTTTTCTCTATGCTCCTTTCCATTGATGATATTATCTAGTAGCTTTTCAGGATAACCATTTCCAATCAAAATCTGTTTTATATTGGTTATCTCTTTCTCCATATCGTCATTATCAGTTATAATGTTTCTAGCTCTGTTAAAGAGATTTAAAGCTACTGAGACTTTCATTCCTATTGGATGATCTGATTGGAAATTCAAATACTTATTGGAATGTGTCGGCTTTCTGTATATGGTAAACTTCAGTTTCTCGTCAGTTTGTCTTTTTACAAGACAATCAAGAAAGTTTAGAGTTCCCTCCGCCGATTCTATTTCATTAGTAAACTCAATATATTCTGAGATTGAATTAATTTCTGTAGAATTGTTGTAAAATTACGTAATCCTCTGTACAACCGCTTTACAACTACTTACATGGCTAACAATAATGAAATAAAGTTCATGAAAACTACTCAGTTAAATAAAAAACAAAAGTACATACTAATGACCAATCATATTTAGATAGGTCATGTAGTCCAGGGTAGGCGAAGATTGAAGTCTATTGATTTTTGTACACACAGTTTAGGCTGTATATGATTAATCCCCAAAGTGCTGCCATCACCTTCAATAACCAACGGTGAATTAGAGTTATGTGATCAAATAATTGTGAAACAGTCATTAATATTGATTTTGTGACCAGACATTAATAAGTGTTTTGCAATGGATGATGCTGGATTTCTATTAAGATTAATCGCGTTGGGATTTTCGATACGATTTACTAGCCATTTTGGAACATGTTCTATTCGACGACATTGGAACATTCTGTTAGTTCTACCTATATAGGTGTCACCGCAGCTGCAGGTGAACTTGTAGATACAGTTTGAAGTAGAGTCCACAGAATTTCGTCCTTTACTCGTAGGAACAGGGATCGGAAATGTTCGGCAAGTGAGAAAAAGAGATGTGGCGGCGTAGAATGTGCGTTTGATGGCTGACGGAAGTCTTTGAGCTAGCTGTCAACTGCATAATCTGGTCACCCTTGAGTGGTAGATAGGTTAATGAAGATAGCTTTTTTCGGTACAGAAGCTGTCTTTTTGGGATGTGGTTTTTTTACTGTGACAAGTGATAAAGTTTTCCGGATAACCATTAGCTAGTAAAACTGAATATATATGTCGAAACTCATCCATCAATATGTCACTCGTGCATAAAGATAAAGAAACTACGCAATGACGATATCATCTCGCGAAATTTGTCTTCTTAATGCCTTATTCAAATTTATCAAAACGGGACTAATTGTTTTAGTAATCCTATGTGTTGATTCACAATATCGAAAACAATAGACATATTATCTACTAAACAGATTAGTCATTTAAGTGTTTTATTGACAGTGATGGTTTCCTAATCAATAAATTATTTTCATGCCAATACAAAGTCGAGGTATCTATTTTTATCACGTATGTATCATAGTGTCCATTTAAAACTTTTAACCAAATGAATAGTGATCTGTAGATCGACCGAAATTCACTTTATTCTACAACGTTAACCATACTTAAGTCATTCGATGTGATTTCACATGGCTCATCCACACACACACACACACATACACATGTTTACGAATCAATTATTCATGTTCTCAAGTGTTAGTTTGTAGGTGTTCAGTTTGATCACAGATTAATATCATTTAGATAACCATTGAAAACTAACAGAGAGTACTGGAGGGCTGTTTCGTCCTTGTCTAAGCCTCTTTATCGGCAGAAAACCATAAACCCATCCCCGTTTCATAGATCAAACCTAGCACTGTCAGATTATGAGGTGAGCCCATTAACTATTCAGACACTGGGACATAATACAGCTGATGAACATCCAGTTAGCCACGACATACTGGATCTGCTCATCACAGATTCTCAGTAGACCACTCAGGACATCCATTCAGTCGCCAGGAACGATCTAAAGATTGGTATTTAAATTATGGGCAAGTGAGTACTGATGAATATCCCCGAAGCGGGACGAAACAGCTGTTCAGTACTCCCTGGTTTTCAGTGATTCTTTAGCTAGATATTTTGAAGAACTTCCAACAAGTCTTGATTACCTAGATTAACTTCCTTCTTGATTCTTTAAAATACAACCATTCCCATGTTGACCTGAGTCCAGTGTTTTCCTTCATTCCCGTGGGTTTCCAATGGTACATAACGTCCCAGGCTAGAAGTCTTGAAGTTTCAGTAGCTGTCGAGTTGTTTCTCACGGGATGAAGTTGACAGACTCACTCACAACCTTTCCTATTTTCTGGGCTTACTGTCGATTGGCGAACTAGGTGAGGTTTAACGTTTCATTGGTTGGACATCAAACCCGGCCGATAGCTGCTACCTTGAAGTGGTGGTCAGGCTTGCACATTGCGATGACCCAACAAGCAACACTGGCTGGAACCAATGTTTCTGCAGGTCTTACGATGCCAGAAAGTTTGTTAGGATAGCGATCAGACTATAAGCAGTAACAGGTATTGCGTAGGAATCTTTCTTACACTATGCTGGGGGTATGAGGTCGAAGTCGCACTGCTGAGGAACATGGGTGTAACAGCAGTGAGGTGTTTCAACCAGATGTCTCTCCACTTCGGGTGTGGGGGTTATAAAAGGTCGACCCGAAAAATTGTACATCCCGGCTTACTCTACGGTGGTCCGTAAACGGCGGTAAGTTTACTAATACGGAACCAGAGTAAGTAACCAGTTCATACAGGCCGTGTGTTACCGGCCCGAAGCAGTGATCCCCTGGGGCTTTGTGGTCACGTAACACTAATCGTCTTTTTGTTTCAGATACCCCAATAATCAATCAACTTCCACGGTGTGGGCAGCCGGGAAGTAACAACCGCCCACACACTTCCAAAAGCACACGAAGCCTTCCTGAGCATCATTCTCCTTATTCTCCTTTCTGGACGTCAAACCCTAGACTAAGTGCGTGTTTGTTGGGCATTCTACTACTGAACAACCAATTCACAGGAATCTAGCATCAGTTCTGACATGTTGTAACCTCGTCGTGTTTATTGACACTTTTACTACCCTTGAGGTTTACCTTGCAGGACGTTCCACTTACATCAAGGGAAAGTGGTGACAGCCTATATTTCTTCGAATAAACCTGAAAGGCTGTGTTCAAAGTTATCTGGTTCGGTTGACGAAAGATGAACACAGGTCTCTCCTAGAAGACCATAAGTAGTAAAATCATTCAGCTACTCTAGATTCCTGAGCTAAGGAGGCATATTATTCATCTACTTCAAAAACCGACGTCTCCATCACTTATGTATATTTGGTATAAAGGTGATTAATGAATAAAAGCTTTCAGACTATATTCAAAAGCGTTTCGTTTTTAAATTCTCTCCTTATATTTCCATCAATAATACCCTTTCTATTACATTTCATTACAGTTCAACATGTCAGCTAACAGCACTTAACTCACTTTAGGACTGTTTAAATTACTTCCTTTCTTCAGAAGTCCTTTCCTGTATATCAGCCACTTCAAACTGTCCTCTCTTAAAATTGACTTTGCTATACGGGTAACTTGACTGAGCAATCTCTATATCACAAACAGAAATTTTCAATAATAATCAGTATGAATGTATAGCTTCACGTTTATTTGCTGAACAAGCTATTATTTTCTTTGTATTCTCTTCACAGCTAGGGTAGGGAAATCATTATGTAAACAGCATCGCACGGTTCACAAAGCTATCGGCCCATAGCATTATTTTTCAAGTTAGCATTCACCTACTGAATAATTAATAAGTAGCATAAAGTTAATATCAGTAAAAAGTTTGAGCATTCTGGATTAGTGGTGTGAACACGGGCAGTAATTTTGCTCGAAATATTACCAATAACAAAACAGTTATCATTGTGTGTAAACTATTGAAACATAATTACACTTTATTTAGCATAAAGTTTTCACGGAAATTTTTGGTGTATTTAAAGATTTTATGTGTAGTTGGCCAGCTAGATTCGGGGGGCTGAAGCTGATTCGGCTTTGTCAGCTGTGTCTAACCACACAAAATATTGATGTACCCAGATGGAAACCGTTAAAACGACCTTCAGGTGTTCATATCACTCGGATCAGGCTAGCAGGTGCTACAGTTTTCTGTAAATGATGCCAAACAATTACATGATCCATGATCCAACTTGACGAAATATATCAAATGCCCTTTCAACAAATCAAACTCTTGGACAGGATTTGCTTATCTAATACTTTCATACAATCAATGATAAGATGTATCGATTGCTATTAACCGAAATCCAACACAGACTTTCACAGACTTTTTGTTATTTTAAATGGAATGATGAAATGGTTATTTATGCAAAATTAGTTTTGAGATAAAATGCATGAAAAATGTAAAATATTAATAGTATTAATAATAATAATAACAACAATAATAAGGATAATAGAGTCTATCCAACATTTACATCAATCAATATATGTATGTGAGAGTGTGAGTGTGTGTGATTCTAACGCCTTCTCTAAATAGCAAATCATAACCCTTTTTTCAACCTTCAGTAATAATAATAATAACAAAAATAATGTTTACAAGTTTTCACTTGACATATGCGCATAAACTAATTATGTGCATGAATATCATATTATTTTGGATCTGTCAAAAAGGTTACATATGATCCATGATAATAACATAAAATGTGTTATAAATAGATCTGATATCAATATACATATATAATTAACATACTGTTGCGTAGCGCTGCGCATTGAATTCGCGCGCTTTCTCGCCATCTTTCTTTCTCTCTCTCTCTCTCTCCATGTGTATTGATTATTTTTCAAATGAACACATTTAGTTATTAGTTGCGTTATTGGCCGTATATATGATTTATATATATATATATATATATATATATATATATATATATATATATATATATATGTGTATATGTTGTATTCAATGGTTTATCTTATCTAACTAACAAAACTGATTTGATCTTAAAAGGTTATTATTGATCTTAATCTAATTTTATTTTTATTTCGTTTCGGATTTTTTGGTTTTTGTGATTTTACTGACCTAAAACGAATCTAAATAGTAGTAATTTTTGGTAATGATAGTAGTTATAAGTAACTATATACATATATATATATATATATATTTATGAGTTGATCACGGATTGATATCAGTTGCAGAAGCATTGAGAACCAACCACCATGGAGTACTGGACAGCTGCTGTTTCGTCCTAGTTTGCGAATCATCGCCAGTACGCACCAGCCACCTCACTGGAGTTCGAAGCCAGGACCTTCCGGTTACAAGGCGAGCTAGCTCGTATACCAATCAGCCACCGGGACCCTACTGAATGGCCAGTACACGTTTTCTAACTTCTACCGATTGGTGATTTAGCACGACCCCAACCATTGTCATTGGTGGGACATCCATTAACACACGTGACATCTAATTGGACCTTACTGGTCACGACTTCTCACTAGAAGTCACTCCAGGAAACTCCATCCTGTAGCAAGTCACTGGCGAGTATCAGATATATGTACGTAAAATCATGAACTGATGTCATTTAGAAAGTCATGGAAAACTAGGGAATACTGGACAAGTGTTTCGTCCTAACTTGAGACTCTTCATCAGTGCATGCCGATGAACCCACTGCTAGGCGTCGGAACCAGTATCTTCAGATTTCATAGCAAGCCCAACAGCCGATGCTGGCAAACTACACGTCTTATTCTCTACAAGACCGATGGTGCTACCTCGACTGAAAGATGAAGTACCTAGACTAGCCACTTCTAAATGTATCTACCGATTCAACTGCGTTCATAATGGACCGAGTTATATTGGCCGTTGCTCTAGGAACTTGATTTTTCGTGCTCGAGAAAATCTTCCAGCATGGTTAAGTAAAGGCGTAGTGAAAACCATCAACAGTTCGATATTGGACCATCTGGTGCGAAGAATCCTTCTCTATAATCTACCGGGTGCCTAATAAATTGCCAAAATCATCGAAGCATCGCATGATCCAAACAGCAGAGGCTATTACCATTCGCTATGTGTGCAAAAGAAGGAAATCCAACCCCTACTACAACTAGCCTAGCTGACCTTCAGTAGAGACTATAAATTCATGAATTTGTAATATTATCTTTCCTAATTTAACTGACATTCAGCTTATTTTATGTTGATACGATTCAGCTGTAATCTATCAATATTACTGATTCCATATTATTTAAACAGCAATATTAATGTTGTTCATAACACTGACTCATTCATTTATTCACTATTATGTGTAAATATAACTGTAGAGCCTGATGATGAAGGGGTTATCGAAAAGAGAACTCTTTGTTCAGTATCCATTCTTTTGAAAATTCTAATAGTCTTAAACTGATTCCCTGCAGTAATAATAATAATTTGATTTATTCCAAAACAGTACTTGTGATACACAATGGAATTCTCAGCATTTCACTACAGTATTTCATCCAGTTAGTCAATTAACAATAAAATAAAATTCTACATAGATTAAAGTTATCTCAGTCAGTTTTGACAACCACATATTGGCATGTCAGTAGCAAAGCCAAAATTGAACAGAGTGTTTGAAGGTGCTTGAAATGTAGATGCTAGCATATTTACTGGCGTAAGCGATAGCAAAATGGTCGAGATATACAGAGTGTGAAAGAACGAAGAAGAATGTTTTAAGTAGAGTCTGTAAGGAAGAAAGAAACAAAGCAGAACATAACAGAAAAGAAGAGAAAGAGAAAAGGAAAAGAGAGAAAGAAAACGTTGTACCTATAAATGATATGAGTTGGAAAGACGAGATCCAATTGTTCTACTGACTATTTAATAAGTTATAGGTATCACGCCTATTGCTTTCTTTATCGCACAGAACACGAGCTAAGTAGGGTATAGTAGATTTTTTGTACTTACTAGTGAGAGCATATAGTTTTCTACATAGGCTTCTGGTTTGGTCTGGCCTGATGAGATACAAGGGGAGAGTTGTGAATGAAGAGGGTGTTGTGAGTTAGACAGATAGAATCGATTTAGCCCATTTTTCACATGAGTCCAAATGTCAGACAGTTAATTTCACCTTTAGGCATAAACGTGATCAACACGAATTTGTTTATTCACAAGATACTTGTCGCGTAGAGGATACTGATGTGGAAACTAAGTCAAGCAATAAATACCCTGGAATAGTTCCATCGTCTGACCCTTCTTAGTCGTCTCATAACTTCTTGATTTCTGAGAAAAAAAGTGTTTCGTCTGACTTTCTTCATTAAGAAGTAAAGACAATCAGGAATCAAACAACTTTGGAGTACGTAACAATATCACTGGTTGTACACTCTTTTGTTAGATGTTGAAATTAGAAATATTGTACATGATTTTGTTTAAAACGATTCAATTTTTTTTATTACAACTTGATTACACACCGTATTTTTAGCATAGGTATGGAATTTTCAGCATGGATATCGGTAGCCCAAATTTTGCAGGCCGACCATTGATATCAGGTGTGCGTCGGTAGGGGATCGAACCTCGGACCATGTGCATGATCGGTGAGAGTCCTAACCACTGTGCCACCGACGCACACATGTTGGAATAGAGATAACTTCCAAGTACAATCTGAAATACACTGTACTGGTGTGGTTGTTCCGTCTTGTCACTAGTCTATCCTGTCTATTTGCTCCAACCATATCCGTGTTGTATACATTGGATTTATTGCAGGAACCTCTTATCCTCATTCAAAGTCTATTCTACAACCTGTAAACACCTTCTACCAGTAAACACAATTCCAGGAGTGAACGCATCTATGGATTATATTAATAATTTGTAGGCGTGAACTTTAACCGTATATCCAAGTAATCGTTTAATTGATATAACTCATTACTGTACTTTTTTCTATAGTTTGGTTTGCAAGGGTTAGTTTTGTTTTTACGAGTTGATCACAGATTGATATCGTTTAGAGAAGCATTAAAACCCAGGTAGTACTGGACAGCTGCTGTTTCATCCCACTAGTTTGGGAATGATCGGCAGTTAGAATTCATGAGCTATTGATTCGGATCCCAGTGGCTGAATGGTATACGAGCTAGCTCGCCTTGTAACCGGAAGGTATTGGGTTTGAACCCCAGTGGGTACGCATTGTCGATGATTTCCAAATTAGGATAAAACGGCTGTTCAGTACTCCCTGCTGATTTTCAATGCTTTTCTAACTGATATCGATCCGTGATCAACTCTTAAAAATTTTTTATTATAGTATTCTGTTACACTATCATCCTATTAACTTGGATTTTTATTCACATACTGGTTATGCTATTGAGATCGCTAAACAGTCCCCTACACCACCTATACTTTTACAGTTTCTTAACTCTTGCATCTTGCCTATTATTCTTTATTGAGTCCCTCCTCCGCCTTAGTCTTGCCTCAGCTACTCAAAATTGACTATGTCATATTGAGAAGGATATAAAAGGTTGTCAGTGAGCCACTTACTCAGTCAGCTCGTTACTACTGTAGTCAATGGACACCTGAAGTCATGTGAGAAATGGTCTAAATCCATATTGTAACCAGAAGGTCTTGAGTTCGAAATTTAGCGGGTGCGTACTGATGAAGAGTCCCAAACTAGGGCAAAACAGCGGTCCGGTACTCCCAGGTTTTCCAGTGGTTCTCTAAATGATATCAGCTCATGGTGAAATCCTCCATAAATCCATATTGTCTAACTCCCAGCCGCCGCCCCCCACCCTCCCCTTCCATTGCATCTCATCAGATAGGACTAGAGGTCATCATATAAGATTGTAGACTTACACAACTAAGTATAAAAACCTAATGATATCCTACTCGGACCTAGTTCAATTAGAATTAAATGGTGACTTCTAAAGTGAGATTTTATTCCAAAGTCTTTCCAGGAGTATACAAAGAACGCTTGACGCAGCATACGCTATGTTTATCATTCTGTAGCCGATGAATGATTGGGATGCAAACGAAAAATAAGCTTGATAGTTTTTCCACACATCTATGTGGATTTATCAATTCAACTGCACCTGCGGTGACAGTTATGTTGGGCACACTACTACTAGACAGCTTAGCCAACGTGTGACTATTGAACATCTCCAATCGTGGTGGTTTGGCAAAGAACAAAAACAAAAACAATCCGTAGCTCAATTCTGTCACATTTAATTGATAGTGGTCATGTAGTGCAGAAAACGAAAGCTTTGAAAGTAATTTAGCTTATCCCACGGAATCTTTCCAATAAACTACGTATTTGTCTACAGCACACAGCTGAGGCAGTCGATAGGCATTCGAACTATTAAACCTAAACTATGCTCATTCAAAAGAAGTTCGTACACAGCCATTATCCCTCCCTTGTAGGCCTATTAAGACCCAAACAACTGATGACTTCACAACCACCCCTTAATGTATTTTCAACTCCACACTCTATCATCCCTTAATCTTATCACATCTTCATTAAAAACGTATCTCATTTACTTCCCTTACAATTTAGCATTTCTTAATCGGTTCATTTGTTTTTCTTAGCCTTTATCAACTAATACGTCTACCTGAACATTTTTGTTTGTTTAATCATGCTGTGTTTTCATTATTCGTGTTATCACAGATTGCTTCACTTTTTCATCCTTATTATTGATAAGACCATTATTGTTTTTACGAGTAGATCACGGATTGATATCAGCTAGAGAAACATTGAAAACCAACCAGTATGGAGTACTGGACAGCTGGTGTTTCATCCAAGTTTGATAATCATCGGCAGTACGCATCCCACCCTCCAGGCGTCTAACCCAGAACCTTCCGTTCGCTACGCAAGCTCGTATACCATTCAGTCAATGGGACCCGATTTAATAGCCAGTTCATGAATTCTAACTTCTACCAATTTGTGATGCATTTAGCGCGACTGTTGGCACCAACCAGTGTCATCGGTGGGAATTCCATCCTGAAACTTGACTGGATCCATCCAGTTACAACTTCCAAATTCGTAAAAACAAAATTACTCCTTACAAACCTGTTATGTTGCTGCTGCTGAGTGGTTAATAGTAGTTTTCCCCGTCGCCAAATTGTTATGTACTCGTCGCTAAATTATTGTTATGGACTGGTCGAGAATTCAATAGTCCTGACGCAAGAAGGCGGAAATCAGAAGACCACTAGGTTTGCGATGATACTTCTATTTTCCAAACACCAGGAGAAGCAAAAGTGGTATCACACCAAAGTGGTAAGTGTAAGTGTAAGTCACACAAATTGTGAGAGCGAAATATATATGACAAGGGTGTGAACAATCATTAGACAGTCTTAACATGAATGGCTAATTATAATGAAGTATCGATCCATATATATATAGCGAAATATAGCAGACATGTCAACAACCACCATATATGGATATATGTCACCAAGCAACGCACTGTCAACAAACACTCATATTATATATAATATAAGGGGAATATACATTGTTAAAGGAGACAGGTTCATCAAAGTGAAATGGTCACAGACTAAGCGAGCAAACAGAAAGAGAGACCAACATACACACACACATAAATATATATATGTGGATACATATCAAAACCAACTATAGAAAACTATTGTTATCATTATGACCAATGACACAATTTATGTTCACCATCTTATTATCCTATGGACAAAACACCATGATTGGTTTATATTTGAATTTTTATTGGTGTAGCTATTTAGGTATATTAGAGTTAATTAAGCCTGATGAGATCTAATTGAAAACACAGTATTGTTCGCTTAAATGTGTTGTTCTAAATATCATTATTATTATTATTATTATTATTATTATTATTATTATTATAATTTTTAACACTCAGTGCATTTCTAACTTTATGGTTACTACTAATACCGAAAAGTCGGTATTATCAATTTTCAGTTTTTAAGGTAAGCCAAACAGGGTACATTGATGATGACCTCAGCCATAAACAAG
Source organism: Trichobilharzia regenti (assembly GCA_944472135.2). Taxonomy (NCBI): domain Eukaryota; kingdom Metazoa; phylum Platyhelminthes; class Trematoda; order Strigeidida; family Schistosomatidae; genus Trichobilharzia; species Trichobilharzia regenti. The sequence goes on along the minus strand of OX235264.1, from coordinate 2,620,301 downwards.
TGAAATGGCTGTCTAGTGTTTAGACTACCTCTCTCTGGGTTAACAATTACTACTGGTTCATATGGGTGGTATACAACTACTCATCTCAGTCAGTCAGTAGTATATATTTTTATGAATAAAATTTAGATAGCTATTGGAGACATGAATGACACTATATAGCTAGCTGTATTGTATTAGCTTGGCAATCTCTTCCATCATAAATATCCACACCATAGATGTTACAAATTCCCCGGAATAATAAGAGAGCTGGGTTAGACTGAAAATAATCCCAGTGTGTTTAAAAAGTCAAAATAGGATTTCTCTAAAAGTTTCACTGTGAAAGCTACAGCTTCTTCAGCAGAATTACTTGGATTTAAATTCCTAGAGAAAAGATTAAGAAAATCTTATTTTGGGATTTTTATCATGAGTTAACATCGGTTAGAGAACCATTGGAAAACCAACAAGCAGTTCTGGATAGCCACCTTTTCCGTCACCTTAGTTCGGGACTATTCACCCACCGCCAGGATTCGAGCACGGGACCTCCTGGTTACAAGGCGAGCTCGTGGACCACTAAGTCACAGGGACCCGAATCCTCAATGGCTAGTCCATGAATTCCAACTTCTGTCGACTCACGTACAGCGTGACCACTAGCTAATGCCATCAGTGAGTAATTGTTCTCACACCTAAAACCAGAATTAACTAACTAAAAGATTGACATACTAAATAAATAACACTCACAGAGGCAAAAACACGGAAAACATCAGTGAAACACAAGAAACGATAAGAAAAGTGAGACCTGATATTCATGTAATATAACACAAAAGAGGTTTTAAAACATCTACTCGTTTAACCGACTAAAGAAATGAATGTTACAGTTGCGTCATCATGCCGTAGTAACCACAGTGACATAGTTGTAGTTGTAACAATCTGACAGCTACTCACATTATCAGTGGGAGTATGATCAAATTGGTTTTGCCATGGTAACAAAGCTTAATCTTCAATTTACTTGTTAATTGATCGGTTCATTAAAAACCAGTCAATTCATTCAATCACCCTCAGGCATTTTATTATTTCGTGTATAAACCAGCTAGCATCACTTTGTGTTACTGGAGATTGTAATAAATTTCACTGTGAATTAAGCCATGAACTGAGATCATTGAGAGAAATATTGAAAACTAGAGAGAGAGAGAGAGACAGACAGACAGAGCTGGACAGCTGTTCCATTCTATTTTGAGACGCCATTTTTCATGTCAACAAATTTAGACATGAAGACAATTACTCGCCGATAATGTTGGGTAGCGTTGATATACCGTCGAGAATCAACAAAGGTTAGAATTCAAGGGCCATTGTTTTTCAATCCATTTGGTTGAATGATAAATGTAATGGCCTTCTAACTTAAATATCACGAATTCGCTGCCTGAGAGGGTTATAAATACTGACTGATGCTGAAGATTCATCATAAAATTACTTAAAATAATCTCAGCGTGTTTGAAAAATCATAATAAGACTCAAATGTTGGTTTGCGGGAATTTGATTTGATAGATTACAGAATTTTATCATGAGCTGATATCAGTTAGAGAACCATTGGAAAACCTGGAATCATTGGACGGCTATTTCTTCCTAGCCTCGGACTCCTCAGCAGTACGCTTCCACTGCAGGGGTTCGAACACAATACCTTTCGGTTACAAGGCCAGCGAACTCGTAGACTGACCATTCAGCCACTTGGACCCAATCCATTGACCAGTCCATGAATTTCAACTTTTACCAATTCACGACATAGCACGACCACTAGGCAATGTCAACACTGGTGAGTATTTAACCTCACAGCCAACCTTTAACCAGTTAAATCCCTGCAAACCAACACTTAAATATTAATCTGATGATCACCGGAAACTGTTGCTATTCCGGTGGGTAGTTACTTGCTTTCTAATAGGAAGTCGTGACAATCGGCGTACAGCTGGTAAGGGTGTGAGGACAAATACTCGCTGATGACATTAGCTAGTAGTCGTGCTGTACGTGAATTGGCAGAAGTTAGAATTCATGGACTTGTCATTGGATTTGGTCCCAACGGCTTAATGGTCCACGAGCTCGCCTTGTAACCAGGAGGTCCCGTGTTCGAATCCTGGCAGTGGATGCACACTAATGAAGAGTCCGAAACTAAGGCGACGAAAAAGGTGGCTGTCCAGAACTCCATGTTGCTTTTCTAATGGTTCTCTAATCGATGTCAAATCATAATGAAATCCTGTAGCCAAGTAATGCTTGTATGTCAAACATAGGGGTTAGCAACAAAAATATAACTAAAGAGAGCTAAAATGCCACTTTATTGAAGAGCAGGGTGTACAGAATGAAGGATAGGGGATATAGAATAATAGTACGCTCTAACCCATATGTTATACCATACAAACATTGAGAAAGATTGGTCCTTCACCCATTTATAAGGGCAAAAGTACGATCTCAAAGGTCTATGGTCATTCAGTTACTATCACAGTTAATAATTTAGTTGAAAAGTTAGAAGAGATTTTAGAGATTGCCAAGATAATGCACGACACTAACATACCAGAGAATAGGATCATTCATGAACAAAGTAAAACATTCAGCGCTGAATGAATGAAAGCATAGAAAAGTACCAATCGCATGAAAAGGAGGTATTTTAAGCAAAGCAAAATACACATATGCATATGAAAATAATGAATAATAAAAGGCATGAAAGTGTTACAGAAGTGTGATCTAGCAAAAGTGGGTTCCTATGAAATAATATAATCATCAGCTTACCATCTCTCACAATAACTCGCCTCCAGAAAAGATTATACAGGGTAAGTGTGTCCATAAGTAGTTTCAGTGAAGCTTTAAATACTTATAATACCTTTATATAAACGAATTCCTTCACATCTATTTTGATTGGACATTAGCCAGTAAGCAGTGTAATGTGTCTAGTTCTCTGTTTGGTGTAGAGTGAATTCTATCAGTCAAGTTTGCAATGTAGATTGAATACAGTATGTTCTGTACAACATGATTCAGTGGTGTAAAGAGATAACTGACATTCTGCATTAACTCTGCTAAGTACTTGTGACACCTGGCTATTGATTACCTGGAACACATTTCTGTAGCTTTACTGTTCTGCAGTAGAAAAGAAATTTTAATACAGGGAAAACCTTCACTTAGATATTTAGAAGACAAAGGGATTATACGAAGAAATATTTACTTCCCAGTTAGATCCTTATCTATGGTATGATTGACACAATGAATCGGGTCCCAGTGGCGAAATCGCCTTCTAACCTGAATGTCCTAAGTGCAAATCCCACAGGGGTGAGTACTGATGAAGATTTCCAAACTACAACGAAGCAGCTGTCCAGTACTCTCTGCAGGTTTTCCAATGGTACCCTAAAAGATATTAGCTCATGATGAAGTTCTGTAACCAATCGGATACCTGAAAACCAACATTTGAATATTAATCTAATGCTCACTGGAGACTAGTCTTCTTCAGGTAGGCAGTTGGGAGTCGTGACCAGCGGGGAATAGTAGGTCGGGTGTGAGGACAAATAATCGTCAATGATGACACTGGCTACTGCCAATCGTCCTATACAGTAAACTCGCAGAAGTTGGAATTCATTAACTGGTCATTGGGAGGTGTCCCAGTGGCTTAGTGGTCTACGAGCTGACCTCATAATCAGAAGGTCCTATGTTCGAATCCTGGCGCCGGGGGCACACTGCTGAAGAGCCCCAAATTAGGGGGGGATAGTTGGCTATCCATTACTTTCTGTTGGCTTTCCAATGGTTTTCTAACCGATGTCAGCTCATGATGAAATCTTGAAACAATTGAAAAAATTCAAAAATCTAGTGATAGTGATAAGTTTGTTAACAGTAATTAGTCAACATCAACGTGTCACTTACTCCTTAATTACTCCTTAGCTTTCCAAAATTATGCATTATGTAATCCATTCGTTTGACTTTTGACAATTATTTCTACCTATTCAATTGTTTGTATTGATTTTCCTGGTTAATTGTCACACCACCGTTTAACATGTTTGTTTTTTCCCTTCACGTTCCCAGTGGAACATCAGAGGGCTTCAAGCTAGAGACTTGAAGTTTCTGTAGCAGTGTTTATTTTTACAGGATGAGGTTTCTAGCCTCATGCCTAACCTTTCCTCTTTACCGGCTTTTTATTACTGGTTTGGCGAGGTAAGGGAGTGCGTCAGTGGCCGGGGATCGAACCCCGGACCATGTGCATGGTCGGCGAGTGTCCTAACCGCTGTACCACCGACGCACTTTCACACAGTGATACACCCATTGACTGGGTATTGGTTTTCAGGAGAACCAAACACACTCATCCCTGCCTCTTGCAAGACAAGACCGGTATGCAGGATCATCCTGCGGCGCAACCACTTGAGAGCCCTCTTCCTCGGTGGACCAGTTTAACATGTTGATGTTGACTAATTATCACCACTAACTAGATTGGTAAATTTGTTTTACATTCTACATACAATCTACGGATGAATTCCCTAAGCTAATCACTTTACTTTTTAAAACAATTAGTTCCGTTTATGAATTTAGACAAAGTAATAAGAAGACATAATTTGTTTTAATCGTCTTTTAATGCACTTGCTTACAACACTTATTTTGAACAATCTGCTCACACACAGAATTGTTATAGGAACATATGTGAAATTTTCAAGTGTTGATTTCTAAGGTTTAAATTTAGTTTTACGAGTATGACCACGGATTGATATGAGTTAGAGAATAATTGAAAACCAGTTGGGTGTACTGGACAGCCAGCTGTTTCAGCTTAGTTTGGGAATCATTGACAGTACGCACCAGCCACCTCACTGGGGTCGGAACCCAGGACCTACCGGTAACAAGGCAAGCTTGGATACCATTCAGCTTGTGGGACTCGATTCAATAGGCAGTTCATGAATTCTAACTTCTACCAATTCGTCATGCATTTAGCACGACTGGCATCAACCAATTTCATCGATGAGAATTCCATCCTCATACTTGACAGGATGAACCTCACTGGTAACGACTTCTCACTAGAACTCCAGGAAACTCCATCCTGTTGCAAGTCACTAGCGGCCTGTCTAGAATAAAGTTCCAGACACCAAATGACTTCACACCTTCAATGCTTCTGGAACAGATCATCTTACGAGTCATCAGGTGGAATTCTGTAAATTACAGTAGAACAAACCTAGTATGGAGTACTGATTTTCCCATGGAAGAACTGATCAACAAATGGGACTCATTCCTGTTACATATGATAATGGCTCCTTCGGTGAATACCTTCAAGGAGATGTTAAACACTTTGGAAAGAAACCTCTTATATATGAAATTAATAAAGAGTTAAGAGGTGAGGAAATATATCTAGGCTAAGTTAAAACGACATACTGAAGGTAAAAACAACAATAAAGATCACTAAACCAAATAAAAGAGGTAATAGTACATCTGCCATGGTATCAGAACAAAGTTTACCAAAGAAGATTTAGTGTGATGACGAATTGTTGCTTTGAACGCTTAAAGGTGGTTTAAACTCTCTCACTGCTAGGACTTCCACAAACTTTAGGATACGTCCCAAACACGTTTTATAGATAGGTTTAAAAGATCTATTAATGTCAATTTTATGTCCTGTCTCCTCTGTAATATGTTTCGCAATAGAAGAGCTAGGTCTCCCGTTCTCACCATTAATGGGTTCTGAAGATTCCACTTATTTTTGGAGCCATTTAGGAATATGCTCTGTAGCCAGCCCATACTTGCAGAGATCGATGAGTCCTCCCGATGTATGTGTGGCCACAAGTGCATTTAAACTGATAAATACAGGGGATATGACATCATTTTTCTCATGTCAAGAGGCCTTAGATGAATATATTGGCTTCACATTCTCAGTTATTATGATATTACCTGTTTAAAAAGTCTTTTTAACAGCAGCGTTCAATTTTTGTCTAGTTGTCAGACTGCTATAGTCCTCCATATAGAGTAGCTTGATATAAACGTCTGTCTTAGTGGTAAATTGAAGAGTGGGTCCTGATGTTCTGGCCACTTTATATCATCTTACAGACTTCCCTGGATGCTTACCGTCAACCGGAGTTTGTGTCGAATTTCTTTATTCCTCATCAAGTATGTCTTCAGTGCATATTCGTTGAATTTCACTGAAGAGACACCTTATTAAGGCTATTTTTATACTGAATAAGGCAGAAACTGTGGTAATTAAGATAGTGACCTGTCCAGGTAGGTTTTCTATAAGTAGATCATTTTATTGACCTATCAAGCCGTCAGCTAAGCAATATATCAAGGAAAGATAAACAGTTAACTTCCTCTTCTACAGAGAGATATAAGTGATACTGCTAATCTGAACATCATTCATTCGATTTAAAATTGAGGTGGCAAAACAAGGCCTTCCACTTATGATTACAATGCGATTTCGTCTACATACCTTCTATAAATTGGCACATTTTCGATCAAATCTTGTCATAAACCCTTAATGTACTGCATATAGATATCTGCCAAAACTGACCCTAAAGGAATTCCCATAGAAACACCATCAAGCTGACGGAAACAATCGCCTTCAAATGTAAACCTAACATTGCTAGTACATAGAAGTAATAAATCCCTAAAATATAAATATAGGGAATGGGATAAAAAAGGTATGTGTGGAGATGTAATCACACGAAATGTCAATTGTTTCAACTAAAAGCACATTAGTGAATAAAGAGTTCATATCAAAAGAGTAGATATTTTTATTCATAATATTAATAACGTCAAGAAAATTAACCATTTCAAATGTATCTATTAGTACATACTTACAGAAACGTCTTTTGACTTGTCCCAATATTTCCATTAAACATTAGGCAAGTTTAAATGTTGGTGATCAACAGACATCAACAAAATAGGAGGTAAAGGACTATTGGGTTTTGATGTGGTTTTGTTCTCTGAGCTAACTGGATAGTTAATTTACGAAGCTTTCATCACCCTACTCGGTAGCATCTTCAGCCCATACTTCAATTTGAAGTGAGCTTTTAGATTTCTCCACGAGTTTATTAATCATCTCTCCTGGTGACCTGGGACGTGATTGGTTGTTTGTGTGTGTTTTCACACCTTCTAGGTTACTTGTATTGGAACTGATTGTTTCTTTGACTTGAACTTTGACCCTTTGTGTGTGAAGTTTCTTTCTTATTGGTTGATAAATTTCGTCTATCTCGATGTGTCTATTGATTGATGATTCACTGAAATACCAGGCGGGCTTCTAAAAATTCTATAGCATTCTTTTTGTTTCTTCTGTCTAATATTTGAACGTTGGTTGTCCCAGTCGAATTGATGTCAGTGGTTGTCTGTGTGTAGTGAAATGAGGGAGTGGATATCATGTCTTTTGACGGCTAACTTATGTTCGTGGATACGAAGACGAAGGGGACGTCCACCTTGGCCAATGTAGTGTTTTTCGCAGTTGTTACAATTTATTTTGTAGATTATGTTGGTTTTATCTTCTTTCGCTGTTGAGTCTTTTGGTTGACATAGAATTGAGTGCAGCGACTTTGTTGGTTTGTGTACGACGTCAATTCCTAAAGGTTTGAAGAGTCTTGTAGTGATTTCTGAGATATCCTTTATGTATGGTAAGGCGATTTTTTTTGTGTTCTCCTTGGTGGCTTTTGCTTTGGTAGGTTGGCTTGCACGTATATGTTTTTTGGTGAAATTCCGTGGATATCTATTCTTTTGGAAGACGTCCATGAGATATCTCTGTTCAATTTTCTTTAAGGTGGGTGTTCTGCGATGCGTCCTGACTGGCTCTCTTGAATAGTGTTTGCATGAAATTCCTTTTGTGTGTTATTGAATCGTTACTGTTGTAGTCCAGGATTTGGTCTGTGTGAGTTGCTTTTCTATAAACTTGAGTTTCTAATTCTCCTGTAGTTGTTCGCCTGACTAAGACGTCCAAAAATGGTATTTTGTTCTCGGATTCCTGTTCTCTTGTGAATTTGATGTCGTTGAAGACGTTGTTTATTAAGTTGTGACTCATTGCAGCACTCCCACCTTAAGGAAAATTGAAGAATAGTATCTCATGGACGTCTTCCAAAAGAATAGATATCCACGGAATTTCATCAAGAGACATATACCTCCAAGCCAACCTACCAAAGCAAAAGCCACCAAGGAAGCACAAAGAAAATCGTTTTACCATACATAAAGGATATCTCAGAAATCATTACAAGACTCTTCAAACCTTTAGGAATTGACGTCGTACACAAGCCAACAAAGTCACTTCACTCAATTCTATGTCAACCAAAAGACTCAACAGCAAAAGAAGACAAAACCAACATAATCTACAAACTAAATTGTAGCAACTGCGAAAAACACTACATTGACCAAAGTGGACGACGTCCTCTTCGTCTCCGTATCCACGAACATAAGCTAGCCGTCAAAAGACATGATATCCACTCCCTCATTTCACTACACACAGACAACCACGGACATCAATTCGACTAGGACAACGTTCAAATATTAGACAGAGGAAACAACAAGAATGCTAAAGAATTTTAGAAGCCCGCCTGGTGTTTCAGTGAATCATCAATCAATAGACACATCGAGATAGACGAAATTTATCAACCAATAAGAAAGAAACTTCACACACAAAGGGTCAAAGTTCAAGTCGAAGAAACAATCAGTTCCAATACAAGTAACCTAGAAGGTGTGAAAACACACACAAACAACCAATCACGTCCCAGGTCACCAGGAGAGATGATTAATAAACTCGTGGAGAAATCTAAAAGCTCACTTCAAATTGAAGTATGCGCTGAAGATGTCACCCAGCAGGGTGATGAAAGCTTCGCAAATTAACCATCCAGCTCAGAGAACAAAACCAAGTCAAAATCATCCTCCTGAGCCACACATCTTCTCTATCATAACTACTGGGTTAATTTTTTTGAGGAAACCAGGAATTTCCACTAGATTAGTCGTTGCTGTGGCTTGCAATAACTGTAATATGTTCAAAAAGTCTGTTCATCTTGACCTGTAGTAAAAAATGTTATGGGATGACCTGTGTGGAATAAAGTTCCAGAAACCAAATGGCCTCGTATCTTCAATCCTTCTGGATCGGTTCATCTCACAGGTCATCGATAGGAATTCAGTAAACTACACTAGAACAATCCTAGCATGGAGTATTGATTTTCCCATGGAGAAAATGATAGACAGGTGGGATTTATTCCTGTTACATATGATGATGGTGAACACCTAAAAGAAGATGTTAAATCATTGTAGAAAAAACCTCATACAAAGGACACTACTAATGAAGTGGCCTACTATCCTTAGTATAAAACAGTGACGTAGGCGGAGACTGATGAACCCTTGGAAATATAGGTTGGATGTGAAGTCTTAGAAGACTTCTTGGACGAGACTTTGGAATAACAGCTTGTGAAAAAGCAGTTCATTCGACTTTTGTTGAAGATGGATTTCTCGAGGGGCACTCTCATCTGTTGATAATACTTTTTTGAAATAGTTACCTTTGTATGCACTATCACTGCCTCATGTTTAGCAGCGGCGACAGTAAAATGTTATCACTATGTGAAACCTTAATCATCATTTTCCAATTTGGAAATCTTCCACACTCGGCATAAGGAACAAGATTCGTATTTGCAACACTAATGTCAAGTCGGTCAGTGCATCTATGTGGGTTATAAACGTGTCCAGGATGTCACAAAAAAGGATTTCCAACAGGCTGCAGACTTTTTTCAACGGCTGGCTCCAATCTAACGATCAAATGACCAGAAAGAATGACCAACAAGAAACTATGTGAACAAACCAACCAAAAGGCGATCGCCTAACAAATATGTAGGCGAAATTGGAGATGGATCGGGTGCACGCCATTGAGGAGGCCGGTGAATGACATCGCACGCAATGCAGGCCATTGATCAAGTAGAATCCAAATGGGAAGCAAGAGACGAGTAGGTCGTTGGTGTTAGGGTAACATGAAGTAGACCGTGTGAGGAAGAGAGGAGAGAGTGTGGTCAATCGTGGACCTTCCAAAGCCTCAGGATGGTCGGGGGTGGGTGCCTTGCGCTGCGGGTTGGCCACCCCTCCGCACACCTCCTGAAATGCTCCCATATGACCGGGCGTCTTACATAGCCTCTCCTGAGGAAGTCCTACTCACTGCCTTCACGTGGCGGAGGTGTTTCTCACCAAAGTGAGAGGGCGAAAGCGGATGCCCGGCGCTCTCCACCGGGTTGACTGTCCATTGGATGACAGTCTAGGGGAGATGGCTAAACCCTGATTCCAAACCTCCAACGACTGGCGTATGAAGCTCACTGGAGCTCACCGGCAGACGTATGGACAAAGGGCTTGTTGGATGTCCTGGATGTCTGGCCCCATTCAAAAAGGCGTATGAACCGAACTCCGGTCACCGGCTGCCAATGGATAGTGGACTCCTTACTCCACTCCTACTGCCTTGTAGGTCACACTTGGCTGTGTAAAGGCTAGAGCTGCACTCTCAAGCAAAAGGCCGAGCGATGCTGGGGACATCACTCGTACCAAATTCCCATGAAACTTCATGAACTTTCTTACAAATTGCCGCGCCTGGGCAGCGATGATTCGAGACGTTCATGAAGCCGGCTCATCCTCCCGTAGGAGATAGCCGAAGTAAAGTAAAGTAAGTAAGTAATCGTGGACCCGTGTGAAGAGGATAGCAGAAAACAGACCAAAGTAGAGATGTGTTGTTGAAGCCCTCCTGATGTTCCACTCAGGACGCAAGCCAACAATAATAATAAAGGCATTTTTCAGTGAAACGTAAACAAAAAGAAAATCAAAACAAGTGATTCAGTGAAGAGATTCTTTTCAACGAATTTATCATCAAGCTGTACATCAATTTTAAACTCCTGTATTTTACCTATTGTACTCTATTGCTCTCTATTAATCTTTCCTGGGCTTCTCAAAAAAGATTATATCATATTACGAAGAGTATTAAATGCTGTGAGTAGAGCTTGTGGTCTGCCACTGCATGAGCTCGCTAATACTATAGTCGAGAGGCATATAAATTCCTGTACGAAATGGGCAAAGGCTATAATGTCAGACCCTCTGCACCCCCTTTATTCACACCTGTCCCCTTGTATCTCATCAGGTAGGACGAGAAGTGAATATAAAAAGATATATGCTCGTACCACTAAGTACAGAAATTCTACAATACCCTATTTAGCGCGTACTTTATGTGACGAAGACTCTGTTAGACGTGAAACTTACAAGTTACTATGTAATTAGCACAGTGAATCGACCCTTTTATCGTTCATCTTTCTGTATTTTATAGTGTCACACTTTCTATCGTTTAAATCGTTACTCTGCTATTTTATTTTTACTTGGTATTACTATTATTACTACAATTTTGTACTTTATACATATTTTTCTCCGTATGGCACACAGTATTTTGCTATGTAGCTGCTATAACAATCGTTTTATTACTATTACGTAATGGGTATTTTTAATTTCTTTTTGTCATTTTTGGGTAAATTAGATGCAATATTGTACTGAAATGCTGAAAATTCCTTGCTGTATCATTAGTACTGTTTTTGGAATAAAGCTATTACTATTATCAATCTGTAAATTCGTTGAAAAGAGTCTCTTCGCTGAATCACTTGTTTTGATTTTCTAAATGTTACAATGGGGATTTTCCATAAGTAAACAAAAAGAACAAAATAGGGCAGAATGATAAAGATGTCATCTTATCTCCGGACTTCGTCGTCACCCATAAGAAGAGAATTCGAACAGTTTCACTTAGATCATATTTCATGTCAAATAAGCCTATCAAATGAAGAAACAATCTTAGCCATTGAAATACACTTACACCAACCAGCAAGATTAATAGGAAATTATTGAAAACACTGTTATTATGTAAGTGAAATAAAATGGATTACATAACTGAGGCTAGAACGACTACACACGGTAAGACTCAACTCATATTTCGAAAGTAAAATTAACATAAATGAAGCTGACCAATGAATACTCACAGTGATGTTACGTAATAAGTTTAAGAAGATAAGGAAAAAACTCTAGAGAGATAATAATTAACGAGTACAAATCACGCCATGAGCTCATGAAAATTAAATTAAAATCAGTCATAAAGTGTTGTTATGAAAGAAAAGTAGTCATCAATTATGAGTGATTTCTAATTAAAATTATATTCCTTCAAAACTCTGAGCCTTATCGTCTTATAGTATTATTATTGTGGTTCCCTTGGGATCCTAGTAGAACATAGGGCTTCAACTGCACATCTCCACTTGCTTCTGTCTTCTCCTGTACTTTTCACCTGCATCCATGTTAGTTAGTCCATACTCTTTCAACTCCTCTTCACTTCACACGATCTCCTCCATGTCACCCTTGCACTGACGTCCCACACGCCACGTGCTTCCCTTTCGGCCTGGTTCTACTCGAGAAATGACCTGACGCGCGCGCGATGTCACCCAGCGACGGCCTCCTCAGCCACGAGTGTCCAATCCATCTAAATACACTTTCTCCTTCATATTTGTTGGTTGGTGATTCCTTCTTGTTTTGTTTGTTTGTTCCCATAGTTTCTTGTTGTTGGTGATTCTTTCCGGCCCGGCCCTGCCATCTGATCTTCAGTATAGAGCCAGCGAAGACAGTTGTTGATAAAGGTCTGCATGCAACAGGCTGTTGGAAATATTCTTTATGACCCGCCCGCCAGGTTTCTGATCCGTATAGAAGAACTGACTGACTTGACATTTGTATTGAAAATCCGACGAATTTTGTTGTTGATGGTGGCTGAGTGACGAAGATTTCCAGATTGGTTTCAGGTTGATTGATAAATGTGTTTCTCGCCTTCCCGATTGTCGTTCGATTTGACATCCTCGTGTGTTCCGACTGCCTGTAGTTGAGACAATGCTCCCTAGATAAGTGAGTGAATGAAGTAACCACTTTCAAATCACTCTCGTTTATGGTGATTGACGCTGGACGTTGCAGCTGTTGTTATTGTTGGTTGGCTATTTTCATAACCTCCGTCTTGCCTGTGTTCACTTGGAGTCCTGTCTTCACCGACTGCTTTTTCGACCAGTCTGTCGGTTGTCGCTTGTAAGTCTTCGATTTTGTGACGGTGACATCAAATATAAATCATCCACACGCGAAATCCAGGTCTTCTAGTTTCTTCACGTTGGTCCAGACAGCAAATCCCTGTCTGCTCTTTTCCCACTGTCTGACGAATAATCCAGTCCACCACAATTAGGAATTTCATCGTGGGTGATAATAAGCACCCTTGTCTGACTCCTGTGTTTACTCCAAACGCTTCGCTGAGTTTTCCATTGTGGATCACTTGACATGCGCCGTTGTCGTACAGCTGTTGAATAAGGTTGATGAATATTTGGGGTACGCCGTAGTACTCGAGTAGTTTCCAGATTACTTCGCGGTCGACGCTACGCTGTCGAAGGCCTTCTCAAAGTCTATAAAGTTGAGGTAGAGTTAGGTGTGATTGCCATTCCATGCTTTGTTCTGTGATGATGATGCGTAGAGTTGCGATTTGGTCAGAATATGATTTGCCTTTCCTGAATCCAGCTTGTTCTGGTCGGAGTTCTGTCTCCAGTGCGTCCTTTAATCTCTCCAGGATGATGCATATCAGGATTTTACTTGGCGTCGACAGGATCATGATTCCTAGCCAGTTCTTGCAGAGCCCTAAGTCGCCCTTCTCTGGTAGTTTCACGAAGTAACTTAACCAAATTGCTACAGAAACTTCAATGTATAGTCTTATCGTAAATGTGTTTAAATATCGAGCGCTAATCGACAAGATAACCCACTTAGACAGGATTCCGTTATGATGGTGATTATAACTGTCATATTATTATTGTTACTATTCGGACTGCAGTTGCGAAATACTGCTCATTCTACACATGCGCTCAACTAAATTGCTTTTTCATTCATCTATGTTAACTGATACTAACTCTAAGATATATTAGATGGTTGGAGACAATCGGTAGGAAGCCTTGCCTGTAGCTAGGTTTCGTGATAGTCGGCACTCCCCAGTCAGCAAGGCGTATTTACAATCCTGAGGGAACTCATGCCCCCTCTGTCGGGGATTCGAACCCACGTCATTCAATGCTGAAGTAAGAGACATTACCACTACTGAGCTATTTGGGTTCACCACTGACCTACTGTAGGACTGTATTAGATACTTTTACTGGACACTACGTGGTAACAAGTGTCCTGTGTCTAGTCCTTGATGCTGGTGCAGACTGAATTCTATCAGTCAAACTTGCCAGGTAGCTCACCACCGTCTAGCTTAGGACCGTCTAACAAGAACCACTGATTAACTTCCCATAAAAAGTTATTCATTTTGGAATAGTTTGACCAAGAAGTAACTGGCGGCATAGAAACAGACAGATCCTCGGTATATTTAAGAAAGTTCGCTTCGTCTGTATGGAGGAAGTCATGTAAGAAGAAGGAAAATAGGAGGGGAGAAAGAAGAGCTGCTTGAGGAACAGCAGCTAGAGTAAGTAAAGAGGACTCCCCATTGTAAATAGGGTACTGCTTCCAATCAGAAAAAAATTGGAACGCAGCCATTTGGTAATCCAACATTGTGCTTTTGACACAGAAAGCTTATTTAACAAAAGAGGTGTAGGTACAGAGACGAAGACAGACGTTTAATCTAGGACGGCACACTGAACGAATTTGACACTTCTGTCTAGATTAGAAACAGTATGATGACATAAGAAAACAGTGGCATGTATAGTAAGCCTACCATGTTTTCAAGCAAACTGTTTTGTATCGTTCATGGAGATGTTGCTCATCAACTTTAAGTCAATAGCTCCGGGCTTCGAATCCCACTCCGTCTAATCAAGTTTCATTAACTAAAGAGTGTCACACATCTCCACTCGATAATAATGTAGTTCATAGTTTAGTAAGTGGAAAATCTACTTCGACTAACTAACTAACTAACTAACTAACTAACTAACTAACTAACTAACTAACTAACTAACTAACTAACTAACTAACTAACTAACTAACTAACTAACTAACTAACTAACTAACTAACTAACTAACTAACTAACTAACTAACTAACTAACTAACTAACTAACTAACTAACTAACTAACTAACTAACTAACTAACTAACTAACTAACTAACTAACTAACTAACTAACTAACTAACTAACTAACTAACTAACTAACTAACTAACTAACTAACTAACTAACTAACTAACTAACTAACTAACTAACTAACTAACTAACTAACTAACTAACTAACTAACTAACTAACTAACTAACTAACTAACTAACTAACTAACTAACTAACTAACTAACTAACTAACTAACTAACTAACTAACTAACTAACTAACTAACTAACTAACTAACTAACTAACTAACTAACTAACTAACTAACTAACTAACTAACTAACTAACTAACTAACTAACTAACTAACTAACTAACTAACTAACTAACTAACTAACTGTGACTAACTAACTAACTAACTAACCAACTAACTAACTAACTAACTAACTAACTAACTAACTAACTAACTAACTAACTAACTAACTAACCTGTGACTAACTAACTAACTAACTAACTAACCAACTAACTAACTAACTAACTAACTAACTAACTAACTAACTAACTAACTAACTAACCAACTAACTAACTAACTAACTAACTAACTAACTAACTAACTAACTAACTAACTAACTAACTAACTAACTAACTAACTAACTAACTAACTAATTCCTATACACAGACAATAATGTCTGATGTCTAGTCTAAACAAGTGAACAAAGAAAGGGAATTTCTTCGCTTCAGTGCAAAGAATCAACTTTGTTGATGTACATATATCCAGCATATAAAGAAAAGTACACTTTTTAAATGAAATCAAATTTATATATATTTAAATAAACCACAATCTTGCATATAGAATAAACAAAGGCGTTTTCTATTTTCAACCTCATACCTACCTATTTATGACCTTGAAAAGTCAGAAAAAGTAGTGTACTTATCTGTGATTACTTTAATGAGAAATATAGTTTGTCAATCATATACAATAAAAAAAGTTCTTAAGGAGTATTTGGTTTTGCTTTGTTTCTTTTCTCAGAAATCATAACATCTTATCTATCATGGTTGTATGTTTTTCTTCATATTTGTCTTGCCCGCCAGACGAAAATCAATAAATTTAAGTGAATTCAAGCTATAAAATGTACAAAATTGCTTTTGGTATATCCTGTTTTCAATTATGTAATGCAAACATGACAAACATCAGACACCCTTGACGGAAAACAAAAATTAAAGTTAAGATATATCAGATATTTCATTTCTTTGTCTCCTGGAGTTATCTGGGATAATCCCATATATCCACTATTAAACTTACCTGTTAACGATTGCTCCTTCCTCCTCAACCTCTTCAACGGCGTTAAATTCACAAGGGAAGAGAAATCCAAGGACAAAATACCATTTTTGGATGTCTTAGGCAAGCGAACAACCAAGGGAGAATTAGAAATTCAAGTTTATAGAAAATCAACTCACACAGACCAAATCCTGGACTACAACAGCAACGATTCAATAACACACAAAAGGAATTTCATGCAAACTCTATACAAGAGAGCCAGTCAGGACTCATTGCAGCACTCCCACCTTAAAGAAAATTGAAGAGAGATATCTCATGGACGTCTTCCAAAAGAATGGATATTCACGGAATTTCATCAAAAGACATATACCCACAAGCCAACCTGCCAAATCAAAGGTCCTCAAGGAAAGCACAAACAAAATCACCCTACCATATAAAAAGGAAATCTCAGAAATCACTGCAAGACTCTTCAAACCTTTAGGAATTGACGTCGTACACAAACCAACAAAATCACTTCATTCAGCTGGTCCTGTGTCAAACAAAAGACTCAACAGCGAAAGAAGGTAGAACCAACATCATCTACAAAACAAAATGTAACAACTATGAAAAACACTACATTGGCCAGAGTGGACATCCCTTCGTCTTCGTATCCATGAACATAAACTAGCGGTGAAAAGACATGACATCCATTCCCTCATATCACTGCATACAGACAACCACAGACATCAATTCGACTGGGACAACCAGCGTTCAAATATTAGACAGAGGAAACAACAAGAATGCTAGGGAATTTTTAGGAGGCTGCTTGGTATTCCAGTGAATCATCAATCAATAGACACATCGAGATAGACAAAACTTATCAATCGATAAGAAGGAAACCTGACGCACAAAGGGTTAAAGTTCAAGTCAAGAAAACAATCAGTATCAATACCTCAAGTAGCCTAGAGTTTAGGGTGTGAAAACACACAAAAATAAGCAGTCGCGTTCGAGTTCACCCATCAGGAGAGATGACTAATAAATAAACTCGTGGATAAATCTAAAAGCGAACTTCAATTTAAATTGAAGTATACGCTGAAGATGCTGCTGAGTAGGGTAATGAAAGCTTCGTAAATTAACTATCCAGCTCAGAGAACACAACTTCATCAAAAAAGACGCTATTAAACCTACTGGGCATCGACTGGTCCCACATCTCTCAATTAAAATAAACTTAGCTAACTAACCATAATATGAGTATTGGTGTAGAAACAGGACATTTTAGGATTTTTCAGCCCACTCTATAGGGATATGCATCCACAACCTGTGCAAACGCCTTCTTCTTCGCCATAAATAATGACCTGGTATAATCGAGGCTAGGTAGTTGCAGGTAGACCCAGGTCTTCATCTCAGAAGACTTTCGTGTAATTACATGTCCATATCCTCTGCCTGATAAATCATATTCACCGTTTTCATGTATTAGTCTGAGGGGAAGGTGGGAGTTCTTGCAAAAGTAAAAGGGTGTGTGTTTGCGTGTGAATTTTCGATGCCTATCCCAGGAATGATGAACATAATAATAATAATAATAATAATGGCTTTATTCTGCACAATAAGTCTACACATTATGCATAATTTTCAGCGGAATTTATTGTACAATATCTTCTCTTCATCCAAAAGTTTCCAGGAAAACAGCCATCCGCAGATATCATGTGACGCAATGCTGTTCGATCTGAAGAACGAAAATGATCCCTTTTGGTATTTTTCTTCAGTCCTCCAGCAATGAGGAACGGTAGGCTGCAAATCAATAAAAAATATGCTTGAGTACACCTGGTGACCCATGAACATAATTGATTGTTCACAATAACAAGAATTAAAGAAAATAAGATGCATTGCCTCGGAGGGAAATTCATGTAGCCCAGGGATTCTAGCAGGAGACTCTACTTAGTGAAGTTGGGAAACCTCTGATGCCAAACCTATGGTAAACGTGAGTTGTAGATTCTGAGAAGAACAATCGGAGTACGAACCTGTTTTGGACCCTGGTAAGCATAGCAGTGCAGCTGCTGGTGTTACTCTAACGAAGTCAGACGCAACTACTTGCTTCGGTTGAGACCTCAAGATAGTATCACAGCCTTAAAAAAAGAATGATAATAAGTGTGGCACATATTCTGGTGCCCAAGTTTCTGCTTAAATAAAATAAATGAAACGAAATGCTAATCTCCATCAAATAACCCTGTTATTTCGCGAATTCGCCTCCTCCTCACTACCATAGTTATGATATCTTGAAAATAAATATTGTCCTTTCCTCAGCATAAACCATACCAGACTTTACCAAATGCTTCAAACGTTAAATGTGACGAAAATGGGCTTGAAACATAACTTAACCACACATATTGATGAGACCACTAATCTCTGATGAACATAGAGAGCACAGAGGTGATGAAGATTCCTGGCCAACAGCCACAGGAACAACAACAGACAACAATCAGGATAGCTGGGAGGAATCTGAAAGAAACAAGCTCCTTTACCTACCTACCTGGGAAGCATCGTTTCAACTACAGGCGGACGGAACTGATGGGGATATCAAAGCGAGGATCGGGAAAGCAAGACAAGCTTTCCTTACTCTCAAATCTATATGGAAGTCGACAGCACTCAGTATGAAAATGAGAATAAAATGCGAATTTTCAACTCCAATGTGCAGTCAGTGCCACTTACTATACGGATCAGAGACTTGGAACCAAGCCGCGTCACAAAGAACACTTCGAACAAACTACACACCTTCATCAACAGCTATCTTCACTCAGTACTCAAGATCAGATGGCCGGCCAGAAAACATCGGCAACAGGGATCTCTGGCAATGAGAAAACCAACCAGGAATCGATTGTGTAACAAATAGGCAGGAAGAAATGGAGATGGATTGGCCATACTCTGAGGAAACCATCAAGTGACATCACTAGACAAGCCATCGCTCGAGGGGAACCCGAAAGGGAAGTGGCGAGTTGGTCGTCAGTGTGAGGGTGACATGGAGGAGTAGGTCATGTGAAGAGGAGATGAAAGCGTGTGGGAAGACTTGAAGCCAGGTGAAAACTCTAGCAGAGAACCGAACGCAATGGAGACGCGTGGCTGAAGTCCTATGTTCCTCTAAGAATTAAAGGAAATAATAATAAATAGTAATAATACTAATCTCTGAACTATACATATGTGAGTCTAACAACTTCATTATACGATCTAAATGTCGAAACAATCAGCACTAGTTTAGAAATCCATGGGGCGAATTCCCCCATGGTCCCTTAATTCTTAATTTCAAATTCCAATTCAGACTGTCAAACTAAAAATATATCAGGCAGTCTATAAACACCATGTTACTTCATTGTAACCTAATAACCTGGCCTTCATATAAAAACTTTGTCTAAGGATCACGAAGTTCACGAGTAAGTAGCAGCTTATACAGGTAATGAAAACTCTGACACTTTCGATCAATCGGTGGAAAATTCAAGGTAACTTTGAGAAGTAACCACTGATATCCGTCACATGGGTGGTGATTGGGACAGTCCAATGGCCTAGAAGACAAACACTTTGGCGTTTAGAACGATGGGTAATAACTCTGAGTCTAATAATAATAATAATAATAATAATAATAATAATAATAATAATAATAATAATAATAATAATAATAGCTTTATTCTAGACAGTACTTTTGTACAAATATGGAATTTTCAGCATGTAATACAATATGGCATTTAATATTCTCATTACAGGGGTAATAATTAAAAGAGGACATTTAAATTAGTAATATTGCTCAATAAGACATGAATATGAAATTAAATCAGTAGGGTACAGCAGGTTGAAGATGAGGCAGTAACTCACAGAAGAAGAAATTGTAAAATAGTCGCGCTATATCGTGAATTGGCAGAAGTTAGAATTCATGGACTGGCCATTGGATCGAGTCCCAGTGGTTCAATGGTCTACGAGCTAGCTTGCCTTGTAACCAGAAGGGGCGAAGTTAAACTTTCGACACCACTAATTACCAATCAGCGAATTATCCAATGAGATTCACGAACGATGTCGAATTATCCAATGAGGTTCACGAACGCAGGTTCAATGTTGTATAGCGCTTGATTCATTTCTAATGCGTGACCTTACAAAGCTATTGTTGCAATTCTAGGAGGTTAGCGTTTTCCAGTATTTCCTGGATTTCAGTTGCGCCCGAAAGAGCGAATTTGTTTGTGTGGTGGTATCATGACTTTAAAAAGCTATACCAAATCAACTGATGGGTTTGTTCATCGTTGTGCTATATGTTTGAAGCCTACTAACGCTAGAAAGAGTAAGCTGATAATTTTAATATTTCGTAAGAACTTTTTTCGCTATGTCGCTTCTCTCCCTAAGGATAGCAGATAGAAAAGTAACTACTCTTATACCTATTATTACCAGACTTGTTAAGCGGGGGTCAATTATACACACCGACAAGTGGAAAGGCTACAATTCACTGTCATCTCTGGGATATATTCATCATAGAGTCAACCATTCAAGTGATTTTGTGGATCCCGTTACGAGAACACATACAAATTCTATTGAAGGATTTTGGGGCAGGTTGAAAAATAGGATAAGGGCTATAAATGAGTCTCATTTATGGTCATTTGGATGAATATATGTACAGGATATGGTGTAACTTCTCCATTGACAGTCCCATGCTAAACTGGGAGATGTTTCTCTCACATGTTCGAGAAAGATATCCCATGTAACTTTTTTATTCTCTATTTTGTGCTTTTTTTTCTATAAATATACATTTTCATTCATCATATATGCCTCTTTAATGTGACTGGTCCGTTCAAAGTCGTTTGCTGATTGGTTGTTAGTGGTGTCGAAAGTTTAACTTTGCCCCAGAAGGTCCTAGGCTCGACCACTGTCGGTAAGTGTGTACTGTTGAAAAGTCCAAAACTAGGCTGACGAAACAGCTGTCTGGCAGTACTCCCTGCAGGTTTTCCTATGGTTCTCTAACTGATGTCAGCTCATGATGAAATCCTCCATGCAATCAAACAACAAAATCCCTACAAAACCAATACTGGAAAATATTAATGACAATGTAACAGGGAGAACAAAAGAAGAATATCGTTTACTTAGATTTCTTCTGTAAGTTGGTAATTTCCTGTCTTACACACCTGTCTTATCACATGTGTGCTAAATAAGGTATTTTAGAGTTTTTATACTTAGTCGCCCGAGCATACAGTCTACCATAGGGTTACTTCTAGTTCCATCTACCTGATGAGATGCAAGGAGAGAGAGAGAGTTGTGTCAGGAGAGGATGTACAGAGTCTGACACGATAATATTTGCCCAATTCCTGCAGGAATCCACGTGTCTATCTGCAATAGTAATAACAAGCTGGTTAAGCAACACCCCCTCGCTCTACTGACGGCTTGCAGTGGCCTACGCAGTATAACAAAGTCTTTCTTAAGTAGTCCGGAAAGGATTAAGTTGCGGTTAGCACTAAAGAAGGATAGGCAGAATACAAAAATTAACAAACTGTAACAGTAGAGACGAAATGATACCAGATCCTTCTAACTTTCTAATGTAGAAAGTCAAACGAAATATCTTTCTAGGAACTAACAAGATGTAGGAAGACCAAGAAAGGTGATCAGACGAAATACACAGTCCAAGGTTTCTAACATTCGATTTAGTTTCAATTTCAGTGCCATCTTTGATAATAGAACCGCGCAAACTAACCAGTTCACGTAAGTCGAAAATGGGAATACACCATTACTAACTAGGGATGCACGTATATCCAGATGACGAAACCTGAACAGAACCAACCACCCCCCCCCATCTTGTATTACACCGGTAGTAAGTAAGCTCCAACTAAATAGCAGTCATCACCATCTATGGAAAGATGAACAAACAGTTGAGCGAAGAGTCTCTTTCCGGTGGCAAATTCATTCAATCACAATTTTATTACATATTATTATTATTATTATTTTTGGTACGTGTGCATACATCAAGTTTGTCAGGCAAGAATGGAAAATTTAGTTACGGGAATAATCAGATCGTAATTAATGGATCAGTAAGTTTCATATCCGAACATGCTCTCCATCTTGTTATTTTATTATTTCTACATATTTAATCCCTGATTGCATAAACAATTATTCGTCATATTAGTTAATAATAATAAAAATAATAATAATTTGCTTTATTCCAAAACAGTACTTGTGATACACAATGGAATTCTCAGCATTTTTACTACAATATTGCATCCAGTTAGTACATTAACAATAAATAAAGTTCTACATAGATTAAAGTTATCTCAGTCAGTTTTGACAACAACATATTAGCATGTCGGTAGCAAAGCCAAAATTGAACAGAGTGTTTGACGGTGCTTGAAATGTAGATGCTAGCATATTTACTGGCATGAACGGAAACATAAAGGTCGAGATATACAGAGTGTGAAAGAACGAACAAGAATGTTTTAAGTAGAGTTTGTAAGGAAGAAAGAAACAAAGCAGAACATAACAGAAAAGAAGAGAAAGAGAAAAGGAAAGGAAAGAAAGAAAACGTTGTACCTATAAATGATGATATGAGTTGGAAAGACGAGATCCAGTTGTTCTACTGACTATTTAATAAGTTATAGGTATCACGCCTACTGCTTTCTTTATCGCACAGAACACGAGCTAAGTAGGGTGGGTATGGTTGAGTTTTTGTACTTGCTAGTGCGAGCATATAGTTTTCTAAATAGGCTTCTGGTTTGGTCTGGCCTGATGAGATACAAGTGGAGAGTTGTGAATGAAGAGGGTGTTGTGAGTTAGATAGAATGAATTCAGCCCATTTTTCACATGAGTTCATGTGCCTGTCCACCAGAATATTAACAAGTTGGTTAAGTGACACGTCGCTTAACCTGCTGACAACCTTTAACATCCTGCGTAATAAGGTATAGTCTTTCTTCAGTAGCCAGTCCAGGAAAAACTAAGGAGGAACAATGGAGAATAATAGGCAGAATGCGGGAGTTAACGAATTGTAGGAGTAAGGGTTGGGTTATATCAGAATGTATGTCTTAACTTCTTGATGTAGAAGGTAAGACGGAATATTTTCTTAGAAATCATCAACATATAAGACGACCAGGAAAGATCAGCAGATAGAATGACGCCACGATATTTAATTTCAGACTTGGTTTCTATTTCAGTGCCATCTGGCAGGTTGTACACCTCGTGAGTGCTAACCAGTTTGTTTAGGTCAGATTTGTGCCTAAAGGTGAAACTGACTGTTTGGCATTTAGAGAGGGGGTTTAAGGTAAGACCGTTTTTCTTGGACCATTGGCTGATTTCTGATAAAAAGCCATTTAGTTTAGAGCAGTCACTTTGATATTTGACAGGCAAAGATACAGCTGGGTTGTCAGCATATTTGGCAAAATTAATGTAATTTGAGGATGGTATGTTATGTAGAAAGAAAGAAAAGAGAAGTGGGGAAAGTACAGCACCTTTGGGGACATCAGCTTCAGTGAGCTCAGCAGGGGAGGATTTGCCTTTGCATACGGTGTACTGCATTTTGTTAGAGAAGTAGGAATGCAACCAGTTTGTGATCCAGGACTCAGTTTGTCTTATCGAGTTATGATCCCACTAGATTTTGTTATCTAAACATCCTGTCTATTTTTGTTATTTCTGCATTTCTAACCCACAATTGCACAATCAATGTCAATCTTCTCAGTGATTATGACGCTACTTTGTTTGAGTTTTATCCGTTTACCCCCTCCTGTTTATTATGACATTTTAATTACTAATTGTAATTTTATTAATTTGACCCCTGACCGGAAATTATTCTGGAACTTTCCCCCCCCCCCCCATTTAGTATAAATAAACGAATGTTCAGCCTAGTTGATGACTTCGTCGAAAAGAAAATTTTCTTCGCTGCAACCGTCTTTTTAATAACTCCTATGATCCAATGTGTATATTCCGAGATCAGTAGGTCTTGACCAGGCTTATGCTAATATGAAAGATGGCCAGAAAAACAGCATTTTAATGAAACAACATGGAGACAAGTGACCAAAGTAAATTACTTAGCAGGCGAAAAGAGTTAATAGAAGATTAGTTAAGAAAGTGATTACACTAAATGTCATGCGAAAGAAGAATGCACCACATAGTATTAATAATAAAGTAGTTGAACTTGGAATTATACCTAGACGAGGAGCTGGCTTGTGCGTCGGTGGCATAGCGATTAGGACGCTCGCCAACTATGCATATGGTCCGGGGTTCAATCTCTGCCCGACGCACACCTGATACCAATGATCGGCCTGCCTACATTTGAGCTACCGATATCACATGCTGAAAATTCTACACTTCTATAAAAAAATACTGTGTGGAGTAGAGATACAATTTTAAAAAATACCCAAGAGAGAAGGAGACAATGAAGAAGTTCCTATTCTGGACATAAAACACGGGATTTTCCATCTAAATTTCACTTGCTTAGGTAATGCAAAGTGTACGGAAGCTTGTCGTTTTCAGGAAGCTCCTTTTAACTTACCAGATAAGTGTGAATGAACGCTCCATGAATACTGAATGACCAGCGCTCCATATATGTTCACTTACAGCACTCCTTATTGATCCAATGTTACCTTGTCGTATACAAGCGGGATAAAATTCTTCGATGCTTTGGGATAGAAACCTCGTCAGACAACCTATATATCTCTTTGTACAGGAGTAATTGAATTGATAGATGCACACAGAAGTGGTCAAGTATGATAGTTTATCTTTAGAGTTGTTGAAAAACAATGGATGGTTAGGGAATACCAGTCGTAATGCAACAGTTGAGGATGTCCCTTTCAGGGAGTTTGATATTCTCTTCTTCACAGTGTCGGCTAGAAAGTTGTCTCTAAACTCCACATTCCTGTATGACATCTTCGTCGGGAATGAAATGACGGTGTCTTTTGTTGATTTTGGGCTTTATATGTGAGGGCGAGCCATTGTCAAAAGGAGTGACCTTTTCATCTACTGATTTAGGGCTGCAGATATTATCACATACCTCTTGAGATCGATTGGTACCCAACTGTAGACGTTTGTCAGTCTTCTTTGTTAGTCGACAGTCCATCATCCATGTTAGTCTTATTTCTTAAGTGGGCCTTCATAAACTTGTAAAGTATACCTGCCTACACATAGATCGATATTTTATAAACTTAAAGTCATTAAATAAACAAAAAATACTGTAACATTTTGCATTTGAAACAGTAATTTAAAAAAGTATCACTAATGAATTATAATGATCGTAATAATAATAACAGTAATAATAATAGATTATAAAAATAAAAGAAGTGATTCTTTGAACAATAAGGTCACTCGACATCCGACTGGAACAGGACTTCAAGTAGACAGACATCTTAAGTCCTTGAAATGTCTAGCACCCTGTTCAAATCACTAGACTACCAGAATTCTCATACATCAAAATGTTCAAAATCTTCTTAATTTCTTATGAATATCGATTACTAATTTGAACTCGTGAACATTTCTAAATAACCTTCAACAAAACGCTGTTGAAATCTGAGAGGGATTAAAGAATAACATTTTTGCAGAATTGGTTCTCACCTCTGTTCATGTGTGAAAACATTATGTCATATGATATACTTCAAATTATTACTGTATGTAGAGGAAATATTTTGGAATTAAATAAATTAAAAATTTTGTACTCTGTGTTTATATATTTAATTCAATTTTAGATTTTCCCGTCGATTGATTGAACCGAAGTGCTCGACCTCAGATTGACATGTCTATCGGCTTCTTGTGCAGATGCTTCAACAATGTCTGGGTATGTAATTAGAAGTTAAGTGGTGGATGGTGACTAGCAGGGGAATCCAGGATAACGCTCATTTCGTCCTATTTAGGACTTGTCAGTTAAAAGTACATACATTCCGCAGTGAGTGATACTGCGCCCATCAGGGCTCGAACCCAGTACCACGCTTCGTGGCCACGAGAGCCACCACTTGTGCAACGGGTCATATTAATTTATTAGTATTGTCTCATTTAGTTCCTAGAAGAACATAGAGCTTCAGCCAAACGTCTTCACTGCGTTCGGTTCTCACCTCTCTCTCAATGTATTCACCTGGCTCCACATCTGCCTACATGCCTTCATCTCATCTTCACATCACCTCCTCCATGTCACCCTCACACTCATGAAAAACTCGCCACTTCTCTTTCGGGTTCCAATCGATCAATGGCCTGGCGTCTGATGTTACTCACTTGATGAAAGTTTGTTTTTTCAGAGTATGGCCAATCCACTTAACTCCATTTCTTCCTGCTTATTTGTTGCACAGTGGGTTCCCAATGGGTTGGATCGTTCGCTACTTGAAATCCCTGTTACTGATCTTCTCTGGTCGGCCATTTGATCTTGAGTGGTATTGAGCGAAGACAGCTGTTAATGAACGCCTGTGGTTTGTTTGAGATGTTTTTCATGACGCGCCAAGCCTCTGATCCATGCAGTAAGTAGCACTGACTTCACATTGGAGTTGGAAATCCGGTTCATATTTTCATTTTCATGCTGAGTG
The DNA here is from genome assembly GCA_944472135.2 of Trichobilharzia regenti. Lineage (NCBI taxonomy): Eukaryota > Metazoa > Platyhelminthes > Trematoda > Strigeidida > Schistosomatidae > Trichobilharzia > Trichobilharzia regenti. Next base: position 2,593,549 of record OX235264.1, on the reverse strand, counting down.
CTGTTGATCTCCACACAGGCTTGGTGAGAGAAATGAAAGCTTTTCTTGCTTTCCCGATCCTCGCCGCTTTGATATCCTCGTCAGTTCCGTCCGCCTGTAGTTGAAACGATGCTTCCCAGGTTGGTAGGTAGGCAGGTACGTAGAGGAGGTTGCTTCTTTCAGATTCATTTTCTCAAATTCATGCTGATTGTTGTCTGTTGTTGTTGCTGTTGGCCAGTGATCTTCATTACCTACCTCTGTTTTCTCTATGTTCACCTGAAGTCCCATCTTTGATGATTCTCCTGTCAACTTGCTGCTTATCACTTGTATATGTTCCAGTTTCTTGGAAATCAGACATATGTCATCATTAGCGAAGCCCAGATCCTCCAAGTTTTTTTTGTGGGTCCATTTTATGCCTGTTTCCTCGCTGCCAGGTCGGCTGTCTGTCTCATTACCCAGTCTATCGCGATCATGAAAGTCAGTGGAGATAGTAGGCAGCCAGTCTTGTCTTACTCCCGTCTTCATTTCGAAGGACTCGGTGAGTTCCCCGTTGTGCATTACTCTGCATGTAGCATTGTCGTACAACTGTTGGATGAGATGTATAATTGTCGGTGGCACCCTGTAGTAGCGGAGTAGTTGCCAAATCATCTCTCGATCGACACTACGCCATCGAAGGCCTCTTCTAAGTCAATGAAGTTGAGGCAGAGTGAGAGCTGACTACCATTCCAAGCTGTGTTCAATGATGATCCATAGTATTGAAATTTGATCGATGCATGATTTGTTCCTCCTGAATCCAGACTGTTCCGGTTGAAGTTTTTCATCCAGGGGTTGTTTGATTCTCTCCAGGATGATGCAGCTCAGTATTTATTTAATTCAATTTTAGATTTTCTCGCCGATTGACTGGACCGAAGTGCTCGCTCTCAAGTTGACATAACGGCTTCTTGTTTATATATTGATGGAAATAAGGCTTTATTATTATTATTATAGATAAACCAGTGGACTTAGTTCTCTTAAAGTTCTCGAATAACACCGTCATATCAAACGGTTAAAACTTGATTTATGTACTCATATGTAACTTGGATCTTAAATTTTAATTGATCATACCATTTGTTTTACTGAATGTATATATTGACGTCTTTACACTCTTGGTTGATTGTATAGTTTTTTCAATAATTTAATAATTCCCATTGTAGCATTAAGAACACAATTTTCAGCGAAGAGACTCTTTTCAACGAATTTATTATCAAGCTGTACAATCGTATATATATGGTTTTATAAAGAAATTATATCCGGTGAGGGAATTAGGTCAAAGGTGTAAATACATGAAATAATAATAGTATGAAATAAATTTAAAATATTTGTGATTAGGTTCATAGTTTAAGTCAAGTGGAACAATAATTAATGTCATATATAAGATAATACATCAGGTGTATAGATTTTGGGGAGAGGCATATAATTGTAAGATTAATAGACGAATGTAAAATGTTACGTAATATGGTGTGAAATTTGATAACATAGAATTTAATATTGTAAAAATAAAGATAAAAAGTATACACATGAATAATTTTTGGTTTAAAATGTCAAGTAGATCAAGTGGAAAAGATTCAGAATGAGAGTCGTAATAATAATGATAATAATAATAATAATAATCGAAGTAATAAGGGAAAAGTACATAAAATAATAAAATAAATGTCTATCCCTCTACGGCCAAGGCAGCAGTAGGGATTGTACATACTTCTTTTGTACACAAAGGTCTGGCTTAAAGTCATGAATTGCCAAGGCCTCAGCTGTCTTTAGAAGTCTGTAACGAAGAAAACGCGGGAAGTTGGCATGAATTCTGTATATGACCTTGAAATCATGGTCAGGGTTGACCGAGTGACAGGAGTCGATGAGGTGTTCTAAGATAGAACTTCGCACACATTTCCTTTCTCCTTTGTAAAACCAAGCTGGAATATGTTCTCGTATCCGTGTGGAGAGCATTCTCTGACTACGGCCAATGTACCTTGCTCCACAAGAGCAGGTGAACTGGTAGATGCACATGGAGGCGGTCAGACGGGGGAGCTTATCTTTTACAGAGGTAGAGAACAGTTTGCGGCTCGTGAACGTCATATGTAATCTAGCTGCAGGGAACGTTTTACTAACTGATTTAGAAAGACGATTTTTGAGCATATCAGAAGCTTGATCTCCTTTGAATTCCAAGTTCACGAATAGGGTTTTCTTTGGAACTGAGTCAGTGACCAGTTTAGACTGCTTCTCTTTCATGTTTCTGTCAATAAATCGGTTAGGGTAACCGTTTTCTGCGAGTGTGGCTTTCAGGAAGTCAAGTTCTGAGTCGACGCAATCAGAACTACAAATTTTCCTTATCCTAAAGCAGAGTGAATGGATTAAATTCCTTTTCCTGGAAATAGGCACCCAACTGTAAAAATTAGTTAGTTGTCCGTTCCATGTACGTTTCCGGTGGATCGATCTCTTGAGAGATCCGTCATTCCGTCTGCTAAGGCACACATCAAGAAACGGAATACTTAGTTCCGATTCCTTTTCTATGGTGAATTGTAAAGAAGGATGGCAGTTGTTGAAGGCGAACAAGACATCATCAAGAACTACGTTCTTATCGCAGATGACGAAAGTGTCGTCTACGTATCTTTTATAAATGTCAAAATGCCCGATGGTTTGACTAAGTTGAGAATTTTCCAGCTTTGCCATAAAACAATCAGCTAACAAAGGACCCAGTGGTGATCCCATGGCAATGCCATCTCTCTGTCTATAGATCTCATTGTTGAAGGTGAACTGAACATTCAACGTGCATCTCAATAAAAGTTCTTTGAGGTGGATTGTCGGTAAACCTATTTCCAAACCATGTGTATCAATATACTCACATAAATAGCTAACAGTTTCCATGAGAGGAACATTGGTAAATAGCGACGTGACATCTAATGAGAACAGGACTTTTTCTGAGACATTAAAATCTTTAATACTATCAATAAATTTAAACGTATCATCAATGGAAAACTTAGATACTTGCCTTCTGACTGGTTCCAATATTTCGGCTAGCCATTGGGCGATTCCGTGATAAGGAGAGCCCGCCATATCGAGGATTGGACGGAGGGGTAATCCTGTCTTATGTATTTTAGGTAGTCCATACAAACGTGGTATAATGGAGCCTACTGGTCTGATGCGTTCGTATATTTCTGACGATATTGCTGACTTATTCCTCATATTCTTTAAGACATCAGTCAGTTGATTTTCAATTAAATGTGTCTTGTTCTTTTCACCGTCGGGTTTGGCGAATTTCGTTTGGTCAGAAAGGATCGCTGAGATTTTATCATTATAATTCATGACTTTAAGCCAGACCTTTGTGTACAAAAGAAGTATGTACAATCCCTACTGCTGCCTTGGCCGTAGAGGGATAGACATTTATTTTATTATTTTATGTACTTTTCCCTTATTACTTCGATTATTATTATTATTATTATCATTATTATTACGACTCTCATTCTGAATCTTTTCCACTTGATCTACTTGACATTTTAAACCAAAAATTATTCATGTGTATGCTTCTTATCTTTGTTTTTACAATACTAAATTCTATGTTATCAAATTTCACACCATATTACGTAACATTTTACATTCGTCTATTAATCTTACAATTATATGCCTCTCCCCAAAATCTATACACCCGATGTATTATCTTATATATGACATTAATTATTGTTCCACTTGACTTAAACTATGAACCTAATCACAAATATTTTAAATTTATTTCATACTATTAATATTTCATGTATTTACACCTTTGACCTAATTCCCTCACCGGATATAATTTCTTTATAAAACCATATATATACGATTGTACAGCTTGATAATAAATTCGTTGAAAAGAGTCTCTTCGCTGAAAATTGTGTTCTTAATGATTGTATAGTGTCAATTATTACACATTGTGCTTCATAGGTCTCATATGTAACTAAATGAGCTCAGCTAATAATACTCGATTACACATATTTCATTTGTTTATTAACAACTATGTAACGAAATGTGTAATCTTATGATTTATTGCCAGAATTCGTCAGCAATAGGGAGGAATTTCTAGGGGCGAACCAACCCAGCAGGAACCAGTTGTGAAACAAATATGTAGGAAGAAATGGAGTTAAGTGGATTGGCCATACTCTGAGAAAACAAACTGTCATCATGTGAGCGACATTACACGCCAAGCCATTGATCAAGTGGTACCTGAATGGGAAGCGGAGAGTTGGTCATCAGTGAGAGGGCGACATGGAGGACAAGGTCACGTGAAGACGAGATGAAAGCATGTAGGCAGAAATGGAGCCAGGTGAAAACGTTGAAAGAGGTGAGAACCGAATGCAATGGAGACGTTTGGCTGAATCCCTCCATTCCTCTAGGAACTAAAAGAGCCAACGATAATAATAATTTGTGTAATTTTGTATCTAATATCAAACAAACTCAATGACTTACTAGCGAAAGCTGAAGTAAACTGGCCGAAGAACCTGACAGAAAAGACAAGAATTCACGTGAACATAGAGAAGATGGAGGTGGTGAAGATACACACCGACCAACCAACAACGACAACAACAAGAAGCACCACTCATTATCGACGGAATAAATCTGGAAGAGGTTACTACTTCCACTTATCTAGGAAGCATTGTTTCAACCACTGGTGACAGCACGGATGAAGATATTAAAACCAACCAGAATTGGAACGGCTAGACAAGCTTTCATCACTGTGAAATCATCTTGGAAACCTTATGCACTGACCATAAAGAACAAGATTCGCCTTTTCAACACCTTTGCCAAGTCAATTAGTACTTTTCTATGGGTCAGAAACTTGGAGAAGGCATCACGAAAAGCATTTCCAACTGGTTGTGAACTTTTATCAACACCTGCCATATCTGGCTCTATATTGGATGATCAAGTGGCTAAAACGAATAAGAAAAACAATCGACTGGGAGAAAATCAACCCAGAAATTATTGCTCACTAAGTATGTAGAAGAAAACGGCGATGAATCGGGCACATGCTGAGGAGACAATCAAATGACGTCGTGCACCAGTTCATCGCTTGAGTGGAACTCGAATGAGAGAGAGCGAGCGAGTTAGGCGAAGAGCCAGAGGTAAAATGCAGGAGATCATATGAGGAATGGGTCCCTCTGTAGAGAAATAACGAGATCAGGAAAGATTGCAGTCATTAACTTGAAGCCCTATGTTCCAATAGCAATCCGAGGGAACTGTATATATACATACTGCTCACACGACTTCCTGCATATCATTCTCAGACTAAAGATGAACTCTTTGTTTCCCACTCGTGTTCCACTCTAGCGATGGATTGACGCGCAACGTCATCCGAAGGTCTCCTCAGCGGCGTATGTCCTATCCATCTCCACTTCCTACAACAAACTTATTGATCAGAACTTTCTTTGTTGGTTCGTTCCCAGAGTTTCTTGTTACTAATTATTCCTGGCCAGCAATCCGACCTTCGATACGGAGCCAGAGAAGGTGGAAGCTGCTGATAGAAGTCTGCTTTGTGTGACGCGTTCCATCCATGCTATCACCTGTGGTTGAAATAATGCTTCCTAGATAAGTGATAAGATAATTTCTTCTGTTGATATTGACCGGTGCTTCTTCCTGTAGTTGTCGGAATGTTATATTCATCACCTCCATCTTTTCTATGCTCACTTGAAGTCCTGTATTCGCTGGATGCTTCATCTACCCGTTTGTTGTATTTCTCCTATAAGTCACCGAGTATGTGGGATGCGAAAAATAAGTCATCCAAGCGCGAAATCCAGATCTTCTACAATCTTCTCATCGATTCAACGTATTTGTTTCTTATCTCTCGCTACGCAGCATCTGCTAAATGATCCAATCCGCCACAGTTAAGAACAACGTTGTCGGTGATAGTAGTAGGCAGCCTTTTATTACTCCTGTAATCACTTCAAAGGCTCAGTTAACTGAGTTTTCCTTTGTGGATCACCTGAAATGTGAAGCTATCATATAACCATCTGTCGAGTGAGGTTGACAAATATTAGATGGTTGGAAGCAATCCGCCAAAGGAAGCCTTGGACCTAGGTTTCGTAATAGTCGGCAATCACCAATCAACAAAGCGTATCTGCAACTCCCTTGAAGGAACTCACGACCCTTCTGTCTGGGATCCGAACCCGCGTCACCCGGTGAGTGTTGCAGTCAGAGACGTTACCAGTGCGTCGGTGGCACAGCGGTTAGAATGCTCTCAGACCACGCACATCATCCGGGTTTCAATCCCCGGCCAACACACTCCTTTACCTCGCTAAGCCGGGAATAATGATGGTAAAGAGGAAAGGCTGGGCATGAGGCTAGCAACCCCATCCTGTAAAAATAAACACTGCTACAGAAACTTCAAGCCCCTAGCTTGAAGGTGCCCTATGTTCCACTGGGGAACGTGAAGGAAAAAAATCTGCTGCGGTCTCTAGATCCATTTTCAATGCTTCAGGAGGAATTCCCCGTGTTTCTGCTGTCTTCCCGGCTGACTTTCAGTAGCCTTATTGCATTCGATATTATATATATATGGGTAACAACTCCAACATGTTCATGACTGGCTCACATTTATGGATTGTTGATTCTTACAAGTCACTGTCCTCGTCTCATTTCACCTTACCACACCGATCATCACTCCGAAAGTGCATTTGTTCGCACCGTTGAAGAATCTTCACCTAGGTGAATACCCTTGACTGTCTACCGCCAAATGTTTTAAGCTGACATAGCTGCTCCGAATGACTTCCTCATGATAATGATAGTAGACAGTGTTCACGCCTGGACTCATAGTTAACACTATCGACCCCGCTTATTTCAAATCTGAAGTGTTATTCACCAATAATACTCCTATAAATTTAAACAAATCTCGATCATAAAAAGTAATAGTTATCATAACATGAAGCAATCAACTATGCTGATAGATTTATTCAAGTTTCTTCGATCAATAGACTTCAATCTGTCTACATATCTAGTTTATATTTTTGTTTACACAAATGTTACAATATTTAAACCAAATCAATGTTCAGTCTAGACAGCTAAGTTGGTTGGTTGGTTGGTTGGCTGGTCGGTTAGTTGGTTGGTGTGTTATTAGTGTTATTACTCATTGAAAGATTCGCATAAATAATTCGGTCGGTAATATTGCTAGCCACTGTCACAGATTTAAACTACATTAAATTTGTCTACATACACCTAATTTAACGAGTGTTAACAGACACGACAAGTAGACGAGACAAGACGAGGATTTTCTGTTTACTAATGATGTGATTTATTGAAACTTGAGGCGCGCTTATACCACTAGGCTACCAGAGTTTCTCTCCGGCACAACTCATCTACTTTTCTGCGTTTCTTGTTGTTCAAATCTTCCAGTTAGTGTTTTCGGATGGCAAAATAAAATCACATCACCTCATTCCTTCATGTTCCGAATGTAGAATATGGCTTTAAACATCAAGATTGGAGCCATAAGTTCCGTTCAGCACGCAAATGAATACCTCGATGAGATTATGTGATTTTGTACTACGCGTAAGTCTTCTGAGTCATCCCATTCTTCTTAGTCATCATCGCTATTTTACAAATTTCTTGATTGTATAATCATTTGGAACTTTCTCTCGGAAATTAGTGAGTGGTCCTCTTCAAACGGACTTAAGCTGAATCCGTCTAAATGTCAGGTAGTCAATTTCACTTTCAAACGTAAACGTGACCTACAACAACTAGCTAGCTCACTAGGCCCCACTATCATTGATGGCATAGAGCTTGAAATTATATCCAACGTCAAGTACCTTGGACTGAGTTTTTCCACCGATCTCTCCTGGTCCTCCCACATCTTGCTAGTTACTAGAAAGATGTATCGCTTAACGTTCTACGTTAGGAAGTTAAGGTAGTCTGGTATAAATCAGTCTTTGCTTTCTCAGTTTGTCAATTCGTGAATTCTACCCATCCTCCTTTACTGCTCCCCATTAATCTTTCCTGGACTACTTAAGAAAGACTTTGCTTTGCTGAGAAGGGCAGGCACTAAAAGCCGTTAGAGTAGGGCAAGTGGGATATCGTTAAACCAACTGGTTAACACTAACTACTGTGGATAGACATATAATGTCATGTAAGAAACTAGCGAATACAATGCTGTCAGACCCCGAACATCCTCTCTATACGCAGCTGTCTCCTTGCATTTCATCTGGTAGAACTAGAAGCAGCTGTTGGAGGCAGCTATATGCTAGGACTACCAAATACAAAAACTCCACAATACCATATCTGGCACAGCTGTTATGTGCGTGATGAGAAATCCGTTAGGTATGACACGATCAAATTACTTCGGCACTCTAACAAATAGTCCCATTAGTTTTTGTTTTCCTTTCCTCGTTACTATTACATTGTTGTTCTCATCTTCTATTACACACTAATTTTATATTTCATATCCTGTGTTGCATTGTTTGAAATGTAAACGCAACGCTTATTCTTTTTATTTATTTATTTGGTTGTTGCTTTTTGATTTTAAAATCCTATAAAATGTATGAGGTAATTAGATGCAATATATTGTAATGCACGCTGAAAACTCCATACCTGTACCACAAATACTGTTTGGAATAAAGTGTTATTATTATTATTATTGTAAAATCTCAGTGAAATTGAAATGATTGATTCCAAAGTTTCCTGCTTTCATCAAACTGCTTGCAACTTCTTCAGGGAAATTCATCGAAATTAACATAACAGAGGTTTATGCATAAAAAGGACATCTCTTGTTTTTAAAAACTTTGCCCCAAATCACATGAGTCATGAAACAGTCATCAACATGTATAATAAACAAACAAAATTGTATGAGCTGTGATCAAAATTTGACCTCAGACTTCTTACAGTTAGTTATATTAGTCTACTTTTGTTGTTAAACACTTTAAACAGAGTGTACTTTTGCATCAGAATTTTAGTGATTACGTTCGTCTAAAAGTTCATGGTCGTAGATAAGTGAATATGAAAAAAGATATATGTGAATTGAATGTTTGATTTTCCCGTCGATTGATTCGACCGAAGTGCTCGGTCTCAGGTTGACATGTCAGCTTCTTGTGCAGATGCTTCGACGATGTCTGGGGATTTGATTTGTATACAATTGTTGGATGGTGGCTAGCAGTGGAATCCAGGATGCGCATTTCGTCCTATTTGGGATTCGTCAGCTGAGACCGAGCACTTCGGTCCAATCAATCGACGGGAAAATCAAGAATTCAATTCAATAATTAATATATGACCCGTTGCACAAGAGGTGGCTCTCGTGGCCCAAGTGGTCTAGTGGATAACGCTTTGGCGTTTGAAACTATGGTTACTGGGTTCGAGCCTCGGTGGGAACATCATCACTCACTGAGAAATGCAGGTACATCCAGCTGACGAGTCCCAATTAGGACGAAATGCGCATCCTGGATTCCACTGCTAGCCACCATCCACCAATTGTATACAAAGATATATGTGCATATGAAGTATACAATGGTGTGTTTATGAGTGTTTGGGTGAACAGTTGTAAAACATTTGTTAGCCCGCCTGCATAAGAAGATATAGACAATTGGGAGGTTTAGACCAAGTATGATTAATTAGTGATACATATCCATTTTTTTCAATTTATTCATCAGGATTTGCCATGCATGGCAAACATTTGAATTACTCATTTCATTTTTGCTGAGATTTTACAAATGTGTGTGTACTTCTCATTCGGCGCCCAATTGTTCTGAATCTATTCTGTCAAATCTTGATCATAGTTCCAATGAATTACATAACAATAATTTGATGCCAACGCCTAAGAATCAACTTATCTTGAATTACGTAACTGATTAATTTTCAACCCTCTTCCTTCAAAACCTAGATATCTTGTTACGAACATTTATTAGTTACATGGAGGATTTCATCATGAGCTGACAACAGTTAGAGAATCACTGGAAAACCTGGAAGTACTGGACAGCTGTTTTGTCCTCATTTGGGATTCTTCAGAAGTACGGAATCAACAGAGTTCGAACCCAGAACCTTAAGGGTGGATGCGTACTGATGAAGTGTCCCAAACTAGGACGAAACAGCTGTCCAGTACTCCCTGAAGGTTTTCCAGTGATTCTCTGACTGATGTCAGCTCATGATGAAATCCTCCATGCAATCAAACGGAAAATCCCTACAAAACTAACTTTAACCTCTTGATTTCACCCCACCTCCCTATACTTAAAATTGATCAACTAAAATAACCACTAGACTGGCAAACAATTTTGACGTAAAACAAACTACGAATATTAGCGTAGAACCAGTCAATGGTGAGGAACTACCCTCTGAAAAGGACTGAATATTTCTTCGCTTTTTCTGTTCTAGTAGTTTTCCGGAATGGATAAATGGGAATTAGGAAGGGTACATAACTAACTGACATCCTGGAATGTACAACTTCAGTATTTGCCTGGGAAATGAAACTGAATAATTGGCAGGTTAATTGCCTTCAGTCAATTAGAATCGATCTTTAGAAGAAGCAGAAGATGAAGTCGATTGATTCACTGAAGTTGTTCATTGCAATTTGAAATATCTTCTTTATAACCCAAGGAATTACTGGCACTTGTGATCAATTTAATGCCGAGAGAGGAAGAATAGGTGGCACAGCGATTAGGATTCTCGCCGATCATGCATATGGTTCGGGGTTCGATCCCCTGCGACTAACATCTGATATCTATGGTCGGTGTGCAAAATTTGGGCTACCGATATCACATGCTGAAAATTCCATACTTGTACCAAAAATACAGTGTGGAATCAAGCTGTAATCAAAAAAAAAATACTTGAGAAAGTGATTTATTAGTCAACTCTTGGCTTCCTAGTGAGACATAAGGCTTCAGATAAATGTTTCCATAATAACTATAACAGTAATAATATCTTTGTTCTGGACAGTGTTCATAAAGTTGACAGAATCCTCAGAGGAATTTATCACATAATATGTCCTCTTCGTCCGGGATCCGCAAATAAAAACAGTAACTGTAATAAGTAGATCACGTGACGCGATGTCATCTGACCTGAAATGCAAACCAATCGCTGATGTAATTTCTTTTCCACCTCCTTCAAAAAATGCACAACATTTACTTGAAAGCCGATTAAGAAAATTGCAGGAGTATATTTCCTCATCTAGAGGCTGTAGGTGGGTAGTTTTAGGATTACGGTTAGGGCGAATGAAAATTTTATTCCCTTTACTAGTGAGTCAATATGTCAACTCCTCCCATTTTAACTTTGATCATTGAGTGATTAAGACAGTAAAAATTGGGTGTAATTCATATAGAAATAATACAGATAACAATTTACTCCCTAAAACGTCACATGACAGAACCCCTACAGTCAACAATACGCATACGGAACAGTATTTAACGTGTGAAATAAACCGTTTAATCTGAGTCATATTTGCATACAGAGCGGGAGAGGATAGGTTGATGAACATACGCCGTTAATTAGCCCTACACAGCAATGGTGTTTGCACAAGTCGTATGACAATCCAACCGATGTCACCATTAGCTAATCACAACGTGGTGAAATTTGATTGGTTGATTGTCCAGCCAATCATTAACAAGTAACAAATATGGCGCATAGATAATGTGAGGAATTTAAAAAGTATGGCCTATAAATATTTGGATCGGAAGTTCGCGTTAACTAAAGTTACAACCTTACCAACCAGTTGTATATGGAAGAAAGTAAATTATCGAAATGATAATTACATAACTTCCTAGACTAGTAATTACTTTAAATTCATCGAGAATAGTCAATAATTGTAGTGGGATGGATTGAATTCAATTTCATTTCGTCTGATCTAATATTATCCCTTAATGTCTAATTATTCTTGCTTTATGTAAAGGGATAACGGGAAATAATTGTGTAAAATCAACACTTTATTTGTATTTTTGAGTAATTCATGCTTAAGTGTGAGAGGAAAGCAATTTGCATAATCATAGTAATTGCATGTTATAGGAACTAGAAAAGGTTATATGATGTAACTGTGATGAAGCCAGAAAGGCTAATGAACTAATCTCCACATATTAATTAATGCGTTAGGCGAAAACGATCGCCTTCTCCCCTCTTTACTATTTGGGGTTCATATGTGTTGCTAGGCATTTATAAGGAGGAGTTGATTAAATCAATAATTTGTGTTATCTGTACCACTGAAAATTAATGTCGATGTTTCTCAGTGTTAGAATATTCGCCGACGTACTTCTAAATTTCTCCCAGTTTGGTAATAGATTGCTGGAGGAAGTCGGAAGTAAGCCCTGTCTGGAAGTAGTTTTCGTGCTTATTGGCACTCACCCGCTTGCGGTAACTCATCTCTCCTCTGTTTGAGATTCGAATCTGTATCATTCAGTGAATGTTGCAGCCAGAGATGTTGTGGTGAGAGCAGGCTGCTAGCCAACTGGTAGACACTAATCTACGTCAATGTCTTAGTCACTAATATTGGCCGTGAGAAAATATGAACAAGGCTGATTCAACAACCAATCACAGCAGCCTTAAACGTGGGCAAATATGATTCGCAGATAGATGACTCCACTTTCCGAGAAACTCGAAAACAAGCAATCAGAAGACTGCGTTTGTCTGCTTAACTTCCGAGAAATAACCAATCAGAAGACTGCGTTTGTCTATTTGAATAAGCTATAATAATGTATGTGAAATATATATAAATACGTATTGATTTCCGTAATAAAACGATTTGTTGCCGGCCCTTGTCTTCTGTTGTTGCAATGTTACCTTTGAGCTACGCAGGTCAGCCCCTGACCTCTTGTAAGTTCAAGGCTTGACTCCGACCTCCATCTATCTAATATCAACAATTCAAAGTGCGTCACGATGGAGAGCTACCTAACAATGATGGCCACATCGCAAACTTGACTGATAGAAAGGACTAGACACATTACACTAATTACTGGCTAGCGTCCAATCAAACTCTCCCATTCTATTAGTCTGGAAAGAAAAAGAGTTGGAAATGAGACTAGCAACTCGACCCATGAAAACAACATCATTGTCACCTTCAGAACTTAAAGTTCATAGCCCTATGTTCCACTCAAAATATAAAACTATGAGAAAAACAAACAAATACTGCTGAAAACCAAAGAAGTTTGTCACGCGTAGCTGAGCTTTTCAGAGAACACGGAGACTGGTGATCACATTATGTTGTGATTGTAAATTCCCACCTATTCATTGAAATCAGTTCATAGATAGGCATTGGTTTTATACATATTTTTCTTATATTAATGACAGGGAGGATAGGTAAATTTTGCTAAGAATTAGTATCAGAATGAAAGGGACTGAAAAAACCAGGTTATTTGACAGATATTTCATCATCACCACTATTGAGGAACAATCATTTCTTGAAGGATTGAGCATAGGATCATCAGAATATTGAACATTCATAATAGTCTGTGATTTACTAATTGTATGAGATATGGCATAATCTGGTGAACATGCCCATTGAAGTCTGTGATATCATGTGGAGGTGGGGTGGTGGATGTTTAAGAGAAATTGCTTAACTCACTTGAACTTCGAACATTTCAGCTTCAGTTTTCATTTCACATATCTCCGCAGATACAGACTGTGGAATTCAGTTCGTGAATAACTGGCTGTCTGTAGGGATCCGGTGATGGATATTGCAGCACTGTGTTCATTTGGAGTATTTTTATAGACAACGCAAACCTCGTATCCATGATTACATCCTTGAGTAGTTGTAGGTATTATATTCTTGTTTGATCACAGCTACTGAGAGTGTGTGTGGTGGTGTTAGGAGAAGCTAAGAAATCGATAAGTTTTGTTGTCAGATCTATCAGGAAAGAAGGCTGCCCACAATCATAAATGTTATTCTTATCTGAGGGCAACAAGCAAGCGGGATGACAATCATTCAAGCAGTCTATAGTTAGAGAAAACAAGAGATTGAGTGAAGAAATATTCAGTCCTTTTCAATGAGTAGTTCCTCATCATCAAAATTCCACCACCAATCAAGTGGTTATTTTAGCAAATCAGTTTTTAGCTTATGAGGGTGAAATTAAGAGGTCAAAGGTCATCAAAACAATTAACTAATCGATGTTAATTAGTAACAAGATATCTAAGTTTTGAAGGAAGAGGGGTGAAAATTAGTCAACTATGGAATTCAAGATAAGAAGTTGATTCTTAGACGTTATCAACAAGTTATTGCATAATTAAGAAATTTGTCCAATGGTGATGGTAACAACAGAAGACAAGGGCGAAGCAACAGATCGTTTTATTATGAAAATCAACACGTATTTATACATCTTTCAACTACATTATTATAGACAAGCGCAGTCATCTGATTGGTTGTTTAGGTAGACAAACGCAGGCTTCTGATTGGTTGTTTCGGGATTCCTTGACAAATAGAGTTCTCTATCTGCGAATCATATTTTGCCACGTTAACTTTGCTGTGATTGGTTGTTGACTCAGCTTGTTCATATTTTCTCACGGCCCATATTAGTGACCTAGACCTTAACGTAGATTAGTGCCAACCAATCGGCTAGCAGCCTGCTCTCACCACACTCGTCCCCCCGTCAAATAGCTTCGTGCGCAGACGTTCCGACCTTCTGGGTGCTACATCCTCTAGTTGAGGATTGTTACTGACCGGCTTGTCCCACTGTACCCATCTTTGGAGCTGACTGGCGTTAACTCGTTTCTGTTTATCACCTCTTCGGATGGTATATACTTGACCCCGTCTTTTTGTGATTGTGTATGGTCCTTCCCACTTTGGAAGGAGTTTCCGTGAACCTAGCCCGCCTCCAACTGTATATCTCCTGTCTCTACACTTCACTTGGTCCCCGACTGCAAAGGTAATGCACTGCGTCCTTTCTTTCATCTGAGACTTCATGACATCACTGCGCTGCTTCCGTATTACATTCTTGACTGCCTCTTTCCTCTCTGCTTTTAATTTCGTCGTACTCCACTTTTGGTGCATGGGCCAGGTCTCATTGTGTACCGGTAATCGTGGTTTTCTACCATACATCAGTTGGAAGGGTGACTTCTTCGTTGTTTCCTGAGTGGTAGCCCGATGTGTTAGTAAAATCAGTGGAAGCTCCGTTTCCCAGTTCCCGCCCTTCGAGGCCAGCCACTCCTTCAGTGTACGGTTGTTTCTCTCCGTTAGGCCATTCGTTTGTGGATGGTATGGGGTCGTTCTGATCCTCTTGATGCCCAGCTGTTGCAAACGGGAAGTAAACTCTTCACTCTCGAAACAGGGACCTTGGTCTGTCAGTATTGTCTTCGGTACGCCGTGGTCTGCAACAATGTGTCTAACTACTGCATCTGTCACGGTTCTTGCACGTTGGTCTGGGATTGCTACGGCGTCTACCCATCGTGTCGCGTGTTCCGTCATCACCAAGAGGTACTGATTACCATTGGATGTCTGAGGAAATGGACCCATGACATCTACGGACCACAAGTCACCTATCGCGGTAACTGGAATCGACTGAAGTGGTGGTCGTATACACCGGTCACCTTTCATCAGCTGGCACCGTGGACATCCAAGTACGTATCTTGCTACGTCTTCTCTCATACCTGGCCAGTACATACTTTGTCTTAGGAGATCGGTCGTTCTGGCCACGCCTGTATGCGCTAGCTGGTGACATTCTTCTATCATGTCGTGGCGCGACGATTGAGGTATGACAGCCAGCCAGCTTCCGTCGTTCTCTCGCCAGGTCAGAGTCCCGTAGGCATTCACTCTGAGTCGATCCCTCTGTCTGAGTAGTGTGGTTAGCTCCTTACTCGCCGTAGTTTGATCCACTTCTATTCCGTTGGTGATCACCTGTATTACTGTATTCAGCGTATCGTCCAACCTCTGCCTACGTGCAAGTCTTAGTGGGTCTTGTTCTACTGCATGCACTCCGTAAGCGACCTCGGGCAACTCAGACTCATCTTCTGGTCTCGATAACAAATCTGCCAAGACATTTTCACTTCCAGGAACGTGTGAGATCGTAAAATCGTACTCCTGAAGACGCAACATCCACCGTGACAACTTCCCCCGTGGGTCTCTCGCTGTCTTCAAAAATTGTAGCGGCTTATGATCAGTTTCGATGTGGAACCGCCGGCCGAGTAAATAAGGTCTCCATTTGTCGACTGCCCATACCATTGCTAAACATTCTTTCTCTATCGTTGAATACTTTCTCTCTGCGAGTGTCAAAACCCTACTGGCATACTCAACGATTCCCTCGTCCTGTCTTAGGACCGCACCTATAGCGTAGTCACTGGCATCTGTGCACACTGTGAACTGTCTTCCTGGCACAGGTAGTTTTAGCGTCATTTGTTGGTGGTCGAGCAGCTGTTTAATTCTGTCGAATGTCCTCTGCGATTCTTCCGACCAAACAAACTTTGGCTCACCTAGTAGCCTGTATAGAGGGGCTGCTATCTCATTGAAGTTCTTCACGAAGCGGCTATAAAACGCTGCTCTACCCAAGAATTGTCTCAGTTTTCTCTTTGAATTCGGGGCTGGAATCGTTTTAATCGTCAAAATTTTCTCCGGCAGTGGTTTAATCTCATCATTTCCCGCTGCAATGCTTCAATTTTCTGCTCATACTCGTTTGGTTTTGGTTGGTCTATAGCGGCTACCGTTGTGCTCAGCAGCTGTCTGGTCACCTTCGCCAGCTCGCTAATATCCATCGGCTGCGTTGCGTTAACCAGTTGTAATCGCTGAGAAATGTGGTCTGGGACACTCTCGATGAATTGGGAAGACAGTAACTGCGCTTCTGATTCTTCATCTAAAGTGGGAAGCGCGCGTCGAAGTAGATTAGTCAGTTTCACCGCCAACACTAGCGGGTCTCCATCAGGTCCAAGCTTCATTGACCGGAACTGCTGCATTGCTAGCTGTCTGTCTGTTTCGCTGTCAAACTCGGAAACTAGTCGTTCAACCAATTTCTTCCAAGACGCTGTGCCATTTGACCTGTCTACGCTGTCATATGCAGCCTTCGCTCGGCCTCTCAACAGCGTCCCCAAGACAACTGCCTTCGCTGCCTGCTCCTTGACACCCACCAGCTCAGCAACAGCCTCGAAGTCACGTAAGAAGCTCCTTATGTCTCCTTCTTCAAACGCAGCTGGCCACGGGATCTTCATTTTCTGGAGGCAGCGACACCAAATGTAACAACAGAAGACAAGGGCGAAGCAACAGATCGTTTTATTATGAAAATCAACACGTATTTATACATCTTTCAACTACATTATTATAGACAAGCGCAGTCATCTGATTGGTTGTTTAGGTAGACAAACGCAGGCTTCTGATTGGTTGTTTCGGGATTCCTTGACAAATAGAGTTCTCTATCTGCGAATCATATTTTGCCACGTTAACTTTGCTGTGATTGGTTGTTGACTCAGGCTTGTTCATATTTTCTCACGGCCCATATTAGTGACCTAGACCTTAACGTAGATTAGTGCCAACCAATCGGCTAGCAGCCTGCTCTCACCACACTAAGAAGAATAGGATGACTCAGAAGAGGGTTACGTAAACTACAAACAAGTTAATAGAATTATGTAGGATTATAAAAATTGTAAAAATTAACAAACTCAAACGACAGTTTTTACAAGGGGAGGAGAGAAAATCGTTTCTACAAACTTAATACATATTATGTAGTTGGCGTATGAAGCTCACCGGATCTCACCGGCAGACGTATGGACAAAGGGCTTATTGGATGCCCTGGATGTCTGGCCCCATTCAAAAAGGCGAATGAACCGGACTCCGGTCACCGGCTGCCAATGGATAGTGGACTCCCTACTCCACTCCTACTGCCTTGTAGATCACACTTGGTTGTGTAAAGGCTAGAGCTCCACTCTCAAACAAAGGCCGAGCGATGCTGGGGACATCACTCGTACCCAATTCCCATGAAACTTCATGGTTCATGAAGCCGGCTCATCCTCCCGTAGAAGATAGCCGAAGTAAAGTAAAGTAAAGTAAGTAAGTTGACCATGGCAAAGATGAAGGGGCTGTACAAATTTCACTAGCCAATCAATACTTTGTACAAAAAAATAAAGACGAACTGTCCTATTTCACCTCTTCCATGTGTATTTACCAGTTTAATTTCCCGTGTGGAGCTAGTTACATTAAGCATGCTATGAGGCAAGTTCATCGTTGAATTTCTGAACACCTTCTATCTTTGCTTTGCAAAGATCCGAATAAAGGTATTTCACTTAACCTTTCACATGGTCTACGACCAGCACGATTTTAACGCATAAAGCAGAGGCAATGGGAATTCCTCTGAACAAGCCAAATCTATATGTTCAAAAGAAATTTGTCCAGCCCCTTCGTCTTTACCATGTTCGACTACATAATATGTATTCAGCTTTTAAAAACGATTTTCTTCCTTTGTGCTTGTAATTATCTTTCGATTATTTAAATGTAATTATGATTAAAATTCTAGTTAATCCTATTTACTTCTTTGTATTTTACGTAATTCATCTGAGTCATTCTATTCGCTTTAGTCATTTTTGCTAATTTACAGATTTATTGATTACGTAATAACTCCTTCAAAACTCATATACCCCCTTACTAGCATCTATTAGTAAAGTGTTTTGATGACTTTTAACCTCTTAATTTCACCCCCGCCTATACCTAATACCGATTAATTAAAATAACTACTAGACTGGCAAACAACTTTGATGTATTTATTTATTTTATTTTATTTTTAATTACAGCTTGATTCCACACCGTATTTTTGGTACAAGTATGGAATTTTCAGCGTGGATATCGGTAGCCCAAAATTCGCAGGCCAACCATAGATATCAGGTGTGCGTCGGCGAGGGCTCGAACCCCGGACCATGTGCATGGTCGGTGAGAGTCCTAACCACTGTGCCACCGACGCAGTAAGACAAGCTACATAATTATTAGTGTAGAGCCAAGGGATGATAAGGAACTACTCATTGAAAAGGACTGAGTATTTCTTCGCTCAATCTATTATTTTTTTTCTAAATGCCTAAATGGGAATTCGTAAAAGCAAATTAGTAACCGATATCTTGGAATGTCCAACTTCAGTATTTGCCTCTAACTTACTTCTGGGAAGTGTGAAACTGAATAGTCGGCAGGTTAATTACCTTCAGTCAATTAGAAGCGATCTGTAGAAAGAGGGGAAGATGAATTCGATTTATGCCACGATACACATACATTACATTGGATCTGCATTTTCATATGTTTCTACTTTTGTACGCCTCTTGCCTTGCGTTTATGTATTTACGTGTTGTTTCACACAAGAATCTCCATTTCTCTTCTTCTCACCTTAATCTGTCACTCTGATATTCAATATCCTGCCACAAGACATTGTAAACACACACGCACACATACACTGCCAATATACTACTTATGAAAGAATGTCAGTAGTCCACTCCAGAGAAGTAATGTTTATTCGGACAAAATTAAATGTATATTAAAGAAATCATAAACGTTACATCTGATGTCACACAGTCCATTAATAGTGTTTATCTGCTTCCGGCAAGATTCCTCTCAGTGTGCTGTCATCATCTTCTGGAGTTGCTTCTTCGTTGTTGTCTTTCCCTGTAACACAAACACAAATTGTCATTTCATCTGCGAAGACATTACTAGGTATACCTCTATTTTTTATTCCATGCATTCCTGGTGGAAAGTAGAGCTTTTAGGCATTCATGTTTCACTAGCGGCGGTGTTACTATTTTGTATAGATTCAGGTGGATAGCATTACAAACAACGGCCTTGTTCTCCGAACTTACTACTGGTTCATAAATAAGGAGAAGTGTATGAATGAGTTGGTGTTTGGGAATCGAACGTGAACCTGTCGTGCGTCACTGGGATGAATTCTATCACTCAGTAACCCATGTAAAGTTGACGAATAACTACTAGTATTTATTTGAAGACGATACAACTATATTCACCGATGATTTATATAGAGGTGGGATACGAATTCACACCATTTCGGACTACTGCCGTAAACCTGTGCCTTAGAATTCTAGGTCAGAAGGTGTAGTAGTTTTATGGGGAAAATTTCTATAAAGCGACACATTTGAAATTAATCTCTTATGGAATGGACTTCCTAAACAGTCGACTTAGAAGTTATGATCAATGCGATTTATGAAGATGTGTGTTAGGACAGACAATTCCTGAGGATATTGGAGTGGAGTGATACAATGTCACGAATTAACAGAATTTCGTCGATTCAATCCCTCTTTGATTGCATTGTTAGTTAGTGTGAACAGACGAAGAGTTCAGAAATCTAGACATAATATCTCTTTGCTTGTTTAGCTAGTCTTAATTCATAATACGGTCGACCTTGAAATCATTGAAATTCCCGCCAACTGAATAGTTTTAAATATCATCCATTGTATCATTGAACTAATCCCACATTGTTCAAGTTCGATTCTCAAGGAGATTTACAATTTCTAAGTAAGTAATATATCCTCGTGAATAATATAATCAATTTATTCAAAATAAGAAAAGAAATTCTAATTATACAGAATGGAATTTCCAGCGTTTTCATACACATTGAAGCAATTTATTTCCTTCTATAAATATATATAAACATACAGGATAGCCAAATTAGTAAAACCACAGAAAATGAAAGTTAGTAGAGGAATAATACATGCGTGATAATAATGATAATTTTGGTTACAATTTTGCTCCTTATTCGAAGATTAGAAAGTGGATTTATTAGACACTTTTCTTTTCGAACAAGTGTCCTTCTTCACATAAAACCCGTACTAAATTTGGTATGGTTGAGTTTTATATTTGGTAATCTTAGGGGTATAAATTCCTATGAAATTTCTTCTAGTTTGTCCCCCGGAGAGATACAATGGAAACATTGTGAGTGATGGAGAGAGGATCTTCTGTTCACTATCAGACAAGATGACTTCAGCAAATATCAGCAACATGAACGCCACTGTCAGTTAGTTGAGTCAAAGGCATCCATCATTACCCCTACCTACAGCCTTCGAAATCCTTCGTAATATGACATAGTCTTTTGGAGAAGTCCAAGGAAGAGCGGTCATAAGACATGAATAAACCAACAGTACGAGAAGAGGTTGACCTATCCCAGAAAGTTTCAATTTCTTTATGTTTCAAGTCAAAGGAAACATTCTCTTAGAAATCAACAGGATATGAAGCAACCAACAGAGACTGATTTGATTGATGGTGGACAAAAATTGTGCCTTGAAAGTTATCTATCGTATTCCACCGAGTCTTTCGAACGGAGTCAGAACCCGTCTTTTACACTTAGCCGAAGTTATGGGAATTCGAGGGAACAATCCTAGTCTTTGCATACAAAAGAAGTTTGTTCTACCTTTGTCTCTTCCTTGCTCGCCTAAGTGAATTCTAATCAAAACCCTCCCACCCTTTCTTATCATCCATCTCCTTCGTACTTTTATGATATTTATTTAAACTCTGATTATCTGTCCACTTCGCCTACCTTTAGTATTACGTAACTTTTAAGATTTGACCTAATTTATTTATTGAATTGAATTGTCTACATATACACACGTATTACTGTCTTTGTCATTCTTATCACCACCCTATTATCACTATTTTGTTATCATTATAATCATCGTTATTAACTATGTTCAAAATATTTACCACATTATTATTATTTGATCCACAAAATCACCGTCATTGGTTAAAATTTTTCTTCTATATAAGTCAATGTAAATTAGAGTAAAGCCTGAAGAAGATCTAATTGAAAAAGACGATATTGTTCGCTTATATGCGTCTTGTTCTAATATTAAAAATGGAAATGTTTAAAGATTTGAAACCAACAGAGGTTCGGAGAGAAACTGATGCTAAGATGAGAGATATTCGTTTCACTCCCTATTACAGTGCCATCGATATTTTTAAGAATCATGACAGTAAATCACTGCATACAAGTCAAGGTGAAGTCAGGTCAGCTGACCATTTCCCTAAGTCTCTATTTGTCTAACATTATTTTATGCTTAGATGAAGCCTTTATTATGCATTATGGTTGGTAAAATGTCTTCGTTCTGTCAAAGGTATTTTCTTTGGAATAATATAACCACTTTATTCTTATTATACCTTGACAGACTAACCAACTGTTTGGATTTCTAAAATTAGAAACACACAATATTGTAGGTGTAGAACATGAGCACTGTGGCAGAATGTAAATCCATCCTCGCACCCTATGTCAGTAAAAATGGGGTTCGTGAAATTCTTAAGTGATAAGGCACAAAAACTTAGTAGTACTAAAGAAAATCTAAGACAGGAAGTCAGGCATATAAAAGAAGCTTTGAAACTTCATAATTACCCTGATAAATTAATCAGGAATTGTGTAGGAAACTGTGGAAACAAAAATTAATAATAGTAATAACAAAATGCATGACAAACATGCATAGAATGATGACTACACAAACAACAACGAATTTAAATCATCCCTAGTACCTCCATGTTAAATCCACTTCCATTTCTTCTTGAATATTTGTTTCACAATCGGTTCTGGTTGGTTCACTCTCAGAGATTCCTGTGGCTCATCTTTTCTTACCATCAAGTGACATCACACTCCAGGTCATAGCTCGAGTGGAACCCGAATGGAAAGTGGGGAGATTTTTGTCAGTGCTAGGGTAACACGGAGGAGGAAGTGATGTGAAGTGCAAACGTGGAGCCAGGTGAAAGCGTTGACTGAGAACCCAAAGCAATAGATATGTGTGGCTGAAGCCATGTGTTCCTCTAGGAATTAAAGGAAACAACAATAATAATAATAATAGTACCTCCATATAAGAAGAAAATCTCAGAAATCTAACGGGGAATTCTCAACAATTATGGCAGGAAAAAAACTGTCGCTCAAACTCAAAAAGTCACTTAGAAACTAACTTTGTCAGTTAAAGGATCTTGTGCAGCCAATTAAACAAAACAATTTAGTTTATCTAATACCCTTCTAGAATGATTGTCAAGTCAAATAGATAGGTCAGCCCAGTGGTACAAGTTCAAACAAATCAACGCGGAGCACAAAGACCTAACAAAATCTAGATGTTTTTCTTCTTTTTCATTTCCAGTAGGACATAGGGCTGCAAGATAGAGGTTTGAAGTTTTGGTAGCATTGGTGTTTATTTTTCACGGGATGAGGTTGCTAGCCTTATTCCCAACCTTCCCTCTTTAACAGCCTTGTTAGTAGCTTAGTTTGGTAAAGAAGTCCGTTGGCAGGTGATCGAACCCCGGACCAAATCAGGCGTGGTTGGCGAGCATTCTACCGCTGTGCCACCGACGCACAAAATTTAGACTAGTTGACCCTAGTAAGATAATTAGAAATCTGAAGAAGTGTTAGGCTATAGCACTCACTACATGCAATCACACCCACACACACACGCACACAACCATACAATAGAATAGCATAAGATGACAGTGCTAAAATCAAATATAACAGGATCGAGGGACGAAAATTGATAACTAAAGCAGTTTTATTTATCGAGTCAGCTGCAAACACGTGTTAAAGCAATGATTCAACACCTGTTGACCCAGACATCTGGAAGTGCCTACTATCTACACTACAAAAAGAAGCGAATAAGGAAAACTATAAAATGAATGTTTCGAAGTCGTATGTCTACCAGTCTGTCTGTTTTCGACATAGAACTTTACACATATGTGCACCAGTTCAAGTCGCCACACTCCATGTACCACACAAAGTAAGAGAAGAAAGTACAAGAGCAGCATAATAGAGACAGTAAGCAGAGGTGTGAGACAAAGGAGAAGTAATAACGAAGAACAGTATAGTTTCATTGGAAATCATAAGTCACAAGGAGTGGATGCATCTGCGCTAGCCAGCCATTGAGAACGATTCTGAGCCATGTCACCAAGTGTTTCCAACCATTGGTTTTTTACCGTCCCGAGGACGCCAAACAGGAAGTCTGCACTTTCCCACGTAGTTTAAACTAATTTTGTGGATTTCATTGACTGACGAAGCCGTGTTTTCGTTTGACCACTACTAGCTCTTATCCAGCCTGATCCTATGTCAGCTAACATTGCCCGTCGAGGAAGGCGATGGCTAGACTAGGCATCCGTAACACATATCCTAACCATCTTAGTCGATGTCATTTCACAGCCTCGTCGATTGGTTTCCCCTTCCTCCTTACCTAGCACTGGACCGATGCCTAACCTCAATATTGCTCACCTTATTATACTACTTCACATGGGAGATAGAACGCAGGCACCTATGATCAAAGACAGCTAACATTTTCATGTCTTCCACTCTTAATGGCCAGGTCTCACAGCTGGCCATAAAGGAGGACGGAGCGGACTGGTGAGCAGTACACCCGCCCTTTGGTCGATAGCCAGCCCGATTATGATGAGGAGCGAAAGATACGCAAACGAAAACTAACACGAAGTCTCCGCAAGGACCGTGAACAGTGGTGGGTGTCAAAGGCGAAAGAGATGGAAAAAGTATCGGCGATAGGCAAGACTAAGCAACTCTTTAGACTCATCAGGGAAACGGGTGGGAGAAGTCAAGTCATAAGTGAAACAATCTCTGAGAAAAATGGCACCATAATTAGATCCCAGGATAGACGAATGGAATGCTGGGGAGAGCACTGTGAGGAGCAGTTTAATTGGCCTACAGCCACGTTTAACCTGCCAAACATCCAACACCTCCCTGCATGGGATATAGACACAGGTCCTCCTTCCCTAACTGAGGTTACTAAAGCTGTCACCAACCTGAAACAAGGAAAAGCAGCAGGACCTGATGGAATGACTCCAGATGTATTTAAGTACGGTGGAGACAGTTTACTGTCTGCAATAACTGAAGTACTATGCAGCGTCTGGGAATCAGAGGAAGTCCCATCGGGTTAGTGTAAGTCACTGATTATCCCCATTTACAAGAAGGGAGACAGGTTTCCCTGTGATAATCACAGAGGGATTAGCTTGACTTAAATAGTATCTAAAGTCCTAGGCTCAATAATCATGCGTAGACTGAGTGGTGCTCGGGAAGCACAAACACGAGAGAGCCAGGCAGGCTTTAAACCAGGAAGATCGATCGATCATATCAATCATATCTTCATCCTTCGACAGATTCTAGAACATAGACATGCCTACCGGCGTCCAACAATCATTGTATTTCTTGACCTAAAGGCGTCATTCGATTCTGTCGACCGACAGGTTCTCTGACGATACTTGACTGTAAAGGGAATTCCGAGAAAATACATTGCACTGATTGCGGTACTCTATTCGAACTCATGCAGCCAGGTGAGGGCTTACGGCGAGTTGTCACCTGAAGTGGTGTCAACTAGTGGTGTCCGCCAAGAATGCCCATTATCTCCTTTTCTATTCAACTTCATCATAGATGTACTAATGGATTTAACCCTAATTCACTCCAGCGACTCAGGATTGACCTGCTACCAGGAAATAATCTCGTTGGCTTAGAATATGCAGACGATATAGTCCTTGTAGGTGAGGAAGCTGAAAAAATGCAGTCTTCTGAACACATTGAGCTGCAATCTACGAATGTTTGGTATGCGATTAGCTCCCGCCAAATGTAAGATGATGTTACAGGACCGGAATACACAGCCTCCTAGTTTGAAAATAGGAAGTGAAGTGGTAGCGCACGTTGACCGCTTCACTTATTCGGGAAGTACCATCAGCCAGCCCCAACCAGTTGATCTCTGACGAAATCTAATGAAACCATATTGTTCTTCGTTATTACTATTCCTTTCTCTCACACCTCTGCTTACTGTCTCTATTATGCTTTTCTTGTACTTTCTTCTCTTACTTTGTGTGGTACATGGAGTGTGGCGACTTGAACTGGTGCACATATGCGTAAAATTCTATGTCGAAAACAGACATATGTATATATATGATAGGAGTTATTAAATTCCATATTAGTTTGTTTATTAGATATATCCCACAGTGAAGCAATATTGTATGCTGGATGACGTTTCGAACACAGTTTATTTTTCATAATCATATCGCTTTTGGTCACACGACTTTGAGATTTGAGTTTTATAGTTTTCTTTGTCGTCTCCTATTTGTCGTATCAGCAGTAGAATTTTCCATATATCTGGACAGGTGTTGGATCGTTCTATTACATGTATTTGCAGTCGGTTCGATAAGCACAAAGCTTCTGTTATCAATCTCTCCCTATACCCTGCTGACATTAGATTTTAAAACTGTCATCCTATCCCATCCTATTGTATGGTTGTGTGTAACTGCATGTAGTGAGTGCTATAGCTGAACTATTCTCTAGATTTCTTATCTTATTTAGGTCAACCAATCTAGATTTAGCTAGGTTTTTATGTTCGGCTAGTCTGACTGCACCCGTTCTACTGGTTTGACCTATGTATTTGACCTGGCAATCATTCCAGCAGGGTATTAGATAAACTAAATTGTTTTGTTTTAAAGGCTCCACAGGACTGATCCTTTAGCCGACAAAGCTTGTTTCTAATTGAGTTTGTGAGTTTGAGTGCCACTTTTATTCCTGCCTTGTTAAGAATTCTGCGTAAGGCTTCCGAGGTTCCTTACTTGTATGGAATTACTGTTGATGATTTAGATTCCTTATTGTTGGTGTCGTCATTAATATTATTATTATCACTATCATTATTACCATTGTTATTATCATTATTATTGTTATCATTATTATTATTATCATTACTATCTCTATCATCATTATTTATTTTATTTTTACATTTCCTTACATATTTCCTGACTACTCTATTCGGGTAATTATTAAGTTTCAAGGCTTCTTTTATGTGTATCACTTCCTGTCTTAGATTTTCCTTGGTACTACTTAGTTTTTGTGCTCTGTCATTTAAACATTTCACTAATCCTATTTTTACTGACATAGGATGGGATGATCGGAAATCCAAATACCTGTTTGAATGTGTGGGTTTTCTGTAAACACTAGTGTTTAGCTTCCCATCTTCTTTCCTTTTTACGCTACAATCTAACATTGGTAGTTCCCCTTCCTGACTTTCCAATTCATCACAAGTGAATTGAATTGCCTCTACCTTCGAGTTGATGTGCTCGATATATGGAAAATTCTACTGCCGATACGACAAATAGGAGAGGACAAAGAAAACTATAAAACTCAAATCTCAAAGTCATGTGACCACAATTGATATGATTGTGAACAATAAATTGTGTTCGAAACGTCATCCAGTATACAATATTGTTTCCTCACTGTGTGATACATCTAATAAACGAACCAATATGGAATTACTTACTACCACAGTGCCCAAGGAGTTATTAAATTTCTGAAAAAAATGTCACTAACTGATGACCATTCGTATATGTGTAAAACTTTGACACTGTGGTATTATGTAACTTCATATTAATTTCTTTATTAAATATATCACATAATTAATAAACAGTATTATTTACTGGATGATAAAGTGTCGAACACATCTGATTATTGTTGATAATCATATCAACACTGGTAACTACACAAAATCCTGTGAAGCTGACTAAACAAAACAATTTGCTTCATGTTATACCCTGCAATGACTGTCATATCAAGTAAATAGATCAGAGTTGTAGAACAGGGTCAGTTAGGCCAGCGGAACACAAAAATCTAACAAAATCTAGATTAATTTAAGTGTAGAACTTGCATACTATGGTAAGTTGTAATTCCATACAAGATTAGTAGATCGGGATCAGTTAGATTATTGGAACATAAGGATTTAGCTAAATCTGATAAGTTAAATAACCTAGCGAAAACACAGCTCAGCCACTGCATTCCATTCACTTGCATGTAATCACACAACGATAGGTTGGCTGGGATAGGGTGAGAGTATTAAAAAAGTAACACACTTAGTTAGGTGGAAAGTAAGATAAGGAGGTTAATCACTGAAGCTGTGTGTGCCGATTCAACACTGCACACGTGCAATCAGAATGACCCAACGCCTCACCTATGGAATGGAGATATGGAAAGTTGCAGAAACAGTAATGGGCAGAAGGAGGGAGAGAGAGAATATATATATATATATAAGACAAATTGTGAAGCTGTTTGACTAAATTGATAATGATTATGAGTGGCAATAATTTATGCTGGAAACCCTGTCATCCAGTTGTTAATACTACATCATCTCTGTGTGACATTTGAAATAAACTTATCTAATATAAAATTACATTCTACCACAGTGGTCAGGTTCTGTGCTTACATTTTTTCAAGGTTATCGAACTTAACAGGGCCAATCATTCTAAGTCTCGATAAATTTCCATATTTCAGTAATCTATCTCATACCAGCCTATTGGTGTTTTGACCTATGTAATTGACCTCACAATCATTACATAGTATTAGTTAAGTTATATTGTATTTCTTGATTGAATCTCTTGGTCCCTTTGGCCGACAAAGTTTATCTCTGAGAGAGTTGGGTGGTTGGTTGGTTTAGATGTCGTTCTAATTCCAGCCTCATTGTGCGTCGGTGGTACAGTCGTTAGGACTCTCGTCGACCATGCACATGGTTCGGGGTTCAACCCCCGTGCCGACGCACACCTGATATCTATGGTCGATCTGCAAAATTTGGGCTACCGATATCACATTCTGAAAATTTCATACTTGTACCAAAACTACGGTGTGGCATCAAGCTGTAATCAAAATAAAAAATAAATACAAATGAATCCTAGGTAAGGCCTCTGACATTTCTTGTTTATATGGCAGTACAATATAGGAATGCGCATATTTTCCAACCTACTTGATCAAATCATGCTTTAGTAGAGTGATAATAGGTTGAAATATAACAATAAACGTGTTTAATTTTTAAGTGATTTACTACACTAGTGACCTTCAAAAAAGCACATGAACTTTTAAAGTAGCCCTCGAGTCATCCAATTCATTACTGAAATGAATTTTTGATTTTCCCGTCGATTGATTGGACCGAAGTGCTCGGTCTCAGGTTGACATGTCGGTGGCTTCTTGTGCAGATGCTTCGACGATGTCTGGGTATTTAATTAGTATGCAATTGGTGGATGGTGGCTAGCAGTGGAATCCAGGATGCGCATTTCGTCTTATTTGGGACTCGTCAGCTGGATGTACCTGCATTTCTCAGTGAGTGATATGTTCCCACCGAGGCTCGAACCCAGTATCCACTGCTAGCCACCATCCACCAATTGTATACTAATTAAATACCCAGACATCGTCGAAGCATCTGCACAAGAAGCCGACATGTCAACCTAAGACCGAGCACTTCGGTCCAATCAATCGACGGGAAAATCAAAAATTCAATTCAATAATTAATATGACCCGTTGCACAAGAGGTGGCTCTCGTGGCCCAAGTGGTCTAGTGGATAACGCTTTGGCGTTCGAAACTATGGGTACTGGGTTCGAGCTTCGGTGGGAACATCATCACTCACTGAGAAATGCAGGTACATCCATCTGACGAGTCCCAATTAGGACGAAATGCACATCCTGGATTCCACTGCTAGCCACCATCCACCAATTGTATACATCCAATTCATGTTCAGTTTTTAACAGTCATGTATATATATTAGATAAGGATGTAAATAAAATAAATAATTGTGATGATTTATGATCATTTAAACGTGTATACATTAATGCATACATGGATATTGATGAGTCATGTCTGTGTGCTGAAATTAATCTTTCTAATGTGTTATTCATGTTATTATCCATACATGGGCGGATAAGTTGAAATGCGTCATTATAATTCCTCCTATTGGAAATGAGTATTTTGTTCTCTATAGGTTATCCATGCCTGGATTGGAATAGAATCTTATTTTTTAAAAAGCAGACTTGTCTGAGTTTATTCTCTGTCCTCTATTTTGAGTCATGTAAAACAAACATCTGGCGGAAAATTCAAATGTGTTAGCAACTTGAAGGTTATTTGCTGCAATATTAGCCAATCGAAGACGAGTATACAGTTGATTGGCTAATAAAGTAACCTAACTTTTACTGTTTAAGACTTCTGAACTGTTATCATCCTTCTTCAAAAGTATTTTGGTGTCATTCGCTGTGTCCCCTCTTTGTTACACATTGGATTAAACGTTTTAATAAAGGTGAAAGGCAAGAGCTAATTCTCTAAAGGCAAAAATAACTAACAGAGGGTCACACAACTCTGTTTCTAAAACTAAATTAAGTGAACATTACAAAGAGAAATCCTTTCACATCACCCAGTACTGTTTGCTAGTCAGATCGAGGTGATTTAAGCATCAGATGGCTGTTTGGCTCATTCGAGGTGTAACCGTTTTGACCCACCTCAGAAAGTCGAATGCGTTCAAACCACCTGATTTCCGGCTAGCTACTTGGGCGTATAGGCGTTCGGGAGTAAAAGATAAACTCTGCTTAATTTTGCTTCTTCCATATTTATCTACCAATTTAACTGCTCCTGTGGAGTGAATCAGTTGCATAGACCGTACTACTAGGCGTATTTACCGTCGGATTACTGAACATCACCCTGTATAGTGGTTAAGTGAAGGACAAACGAAATCTATTCCTAGCGCTATTCTATCTCATCTTGTGGATACAGGTTGATGTTAACCAGGCTTTCAGAGTCATTTACCACATACCAACAAATCTCATCTTCGCCTTAAGAGTTCGACTACTAAATATTGCTGAGGCTGGCTGTTGGGATCCATATTAAGAAGCCTAATTTGTGCTTCCAAAAGAAGTTGGTTGGTTCAAACATTATCCTTACCTTGGCCATCTAGGTTTGAATGATCCTGAATTTTTGTGGAATTTTCCTAATTTCAGTTGATATTCTATTTGCTACTATATAAGAAGACAGTTGCAGCGAAGAGAATTTTCTTTTCGACGAAGTCATCATCTAGGCTGTACATTCGTGTATTTATATCAAATGGATGGGAAAGTTCCAGAATAATATCCGGTCAAGGGTCAAGTTAATAAAAATTAAAATTGGGAATTAGAATGCCATAATAAACAGGGGGATGGATAAAACAAACAAAGTAGCATCATAATAACTAAGAAGACTGACATTGTGCAATTTGGGGTTAGAAATGTAGAAATAACAAAATAGACAGGATGTTTGGATAAGAACTAATGTGATGAATAATTGTTTATGCAATCAGGGATTAAATGTGTGGAAATAGTAAAATGACAAAATAAACACTAAGTTCGGGTATGAAAATATGGTAGTGTAAACAGGGATTAAGAAAAACTTGAAATAACATGAATAAACAGGAAGTTTAGATAAGAAAGGAGATGGGATGGTGATTACTAAAAATTACCTGTTTATGATGGCCATGGCAAGGACAGGGGTTGGACGTATTTCTTTTGTATACAAAGGGTGGGTTTGAGCTTTTGTATAGCTAGCGCCTCGGCTATGCCCAGATGTCTTGATTTTACTCCCTTTGATAGGTTTGATCGAATCTTGTAAATGATTTTGAAGGATTTTTCGAGTGGCGCTGAATGTCCTGAATTCACCAGATGTTCAGTCACCGGCTATCTAATCTGTCACTGCTACTATATCTTTATTATTATAATAATTTAAGGATCTTTAATGAACTTTAATTCCAATGTGATCTTATTTTACAAATCGATATTATTAAAAAAAACACTGATATTGTTATTGAGTACTAATCTAGAATATTCTGTGTGTATAAACATTTATGTAATTGTAGAGCCAGAAGAGGGGATTATAGAAAAGGATATTCTTTGATCAATTATTTGGTGTTCTATAAATTAAATTCACAAATTTCACATTCTTTAGCAATTTACACAGTTGAAAGAAGTGATTATATCACCTTATTTCCTTCGGGAAACCAACAACATTTCTATCTGACTAGCAAACACCACCGGTTGACGTGAGTACTATCCAACTACTTATCTTAATCAATTAGTAGTATGTATTTTTATACGTTCACGCTTGGTTTCTTGACCACCGTTTAAAGTTATCAAGCAGATCACATATTTTGATCTGAATAATTTTGTTTCCCAAAGGAAAGTAAGGTGAAATAATCACCTCGATTTATTATTATAATAATTGTTTCCCTTAATTCCTAGAGGAACATAGGGCTTCAGATGAACGTATCTATTGCGTTCGGTTCTCCCTTTCTCAACGTTTTCACCTGGCTCCACGTCTGCCACATGCTTTCATCTCCTCTTCACATCACCTCCCCCTCCTCCATGTTACTCTCGCACTGATGACCAACTCGCCACTTCTCGTTCGAGTTTCACTCGAGCAATGGGCTGTTTTTTCCGAGTATGGCCAATCCAACTACATTTATTCCTACAAATTTGATGCACAGTCGGTTCCTGCTGGGTTGGTTCACTCATAACCAAAGATCCCTGTTGCTGATCTTTTCTGACCGGCCATCTGGTCTTGAGTAGTATTGAGAGAAGAAAGCTATTGATGAAGTTCTGTAGTTTGTTCGAAGTGCTCCTCATGACGCGCCAGGTCTCTGATCCGTATAGAGTAGCACTGGCTGACTTCACATTGGAGTTAAAGATCCTCATCTTATTTTCATTTTCATGCTGAATACTGTTGATCTCCACACAGACTTGGTGAGTGTAATGAAAGCTTGACTTGCTTTCCTGACCCTCGCTGCCCTGATATCCTCATCAGTTGAGTTCGCCTGAAGTTGAAACGATGCTTCCCAGGTCGGTCGGTCGGTAGGTAGGTAGGTAAAGGAGGTTGCTTCTTTTAGATTTAGTTTCTCTCATTTCTACTGATTGTTGTCTCTTGTTGTTGCCGTTGTTGTTGGCCAGAGATCATAATCACATCTGTTTTCTCTATGTTCCCTGAAGCGCTATCTTTTCTGGAGGCTTCTTCTATCGCTGACTTGTTGCTTTTCACTTGCATATCTCCCAGTTTGTATGAAATCAGATATATATCACCATCGGCGAAGTCCAGATCCTCTATGTTTTCGTGTGGATCAATTTTATGCCTGTTTCCTCGTTGCGTTGCCCACTGTCTGCAATCAGGAAAATCATTAGAGATAGTAGACAGTCAGCCAGCTTGTTTTACTCCCGTCTTCATTTCCTCGAAGGATTCCGTGAGTTTCCCGCTGTGGATTACTTGGCATGCAGCACTGTCGTTCAACTATTGGATAAGCTGTATAATTGCTGGCGGCACCCGTTAGTAGAACGTTAGAACGGATACTTATTCAAACTACCAAAGAAAGGAGACTTAAGTCAATGTAAAAACTGGCGTGGAATTATGCTTCTGTCCATTCCAAGCAAAATATTAAGCCGCATCATCCTGGAGAGAATCAAACAAGCCTTGGATGCAAAACTCCGACCGGAACAGGCCGGATTCAGGAGAAACAAGTCATGTATTGATCAAATCGCCACTCTATGGATCATCATTGAACAAAGCTTGGAATGGCAGTCACCTCTGTATCTCAACTTCCCCGACTTCGGAAAGGCCTTCGACAGCGCAGCGTCGATCGACAGGTGATTTGGCAACTACTCCGCTACTACGGTGTGCCACCGACAATTATACATCTCATCCAACAGTTATACGACAATGCTGCATGCCAAGTAATCCACAACAGGAAACTTACGGAATCCTTCGAAGTGAGGACGGGAGTAAGGACAGGCTGTCTACTGTCGCCAATGATCTTCCTGATTGCAGTAGATTGGATAATGTGACAGACAACGGGTAATGAGGAAACAGGCATAAAATGGACTCACACAAAATACTGGTTGGATCTGGACTTCGCCGATGATATATGTCTGATTTCCCACAAACTAGAAGATATGCAAGTGAAAAGCAACAAGTTGGCAGAAGAAGCATCACATATAGGACTTCAAGTGAACACAGATAAAACAGAGGTGATGAAGATTCCTGGCCAACATCAACAGCAGCAACAACAACAGACAACAATCAGCCAGCATAAATGGGGGGAACCTGAAAGAAACAACCTCCTTCACTGACCTACCTGGGAAGCATCGTTTCAACTGCAGGCGGACTCAGCTGACGAGGATATCAAAGCCAGAATCGGAAAAGTAAGACAAGCCTTCATTACTCTCACCAAGTCTGTGTATAGGTCAACAGCACTCACCATCAAAAATGACATCCGGATTTTCAACTCCAATGTGAAGTCAGCGCTATTCACTATACGGATCAGAGACTTGTGTTGCGCGTCAGAAAGAGCATCTCCAACAAACTTCAGGCCTTCGTTAACAGTTGTCTTCGCTCAATACTCAAGATCAGATGGCCGACCAGAAAAGATCAGCAATAGGGATCTCTGGGAGCGAACCAATCAGGAACTGATTGTGAAACAAATCACAACTGAACAGTTGAGTAGCGTTTCTGAAAGGTAACAGAAACTGCTAAAGGTCAAAGGTCAACCCGTAATACAAAATACACTAAACTGTATGTCAAAAGAAGAAAAATGTTCAACTACCGAACTTAGTTGTTTCTTTTTTTCTAGAAAAGGGTTAGGTAATCTAAAATATTAAGTAACAAATAGCTTCTTAATACAGGGTCCTGTTTTTTCTTTATGTATAACAAGAGTTTTGGTTATATAGAGACGATATAAGTAGGAAGCTTTTTAAATCCTTCTGAAATATTTGTTTGTCTTCCAGAAAGATTTTAGGGCGGGTGTACTGCTCATCAGTTCGCTCCGTCCTCCTTTATGGCCAGCTGTGAGACCTGGCCATGAAGAGTGGAAGACATTAAAAGATTAGCTGTCTTCTATCAAAGGTGCCTGCGTTCTATCCCCCATGTGAAGTAGTATAATAAGGTGAGCAATATTGAGGTTAGGCATCGGTCCAGTGCTAGGTAAGGAGGAAGGGGAAATCAATCGACGAGGCTGTGAAGCTACATCTACTGAGATGGTTAGGACATGTGTTACGGATGCCTAGTCTCGCCATCGCCTTCGTCGACGGGCAATGTTAGCTGACTGGCTCAAAATCGTTCTCAGTGGCTAGCGCAGATGCATCCACTCCTCGTGACTTATGATCTCCAATGAAACTATATTGTTCCTTGATGTCACTATTCATTTTGCCTGATATCTTTATTTACTGTCTCTATTTTCTACTTTCTTCTCTTGCTTTGTGTGCTACAAGGAGGGAGTGTGACGAGTTGAACTGGTGCACATCGGTGCAAAGTTCTATGTCGAAAACAGACAGACAGAAACAATTGTTTATTGAAATAACGAACAAATTAGATGTGATGTGGTCCGAATGTAGGAAACCGATCTCCACGTCCTACTGTGTAGCTGACAAAACTCCCTTGAGACGCGCAAAGTAAGAAAGCGCTCCAAGACTGTAGAAAGACGTTTATTCGTCGATAGATCTATGTGGCTCTATTCAGCAATGATCATATGAGAAAAACTCAAAACTAACTCAACTTTACCGTTCAGCAGCTATGTGGACAAGGTATTTATTTAATTTTTTTAAATTTTTCGTTACAGCTTGATTCCACACACTGTATTTTTGGAACAAATATGGGATTTTCAGCATGGATATCGGTAGCCCAAATTTTGCAGGCCGACCATTGATTGATATCGGGTGTGCGTCGGCAGGGGATGGATCCCTAGACCATGTGCATGGACAGTGAGAGTTCTAACCACTCTGCTACCGACGCAGTGCATTAATGAGATTGTGCAAGTGTTCAGAATGTGCGTCGGTGGCACAGTGGTTAGGACTCTCGCCGACCATGCACATCGTCCGAGGTTCGAGCCCACGCCGACGCACACCTGATATCTATGGTCGGCCTGCGAAATTTGGGCTACCGATATCCATGCTGAAAATTCCACACTTGTACCAAAATACAGTGAGGAATCAAGCTGCAATCAAAAACAAAACGAAAACAACAAATAACCGAAAAGATATCACTGCTGAACTTTTCGTTCGATTTCTTTCTGTAATATTCTGAAGGGTATTTTACTACACTTTACTTTACTATATCACGCGTATTTATTAAGAGACTGATGTGGAGACAGAGGACAGGTGAAAATTGCTTTAATAACAATAAATTACAAACTCAAAAGTTTAGGTATGTGGTAGACAGTGTCAGTATGCGTATAGAACAAGAAGACTTAAGAATAGTCAACTGCTTAAACTCCAGACGAGGCACCTAAAGAGTTAATTACATTTGCACTACTATCTAGGAAATACAACACAGTGAAATCTCCACATTACTACCGGTTTCGATAACACATTATTATTATTATTTATTATTATTGCTCCCTTGGGTTCCTAGTGGAATATAGGGCTTCAGCTGCACGTCTCCACTTGCTTCTGTCTTCCTTATGCTGTACTTTTCACCTGCATCCATGTTAGTCCATACTGTTTCACCTCCTCTTCACACGATCTCCTCCATGCCACCCTTGCACTGACGTCCCACTCGCCGCGTGCTTCCCTTTCGGGTTCCGCTTGAGGCCTTGATGCGCGATGTCACCTAGCAGTTTCCTCAGTGAGTGTCCGATCCATCTCCACTTTCTCCTGCATATTTGTTGGTTGGCGATTGGTTCTTGTTTTGTTTGTTTGTTCCCATAGTTTCTTGTTGTTGGTGATTCTTTCCGGCCCGGCCCTGCCATATGATCTTCAGTATAGAACCAACGAAGACAGTTATTTGTTGATAAAGGTCATCTGGAACAGGCTGTTGGAAATATTCTTTGTGACCTGCCCGCCAACTTTCTGATCCGTATAGAAGAACTGATTGACTTGACATTTGTATTGAAAATCCGACGAATTTTGTTGTTGATGCTGAGTGACGAAGATCTCCAGATTGGTTTCAGGTTGATGAATGTGTTTCTCGCCTTCCTGATTGTTGCTCGATTTGGCATCCTCGTCCGTTACGACTGCGTGTAATTGAGACAATGGTCCGTAGATAAGTGAAGTGAATGAAGTAACCTCTTTCAAATCCCTCCCATTGATGGTGATTGGCGCTGGATG
Source organism: Trichobilharzia regenti (assembly GCA_944472135.2). NCBI lineage: Eukaryota > Metazoa > Platyhelminthes > Trematoda > Strigeidida > Schistosomatidae > Trichobilharzia > Trichobilharzia regenti. The sequence goes on along the minus strand of OX235264.1, from coordinate 2,556,845 downwards.
TTGCTGCTGTTGTTGACGGTGGTTGGTTATTTTCATAACCTCTGTCTTGTCTATGTTCACTTGGAGTCCTGTCTTCGCCGGCTTCTTCTTCGACCAGTCTGTCGGTTTTCGCTTGTAAGTCTTCGATTTTGTGTGACACCAAACATAAATCATCCACACGCGAAATCCAGGTCTTCTAGGTTCTTCGCGTCGGTTCAGAATATCCCTGTCATCTCGTTTCTCACTGTCTGACACATAATCCAGTCCACCACAATTAGGAATATCATCGTGAGTGATAATAAGCACCCTTGTCTGACTCCTGTGTTTACTCCAAACGCCTCGCTGAGTTTTCCATTGTGGATCACTTGACATGTGCCGTTGTCGTACAGCTGTTGAATAAGGTTGATGAATATTTGGGGTACACCGTAGAACTCGAATAATTTCCAAATTACTTCACGGTCAACGCTGTCTGTCGAAGGCCTTCTCAAAGTCTATAAAGTTGAGGTAGAGTTAGGTTTGATTGCCATTCCATGCTTTGTTCTGTGATGATGATGATGATGCGTAGAGTTGCAATTTGGTCCGATAAGACATTAAAGTATTTGTAACTAGTTATGTTTTCTGATCTGGTTGGTTTAATTGCCGAGTTGCAAATCTTCTCTGTTACATTAAAACCGTTAATTTGCAAGATTTTTCAGACCTCAGAAAGGTTATTGTGATGCACAGACGGATACTAGTCTAGTGGAATTAAAATTTATAAAACCATAGTGTAGTAGTGTGATACAGACAATGTGTATTGCAACGGAACATGATTCTCACATATTCCTACAATTCAGTACAGCGTTAGCAACAGAATACTATACATCCATATTTGAACATTCTATTTTACGTCATTTAATGTAAGCTGAAATCACACGCTCAGTGATTGATTAACGAATATAAACTATTGATCAATGCAAAGTACACTGTGGCTTTCGTGTCTTACCTTCTAGTGTTACAATAGTATGTCATGAGTATAATGCCTTCACAATCGTACAATTTTAAAGCCCGATCCACTTAGATATTTTATGGTCAGAGAAACTTTCCATCTTAAGTATGTGACGTATTTGACGTATTCTTTCCTTCAATTATAGTTGCTTTATTTATTACTTCTCTTCCTATTTAAAGTCTTCAGACAAAAGTCACCACATAGTTCGCTATATAAATTAGAAAAATGGTCTAAACTTAGTGTTATGTACTCGTCGCCAAATTATTGTTATGTACTGGTCGAGAATTTAATAGTCCTGACGCAAGAAAGACAGAAATCAGAAGACCACTAGGTTTGCGATGATACTTCTATTTCCCAAAACACCAGGAGAATCAATCTATCACACAATAGTGTGAGAGCAAAATATATATGAATGTCCAAACAAGTGAGTGAACAAATCAATAGACAGTCTTAACATGATTGGCTAATTATAATGGAGTATCGATCCATATATACATAGCAAAATATAGCAGACATGTCAACAAACATACATATTATATGGATATATGTCACTTAGTAACATAACTAATTAGCTATACGAAACCTAAACAAAGTACACGATTCTATGAGCGAGATAATCTACCCACTGTTGTTGTCAGTCGGTGACACTGCACGTATATCCCAACCGTGTGATGTTAATACTCATAAAAGGAACAAAATAGGTAACTTTCCAAGTACAAACCAAGGACTATAGAATAAAATTAGTTAACTGAAAAGCAACCGCAGGAGGTATCTAAGATCCAAGTCAAATATTCCCAACGAGATGGGATCAAACCTCTATTAGAAAGAATCACACACACACACCCCAGTTCTCACAGATAATTCAAGGTCAGGTCTGATTCATTCAAATGAAATCACATCATCAAACAATACATTATCAATATCATGACACCACCACAAGGAGAAGCAATTAAATTATCGATTAAATAGGATATAAAGAGAAATAACGAGGATCAAGTCAACAATATGATATGCAAATATCAAAATAGTGACACAGAGTCTGAGAGAAATAGGATAATAATTGAAAAATTAGTTGAGAACTCCACATCGGCATAAATATTTTGTTTTTACTAATTGATCACGGATTGAAATCAGTTAGAGTGTAACAACAGAAGACAAGGGCCAGGCAACAGATCGTTTTATTATGAAAATCAACACGTATTTATACATATTTCACATACATTATTATAGCTTATGCAAGTAGACAAGCGCAGTCATCTGATTGGTTGTTTATCAGAAGTTAGGCAGACAAACGCAGGCTTCTGATTGGTTGTTTCGTGATTCCTTGACAAATAGAGTTTTCTATCTGCGAATCATATTTTGCCACGTTAACTTTGCTGTGATTGGTTGTTGACTCAGCCTTGTTCATATTTTCTCACGGCCCATATTAACGTAGCTTAGTGTCAACCAATCGGCTAGCAGCCTGCTCTCACCACAAGAGAACCATTGGAAACCAACCAGCAGGGAGTACTGGACAGCCAGCTGTTTCATCTTAGTTTGGGATTCATTGGCAGTACGCAACAGCTACCTTGCTGGAGTTCGAATCCAGGACCTTCAGCTTACAAGGCTAGCTCGTATACCATTCAGTCATTAGGACTCGATTTAATAGCCAATCCATGAATTCTAACTTCTATCAATTCATGATGTATTTAGCGCTACTGGCACCAACCATTGTCATCGGTGGGACATCCATCCTCACATTTGACTGGATGAACCTCACTGCTGATGGCTTCTCGTTAGAGCTCTAGGAAACTCCTTCCGCTAGCAAGTGACTAGCGAGCATCATATTGAAGTTCAGTAGTTGATGTCGAGTTTGACCACGGATTGTTATCGTAGTAGTGCCGATGATTTCCAGACTAGGATGCCAAAGGTGTCTAGTACTTCTGCACTGGTTTTCAGTGGTTCTGTAACTGAAATCAACCCATGATCAACTCTTCAAAACAAATCTAATCCTTACAAACTAGATCGTTCAGGAGAGATTTTGTAAACACTTATCCCGTTAAATTTGATACGAATTAGTGAAAAATAAGGTTTTCAAAAATTGACCTATAGATGGACTTGATTGATTCTTTTGACAGGAATATTCAGAGATGTTCTTATACATGTCAAAGCAATGTCTTAAGAGTATTTACGGTCTATGTATTTGGTTCCATTGTAGGAAATAGGTTGGTATATATGTGGAGTACGTAACAATATTATTGTACACTCTTTTGTTAGATGCTGAAATCAGAGACATTGTACATGACTCTTGTTTAAAACGATTCATGTTGGAATAGAGATAACTTCAGAATACAATCTGAAACACAGTGTACTGGTGTGGGGGTTTCGTCTTCTCGCTGGTCTAGACTGTCTACTTGCTTCACTACTAATGGTGGCGTATACTTTGGATTTTTGTAGGAACCTCTTGTCCTCATCCGAAGACTGTTCTACAACCGGTACACAGCTTCTCCCAGTAAACACAACTCCGATAGTGGATTATATTAATAATTTGTAGTCGTCCAATTTACCAGTATATCCAAGTAACCGTTTAATTAATATAATTCATTAATGTATTTTTTATAATATAACTTGGATTTTTATTCACATACTTGTTATGTTATGAAGCTCGCTAGAAAGTCCCCTACATATATATTTGTGGTTTCTGCGACATTATATCCGTTGAGAGAATTGAATCATAGGTGTGAATGCATTAATTATTACACAAGATGATAGTAAATCATAGTGTTAAAGACGTTTTTAAATTTATTTCTAACGTGGATAATATCAATGTAAATGGGAAGTAAATGCTTTCCTTAAATGTGGCATCACTGTTTACCAATGTACCAGTTATGAAGACTGTGGAATTCATATACCAACAGATACTAGAAAAACAGATCGACATCGGAATTGCAGTTATTAGTCTGAAAGAGTTGCTTTTAAGATATACTATGAATGTAAACTTCACATTCAACAACCTTTACTACAGGCAAATCGAAGCTATTGCCATGAGTTCTCCATTGGGTCCAATTTTAGCAGATTTCTTTCTTGCTAAGATTGAAAATGGTCCATTGAAACAGGTAATCTTTTCGTTATCTTGGTGATACGTTTATTATTTTTGATGTGAAAGTTGACAAGAATGAAATGTTAGAAAAGTTTAATGATGTACATCCATCGCTCATCTTCACTTGTGAAGAAGAACATGATGGTGGACTACATTATCTTGACGTCCAATTGAGCAGAAGAGAGGATGGTTCACTCAAGAGAGATGTCTATAGAAAACCTACATCTGTAGGACAATATACACATTCCCTCAGCTTTGTACCAATCCGATACAAAATCAATTTGATCAGATGTCTCACGAATAGAACAAGACGTATCTGTACAGATGACTCCCTACAAAACGACCTAGGATACATCCAAAATTCGTTGGTCCAAATGGGTTACCCTAGTAGATTTTTCAGGAGACACATGAATACCAAGTACAATAAAGACAAACTGACAACAGTTAAAAAGAAACAACTGTTCATCAAACTGCAATTTAATGGAGACGTGGCTAGTGAAGTCTTACATCAGAGATTATCGAGAGCGATAAAACGGACTTATACTGCCGCCACCCTCCGTTTGTCACTTTCCAGCCGACCAATTTTGATTGCTCAAGTGAAAGATAAGCTACCTAGCTTTGCCACTTCCATGTGTATCTATACATTTAGTTGCTCCTGTGGAGAGAGCTATATAGGCCGAACAACTAGACAGCTTAACAAACACATTAATGAGCATCTTCCTTCATGGTTCGGGAAAGGTCAAATAAAGTCCATACGAAGTTGTATTTTGGCTCATTTGATTGATAGCGGTCACCAAGTGGACAAAAATAGTGCCTTCTAAGTTATCTATCGCATTCCATCGAGTCTTTCAAAAGGAATCAGAACACGTCTTTTACACTTAGCCGAAGCTATGGGTATTAATTAGAGAGAACAATCTTAGTCTTTGCACCCAAAAGAAGTTGGTTCTACCTTCGTGTCTCTCCCTTGCTCGCCTAGGTGAATTCTATTCAAAAACCTCCGACCCTTTCTTATCATCCATTTCCTTTGTACTTTTATGATATTTATTTAAACTCTGATTATCGTTCTATTTGATTTGACCTAAATTATTTATTTATTGAATTGTCTACATTATACACATATATACATATACTATCTTTGTTATTCTTATCACCTACATAAACCTTATTATCACTATTTTGTTATCATTATAATCATCATTATTAATTTCGTTCAAAACATTTACCACATTATTATTATTACTATTTGATCCACAAAATCACCGTCATTGGTTAAAAATTTTTGGTATATAAATCTATGTGAATTAGAGTAAAGCCTGAAGAAGATCTAATTGGAAACGACAGTACTGTCCGCTTATATGTCTTGTAACAAGCATAGTTATTAATATTAGTCAATACGTAGAAGTTGAACTAGTGTATTATTTTTATTTATTTTTTGATTACAGCTTGATTCCACACTGTATTTTTGGTACAAGTTTGGAATTTTCAGCATGGATATCGGTAGGCCAAATTTCACAGGCCGACCATAGATATCAGGTGTGCGTCGGCAGGGGATCGAACCTCGGACGATGTGCATGGTCGGCGAGAGTCCTAACGACTGTGCCACCGACGCACATAATTACACTTCTCAATTTTTCCCGTTGATTGATTGGACTGAAGTGCTCGGTCTCAGGTTGACATGTCGGCTTCTTTTGCAGATGCTTCGAAGATGTCTGGGCATTTAATTAGAATCCCGAATAGGACGAAATGCGCTTTATCCTGGATTCCACTGCTTGTCACCATCCACAAATTAAATTCTAATTCAATGCCCAGACATAGTCGAATCATCTGCATAAGAAGCCGATAGACATGTCAACCTGAGACCGAGCCCTACGGTCCAATCTGTAGACAGGGTAAGTAATTGGAAATACGCATATTGGACTCCACTGCAAGTCACCGTCCACCAATTATATTATAGTTAATTAAGATGTTTGAACCAATGAGTGAGTTGTGACCAGGAAGGTCACAGAAACGAAGGAAAATATGGAATTACGTAAGAGTTCTAAAGAAATAAAAGAAGAGTTATAAGGTGTTAGAAAAACAAGCAAACAAAAACCGAGCTGGTCGGAATCGACAAGGTTGTTACCATGATAGCGGAAGTGGTTGCACAATGTCATTTTGTATACATGACTCTGGTTTCTTCAGCTGAATGGCTAAGGTTTCAGGATTTCATCATGAGCTGACATTAGTTAGAGAACCATTGGAAAACCTGGGAGTACTGGATAGCTGTTTCGTCCCACTAATTTGGGACTCTTCAGCAGTACCCACACACCGGGGTTCGAACTCAGGACCTTCTGGTTACAAGGCAAGGTGGCTCGTAGACCATTAAGCCACTGGGACCCGATCCAATGGCCAGCGCATGAATTCTAACTTCTTCCAATTCATAATATAGCGCAACCGCTAGTCAATGTCATCGCTAGGGAGTATTTGTCCTCACACCCGACCAGCTGCACCCTACTGGTCGCGACTTCCCACTGGAACCCAGGCAACTACCTACCTGAATAGGACCAGTCGCCAGTGAGCATCTCTTTAAAATACAAAGGAGACGAAAGCGTGTATTGCCTTTGATTTGTTGTTCTTCACGTTGTAGATTACTTTCAAAGAGGAGGCGTTTGTTGACGAGGACAATGACTAGTGTTGACAAGGCGTTCGATCAGTGCACTCCTTACACAGTCATTACTACCTTTATTGCAGCCATGCTGTGAGACAGCGTTCTTGAACCCTTTTGGACAGGATACGTGTCGCACGACCAATATATCTGCCTGGCTGCACAGCGACAGGTGAACTGGTCAAATACGACAGTTTATCTTTAGAGTTGTTGAAGAACATTTGGCAGCAAGAGAATACCATTCATAATATAGCAGAAAATGATGTCCTTTTCACGGCGTTTGACATTCGTTTCTCCATAGTGTCTGCTAGAAGGTCACCTATGGACTCCAAATTCATGTATGGCATCTTCATCAGCATAGAAATGAGGTTGTTCCTTATTGATTTTGGGATTTATATGTGAGGGAGAGCAATTCTCAAGTAGTGTCTTTGTCACCAAGAGTGGTCTCTTCATCTGCGGATTCAAGAATACAGATTCTTCGAATACTAATGACAGGATATATTATCAGATTCCACCAACGACTAATTGGTACCCAACTATAAAAGTTTGTCGTCTGACCGTCTAACGTAGGCTTTCTTTGTTAATCAAACGTCCAAAAAAGAGAATGTCTCTTCAGTTACTTCTTCTTTTGTAAATTTGACAACTGACTGCCTTCCTGGATGTCCTTCTCACAAAAACGAAATCAGATGGGAGCATAAAAAGAAATTTGCATAGAAAAAGTACATGGACAGGACAATATACACATTCTCACAGCTCCGTTCCTCTCAAGTACAAAAGAAATTTAGTGAAGACTCTCAGCCACACAGCTAGTTAGAGCTATATGCTCAGAAGAAGAAGTAATTGAAGATGAATCAAGCATTGTATATGATACTTTGATCGAAAATGTCTATCCCGACAAATTTATCAAGAAACACATGACAAAGAAAGCGGAAAAGGACCATTCGCTATCCGTAAACAAGAAGCCTCTTTATACACGATTGCAATTCAAGGGAGATAAATCAAGTGAGATAATTAAGAAGAAATTAAGAAAATCAGTTCAAAGAACTTCTAATGTTGGCGAACTACACGTCTTATTCTCTACACAACCGATGGTGCTGCCTCGACTGAAAAATGAAGTACCTAGACTAGCCACTTCCAATTGTATCTACCAATTCAACTGCACCTGTGGTGGAGCGAGTTATATCGGCTGTTGCCCTGTGAACTTGATTTTTCGTGCTCGTTGCGGAACATCTCCAAGCATGGCTAAGTGAAGGTGTAGTGAAAACCATCATCAACAATTCGATATTGGACCATCTGGTGCAAACCAGCCGGCCGGCCGGTCGGCCACAAAGCCCGCCAGCATTGAAGAATCCTTGTCCACCCCCTATCGGGTGCCAAATAAATTGCCAAAAACATCGAAGTACCGCATGCTCCACCAACAGAGGCTATGGTGATTCTTGAGAAACAACCAGTGCTTTGTGTTCAAAAGAAGCAAGTCCAGCCAGCCACTACTACTGCCCTGGCTGGTCTTCTGTATTATTATTATTATATTATATTATTATTGTATCCTTTAGTTCCTAGAGGAACATAGGGCTTCAGCTGCGCACCTCCATTGACTTCGGTTTTCTGACAACTTTTTCACCCTGCTCCAGGTCTGTCCACATGCTTTCATCTCCTCCTCGCATGACCTCCTCCAAGTCACCCTTGGACGACCAACTCGCCGCCTCCCTTTCGGGTTCCACTCGAGGGCTTGTCTAGTGATGTCACTTGATGGTTTCCTCAGCGTATGGCCAATCCATCTCCATTTCTTTCTGCCTATTTGTTTCACAATCGGTTCCTGATTGGTTCGCTCCCAGAGATCCCTGTTGCTGATCTTTTCTGGCCATCTGATCTTGAGTATTGAGCGGAGACAGTTGTTAATGAAGGTTTGAAGTTTGTTTGAGATGCTCTTTATGACTCGCCAAGTCTCTGATCCGTATAGTAGCACTGACTTCACATTGGAGTTGAAAATCCGGATCTTATTTTTGATGCTGATTGCTGTTGACCTCCACACAGATTTGAGAGTAATGAAAGCTTGTCTTGCTTTTCCGATTCTGGCTTTGATGTCCTCGTCAGTTCCGCCTGTAGTTGAGACGATGCTTCCCAGGTAGGTGAAGGAGGTTGTTTCTTTCAGGTTCTTCCCATTTATGCTTATTGTGGTCTGTTGTTGTTGATGTTGGCTAGGAATCTTCATCATCTCTGTTTTATCTATGTTCACGTGAAGTCCTATCTTTGATGCTTCTTCTGCCAACTTGTTACTTTTCACTTGCATATCTTCCAGTTTATGGGAAATCAGACATATATCATCGGCGAAATCCAGATCCTCCAAGTCTTTTGTGTCAGTCCATTTTATGCCTGTTCCCTCGTTGGTTGCCGTTGTCTGTCGCATTATCCAATCAATTGCAATCAGGAAGATCATTGGTGATAGTAGACAGCCTTGCCTCACTCCCGTCCTCACTTCGAAGGCTTCCGTAAGTTTCCCGTTGTGGATTACTTGGCATGCAGCATTGTCGTATAACTGTTGGATGAGGTGTATAATTGTCGATGGGACCCCGTAGTAGCGAAGTAGTTTCCAAATGACCTCTCGATCGACGCTGTCGAAGGCCTTTTCAAAGTCGATGAAGTTGAGATAGAGAGGTGACTGCCATTCCAAGCTTTGTTCAATGATGATCCGTAGAGTGGCGATTTGATCAATACATGATTTGTTTCTCCTGAATCCAGCCTGTTCCGGACGAAGTTTTTCATCTAGGGCTTGTTTGATTCTCTCCAGGATGATGCGACTTAGTATCTTGCTTGGAATGGACAGAAGCATAATTCCACGCCAGTTTTTACATTGACTTAAGTCTCCTTTCTTTGGAAGTTTGAATAAGTAACTGTTCTTCCAATCCTCGGGTACTTTGCCCTCTTTCCACACCTTCTCCAGTAGTGGTGTCATCAAGTCCGCTGTTGTCTCTGGGTCTATTTTCAAAGCCTCTGCTGGGATTCCATCTGGTCCCGGTGTTTTCCCAGTTTTAAGCATCTTGATTGCATTCAGGACTTCTGATTTCGTCGGGGGGTCAGTGTTCACTGGTAGTTCTGCTTCCGTTGTTGGTATTGCTGGACGTGTTGTAGGTGGCGGACGATTTAGAAGTCTTTTGAAGTGTTCAACCCAGTGCTTTCTCTGTTCCACCTCTTTGGTGATTGACTTTCCATTGTCGTCCTTTATTGGCTTAATCTGTGTCGAACGTTTGCCCGAAAGGTTCCTAGTTGTTTGGTAGAGTGTGGCGAGGTCTCCTTTGCCTGCAGCTTGTTCTGCTTCGTTTGCCATGGTTTCATAATATTTTCTTTTGTCTTCCCTGGCACTTTTCTTCACTCTTTTGTTCAGTGTATTGTAGCTTGCATTCAGCTCCTGTTTTTGTTGCTCGTCAGTGCACTGGATAATCTTTTGCTTCACTGTCCTTCTCTCTTCTATTAGTTTCCAAGTGTCCGTAGTGAGCCACTGTTTGTCCTGTCTCTTTTTTCTGCCTAGAATTTCTATGCAGGTTTGGCTCCACACCGTTTTCAAGTTGTTCCAGTGCTTTTCAACGCCGACCTCTTCGCTAGTGTTGATTTGTGTCTCGGCTTTGTCCTTTATGCTTGCAATGAAGATGTCCTTTGTAGCCTGGTCCTTCAGCTTTTGAGTGTTGAACTTGGCTTGTGGTCTATCTGCAGCTCCTGATTCCCTGAAAGCTTTTAATTTGATTTGGATTGTCCCTTGTACGAGATAGTGGTCTGAGCCAACGTCTGCTCCTCTTCTTGCTTTTGTGTCCAGTAGGCTGCGCCTCCACTTCCTTGAGATTGAGATGAAGTCGATTTGGTTTTTGGTTTGCCCGTCTGGTGACACCCATGTAGCCTTGTGGATATCTTTGTGCTTGTATACACTGCCACCAATCACCAGTTCGTTGAAGGCGCAGAAGTCGGCGAAGAGTTCTCCGTTTTCATTCATTTCTCCTAGAGCTTCTCTACCCATGATGAGTTCCCTTCCCGTATTGTCTGGTCCCAGTTTGGCGTTCATGTCTCCCATTAGTATTTTCATGTCGCCAGCTGGAGTATTGTCCATTGTTGCCTGTAGTTGCCTGTAGAATTCTTCTTTCTTCTCGAGGTCTGCGTTGTTTGTGGGTGCATAACATTGTATGATTGACACTTTCCTTCCTTTGGAGTTGAACCTGGCGGTCATTATCCTGGACGAAATCGCCTCCCATTGTATCAGGGCTTTCGTTGCCGTTGGTGACATCATGATAGCCACGCCCTCGGTGTGCGTGTGGTTATCTTCTGGGTGACCGGAGTAGATCACTGACTCACCTGTTGACAATTTGGTGAGTCCACTCCCATTCCATCTGCTCTCACATATTCCCAGCACTTGTATTCCGTATCTTTTCATCTCGTTGGCGATCTGGGCAGCTTTCCCAGTCTCGTACATAGTTCGGACGTTCCATGTTCCTACACAGACTTTTTCTTTTGGTGCAAGGAGGTTCAACATACTGAAGTTTCTTTAGCAATTTTTGTTTACAGGGTGGGGTTGCTAGCCTCACGCCTGAGAAAAGAATGATTACATTAAGTAAAAGTTTAGAGAGAAGCAACTTTTTGGGTTGCTCCCCTCAAAATCAGAAAATAACGGACAAACAATGAGAACAACATCAACAAAGGAAACAGTTCACAGAAAAAAGGGCAAAAAGCGACGACAACTATACAATAAGACAACATGCAATATAGTTCAGTACATTTAACTAAAATGATATCTTAACCATAAACTCACTGACTCACCAGCCTGCCCTGGCTGGTCTTCTGTGGAGACTATAAATTTATGAATTTGTAATATTATCTTTCCTCATTTTTCTGACATTCAGTTCATTGTTATGTTGATGCTGTCGAACTGTAATCCATTGACATTATTATTATTGATTCGATGTTATTTAAAGAGCTTTAATATTGTTAATTGCACTAATCCATTCAGTATTGCATATATATATATATATAAACAGTAGAGAGCCAGGCAGGCTTTAGACCAGGAAGATCGATCGATCATATCAATCATATATTCATCCTTCGACAGATTCTAGAACATAGACATGCCTATCGGCATCCAACAATCATTGCATTTCTTGACCTAAAGGCGGAATTCGATTCTGTCGACCGAGAGGTTCTCTGGCGATACTTGACTGTAAAGGGAATTCCGAGAAAATACATTGCACTGATTAAAGCACTCTACTCGTACTCATGCAGCCAGGTGAGGGCTTACGGCGAGTTGTCACCTGAAGTGGTGACAAATAGTGGTGTCCGCCAAGAATGCCCATTATCTCCTTTTCTATTCAACTTCATCATAGATGTACTAATGAATTTAACCCTAACTCACTTCAGCGACTCAGGGATTGACCTGCTACCAGGGAATAATCTCGTTGACTTAGAATATGCAGACGATATAGTCCTTGTAGGCGAGGAAGCTGAAAAAATGCAGTCTTCTGAACACCTTGAGCTGCAATCTACGAATGTTTGGCATGCGATTAGCTCCCGCCAAATGCAAGATGATGCTACAGGACTGGACTACACCGACTCCTAGATTAGAAATAGGGACTGAAGTGGTAGAGCATGTTGACCACTTCACTTATTCGGGAAGTACCATCATCCAGACCCAACCGGCTGATCTCTGGCGAAATCTCAGCATGTATACAGAGAGCCAGTTTCGCATATGCCAGCTTACGCTGTCTCTGGCCTAGTAGACGTGATATCCAGCTGACTATCGACTAAAGGGCGGGTGTACTGCTCATCAGTCCGCTTCGTCCTCTTTTATGGCCAGCTGTGAGACATGGCCATTAAGAGTGGAAGACATGAAAAGATTAGCTGTCTTCGATCATAGGTGCCTGCGTTCTATCCCCCATGTGAAGTAGTATAATAAGGTGAGCAATACTGAGGTTAGGCGTCGAGCTCTAGGTGAGGAAGGGAAATCAATCAACAAGGCTGTGAAGTTACTTCGATTGAGTGATATGGTTAAGACATGTGTTACGTATGCCTAATCATTGGCTTCCTCGACGAGCAATGTTAGCGGATATAGGGTCAGGTTGGAAAAGAGCTAGCGGCGGTCAAACCAAAACATGGCTTTACCAGTCAATGAAATCTACAACAGTTAGTTTAAATCACGTAGGAAGGTGCAGACTTCTTGGTTGTGGTCCGCGTGACGGTAAATTCAATGACAGCTGGAAACAATTGATGATATGGCTCAAAATCGTTCTCAATGGCTGGCTAGCGCAGATGCATCCACTCCTTGTGACTCATAATTTCCAATCAAACTATATCGTTCTTCGTTATTACTATTCTTTTGTCTCACTCCTCTGTTTACTGTTTCCATTATGCATTTCTTCTACTTTCTTCTCTTGTTTTGTGTGCTACAAGGAGGGAGTTTGGCGACTTGAACTGGTGGACATCGGTGCAAAGTTCTATGTCGAAAATAGACAGATATATAACTGTAGAACCTGAGGATGAGCAGGTTATCGAAAAGAATATTCTTTGTTCAATATCCATTGTTTTGAAAATTATTAAAAATGTGAAGCATGTTATTAAGTTCACATTTATTATCCCAAATGAAGTAAAAGTGTTATCAAGATACCTTTTTGTACAGCAAGAAACATTCGTCGATGATCTTGAAGTCTTATTTACCACTCAGAATACGAAGAAATAAAGGCAAATTATTTCAGTAAATAAGAACTGGATGGTAATTAATTACTATCCATCTCATTCCTACCTAGTTCTTGGATGTTTACCTTAAATTTAGATAATATCAACATTTAAATGTTTTTGGATCAATAATATGATGCATTAGTTTTTTTTTTTTGAAAACAAAATCTACAAAATGTGTTCAAAATGTCATCAGCGTATCATAATACTGTTTCACTGTCTCTTCCCCTTCCGTGTGTGTGTGTGTATGTGCGGCATACCTGATCAACAAATCAACATCAAGAATACTAGGTAATAAATGTGATAGATATCGTGACCAGCTATCGTGGCAGAGTAGACTTGGGAATGGATGGACTACTGATTTTAAAACTAAATCCAGGACATTCTATCGTCATTTAAGCAAAAGTTGATCATTGTTTTTTCAAAAGAATGGATACTGAACAAAGAGCACTCTTTTCAATAACCTGCTATTCATCATCAGGCTCTACAGTTATATACACATTATTATAGTGAATGAATGAATTAGTGTTATGAACAACATTAATGTTGTTGTTTAAATAACATCAAATCAATAATATTGATAGATTACAGTTCAATAGTATCAACATAACAATGAACTGAATGTCAGAGAAATTACGGAGGATAATATTACAAAATCATGAGTTTATAGTTTCTACTTAAGGCCAGGGCAATAGTAGGGGCTGGACTTGCTTCTTTTGAACACAGAGCACTGGCTGTTTGAGGCGAATCGCAATAGCCTCTGCTGTTTGAAGAATGCGGTGCTTCGATGTTTTTGGCAATTTATTTGGCACCCGATAGATGGTGAACAAGGATTCTTCAGTGCTGGCTGGCTTTGTGGCCGGCCGGCCGACCGGCTGGTTTGCACCAGATGGTCTAATATCGAATTGTTGATGATGGTTTTCACTACACTTTACTTAGCCATGCTGGGAGATGTTCCGCAACGAGCACGAAAAATCAAGTTCACAGGGCAACAGCTAATATAACTCGCTCCACCACAGGTGCAGTTGAACTGGTAGATACAATTGGAAGTGGCTAGTCTAGGTACTTCATTTTTCAGTCGAGGCAGCACCATCGGTTGTGTAGAGAATAAGACTTGTAGTTCTTCAGCATTAGAAGTTCTTTGAACTGATTTTCTTAATTTCTTCTTAATTATCTCACTTGATTTATCTCCCTTGAATTGCAATCGTGTATAAAGAGGCTTCTTGTTTACGGATAGCGAATGGTCCTTTTCCGCTTTCTTTGTCATGTGTTTCTTGATAAATTTGTCGGGATAGTCATTTTCGATCAAAGTATCATATACAATGCTTGATTCATCTTCAATTACTTCTTCTTCTGAGCATATAGCTCTAACTAGCTGTGTGGCTGAGGGTCTTTACCAAATTTCTTTTGTACTTGAGAGGAACGGAGCTGTGAGAATGTGTATATTGTCCTGTCCATGTACTTTTTCTATGCAAATTTCTTTTTATGCTCCCATCTGATTTCGCTTTTGTGAGGAGGACATCTAGGAGGGGAATTCATTCTATCTTGGGATTCCTCTTCGCATATGAATTTCATAGCCGAATGTACTTCATTGTATTCAGTAATTATTGTACTCCTATCAGAAACATTTTCACAAAGAATAAAGGTGTCAGTCATCCACATATCGACAATAAAATGACAGCTTACTGTTAAGGTTGGTTGTTCAGAGGTCCATTTCCTAGCTTACTTAAAAAGAAATCAGCCAGAATTGGACCCAATGGGGAGCCCATCGCCACCCTGTCCACTTGCCTGTTAAGCATGCCGTTAAATTTGAAATTTACATTCTTGATACATCTTAATATCAATTCTTTTGTGATTGGTACTCATGAGATATACTTAAAAAAAATAATCAACTAATATTTTATCCAAGTATTGGTTTGTACGGGGGATTTGGTTGATTGGTTACAGGATTTCATCATGAGCTGATATTGGTTAGAGAACCATTGGAAAACTAGCTAGGAGTACTGGACAGCTGTTTTCCGTGTCCTAGTTTGGGACTCTCCATCAGTACGTACCCACCGGGGTTCGGTCCCAGGACCTTCTGGCGAGCTAGCTTGTAGACCATTCAGCCACTGGGACCCGATCCAATAGCCAGCGCATGAATTCTAACTTCTGTCAATTCACGATATAGCGCAACCGTTAGCCAATGTCATCTCTGTCGAGTATTTGTTCTCACGCTCGACCTGCTGCACCCTATTAGTCACGACTTCCCACTAGAACTTTTTTTTCTCTGAATAGGTATAAACGAACACCAGTAAACCAGCAAACCTCTGTTCTATGAAGTCAAGGGAATATGCTCTGCAGACAAATTAAAGGAAGAATTATTGACTCTCGGAAAGATGTTGAAAAACAACGGCTGCACTCAGGAATTCATTAAGCATTACGGAGAATATAATGGCTCAAGTGTTGAACAAATCATAGTGGGAAAAAAGCTTATCTTCATTCAACTCGACTTTAAAGGTCATAATATTTTAGGATTAGTAAAAAGAAGATTTAATACGTCATTATCCAGAGTTTATCCTAGAGCTAAGTTGGTTCCCGTTTATTGGATAACATGTCCTTCGGTCCAGTCAAAAGTCGACAGATACCCTTCTTATGTGAACACCAACTGTGTATACTAATTGACATGTATCTTAGGGAGCAGTTACATTGGGAGAATAGCGAGAAGAGGGAATACCTTCAAAATGCCTTCTGTATATATATGGAATAATCTACGTCTCAAGGGAACAAAAACACTTTTAACAATGCCATCACCAGACATCTCCTTGGCACGGGTTATTAGGTGAACATCACAAGATCCTTCAAAATTATCAATAAATAAAAGAGTTCGATTCTCCTCAAATTTGCCTAAGCAGTCTCTATCAACCTGATTAATGTGTTCAGAAAGAATCTGCCCTGATAATTGAATGTCTTTATTCTCTCTTTCATTTGATTACATAACACTGAAAATTCCATTCCGTATAATTATTATGATTATTAGCATTGTATGCATATATTGGTTATTTTTGTTTAAACTTGAAGTTTCTGGATATGTATGTTGAAATTGTTTCTGTACACAAACTTAATAATAGTAATTATCCTTAGGCTGTGTGCATCTAGCTGATGAGTAGTCGACGAAATAGTCAATATTCAAGTGTTAGTTTGTAGGGATTTGATTGGTTACAGGATTTCATCATGAGCTGACATCTGTTAGAGAACCATTGGAAAACTAGCTGGGAGTACTGGGCAGCTGTTTTCCGTGTCCTAGTTTGGGACTCTTCAGCAGTACGTACCCACCGGGGTTCGAACTCAGGACCTTCTGGTTACAAGGCAAGGTGGCTCGTAGACCATTCAGCCACTGGGACCCAATCTAATGGCCGGCCCATGAATTCTAACTTCTGTCAATTCATAATATAGCGCAACCGCTAATCAATGTCATCGCTAGGGAGTATTTGTCCCCACACTCGACCTGCTGCACCCTACCGGTCACGACTTCTCAATCAATGGTGTAAGCATTTCATTCTGCACCAACTGCTATTGTTGTTCTTGCTTTCTCCAAATTCATAGGGGGTGGTAGAGGGTAGGAGGAATAAATTGTATAAAATTCTTTAGTTTTTCGAGGAAAACGCCAATATTTCCCTAACCTTTTTTTCAATTCACTTTCTTCTAAACTGAAGAGCAAAACAAACAATGACGAAAAAAGGTTTTGAGGTGAAATTCTTTTCATCCCATTTCCTCTGCTTTGAATCGTCTAAGCCTTTCTTGCTTGTAAATACAATAGAAGCATTGTAGATGCTGTCGTTGTACTCCATTGTGATATATTGTTTCAACTTAAGATAAAGGTGAGAAGTTTGTTCGCGACTCCTTCCTAGACTACAATACTCTATTTTAAGGGCAATTTTACCAAGCCAGTTGGCTTCAGCATACACTGAGTCCTTTGCAACAAGATGGTTATCATCCTGTGTACCGGTGGCATAACGGTTAGGACTATTCACCGACCATACAAATGGTTCGGGGTTCGATCCCCTACCGACTCACACCTGATATCAATGGTCGACTTGCGAAATTTGGTCTACCGATATCATAGGGTGAAAATTCCATACCTGTACCAAAAATACAGTGTGTATAATCAAGCTATAATCAAAAATTAAAATTAGGAAATTTTAGGTAAGAAGTAACATATGTTTTAAGTGAGAAGCTCTCCAGTTGATTTCTAATGGCACCTGATGTGCCTCAAGGTGCTGTAATCATTCCATTCCTCTTTTCTTTCCTCTTGCATAACCTTCCGTATTCTTCCAAAGCTAATCTGATTCAATATACCGGTGATCTGATCATTTCTGTCCTGGTAGTTTCTGCTTTTGAATCTTCTTATTTGATTCGATTCTTATCTGAAGTTGACAAGTCGTCTCCCCTGAATGGTCTTCATCTGAATCCATCTAAATGTCATACTGTTTGTTGATTTTAGTTTCAGATGCGGAAAAAGACTTTCGTGAACTGGCTGATTCAGTCCCATGATTCCTGTAATATCGACGGCATTAAATGATAGGAAATAAATCGAGTATCTCTTATCTCAGCATGAGTTACCCATCGAATCGCTATTGGTCCTCTCATATCCTGTTGATTTCTAAGAGAATGTTTCCTTTGACTTGAAACATAAAGAAATTGAAACTTTCTGGGATAGGTCAACCTCTTCTCGTACTGTTGGTTTATTCATGTCTTATGACCGCTCTTCCTTGGAAATCTCCAAAAGACTATGTCATATTACGAAGGATTTCGAAGGCTGTAGGTAGGGGTAATGATGCATGCCTTTGACTCAACTAACAGACAGTGTCGTTCATGTTGCTGATATTTGCTGAAGTCATCTTGTCTGATAGTGAACAGAAGATCTTCTCTCCATCACTCACAATGTTTCCCTTGTATCTCTCCTGGGGACAAACTAGAAGAAATTTCATAGGAATTTATACGCCTACGACTACCAAATATAAAAACTCAACCATACCAAATTTAGTACGGGTTTTATGTGAAGAGCGACACTTGTTCGAAAAGAAAAGTGTCTAATAAACCCACTTTCTAATCTTCGAATAAGGAGCAAAATTGTAACCGAAATTATCATTATTATCACGCATGTATTATTCCTCTACTAACTTTCATTTTCTGTGGTTTTACTAATTTGGCTATCCTATATGTTTATATATATTTATAGAAGGAAATAAATTGCTCCAATATGTATGAAAACGCTGGAAATTCCATTCTGTATAATTAGAATTTCTTTTCTTATTTTGAATAAATTGATTATATTATTCACGAGGATATATTACTTACTTAGAAATTGTAAATCTCCTTGAGAATCGAACTTAAACAATGTGAGATTAGTTCAATGATACAATGGATGATATTAAAAACTATTCAGTTGGCGGGAATTTCAATGATTTCAAGGTCGATTCCATGATGAATTAAGATCAGTTTAACAAGCAAGGAGATTTTATATCCAGATTTTCGTACTCTTCATGTGTCCCCACCAACTAACACGGCAATTATAGAGGGGTTGAATCCACGAAATTCTGTTAATTCGTGACATTGTATCACTCCACTCCAATATCCTCAGGAATTGTCTGTCCTAACACACATCTTCATAAATCGTATTGATCATAACTTCTAAGTCGACTGTTTAGGAAGTCCATTCCATAAGAGATTAATTTCCATGTATTGCTCTATAGAAATTATCTCTATAACACTCTTACACTTTCTGACCTAGAACTCTAAGGTGTCGGTTTAATGCACTATTCCGGAAAGTACTAAATTCGTATCCCACCTCAATATAAAGCATCCGTGAATACAGTTGGATTGTTTTCAACTGTGCACCTGTGGCTAAGTGACAGAATGCTTCCCAGTTACGCATGAGAGGTCCATATTCGATTCCCAAACACCAACTCATTCATACACTTCTCCTTATTTATGAACCAGTAGTAAGTTCGGAGAACAAGGGCGTTGTTTGTGAGGCTATCCACCTGAATCTGTACAAAATAGTAGCACCGCTGCTACTGAAACATGAAAGCCTAAAAGCTCTACGTTCCACCATCAATGCATGGAATGAAGGAAGAAGTATACCGACTAATGTCTTTGTAGATGAGATGACAATTTGTGTTTTTGTGTTACAGAGAAAGCTAAAGAAGAAGAAACTCCAGAAGACGGGACAACACATTGAGGAGAATCTTGTGTGAAGTAGATGAGCAGTATTGAAAGACTGTGATAACAAATGTAACGTTTATGATTTCCTCAATATACATTTTATTTTGTCCTAATAAGCATTACTTCTGTGAAGTGGGCTACTGACATGATCTCGCAGGTAACATATTGTAGGTGTGTGTGTGTGTGTGTGTGCAATGTCTTGTGACAGAATATTGAATAACGGAGTGAGTGATTAACGTGAAAAGAAGAGAAATGCACATCCTTGTGTGAAACAAGAAGTGAATACATGAAGGCAGGGCAAGAGACTTACAAAAGGAAGAATATAAAAAAATTGAGATCCCAATGTGAAGTATGTGTATCGTAACATAACTGTCCAACAATTTACTCATGAACGATTCCTCTACCGAATACTGCTGTATTTCGCTGTCATTTTTCTACTCAAGTTCATTACTTTCATGAATTGCAGTCATTTTATGCAGTCTTACTTTGCATTTAAACCCATGAGGTTGCCTGCTTACACCTGGCCCACTGAAAATCTCATTCATTATGATGCATCGTATTTATAGTACTCATTTTGTTTTAATCTACTGAAATATGGCGTCTAATGGTGTTTTGTACTCTCGAGATTTAAAATGTCCACAACCAGCTGATTCGCAGGTTGTATCATCTTTCGGGTGACAACGTATTTCAATACATGAGATAGCGGCGCGTGAGAATTTTAACAGAAACTCCAACTGACTGATAAATACAACTGCCTACCTTCTGTCTTTAATCATTGAGTTATGCTTTGGGGCTACAGGATGTACTCCTGTACTTTTCCTTAAATGGCTTCCAACTAAAAGTTGTGAATTTCTTGAAGGTGGAGAAGAAATTACGTCAGCGATTGGTTTGCACCTCAGGTCAGACGATATTGTATCAGGTGATCTATTATCACAGTTAATAGTTTATTTGAAGATTTCAGTCATATTACACAATACATTCCTCCGAGAATTCTGTACACTTTATACACCCTGTCCAGAATAAAGCTGTTATTATCACTATTATTATAGTTGTTATGGAAACATCCGAAGCCCTCTGTCTCGCTGGGAAACCAAGGGTTGACCAATAGATCATTTTCTCAAGTAAACCTATTCTTCCTCTTGAATTGAATTTTTGATTTTCCCGTCGATTGATTGGACCGAAGTGCTCGGTCTCAGGTTGACATGTCGGCTTCTTGTGCAGATGCTTCGACGATGCCTGGGTATGTAATTAGTATACAATTGGTGGATGGTGGCTAGCAGTGGAATCCAGGATGCGCATTTCGTCCTATTTGGGACTCGTCAGCTGGATGTACCTGCATTTCTCAGTGAGTGATGATGTTCCCACCGAGGCTTGAACCCAGTATCCACTGCTAGCCACCATCCACCAATTGTAGACTAATTAAATACCCAGACATCGTCGAAGTATCTGCACAAGAAGCCGACATGTCAACCTGAGACCGAGCACTTCGGTCCAATCAATCGACGGGAAAATCAAAAATTCAATTCAATAATTAATATATGACCCGTTGCACAAGAGGTGGCTCTCGTGGCCCAAGTGGTCTAGTGGATAACGCTTTGACGTTTGAAACTATGGGCACTGGGTTCGAGCCTCGGTGGGAACATCATCACTCACTGAGGAATGCAGGTACATCCATCTGACGAGTCCCAAATAGGACGAAATGCGCATTATCCTGGATTCCACTGCTAGCCACCATCCACCAATTGTACACCTATTCTTCCTCTGTTAATATGACACTGATCACTAGTGCCAGTAATTCTCTTGGTTAAACGATATTTCAGATTGCAATGAACAATTTCAATGAATCGGTCGACTTCATCTTCTCCTTCTTCTACATATCGATTCTAACTGACTGAAGGTAATTAACCTGCCAACTATTCAGTTTCAGTTCCCGGCAGTAACATAGATGCAAATACTGAAGTTGGACATTCCAGGTTGCCAGTTAGTTATGTACTCTTCCCACTTCCCATTTGCTCATTTAGAAAAAACGAGAACAAATTGAGCGAAGAAATATTAAGTCCTTTCTAATGAGTAGTTCCTCATCATCGCCTGGCTCTACGCTAATAATTATGTAGTTTGTTTTACATCAAAGTTGTTTGCCAGTCTAGTGGTTATTTTAGTTAATCATTTTTAGGTATATCGGTGTGGGGTGAAATCAAGAGGTCATAGTTCATCAAAACAATTAACTAATCCATGTTATTAACAAGATATCTAAGTTTTAAAGGAGGAGGGGTGAAAATTAGTTAACTACGGAATTCAACATAAGAAGTTGATTCTTAGGCGTCGACAACAAGTTATCACATAATCAGGGAATTTGTAAAATAGCAAAGATGACCAAGCAGACTAGGTTGACTCACGAGAATTACGTAAAATACAGACAAGTTAGTAGAATTAACTAGAATTGTAGAAAACAACGAAGGCAAAAGATAGTTACAAAGAGAGCGGGTTGTTGTCCGTAAAACTCAATATATGTTATGTAGTTGGCCATAGAGAAGGAGGGAACTATACACATTTCCTTCGAACACAAAGATTTGGCTTGTTCAGATGAGTTACGGTTGTTTGTGCTGTATACATAGAAGTCGTACTCATCGTTGACCCTTCAAGAGGTTGGGTGATAACTTTGTTAGAGTCGACTTGATGTTCAGTCACTATTGAGCTGCGTATAGCTTTATTCGAACCTTGTATTTTACGTAACTCGTCTGAGTCATCCTATTCTTCTTAGTGATCATTTCTATTTTAGAAATTTCATGGTTATGCAATAACTTATTGTTAACCCCTACGGATTAACTTATCTTGAATTCCGTATTTCATTAATTTTCACCCTCCCCTCAAAGCTTATATATCTTGTTACTGACCTCTATTAGATAATTGTTTTGATGACCTTTAACCCCTTAATTTCACCCTCCAACGCTAAAAACTGATGGACTTAAACAACCACTTGATTGGTGGTGGAATTTTGATGATGAGTAACTACTCATTGAAAAGGACTGAATATTTCTTCGCTCAATCTGTTGTCATCCAGTTTGCTTATTGTCCTCAGATAAGAATAACATTCATGATTCTGTGAAGCCATCTATCCTGACAGACCTGACAACTGACAGCGAAACTTATCGAATTCTTAGCCTGACCCATCGTAACCTAGTGGTCAGGCTTGTCCTAACGCCACTACACAACTCTCAATAGCTCTGATCAAACAAGAATATAGTACCTAATACTACTTCAAAGATGTGCTTAGCTAAGAGATTTTGGTTGTCTATAAAAATATTCCAAATGAACACAGTGCTGCAACATCCATGGACAGATTCCTTCAGATAATCATTTGTTCACGAATTGAATTCCCCAGTCTCTATCAGAGGAGACGTGTAAAATGATAATTGGAGCTGAAATATCCAAAGATCAAGTGAATTTACCAACTTCTTAAACAGTCCCTCCCACCATCAACCTAATATCACGACCCACAACTGGCATGTTCAGCAGTTTACGCCATATCATACAATTTGTAAATCATAGATTATTATGACTGTTCAATATTCTGATGATCTTATGCTCAATCCTGCAAGAAGTGATTGTTCCTCAATGATGATGATGATGGCGTATCTGTCAAATAACTTGGTTTTTTCAGTCACTTTCATTCTGATACTAATTCTTGGCAAAATTTACCTGTCCTCCTCTCCGTGTCACACTAATTGGAGAAAAATATGTATAAAACCAATGTCTATCTATGAACTGATTTCAATGAATAGGTGACAGTTTACAATCACAACATAATGTGATCACTAGTCTCTGTGTTCTTTAAAAAGCTCAACTATGCGTGACAATCTTCTTTGATTTTGAATAAAGCAAGAACAACAGTGGTGGTTTGTGCAGAATACTATGGTACCATCATTTATTTCGTTGGCTTCTCATCAGCTGCCACTTACAGCCTAAATAAATTTTGAGGTTTAAGTACAGAAACGTTTTAACATACTTGTAAATTTTACATGTTGTCAGTTGACAGAAAGTTCCACAATTAGTGAACAGTGATCAGAAAATTGAGCTTATATAGTTTCTACATAGGCAGTTCAAGTTTAAACAAAATAAATGTATGCAGAAAGTGGTAAAGGAGTTACATAATAAAGATCAGATGTGCGTTAGATGCATAGTGACTAATAAGTTAGGTAACAATTTACAGAGTTGAACTCAAATCATAGAAACAAGAGACAAGCAAAGCTACAGATCATAAAAGGAGGGTTAGGTTAGAGACAAAGATTACGTAATCGGATGAGAGAATAAAGACACCCAGTTACCAGGGCAAGGAAGGACTATTAACTACTTCTTTCTGAACACATAAATATGGTTTCAAGCGTCTGATAGAAATTGCTTCGACAAACTTGATGAGAATGGAGCTCCTTTATCTATTGACAATTTTGAAGGATTTCTCGATTTCCACCTCATGATCCGTGTCGAGGAGATGCCTGGTAATAGCGCTACTAAAAGCGTTTGTTCCCTTGAGACGTAGGCTTTTCGGCACATATTTGATTTTCAGCAGTATTTCTTTCCTTTTTTCATACTTCAATATTCTGAGTTGATACAGGGCTCCGGGCTTTAAGTTCTGAGGTTCTCAAGGCGGTCGTGATGTTGTTTTCATCGGTTGGTTTGCTGGTCTCATTTCCAACTCTTCCTTTTTCCCAACTAGTAGACTGGGAGAGTTTGATTGGACACTGGCTGGTAATTAGTGTAATGTTTCTAGTCCTTTCTATCAGTCAAGTTTGCGATGTGGCCATCATTGTTAGGTAGCTCTCCATCATGACGCACTTTGAATTGTTGATATTAGATAGATGGAGGTCGGAGTCAGTCGGCCACAAGAAACCTTGAACTTACAAGAGGTCAGGCGTCGACCTGCGTAGCTCAAAGGCAACATTGCAACAACAGAAGACAAGGGCCGGTAACAAATCGTTTTATTACGGAAATCAATACGTATTTATATATATTTCACATACATTATTATAGCTCATTCAAACAGACAAACGCAGTCTTCTGATTACTTGTTTTCGAGTTTCTCGGAAAGTGGAGTCATCTATCTGCGAATCATATTTGCCCACGTTTAAGTCTGCTGTGATTGGTTGTTGAATCAGCCATGTTCATATTTTCTCACGGCCAATATTAGTGACCAGGACATCGACGTAGATTAGTGTCTACCAGTTGGCTAGCAGCCTGCTCTCACCACAACATCTCTGACTGCAACATTCACTGATACAGCCAGGTGAGGGCTTACGGTGAGCTGTCATCTGAACTGGTGACGACTAGTGGTGTCCGTCAAGGATGCCCATTATCCCCTTTTCTATTCAACTTCATCATAGATGTGTTAATGGACTTAACCCTAAGTGACTTCAGCGACTCAGGAATTGACTTGCTACCAGGGAATAATCTCGTTGACTTGGAATATGCAGACGATATAGTCCTTCTAGGCGAAGACGCCGACGAAATGCAGAGTCTTCTGAACACCCTGAGCTGTAATCTACGAATGTTTGGCATGCGATTCGCTCCCGCCAAATGTAAGATGATGTTACAGGACTGGACTACATCGACGCCTAGTTTAAAAATAGGAAGTGAAGTGGTAGAACACGTTGACCGCTTCACTTATTTGGGAAGTACCATCAGCCAGTGCCAACGGGTTGATCTCTGACGAAATCTCAGCTTTTTACAAATACAGGGGGCTCGTTTCGCATTTGCCAGTTTACGCCGACTCTGGCGTAGACGAGATGTTCGACTATCGACCAAAGGGCGGGTGTACTGCTCATCAGTCCGCTCCGTCCTCCTTTATGGTTGTGAGACCTGGCCACTGAGACTGGAAGACATGAAAAGATTAGCTGTCTTTGATCATAGGTGCCTGCGTTCTATTTCACGTGTAAAGTGGCATAATAAGGTGAGCAACATTGAAGTTAGGCGTAGAGTTCTAGGTAAACAGGGGAAATCAATCGACGAAGTCGTGAAGCTACAAAGACTGAGATGGTTAGGACATGTATTACGTATGCCAAGCCATCGCCTCCCTCGACGAGCAATGTTAGCGGATATAGGGTCAGGCTGGAAAAAAGCTAGCGGCGGTCAAACAAAAACTTGGCATCAGTCAATGAAATCCACAACAGTTGGTCTAAGCCTGTCACGTAGGAAGGTGTAGACTTCCAGGCTGGGGTCCTCGGGACGGTAAAAATCTATGGTTGGAAACAATTGGTGACATGGCTCAAACTCATCGTTCTCAGTGGCTAGCGCAGATGCATCCACTCCTTATGACATATGATCTCCACCAATGAAACTGTTTTGTTGTTCTTTATTACTCCTTTGTCTCACACCTCTCCTCACTGTTTCTATTATGCTTTTCTTGTACTTTCTTCTCTTGCTTCGCGTGCTACCCGGAGTGTGGCGACTTGAACTTCCGCACATTTGTGTATAGTTCTATGTCGAAAACAGACAGACAGACTGAATGATACAGATTCGAATCTCAAACAGAGGAGAGATGAGTTACCTCAAGCGGGTGAGTGCCAATAAGCACGAAAACTACTGCCAGACAGGGCTTACTTCCGACTGCCTCCAGCAATCTATTATCAAACTGGGAGAAATTTAGAAGTACGTTGGCGAGTATTCTAACACTGAGAAACATCGACACTAATTTTCAGTGGTACAGATAACACAAATTATTGATTTAATCAACTCCTACTTTTAAATGCCTAGCAACACATATGAACTCCAAATAGTAAAGAGGGGAGAAGGCGATCGTTTTCGCCTAACGCATTAATTGATATGTGGAGATTAGTTCCTTAGCCTTTCTGCTTTCATCACAGTTACATCATATAACCTTTTCTAGTTCCTATAATATGCAATTACTATGATTATGCAAATTGCTTTCCTCTCCCACTTAAGCATGAATTACTTAAAAATACAAATAAAGTGTTGATTTTACACAATTTAATTCCCGTTATCACTTTCTATAAAGCAAGAATAATTAGACATTAAGGTATAATATTAGACCAAACGAAATGAAATTGAATTCAATCCATCCCACTACAATTATTGCTTGGTCTCGATGTAGTTGAAATAATTACTAGTCTAGGAAGTTATGTAATTATCATTTCGATAATTTACTTTCTTCCATATACAACTGGTTGGTAAGGTTGTAACTTTAGTTAACGCGAACTTCCGATCCAAATATTTGTTGGCCGTGCTTTTTAAATTTCTCACATTATCTATGCGCCATATTTGTTACTTGTTAATGATTGGCTGGACAATCAACCAATCAAATTTCACCACGTTGTAGTTAGCTAACACTGATATCAATTGGATTATTATCATATGACTTGTGAGAACGCCATCGTTTTCTAGGGTTAATTAACGATGTATGTTCATCAGCCCATTCTCTCTCTCTCACTCACTCACTCTCTCTCTCTTTCTCTCTGTAAGCAAATATGACTCAGATTAAACGGTTCATTTCACACGTTAAATACTGTTCCGTATGCGTATTGTTGACTGTAGGGGTTCTGTCATGTGATGTTTTAGGGAGTAAATTGTTATCTGTATTATTTGTATATGAATTACACCCAATTTCTACTGTCTTAATCACTCAATGATCAACGTTAAAATGTGAGGAGTTGACACATAAAATTCACTTTTGAATCAGAAAATGAATGAACAAGGAGAATTAGCTATCTTGTTATATTGTAAAATCAAACGAACAGACGTAGGTAAACTGCACACTAGTGTTTATAAAAAGCCAACGCATTCTGCTAATCGATATTTAGACCTCTTTAATTCATCTCATCCGTTATCCATCTGTATGGGCAGATTTAGTTAAATGTATAACAAACTGAGCAGTGGTACTAAGAAGTACAAGAAAAGACCTAACCTATGAAATAAAACAGATGGAAGGAGTGTTGGCGTCAAATAACTAACTATCCTATAAAGTTCATTAGGAAGATCAGAAAATGCCGTAAGAGAAATAAAAATAATTGTGAAACTAATAATGATAACATAAATAAGAGAGAATATAAGGCATCTACAGTTCTACCATATAAGGTGGGGACATATGACACCCTACGTAGTAGGAATTAGAGTGGCATTCAAAACTAAAAACTCACTCACTCAGGCAGGACAAGCTCTGTAGGTTAAAGGCCCCTGTAGCTTGACCCACTTAGACAAAATAATATAATTTACAAATTACTTTGCTTTTACGAGTTGATTACGGATTGATATCAGTTAGAGAACCATTGAAAACCAGGGAGTACTGGACAGCTGCTGTTTCATCCTAGTTTGGGAATCATCGGCAGTACGCACCCACTGGTTGGGGTCGCGCTAAATCACGAATTGGTAGAAGTTAGAATTCATGAGCCATTGAATCGGGTCCCAGTGGCTGAATGGTATACGAGCTTGCCTTGTAACCGGAAGGTGCCGGGTTCGAATCCCAGTGGGTGCGTACTGCCGATGATTCCCAAACTAGGATGAAACAGCAGCTGTCCAGTACTCCCTGGTTTTCAATGGTTCTCTAACTGATATCAATCCGTGATCAACTCGTAAAACATAACTAATCCTTACAAACCAAAACTATAGAAAATTACTTTGCAATGACTGTGAGGTCAACTGTATAGGTCAAACTAGTCGATCCGGGGTAATCAGATTGTAGGAACGTAAGAATTTAGCTAAGGTAAGAATAGCTGACCCCTAGGAGATAAGTGATTTAGAGAAAAGCTAGCCATCAAAAGACGTGACATCCACTCCCTCATATCACTACATACAAACAACCACGGACATCAATTCAACTGACACAACCAAAGTTCAAATATTAGACAGAGGAAACAACAAGAACCCTAGAGAATATTTCGAAGCCAGCCTGGTATTCCAGTGAATCATCAATCAATAGACACATTGACATAGACAAAATTTATCGACCGATAAGAAAGAAAGCTCACACACACAAAGGGTCAAAGTTCAAGTCAAGAGAACAATGAGTACCAATAACACAAGTAGCACAGAGGTTGTGAAAACACACAAATACAAGCAATCAAATTCAAGGTCACCCACCAGGATAGATGATTAATAAACTCGTAGAGAAATCTAGAAGCTGACTTCAACAAATTGAAGTATGATGCGCTTAGGGTGTTGCTCAGTAAGGCAATGGAAGCTTCGCAAATTAACTATCCAGTTAGCTCAGAGAACACAACCACATGAAAATCATCCACCTGAGCAATAAAATCTTCTCCATCACACCTAAATCTTACGAGTAAATCTTACGAGATTCTCGGAACATAAGAATTTAGCTAAGGTAAGAATAATTGACCTCGAGAAGATAAGTAATTTAGAAAAGCGCTCATCACCACATTGCACTGCATGCATTAACACACAACCACACAATAGGGCGGGTGGGAGAGGGTTAGAATTCTAAAAAGTAATATAGGTTAGTTGAGATAGAGAGAGGTTAATTACTGAATCCTTGTTCATCGAGTCTACATCCAATATATTCAGTAGGATGCAATGATTCATCATTCATACCGAAAATATGGTAAATACTACTACCAATCAAAATCAAGCGATGAAAAATAATAAAATTATAGTGGAACGAAGTTTGAAAGTTATGTGAGTGCCTTGATATTGGGATTATGAGCAGCAATAAACTGTGATCGAAACATGGTCATCAGTACATATTACTTACTGCATAACAGTGTGAGACTTTATCAAAATAAATTTTGCCTATAATGGAATTATAATCTACCGCCACAGTGCACAAGTTCTATTCTTATAAGAGTTGAGAAGTTGCTGGAGATGGTTTTCTGAATTCATATATATGACATCCTACATTTTGCCAAATAGATATCATTCTAGCGATTAATAACTGAAGAGGCATTCAACGAAGAGTTATACTCTTTTGAGTCACATGCGCCTCAACCTGTACAATCTCATGTAAATATGTAATGAATTATTACAGCAACTAAAGGAATATATTCCAGAGATGTCTCATTACAATTGTAAGTTATAGATAACAGTTATGTAAGACAAAAAACGTTAGTCGGGTAGAGACTAAAATGAAATGAAATGAATATGTGCGTCGGTGGTATATATCGTGTGAAGTAATACAGTGGCTGACAGGAGTAGGTGGAACTCAGTTAAAATTAATGCAAGATCAAGTTAAGATTAGTGTCATTATTTTTTTTATTCCTCTACGTTCCTAGTGGAACATATGGGGCTTCTTGAAGCTAGGGCTATTCTTGAAGTTTCGGTAGCAGCGGTGATTATTTTTACCGGATGGGGTTGCTAGCCTCATACGCAACCTTCCCTCTGTACTAGTCCTACTACTGGATTAGCGAGGTTTCAGAGTGCGTCGGCTGGGGATAGAATCCCGGACCACCTGCGTAGTCGGCTAGCATTCTACTGCTTAGCCACCGACGCACAGTGACACTATTATATTATTATTATTCATAGTTAAGCATAGGGCATCAACAGTACAACATTTTGTCCTACTCTCTACAGCCCTCTTTATTTTGTCCCATGATTGCCCATAATCGCTTATCTCCTCGTCGCACGATCTCCTCCATGTCACACTCGCACGACCCACTCGCTGTTTCCCATTTGGGTACCACTCGAAGGCTATTTTGAACAGCAATGTCACCTAACTGTCTTTTCATTGGCATGTGTCCGATCCACCTCCATCCTCTTTGCAATATTTGTCAAGTGATAGCTTCTTGATTGATTCTTTCTCAGAGTTTCTCGTTGCTAGTCACCTCAGGCGGGTCATTTAGTCTTCATTATGGGACCAGAGAAAACAGCTGTTGATCAAAGGTCTGCAACACGTTGATGAAAATGCTTTTCGTGACCCACGCATTGTACAAGTTTTTGACCCATACAGAAGAGATCATTGACTTGATATTGGTGTTAAGAGTCCAAATTTTTTTTCTTTTTATTGAGTGCAGAAAGTATTTTTTAAATGGTTTCAGATTGAAGAGAGTTTGTCTGACCTTTCCGATTTTGACTGGTTTTTACATCTTCATTCGTGCTGTCACCTGTGGTTCGAACGATGCTTCCTAGATAAGTGAAGCAAGTAACTCCTTTCAAATTTCTGGCATTGATAGTCATTGGTGCTGGTTGTTATTGATGGTTGGTTCGTTGGTTGGTTATCTTCACCATCTCTGTCTTCTCTATGTTCACTTGAAGTCTTGTCTTAGATTCCTGCTTCTTCTACCAGTCCTACAAGAGGTCAATCGCGAGCCCGAATAGCCCAATGGTAACGTCTCTGACTGCAGCACTGGGTGGCACGCGGGTTCAGATCTCAGACGGGACATGAGTTACTTCAGGCTGGTTGCAGATACGCCTTGCTAACTGTTGAGTGCCAACTAGCGCGAAACCTAGTTCCAGACAGGGCTTCCTGTGGCCGATTGCCTCCAACCATCTAATATCTTCTACTAGTTTGTTAGTTGTCGCGTGTAAGTCTTCATGTTTGTGTGACAATAGACACATAGCGTCTGCGAAATCTACACCTTCTAGTGTCTTACTATAGGCCGTCCAGCGTATTCTTATCATCTCGCTTCACACACAGATTTTGGCATAATCTACTCCATTACAATTAAGAATATCATCGTCGGTGATAGTGTAACTACAGAAGGCAAGAGACAGAAGCCAAGGTATACTTTTCATTGATCAAACTGCTGTTTATATAATTCCATATTTGTTTGTTTGTTAGATATATCACACAATGAAGTAACAGTATTATTATTTACTGAATGACAATGCTTCGAACAAAATTTATCGCGGTTCATAATCATATCATCAATTATAATCACACGACTTCGAAACTTGAGTTTTATCGTTTTCTTTGTGCTCTCCTATTTGTCATCATTGAGGTAGTAGAATTTTACAGATATCCGACTGGACAGGTGTTGAATCATTCCTATTACATGTATTTGCAGTTGGTTCGATAAGCACAAAGCTTCTGTTATCAATCTCTCCCTATACCCTCTGACATTAGATCTTAAAACTGTCATCCTATCCCATCCAGCCTATTGTATGGTTGTGTGTAAACTGCGTGTAGTCAGTGCTATAGCTGAACTATTCTCTAGATTTCTTATCTTATTTGGTTCAATCAATCTAGATCTAGCTAGGTTTTTATGTTCGGTTAGTCTGACTGCCCCTGTTCTACTAGTTTGACCTATGTATTTGACCTGACAATCATTCCAGCAGGGTATTAGATAAACTAAATTCTTTTGTTTTAAAGGCTCCACAGGATTGATTCTCTAACCGAAAAAGCTTGTTTCTAATTGAGTTTGTGGGTTTGAATGCCCGCCACTTTTATTCCTGCCTTGTTAAGAATTCTCCGTAACGTGGTCTTTTGCATGGAATCAGTACTGATGATTCAGATCGCTTATTGTTGGTGTCGTCATTAATATTGTTATTATTATCACTATCACTACTAACATTATTTATTTTGTCTTTGCATTTTCCTACATACTTTCTGATTAATTTATCAGGGTAATTTTTAGGTTCCAAAGCTTCTCTTATATGTATCACTTCATGTCTTAGATTTTCCTGGGTACTACCTAGTTTTAGTGCTCTATTACTTAAACATTTCACCAATCCTATTTTCATTGACACAGGATAGGATGATCGGAAGTCCAAATATCTGTTGGAATGTGTGGGTTTCCTGTAAACACTGGTGTTTAACTTCCTATCTTCTTTCCTTTTTACGTTGCAATCTAACACTGTTTATGTATCTACAGTTTATACCGCTAACCAATCACCGAGCGTGTGATTTCGGTCTACATCAAACAACATGAAATAGAATGTCTAGATATTCATTGTGTTCTTTTGTTATTGAAGGACTGAACTGTGGGAAGGTATTCTATCTCTAAATGTTCAAATAGATATATTGTATGCAGTATTGAACTGTGGTAATATATGAGCAAAATATTCCGTTGGCACACATTGTCTTTATCACATCACCACACTCGTCCTCCCCTCCCCCATGTTAAATAGTTTAGACTGAAATTGCCTCGATCTTCTTGGTGCTGGCGTCTTCGTTTGCTTGTCTCATTGTATCCATTTCTGGAGCTCACTGACGTTCATCTGCTTCTCTTTGTTTGCATTTCTGATGATATATACACGACTTCGTCTTGCGGTGACCGTGTATAATCCTTCTCATTTTAAAATCAGTTTTCGTTACCCTGGCGCATACCCACCTATGTTTCGCCTATCTCTGCATCTAACTTGATCTCCAATCTCGAATGCTAGGTAATTCCCCTTTACCCTCTTTTCGGAATTCACAGCGTCCATCTTCTGATTTCTTCTTACATTATTGATTGCTTCTTTCCGCTCCGTCCGTCATCTCGTCATGCTACACTGCTGGTGGCGGGGCCAGGTCATGCTATGTATCAGTAGTCGTGGTTTCCTCCCGTACAGCAATAGTAGTGATCAGCTTGTCTTACTCTTGTATTGCGTGTGTCGTGTAAGTAACTTGATATGATTATGAGCAATAATTTGTCCTCAAAACGTGGTCATCAGTAAATATTACTACTGCACAACACTGTGTGACTTATCAAAATAAATACTTATCCATAATGGAGTTATACTCTACCACAACAGTGCCCAAGTTTTATACTTATAACAACATTACTCCTGTCTTCACTTCAAGAGGTTCTCTGAGCTTTCCGTTTTGCATCACTTGACATGTCTAATTGTCATATAACCGACTGCTGAAAGAGGTCGATAAAGATTTGGCGCACTGCTTTCCATAGTGTTGAAAACGATTCCAAATTACTTCGCGGTCAGCTAAATACAACCTTTAGTAAGAGCAGTATTAGATTCTTGTCTGATTATAAGTAAGGGGTTTTGATGTGGTTGTGTTCCCTGAGCTGAATAGTTAATTTGCGAAGCTTTCATCATCCTACCCTACTAGGCAACATCTTCAGCTCACACTTCAACTTGAATTGAAGTGAGCCTTTAGATTTCTCCACAAGTTTATTATTCATCTCTCCTGGTGACCACCTTGAATGTGGTTGGTTGTTTTGTGTGTTTTCACACCTTCTAGGTTGCTTGTATTGGAACTGATTGTTACTTTGACTTGAACTTTGATCCTTTGTGTGTGTGAGGTTTCTTTCTTATCGGTTGATAAATTTTGTCTATCTTGAGTGTGTCTATTGATTAAAGATTCAGTGGAATATCAGGCTGGCTTCTAAAAATTCTTTAGCATTCTTGTTGTTTCCTCTGTCTGATATTTGAATGTTGGTTGTCTCAGTAG
Organism: Trichobilharzia regenti; assembly: GCA_944472135.2. NCBI lineage: Eukaryota > Metazoa > Platyhelminthes > Trematoda > Strigeidida > Schistosomatidae > Trichobilharzia > Trichobilharzia regenti. The sequence continues at coordinate 2,522,959 of OX235264.1, read as the reverse complement.
AATTGATGTCCGTGGTTGTTTGTATGTAGTGATATGAGGGAGTGGATGTCACGTCTTTTGACGGCTAGCTTATGTTCGTGGATACGAAGACGAAGAGGATGCGGTCCACTATGGCCAATGTAGTGTTTTTCACAGTTGTTACAATTTATTTTGTAGATGATGTTGGTTTCACCTTCTTTCGCTGTTGAGTATTTTGGTTGACATAGAATTGAGTGAAGTGACTTTGGACGTCCCCTTCGTCTTCGTATCCATGAACATAAACTAGTGGTGAAAAGACATGACATCCACTCCCTCATATCACTGCATACAAACAACCACGGACATCAATTCAACTGAGACAACCAACGTTCAAATATTAGACAGAGGAAACAACAACAATGCTAAAGAATTTTTAGAAGCCAGCCTGGTATTCCAGTGAATCATCAATCAATAGACACACTCGAGATAGACAAAATTTATCAACTGATAAGAAAGAAACCTCACACACACACAAATGGTCAAAGTTCAAGTCAAGAGAACAATGAGTACCAATAACACAAGTAGCACAGAGGTTGTGAAAACACACAAAACAACCAACCACATTCAAGCTGGTCACCAGGAGAGATGATTAATAAACTCGTGGATAAATCTAAAAGCTCACTTCAATTCAAGTTGAAGTATGCGCTGAAGATGTTTCCTAGTAGGGTAGGATGATCAAAGCTTCGCAAACTAACTATCCAGTTAGCTCAGAGAAGACAATCACATCAAAATCATCCACCTGAGCTACAAATCTTCTCTATCATATGTAAGGGGTAGTGTTAGAAACAGTCTGATCTGGAGGTCAAAGTAGGTCTGGCTAAGAAGACATCTAGTTGTATAATAGTCAGACCAACAAACATCAACATTATTTCTACTTGAGAGTAACCAATGAACAAGCTAACAGTCATTCATGCAATATAAGTAACTAGCCTTTTAGGTACCCAATGAATCAATCACAAAGTGAAACACAAGAGTTATCAAGCCGTCATTCTTTGTTAATAATAATTTGCTGTATTCTAAAACAGTACTTGTGATACAGAATGGAATTCTCAGCATTTTACTTCAGTATTACATCCAATTTGTACATTATCAATAAATAAATTTCTTCATAAATTAAGGGTAATCTGGATTAGTTTTCACAACAACATATTAGTATGTCAGTAGCAAAGCCGAAATTGAACAGAGTGTTTGAAGGTGTTAGAAAAGTACATGCTACCATATTTACTGGCGCAAGCAGAAGAAAGAAACAAAGCAGAACATAACAGAAAAAAAGAGAGAGAGCAAAGGGAAAGGAAGAAAGAAAACGTTGTACCTATAAATGATGATATGAATTGGAAAGACGAGATCCAACTGTTCTACTGACTATTTATTAAGCTGTATCACGCCTAATGCTTTCTTTATCGCACAGAACACGAGCTAAGTAGGGTATAGTAGATTTTTTGTACTTGTTAGTGCGAGCATATAGTTTTCTATATAGGCTTCTGGTTTGGTCTGGCCTGATGAGATACAAGGGGAGAGTTGTGAATGAAGAAGGTGGTGTGAGTTAGACAGATAGAATCGATTTAGCCCATTTTTCACTTGAGTCCAAGTGCCTGTCCACCAGAATATTAACGAGCTGGCTAAGTGGCAAACTGCTTACCCTGCTGACAACCTTTAACATCCTGCGTAATAAGGTATAGTCTTTCTAAAGTAGCCAGCCCAGGAAAAACTAAGGAAGAACAATAGAGAATACTAGGCAGGATGCAAGAGTTAACGAATTGTAGGAGTAAGGGTTGGTTTATTCCAGAATATCTTAACTTCTTGATGTAGAAGGTGAGACGGAATATTTTCTTAGAAATCATCAAAATATGAGACGACCAGGAAAGGTCAGTAGATAGAATGACGCCTAGGTATTTAATTTCCGACTTGGTTTCTATTTCATTGCCATCTATGTTGCACACATTGTGAGTGCTAACCAGTTTGTTTAGGTCAGATTTGTGCCTAAAGGTGAAATTGACTGTTTGGCATTTAGAGAGGGGGTTTAAGGTGAGACCGTTTTCCTTGGACCATTGGCTGATTTCTGATAAAAAGCCATTTAGTTTAAAGCAGTCACTTTGACATTTGACTGGCAAGGATACAGTCAGGTCGTCAGCATATGTTACAAAATCAATGTCATTTGAAGATGATAGGTCGTGTAGAAAGGAAGGAAAGAGAAGTGGGGAGAGTACAGCACGTTGGGGGACGCCAGCTTCAGTGAGCACAGCAGAGGAGGATTTACCTTCGTATACAGTGTACTGCATTCTGTTTGAGAAGTAGGAATACAACCAGTTAGTGACCCAGAACTCAGTTTGTGTCATAGAGAGCTAATCGATATCAATCAGCTAATCGATGCCAATTAGTAACAACAAAAAAAACATGAAGCGAAAAATATCCGATGAAGAAAACATCATGTTGTTGAGAAAAACTCATGGAATCCTCTAGCATGATCGATAATACGAAAACATCTGCAGAAAAAACAACACAAAAACAAACCAATTCCATTTGCTAATGAAGTTATTCACCTGTGCATGTATGTATATCCAACCCTACTTGATGAACACACGCACACACAGACATACATACATGCACACACATATTAATAACATAGGCACACGATAAGATTGATATCATTTCATTCGATCAAACAATCATTCTGTCATCAGCTGGAATAAACAATCTATCCAGTTCACGAATATGTAAATAAACATTAAATTTTACTGTATAGATTATTAAATTCCTTGTATATCAGTTAGCTTACCAGAAAGAATTTATTATTATGATTATTATTATTATTATTGTTTCTTTTAGTTCCTAGAGGAACATAGAGCTTCAGCCGAACGTCTCCATTGGGTTTGGTTCTCACCTCTTTCAAAGTTTTCACATGGCTCCACATCTGCCCACATGCTTTTATCTCCTCCTCTTCATATGACCTCTTCCTCCATGTCACCCTGGCTCCCAATTCAGGTTCTACTCGAGCTATGGCCCAGCGTGTGATGTTACTCACTTGATGACAGTTTGCTTTCTCCGAGTATGGCTAACCAATCCACCTAACACCATTTCTTCCTGCATGCATATATGCATTGCACAATCGGTTCCTGCTGAAGTTGGTTCGTTCGCTCCTAGAAATCCCTGTTGCTGATCTTTTTTGGCCGGCCATCTCATCTTGAGCGAGTTATTCAGAGAAGACAGCTGCTGATGATGAAGGTGTGTAGTAAATAAACAATTTCCTCCATTCATCCATCCTTATATACCTTGAAGTTTTACTTTTATTATTTCTATTATATTCATGGTCCTGTTACTTCTCTGTTTTTTTACTCTCATAATTGCAAACACCAACTTATCTCTATGACTGCAGTGATCTTTGTTTTTCCCCTCACCGTATCATGTAAACAGAACATTATATTCAGTATTTTTAAACACGCTAGGATTTCTATACCGCATACAGGGACTTGATTGGTTTCAGGATTAGATCTGTTAGTAGACGGTCATCAGAGGGTAATCAAGTCCTCATTGGTGGGTGACTGTATCATTTCAAATGTGATGCATTTTTTGGTTGACAGTAAATGATGGCTGAATACTATCGTGAACGTATAAGAGCTCCTCTTTACTGGAGTATTTGAAACCAAGAACGATACGTAATCTCCATCATTTCAACCGTTTGTAGAGTGAAGTAGAATTTTAAAGAATATATTAGTTGCAGACGAAATTTGCTAGTTATCACAATGTATACTTACAACGGCTTAATCTATGCGCTTTTTTTCCTCATGTCAGAATGTTTACCACCTATATGACTCTGATGCGTTCCTTCACGGCGTTAGAGAGTAGACTGTTACACACAAATCGCTAACATCATTTTCAACTGAAACCGTCGAGGTGTGCATATTACTACCTATCCAGCAAAATTTGTGATAAAATGTTTCAATGAACGATCAACATTTTTTTTCTTCCTTGCTATCCCAGTGGAACATGGTATGGTACGTGCTACTAATGAGATTTATTAGTAGTATATAGACAGAGGTTCATCGGCGTAAAAACATCAAATAGCAAGGAGATAAATTTGATATCAGAGAAGCCAAATTACTCACAGTTGCAGAGACACATGGGAGACATGAAAGGAACACTAAGAAACACAATATGACCGCAAGAAGTAGCACACCACAGAAGGTCTTTGCAAATGACGATTCTCAGATAAGGTGTACATAATTTCGGTATATAGATTTTCTATAGTTGGTTTGTAAGGGTTAGTTTTGTTTTTACGAGTTGATCACGGATCGATATCAGTTTGAGAACCATTGAAAACCAGCCAGGGAGTACTAGACAGCTGTTTCATCCCACTAGTTTGGGAATCATCGGCAGTACCCTCCCACTGGGGTTCGAACCTAGGATCTTCCGGTTATCAGGGAAGCTCGTAAAGAGATAGATACCAAATTTCAAATGGACATTCTTTTACCAAGTCTCTCGTCTTCTACCGTTACAACAGAACTTCAAAATTTCAAGTTCTAGTAGTTGTGGTGTAATATTTACTGGGTGGAATAGCTTGTATCACCCCCCTCCCCAAAAAAGACCCCTCTTTACTTGACTTACTAACAGCTATTAAACCAGACCATGTTTAAGACTGAGGATTGAACATCCTGTGACGATCGAACCACAAGCATTATAGATGTTTTTTTCATTCGAAGTCAATTTAACCGCATTCATTTACATTCATTTATACGTCTTTATCAAATTAAGAATTATAACACACGCAACACACATTTACATCACGAAAATGTTTATTTCACAAGACTGTCGACCCAAGTTTGAAAGCCAAAACAAAAGTAGTTAACATTTACAACATCACTGGCATCATTTAAAACATTTTAGATTTAGAAAAGAAAAAAAGAGCACATCAAATTGAGAGAAGAATTATACAATTCCTTTTCAAACAGTAATTCCTCATCATCACCTTGCTCTACAAGTAATAAGTAGTTTTCTACATCAGAACTGTTTTGCCAATCTAGTGGTTATTTTACCTAGTCAGATTTATGAGTTGATGAGGTGAAAATTAACAGGTTAAAAGTCATCAAAACAACCAATTAATAAATTTCAATGAGAAGAAGAATGAGTTTTAAAGGAGGGGTGAAAATAAATTAATTATGGGATGCAAGCAAGTATAAGCTGATCCGTTGTGGTTAGCAACAATTATTTTATTTATTTATTTATTTTTGATTACAGCTTTTGGTACAAGTATGGAATTTTCAGCATATGATATCGGTAGCCTAAATTTTGCAGGCCGACCATTGATATCAATCAGGTGTGAGTCGGCCTGAGATCGAACCATGGACAATGTGCATGGTCGGCGAGAGTTCTAACCACTGTGCCACCGACGCACAATTACTATATAATTTGTTGGGACTGTGATCAAGATTTGATAGAATAGATAGACACAATTGGTGGATGGTGGCTAGCAGTGGAATCCAGGATGCACATTTCGTCCTATTTGGGACTCGTCAGCTAACTGGATGTACCTGCATTTCTCAGTGAGTGATGATGTTCCCACCGAGGCTCAAAGCCAGTGCCCATAGTTTCAAACGCCAAAGCGTTATCCACTAGACCACTTGGGCCACGAGAGCCACCTCGTGTGCAACGGGTCATATATTAATTAATGAATTGAATTTTTGATTTTCCCGTCGATTGATTGGACCGAAGTGCTCAGTCTCAGGTTGACATGTCGGCTTCTGCTAGCCACCATCCACCAATTGTATACAAATCAAATCCCCAGACATCGTCGAAGCATCTGCACAAGAAGCCGACATGTCAACCTGAGACCGAGCACTTCGGTCCAATCAATCGACGGGAAAATCAAAAAATTCAATTCAATAATAGATAGACACATTTGTAAAACTAATATTTGTAAAATCTCAGAGAAATTGAAACCAGTAATTCCAATGTTTCCTGCCTACAGCAAACTGCTCCGAAATTCTTCACAAAAATTAATCGAAATTAACAAAACAGAGAGATTTATATGCACAAAAAGTACATCTCTTGATTTTTAAAAAAATACCTCCAATCATATGAGTCATGAGACAATCATCAACATGTATAGTAAACAAACAAAATTGTATGAATCGGTAGAAGTTAGAATTCATGAACTGGCCATTGGATCAGGTCCCAGTGGCTGAATGGTATACGAGGCTGCCGTGTAACAGGAAGGTCCTAGGTTCGAACACCAGTGGGTGTGTACTGCCGAGGATTCCCAAACTAGGATGAAACAGCTGTCCAGTACTTCCTGGTTTCCAATGGTTCTCAAACTAATATCAGTTCGTGATCAGCTCGTAAAAATTGTATGAGCTGTGATCAAAATTTGACCTCAGACTTCTTACAGTTAGTTATATTAGTCTACTTTTGTTGTTAAACACTTTAAACAGAATGTACTTTTGCATCAGAATTTTAGTGATTACGTTCGTCTAAAAGTTCATGGTCGTAGATAAGTGAATATGAAAAAAGATATATGTGCATATGAAGTATACAATGGCGTGTTTATGAATGTGTGGGTGAACAGTTGTCAAACATTTGTTGGCCTCTCCATAAGAAGATATATAAAATCAGGAGGTTTAGATCAAGTATGATTAATTAGTGATACATATTCATTTTTTATTTATTAATCAGGATTTGCCATATATGACAAACGTTTGAATTACTCATTTCAATTTCGCTGAGATTTTACACATTATTATATAATCAGTGCGTCGGTGGCATAGCGGTTAGAACGCTCGCCGACCATGAACATGGTCCGGGATTCGATTCTCGGCCACAGACACACTCTTTTACCTCGCTAAGCCAGAAATAATCCTGGTAAACAGGATAGGTTGGGCATGAGGTAGTCTAGCAACCCCCATCCTGTAAAAATAAACACTGCTACAGATACTTCAAACCACTAGCCTGAGGCCCCAATGTTACACTGGGGACGTGAAGGAAAAATTATTATTATTATTATTATATAATCAAGAAATATGTAAAATGGCTATGATGACTAAGAAGAATAGGACGACTCAGAAGAATTACGCCGGAATAAATCCATCCGCAGCTCACTACTAGCTTATCTCCTCAATACTGAATGGACATCAAGTCGACTCACTCTAACAAAGCTTTTAAAGTTATTTATCGTATATCACCTAACCTCTCGCATGGTCTACGTAAAATACAGTTTTAGCTATACCGGGGGAGGTAAAATTAAGAGGTTAAAGGTCATCAAAACAAATATATAAGTTTTGAAGAAGGTGGGGTGCAAATTAGTGAAACACAAAATTCAACGTAAGTTGATTCGTAGGAGTTTGCAATGAATTATTATATAATTGGTTGGAGGATTTCATCATGAGCCGATATTAGTTAGGGAACCATTGGAAAACCTGCAGGGAGTACTGGGAAGCTAACCATCTCGCCCGAGTTCGGGACTCTTCATCAATACTCATACACCACCAGGGGGCGAACCCAGCACGTTCTGGTTACAAGGCCAGAGAGCTTGTAGACCATTAAGCCACTGGGACCCGACCCAATGGCCAGACTATGAATTCTAGCTTCTGTGGATTTATGACATAGCGTGACCATTTCGCAATATCTTCTTCGATGAGTTACTACCTCGCCTACAACCTGCTGTAACCTACTAGTCACGGCTTCCCACTAGAATCCCAAGTTGAATACGGCCAATCGCTAGTGAGCATCAGATTAATTTTCAAGTAATGGTTTTTTGTAGGGATTTTGTTTGATTGGCTGGAGCATTCCACCATGATCTGTCGTCAGCTAGGGAACCACTCGAAAGCCTGGGAGTACTGGACAGCTGAAGTGACGAAACAGATGTTCAGTACTCCCAGATGGTTTTCCAATGGTTCTCTAACTGATGACAGATCATGATGAAATTGATATGTATCCACATATATATATATATATATATTTATGTGTGTGTGTGTGTATGTTGGTCTCTCTTTCTGTTTGCTCGCTTAGTCTGTGACCATTTCACTTGTATGAGTTTGTCTCCTTTAATAATGTGTATTCCCCTTATATTATATATAATATGAGTGTTTGTTGACAGTCCGTTGCTTGGTGACATATATCCATATATGGTGGTTGTTGACATGTCTGCTATATTTCGCTATGTATATATGGATCGATACTTCATTATAATTAGCCATTCATGTTAAGACTGTCTAATGATTTGTTCACACACTTGTCATATATATTTCGCTCTCACAATTTGTGTGACTTACACTTCTTACTTACCACTTTGGTGTGATACCACTTTTGCTTCTCCTGGTGTTTGGAAAATAGAAGTATCATCGCAAACCTAGTGGTCTTCTGATTTCCGCCTTCTTGCTTCAGGACTATTAGTTTCTCGACCAGACCATAACAATAATTTAGCGACGAGTACATAACAGAAATGCTCCAACCAATCAAACTAAATCCCTACAAAACCAATACTTGAATATTATGCAATTCATTGGAACTGTGATCAAGATTTGACAGAATAGATCCAAAACAAGTGAGAGCCGAGTTATAAGTGGACACACATTTGTAAAAATTACATTTTTAAAATCTCAGCGAAATTGAAATGAGTAATTCAAATGTTTGCCATGCATGGCAAATCCTGATTAATAAATTGAAAAAAATGGATATGTATCACTAATTAATCATACTTGGTCTAAACCTCCCGATTGTCTACATCTTCTTATGGAGGGAGGCTAATGAATGTTTTACAACTGTTCACCCACACACACACACATACAGCATGATATACCACATATGCAAATATATTTTCGTATTCACTTATCTACGACCATGAACTTTTAGACAGACGTAGTCACTAAAATTCTAATACAAAAGTATACCCTGTTTAAAGTGCTTAATAAAATTAGACTAATATTGTGGTGAGAGGTGGCTGCTAGCCAAATTGGTAGACATTAATTTACGTCAATGTTTATGTCCCAAATATTGGTCGTTAGAAAATATGAACAAAGACTGATTCAACAAACAACCACAGCACACTTTCCGTAGGCGGATACAATTTGCACATAGATGGTCTAACATTGAAGAAACAGGCCACAATGAGATGCAAGGTTAACTTTCTGTGAGAAACAATCAATCAGAGGACTGTGCTTTTCTGCTAACAATAATCTATAAAATATGTTCATGAAAATCTATAAATATGTGTTGATTACTTTAATAAATGATCTGTTGTCTAGCCCATGTCTTCTGTTGTCTGTCAAATTTTGATCACAGCTCATACAATTTTGTTTGTTTATTATACATATTGATGACTGTCTCATGACTCATATGATTGGGGGCAAAGTTTTTAAAAACAAGACAAATGTCCTTTTTGTGCATATAAACCTCTCTGTTTCGTTAATTTCGATGAATTTCCCTGAAGAAGTTTGGAACAGTTTACCTAAGCCATGAAACGTTTGAATTACTCATTTCAATTTCTCTGACATTTTACAAATTTAATTTTTAGAATATATGTGTAAGACTTAGCTATTGTGGTAGTAAGTAATTCCATATTAGTTTGCCTATTAGATGTATCACACAGTGAAGAAACAGTATTAGTATTTACTGGATAACAGTGTTTAGAACAAGATTTATTGTTTATAATCATATCAATTGTAATCACACAACTTCGAAACTTGAATATTATAGTTTTCTTTGTTCTCTCCTATTTGTCGTCGTAGGCTTGGTAACAGAATTTTTCAGATATCTGAATGAACAGGTGTTGAATCATTCCTATTACATGTATTTGCAGTTGATTCGATAAGCACAAAGCTTCCGTTATCAATCTCTCCCTCCACCCTGTGACATTAGATTTTAAAACTGTCATCCTATCCCATCCAGCCTATTGTATGGTTGTGTGTAAACTGCGTGTAGTCAGTGCTATAGCTGAACTATTCTCTAGATTTCTTATCTTATTCAGGTCAACCAATCTAGATTTTGCTGTTAGGTTTTTATGCTCTGCCAGTCTGACTGACTGACTGTCCCTGTTCTACTAGTTTGACCTATGTATTTGACCTGACAATCATTCCAGCAGAGTATTAGATAAACTAAATTGTTTTGTTTTAAAGGCTCCACAGGATTGATTCTCTAACCGAAAAAGCTTGTTTCTAATTGAGTTTGTGGGTTTGAATGCCCGCCACTTTTATTCCTGCCTTGTTAAGAATTCTGCGTGAGGCTTCCGAGGTTCCTTCTTTGTATGGAATTATTGTTGATGATTTACATTCCTTATTGCTGGTGTCGTTATTAATATTATTATTATCACTATCTCTGTTATCATTATTTATTTTATTTTTACATTTACTTACATATTTCTTGACTAATTTATCCGGGTAATTATTAAGTTTCAAGGCTTCTTTTATGTGTGTCACTTCCTGTCTTAGATTTTCCTTGGTACTACTTAGTTTTTGTGCTCTGTCATTTAAACATTTCACTAATCCTATTTTTACTGACATAGGATGGGATGATCGGAAATTCAAATATGTATGTTTGAATGTGTGGGTTTTCTGTAAACACTAGTGTTTAGCTTCCCATCTTCTTTCCTTTTTACGTTGCAATCTAGCATTGGAAGTTCCCCTTTGTGACTTTCCAATTCATAAGTGAATTGAATTGCCTCTACCTTCGAGTTGATGTGCTCGAAAAATCTATCTATATCTTGTGTTCTAAGTACGGTGAATGTGTCGTCTACATACCTCCACCATACTTTTGGGGTGGGGGTGAACGTTTCAATAGCTATCTTTTCCCACCTATCCATGAATATATCTGCTACAACCGGGGATATTGGTGATCCCATGGCAACTCCCTCAGTTTGTTTGTACATCTTCCCTTGGAATTTAAATACTGTACAGTAGTAAAAAAGAAATTTGATGTAAAAAAATGTATACAAGTGCAGAACCAATCGATGATGAGGAACTACTCATTGAAAAGGACTGAATATTTCTTCACTCAATCTGTTGAGTTTGTCTAAATAAGTAATCACGAATTTGCAAGTTCTAAAGTTACTCACTGTGTGTGTGTCGATGGGGTAGCGATTAGGCCGACCATGAATATGGTCCGGGGTTCGATTCTCGGCCACAGACACACTCCTTTACCTCGCTAAGCCAGAAATAATCCTGGTAAACAGAATAGGTTGGGCATGAGGTAGGCTAGCAACCCTCATACTGTAAAATTAAACACTGCTATAGCCACTAGCTTGAAGCCCTATGTTCCACTTGGAACGTGATGGAAAAAATAAGTTACTCACTCGTTTGACAAGCCATTTTATCTCGCCTTAAATGATAACCATGAAAATAGTTGCAAAGAAACTGACACCACTTCCAGAATTCCAGTCAGTGTCGTTCAGTGGTATACTTAAAGTTTGACGACAACTCTCATAGCCACCTTCTATGGAATCTCTTACACAACTTCCTAAAATTTTACTTTTTGCAGTATAGAAAAGCACCTAGGTGCTATACTGTAAATCATCAGTGCATAGATCAAGCCATTTCGTGGATGGCAATGCCCCTCTCAAAAGAGGATTCCTAAACCTGACATCTTAATCGATTACTGTGTGAGGATTCAATCTATTATCTCCAGGCAGTTTTTCCTATAAGATGGTACAACTAAAGGACTATTGGAAATTAAGAAGCACTGACTAGTTTAGGTGTTTCATCATACTGCTCCCTGACTGCCAGTTACAAGATAGATTTCCAGAAATTCTAATGAAAATGAGCGACGGAATGATTAACAACAGTCGCGATTACCCTATCATCATTTTGTCTGTCTGCCTGTTCTCGACGTAGAACTTTGCACCGATGGGCTACAGTTCGAGTCTCCACACTCCCTCCTTGTATCATACAAAGCAAGAGAAGAAAGTTAGTGGAAATGCATAATAGAGACAGTAAACAGAGGTGTGAGACAAAGGAATGGTAATAACGAAGAACAGTATAGTTTCATTGTAAATTGTAAGTCACAAGGAGTGGATGCATCTGCGCCATTGAGAAGGATTTTGAGCCATATCACCAATTGTTTCCAGCTGTCATTGGTGTTTACCGTCCCGAGGACCTCAACCAGTCAGGAAGTCTACAGCTTCTCACGTGGCTGATTAGCCTAAACTAACTGTTGTGGATTTGATTGACTAATGAGGCGATGATTTGGTTTGACCACCACTAGCTCTTTTCCAGTCTGACCCTATGTCAGCTAACATTGCTCGTTGTCGAGGAAGGCGATGACTACGCATACGTAACACATGTCCTAACCATCTCAGTCGATGTAACTTCACAGCCTCGTCAATTGATTTCTCCTCCTTATCTAGCACTCGATTTCATCATTCATGTGGCTCGTCACGAACAATCCTCTTAACATTATTAATCTAGTTCAGAAACATATCTAAAAATATCCAAAGTGACTATACACACAATCAGTATGTGACTCATTGGTTGAGGAACTAGCACTACTCCAGGGAATGAGTCCCAAGTTCGAATCTTGCTGCACTTAATTCAAAGCTTGAGCAACTGGACAGTATCATCAACCCTCAAAATAATGAAGTAAGGCTGATGTCTTAACCTACAAAGAATCAAAACCAATGATCGCAAAATGACGTCTCAAGTAGGAGCAAGGGAGTACTGAACAACTGCTTCGTCCCTGCTTGGGACTGTTTATCAGCATACGCCATTATTCCACTAGTGATGGAATCCAATAGCTCATGAGCTGACATTGGTTAGAGGACCATTGGAAAACCTGGGAGTACTGGACAACTGTTTCGCCCTAGTTTGGGACTCTTCAGCAGTACGCACCCACCACAGGGATTCGAACCCTCTTCCTCTTTGTACAACCTAAGCATAATAAGCACACTGTGATGAGAGCTAGCTGCAGGCCGAAAATTGTAGACAACAATTTACGTCAATATTACGTCCCAAACCGCGGTCATGAGAAAAACAATTTGTCTCACTGTCTGTCTGTTTTCGACGTAGAACTTTGCACCGATGTGCACCAGTTCAAGTCACCACATTCCCTCCTTGTAGCACACAAAGCAAGAGAAGAAAGTAGAAGAAATGCTTAACAGAGACAGTAAACAGAGGTGTGAGCCAAAGGAATAGTAATGACGAAGAACAATATAGTTTTGTTTTTTTATTTTTGATTACAGCTTGATTCCACACAGCATTTTTGCTACAAGTATGGAATTTTCAGCATGGATATCGGTAGCCCAAATTTCGCAGGCCAACCATAGATATCACTCAGGTGTGAGTCGGCAGGGGATCAAACCTCGGACCATGTTCATGGTCGGCGAGAGTCCCAACCGCTGTGCCACCGACGCAGGAAATCATAAGTCACAAGGAGTGGATGCATCTGCGCTAGCCATTGACAAGGATTCTGAGCCATATCGCCATCAGTTGTCTCAAGCCATCATTAGTTTTTACCGTCCCGAGGACACCAAACAGCCATGAAGTCTACACCTTCCTACGTGGCTAGCTTAAACTAACTATTGTAGAATTCATTGACTGGTGACATGTTTTGGTTTGACCGCTGCTAGCTCTTTTCCAACCTGACCCTATGTCAGCTAACATTATTCGTCTAGTAGGGCTATGACTACGCTAGTCATACGTAACACAAGTCCTAACTATCTCTGTCGATTACCTAGCACTTGACGCCTAACCTCAATATTGCTCACCTTATTATACCACTTCACACGGGAGATAGAACGTAGGCACCTATGGTCAAAGACAGCTGGCTTGCCTTTTCATGTCCTCCACGCTCAATGGCTAGGTCTCACAGCTGGCCATAAAGGTGGACGGAGCGGACTGATGAGCAGTACACCCACACTTTAGTCGATAGTCAGTCGGATATCACGTATACTAAGCTAGAGACGGCATCAACTGGCATTCGCGAAACTATCCCTCTGTATCCGTACTTGGCATCAGTCAATGAAATCCACAACAGTTGGTCTTAGCCACGTAGGAAGGTGTAGACTTCATGGCTGGGGTCCTCGGACGGTAAAAATCTATGGTTGGAAACAATTGGTGACATGGCTCAAAATCGTTCTCAGTGGCGCAGATGCATCCACTCCCTGTGACTTATGATCTCCAATGAAACTGTTTTGTATTTCTTTATTACTCCTTTGTCTCACACCTCTGCTCACTGTTTCTATTATGCTTTTCTTGTACTTTCTTCTCTTGCTTCGCGTGCTACACGGAATGTGGCGACTTGAACTTCCGCACATTTGTGCAAAGTTCTATGTCGAAAACAGACAGACAGATCCGTACTGAGATTCCGCGAGAGATCAATAATAATAATAATAATCATAATAATAATAACAAAGCTTAACCTTGAGGAACTCATCAACCAATCACAGTAGACTTAATGTGTACAATTACGATTCGCAGATATATGGCTTAACTTTCTAAGAAACGGTCACAAGTAGTACAGAATAACCTACTGTCGTTCCACACACACACACTTCACACAGTATGGATGCCGCTATATACGTCTCAGTAGTGGTGACATTACAAGATAGGGGAAAAAACGACACCGCCAAGAATATCAATCGATACTTTTATTTGACGTAGGTTTTTTTTCTCATTTCCTGTACATAATGAAATCACACTGTAACAGTAAAAACAGCACACACACACACACACAGAGATAGATAGATGGAGAGAGACTAGTTGTAGAACAATTTTCGATCAAGATCAAGATCACCATCACCATCAAAAGAATAATAATAATGGTGGTGTAGCAATAATAATAAGAAGAATAATCAAAATAGATGGAGAAAATTAGTTCTATTATTTTTTATTAGTTATTGTTATTGTTGTGTTTGACAATGGAGGAGGATGTCTACTTTTAAATCACGGATTGCAGTGGAGAAGTCAAATCCGGCACTTCTCTCCTCAGGCCTTAATTTGCTCTCTTCTGATTACAACACAGTGATCAATTTTGATGTGGGGTAGGTGAGATAACTACAACACGATTACTGGAGAAGAGGCGAGGGGGATTGCGAGGGTGGGTTGCTCCAGGAAGGCTTTGTGTATAATGAGTGGGCTAATATTTGTGTTGTGTGTGTGTGCGTGTATGTCAGTATGTGAGTTTTTGACAGACAGTAGAAGAGGAATTTTCGGGAAGGGCAACAGTGAGATAATAAGCGATACACAAAGCAAGAAGGGATTCCAACGACAAGACGATGTATCTCTCTCTCTATTTATATATACACACATTTATGAATCAATATTCAAAGGATCCTCATTCTGTGCAACACATTGAAACTCTTTCCCCTTCTCCGCTTTCTTTTGTGAACAGTTTAACTTTCTACGAACCGACACATTGATCATCCGCTTTCTTTTTCTTCATATCTTCAAGATCATCGCTAACACACACACATAATGAGGACCATCCACATCGGCAATGACAATTCCTCGTCTGCCTGCCTGCCCGCCTTCTGTCGCCTCTCCTTGTCTCTAACTAACAGTTTCCTCTCTCCAAGATGATAATGATGATAAAAGACAGGAATACTGAATATAAAACAATGCACAAACGCACACACACACTCACACACATTCAAGGATTTACATGCATGACTTCTCTTTGCCCTGCTAATGTGAGAATGTGTAGAAGAAGAATAAAGTACATAGAGAGAGAGAGGTATGTAGAAAACTAACTGTATACAATAAATAGTAGTAGTAGTATCAATAGTAGTGGTAATAAGTAGTAATGGTAATAATTGCAAAAAAAATATACTGAATTATGAAAGACCCTCGGTGAATATTCTGTATTATTTAACAAATTCTTATTGACTGTTAAGAGAAAGATGAAAAATTACACAAAAGATCAAAAAAGAAGATGAATCAGAGAAGAAAAACATGAAATAAAAAAAACCCCGCTACCCCTCGTCTCGCCCCGCACATACACACACACACACACAAACATAATCTACAAGTTGACGGGTACTCATCATCCAGTTTACATTTCTATGCACAAAAAAGGGAAAATACACAGAAAATTAGACTGAAGTAAAAGGAGTGGGGGTGGTGGATCAGATGGCTAGCGGATGTGGGAGGAGGAGGCGACAGGAAAGCGAGAAATCAAAAATCAATAAAAGAAGGTCTAAGAAAAAAGTGTTGACACGTCTGGAAGCAGCGGTAGTCGTGGTAACGTATTAAAGACATCAGTAGAAATTAGAAGAGCATAGAGGTAAAAAACAACACAACTCTGGTTGTTGTCACTGATAATTCTCAGCGGTGGGGAGGGGTGTGTGGGAGACGAGTAAGGGTCAAGGTGGTGGTGGAGGAGGGAAGAGCTAAAATTAATATGTCATAATTATTGATCGTGGTAGTAGTTGTTGTAGTAACAATCATAATTCTACGACTACCACCTGTCAACTATTGTACTGTATACAAGAATTTGTGAATGTGTGTGTGTGTGTACAAAGATAAATAATATACAACATCTGATTTCAAAGAGAGCTGAGAGGAAAGAGAGAATACTCACTCGCTCACTCACTCAATTGGCATAGGCACACACATTCACAAACAACACAACATGCGTACAGATTTTTTCTTCACATTATGACATTGTAGGCGGTTGACGATGAGAAGTTGAATGGTTATGATTATGATTTGTATTATGCGGTGATAATATTCTTTGATCGGAAACACCTAGAAAATAATAAGACATGAGAAAGGAAAGAAAGATCACAATTAATAGTCAATCAATAACAATAAAAATTTACACAAATGTGAAGTCAGTCAGTTAGTTAGTCAGTGAGTGCTTCTATACGAGTCAGAAACTTACATTGTACTCGCGTCACGAAAAGAATTTCCAGCAAGTTACTGCAGACTTTCATTAACTAACAGTTGTCACCTTCGTCGGCTGACTGAAGATCGGATGACCACCAGCGACGAACAGTTAGCAACAAGAAACTCTGACTGGTGAGGAACCCCAACAGGCAAAAGCTGATCGCTCAACACAGATATATGTAAGAGAAAGTGGAGATGGATCGGGTACACACCATTGAGGAGGAGGAGGAGGAGGCAGCCGAATGACATCGGAAGAAGTGCAGGCGCCATCGGTCGAATGGAGTCCCCGAATGGGAAGCAAGCGACGAGTGGGTCGTCTGTGCAAGGGTGGCGTGGAGGAGATCGAAGTGAGGAAGAGATAAGAGAGTTTGGTCAGTCGTGGAGGTAGCCAGCCAGCCAGCCAGCCGAAGAAGACAGCAGAAAACGGAACAAAGTGGAGATGCGTTGTTGAAGCCCTGTGTTCCGCTCGAAACGTAAGGGAATAAATAATAACCATTTCTCAGTGAGACGTTTACAAAAAGAACAAAGTAGGCAGAGTGATAAATATGTCATCTTATCTCCGGGCTTCGTCGTCGTCACCTATAAGGACAGAATTTGAGCTGTGTCATGTCAAATAAGCCTATCTAATGAAGAAACAATCTTCGCATAAAAACACACTTACGCACACACACACACACACACACCAACACGCAAGTTTAATAGGAAATTATTGAGCACATTGTTATTATGTAAGTGAAATCAAATGGATTACATAACTGAGGTTAGAACGACAACGCATGGCAGGGGAGGTTCGTAGGCCAGCGGTAAGATATTGAAAAGGACACAACTGCAAGACCCACCTCAAAAAGGTGTGTGTGTGTGATAGGTTTCAAACAGTTATCCCCTGAGCTCTATGATCACATAACACTAATGCTCCTTTTATGTTTCAACTACTCCAAAAAAGGGATCTATAATTTCATGCTGTGAGAAGTTGGGATTCCAAAAAGTCACTTAACTATGAAGTGATCTTTCTTGTTAATTCAAAGTTAATGAAAGTGTAACTGAATACAATTAAGAGTTTTGACCTAGAATAATGAAACAGGTAAATTTTAATTAAAAGAAGTTCCCAAATCACAGAGATGCCTAGTCCTGAAGTGTTACAAACTAGAGTGAAACATCCATCCAGTACCCCCGGATGTTTTTACTAATGTCAGTTCATGATCTAAGCTGAGATTAATCAAACACTCCAGCAGACGAGAACTTGGATGTGATCTTATTCATGAAGTATTAGATGACTGGCTGGCTGGCTGGCTGGTTTCAACATAGAACTTTGCACAGATGTGTGGCAGTTCACGTTGCCACACTCCCTCCTTGTAGCACACAAAGCAAGAAAAGAATAGTAATATAGAAGAACCATATAGTTTTTTTGGATATGATACATCACAAGGAGTAGATGCATCTGCACCACTGAGAACGATTTTCAGCCATATTACCAATTGTCTCCACCCATTGGTGTTTAAAGTTCCGAGTACCCCAACCAGCCATGAAGTCTACACCTTCCTTCCACTAACTGTTGTGGATTTCATTGACTGAGGAAGCCATGTTTTGGTTTGACTACCAGTGGCTGTTTTCCAACCTGACCCTATGTCAGCTAACATAGACTATTGAGGAAGGCGATGGCTAGGCGCATATGTAACACATAACCTAAACATCTCACTCAATCGATTTACCTTCACAACCTCGTCGATTGATCTTCCCTCCTCTTACTTACTTTTTACTTTACTTCGGCTATCTCCTACGGGAGGATGAGCCGGCTTCATGAACCATGAAGTTTCATGGGAATTGGGTACGAGTGATGTCCCCAGCATCGCTCGGCCTTTTGTTTGAGAGTGCAGCTCTAGCCTTTACACAACCAAGTGTGACCTACAAGGCAGTAGGAGTGGAGTAGGGAGTCCACTATCCATTGGCAGCCGGTGACCGGAGTCTGGTTCATTCGCCTTTTTGAATGGGGCCAGTCATCCAGGGCATCCAATAAGCCCTTTGTCCATACGTCTGCCGGTGAACTCCGGTGAGCTTCATACGCCAGTCGTTGGAGGTTTGGAATCAGGGTTTAGCCATCTCCCCTAGACTGTCATCCAATGGACAGTCAACCCGGTGAAGAGCGCCGGGCATCCGCTTTTGCCCTCTCACTTTGGTGAAAAACACCTCCGCCACGTGAAGGCAGTGAGTAGGACTTCCTCAGGAGAGGCTATGTAAGACGCCCGGTCATATGGGAGCATTTCAAGAGGTGTACGGAGGGGTGGCCAACCCGCAGCGCAAGACACCCACCCCCGACCATCCTCACCTGGTACTCGACCGACGCCTCACCTCAATATTACTCACCCTATTATACCATTTCACACGGGAGATAGAACGCAAGCACCAATGATCAGAGACAGCTAGCCTTTTCATGTCCTCCACCCTAAATGACCAGGTCTCACAGACATAAAGGAGGACGGAGTAGACTGCTGAGCAGTACACATGTCCTTGAAGTATTAGATAGTTGGAGGCAATCGGAAAGAAGCCCAACCTGGCCTAGATTTTGTGCTAATAGGCACTCATCAGTCAGAAGGATGTATCTGCAAACTTGAAGGAACTCATGTTCCTTCTGAGATTCTAACCCGCATCATCAGTAGCTGCTGCAGTCAGAGACGTTAACCTTCACGGAGCTATTCGGGTCCGTGACTGACCTTCTGTAGGACAATATTATTTAGTATCAACAATTCAAAATGCAACTTGATGGCGATTCACCTAGTGGTATGGTGGCCACATTGCAAAGTTGACTGATACAATTCAATCTGCACTAAACAAAGAGGGACTAGACGTACACCGCTGGTTACTAACTAGTGTTCAATCAATTTAAGAATTTATGAAGCTTCTGATTTTCGGTTTCAGGGTTGTATAAAAAATATGAGGCGTGAAATTGGCTGAGTGGAATTCACACTTTATATCAAGAATCAATGACTTAAATGCTTGCATTACGTATGACACACACAAATCCACACACCAGCTCGTTTAAGCCACGTAGGCAGGGAGATGTAGACTTTCTGGTTAGGGTTCATAGGACGGTAAGAACTATTGACTGGAGACAAGTGGTGATGGTGTAGCTCAAAATCGCTGTCAATGGTTGGCGCAGATGCATTCACTCTTTACCACTCATCATATCCAATAAAAACTGTATTGTTCTTCCATATTACTATTCTTTTGGCCTCATATTTCTGTTTATCATCTTTCTTTTGATGAATCTCTCTTTACTTTCTTCTCAGGCCGTTCCACATCTGACATCTAGGACAAACTAAGCGATTCCATCCCAATAGCGTCGGTGGCACAGCGGTTAGGACTCACGCCGACCATGCACATGGTCCGGGATTCGATTCTCGGCCACAGACACACTCCTTTACCTCGCTAAGCCAGAAATAATCCTGGTAAAGAGGAAAGGTTGGGCATGAGGTAGGCTAGCAACCTCATCCTGTAAAATAAACACTACTACAGAAACTTCAAGCCACCAGCTTGAAGCCCTCTGTTCCACTGAGGAACGTGAAGGGAAAACAAATAAATAAAAAGTTAGGTTCACGAGATTGGTCGGGCCAGTCTACTTTCAGTTAGTAGGTTCAAGGGTTGAATCCCTCTTCAGCCACTTTAGACCGTACCATTGGACAGTTTGGTAGCCTGTACCCAAATGAACCGTTCCTGACCATTGAGGTAAAACATTGAGTTCTTCTCAGATGTAAGATGGAATAGTGCATGTAGCAAGTTCTAGTCCCCTCTCCCTACTTAATGTATCTCATGGACTAACCCGAACTATTTACAGCTCGATAGATAAAGATGCAAACAAATTCGGTTACATCTGAATCAGATAATAAATATACACACCAACTTATCGAAGGAACGATTTAGGATTTTTTTTTAAAAACGTACCAAAAACTTACCGGGTAATGGCGGGGGGATAGGCGAATTTCTTGAAACACAAAATGTATACGGAGGATTAGATATAAACGGTCCTGTCGATGATGGTCGGGTATTTTGTTCATTAATTAATCCAGGGGAAACAGACAGAAATGTCAACGGTCGACTGGAATTCGAATGATGCTGATGGTTATTAGATAAAGGCTGTGGGGGAATCAAATTAGCAGGAACAGGAGGAGCAGGAGCCAATGAAATGCCATTCATGATAGAGGAGGAAGAGGAAGAGGATTGAGGACTTGATATATCATTTAAAAAATTTATTGTAGAATTATTTCCAATCGATTTCAAGCCATTCTCTATATTTTGTTTATCTACACATTTGACTGTTGTGGCGGGATTTTGATAGAAAATACTATTCACACCTTTTAAATTCGATGGAAATAGATTTGCTGGTAGATAAAGTTTACTTGAATCCCCGGTACCAGCGGTAAGAAGAGTTGGAGAACAAGCGGAAAGAATCAGTGGAGAGAGATTAAGCCGTCTAGACACATCAATATATCCTTGAGATAATGATGATTGATTAGAGAGATTTGAGGAGAGAATAGTAGACGGAGAATTAGAGAGTAATGATTCACGGGAACTATGCACATCAACTGTTGCTCTGGCAACATTTAACATAGGAATATTAGTTGTTGTCGAGGATACTGTACCATCATCAGATATATCTGAATAGGCAGGACTTGCAGCTGGAGGTTCATCGTCTGGAATATCCGACACATTATTATTATTATTAGTAGTAGTAGTAGTAGTGTTATTATTAATAATATTGTTATTAATAGTATCAAATTTCAACGTTGTTGAATCGCCTATACCTGTTGGATGGACACCGACACCAGGGAAAGAATCAGGGATTGAGATGACACGGTGGAGTTTCGGTGGTTCAATATTATCATCATTTTCATCTCCATTGATTAGCAGTAGACTTGTATCATTGCTATCACTACTACTTCTATCCTTAATGACATGTGCTCTAGCTAATTTTGGTGGTGGGGAGGATGAACTAGCCGATATATCACAGATCGATATTTCCACTTGTTCATCATCATCACCATCTTCTGCATAGTCATCAACACCATCCCCCGCATCATCGTCATCATCATCATGATTGTCGGCGGTAACGCCAGCATTCTTCTTCTCAGTTTTCATTGAATTCCTCAGCTGCTTTCTCTGGGAGGGATAAACGTTGGATAAACTTTGAACCGATTCAGTTTCATTCGTTTGTTGTGTGCTATGCCCTAGGGTAAAATGATAACGCATACTTAAAATATCCGCGAAACGTTTTTTACAATCAATAAATGGACAGCTTAATGGAAGATGACTGGTGGAATCAGAATCACCAGTTGTGGTACTGTCAGTTACAGGAGTTTCATAATTATGTACAACAGCATTATCATCCGTTGGTGCGGATGACTTCACCTCAGAAGAAGTTAAAAGATTTTCATTAGAAAGAGATTGAGCACTGTTCACTGAATGATGTATTATTGATCGTCGACCAGCAGCACCACCACCACGACGTCTACGTCCTTTAGCACCACGTTGAGGAATGTCAGAAGGTGGAAGTGTTCTTTTATTATTATTATTATGATTATTAAAAGTTGTTTCTGGCGCCATATAAGGCTGATCTATACAATCGGTTGAATAAGGATCATTATTTGTAGGTTGTTGTTCTTTAGCGTCGACATCTGTCTCTGCTGTTGAATCTTGGGATGCTGCAGCGGCCGCAGCAGATGCTGATCGTGTTGTCATTGAACCGCTGACACCATGTCCACCGGTACCAACCCCGCTACCACCTCCACGACGATGATGACGCATATGATGAAAGTGGTGAATACCACGAGCTTGATAACCTCTTTGTGATGGATCACACCAGGCTTTTCGTCCACGAAGAAGATTTAATGCACTGGCTACACCTTTATCCATGCTATAAAGGACAAAAAAACATTTCAAATAAAATATCATGACTTAGAATTACAGATATACAAGGTTACTGAAATAATCGTGGAGATTTGTAGCTTACCCTATTATACTACTTCATACGGGAGATAGAACGCAGTCACCTATGATCATAGACAGCCAGCCAAGCTTTTCATGTCCTCCACTCTCAATGGCCAAGTTTCATAGCTGGCCATGAAGGAGGACGGAGCGGACTGCTGAGCAGTACACCCGCCCTCTAGTCGATAGCCATCTGGATATCACGTCTACCAGCGCCAGAGACGGCGTAAGCTGGCATATGAGAAACTAGCCCTCTGTATCCGTGCTGAGACTTCGTCAGAGATCAACACTGTGGGGGCTGATGCAAATTCCCAAATGCAACTTCAAATTCAATCACAAACCGACTTCAATTTGAGGACCATTGAAAGATCAGAGAGTACTGTGAGACTGTCTTGTCCTTGTTTGGGATTCTTTGTCAATAGTCACCCAATGGAGTTCGGACCCAGGGCCTTACACTTACAAGGCGAGCTGGTTGACCATTCAGTGACTGGGATCTGATTAAATAGTTTATGAATTCTAACCTCTCCTAATGTCTTTGGAGAGTAAATGTCTTTATACATGAATTGGTTGCGACTCCAGGTGACTTCCTGTATGGAGACGGTCACCACTAGGCATTAAGTTGGTTATCAAGTGTTAATTTGCGGAGTTTTGATTGGCTATAGGCTCAACCAAGGATTGATATCATTAGGAGAACCAATACAAAACCAGGGAGTACTGGACGACTGATTCGTCCCAGATTGGGACTTTTCATCCTGTACGTACTAATAACTCTACCAGGGATCGAACACAGGATCTTCGGGTTACAATGAGAGCTTTCTTAACCAGCCGGTCACTGCGACGCTATTTAATGGTTCATCAATTCTAACTTTTGTTAATTCGCGATACATGACACGTGACTGCCAACCAAAATCATCGATGAATATTTGTCCTCACATCCAACTTGTTGGACCCCAACTAGCACCGAAATTCTTATCAGAACTTCAGGATACCCTTGTTTATAAGACACATCACACATTGAGGAAACAGCATTATTCACTGGATGACAATGTTTCGAACAAAATTTATCGCGGTTCATAATCATATCATCTATTATAATCACACGACTTCGAAACTTGAGTTTTATAGTTTTCTTTGTTCTCTCTTATTTGTCGTCGTTGGGGTAGTAGAATTTTCCAGATATCCGAATGGACAGATGTTGAATCATTCCGTTTAAACGTATCTGTAGTTGATAAGATAGGCACAAAGTTTGTTATCAATCTCTTCCTCCACCCTGCTGTTACATTAGATTTTAAAATTGTCATCCCATCCCATCCCATCCAGCCTATTGTATGGTTGTGTAACTGCATGCAGTGAGTGCTATAGCCGAACTATTCTCTAGATTTCTTATCTTATTCGGGTCAACCAGTCTAAATTTAGCTAGGTTTTTATGTTCGGCTGGTCTGACTGCCCTTGTTCTACTAGTTGGACCTATGTATTTGACCTGACAATCATCTCAGGCAGGGTATTAGATAAACTAAATTGTTTTGTTTTAAAGGCTCCACAGGATTGATCCTTTAATCGACAAAGATTGTTTCTAATTGAGTTTGTGGGTGTTTTGAATGCCAGCCACTTTTATTCTTGCCTGTATTGTTAAGAATTCTGCGTAAGGCTTCCGAGGTTCCTTCCTTGTTTGGAATTACTACTGATGATTTAGATTCCTTATTGTTGGTGTTGTCTTGCGCATATTTGACATGCATGTCGTCATTATTATAATTATTATTATCATCACCACTACTATCATTATTTATTTTATCTTTAATTTTAAATTTTCCTACATACTTTCTGACTAAATAATTAGGGTAATTATCAAGTTTCAAAGCCTCTCTTACATGCCTCACTTCTTATCGCCCGACTTAGTTTTCGTGCTCGTTTCACTTCAGCATTTCACCAATCCTATTTTGACTGACATAGATTGGGTGGCATGATCGGAAGTTCAAATATCTGTTTGAATGTGTGCGTGGAGGCAATTCAAAAACACCTATGAATTGGAAAGATAGGAAGGGGAACTTACATACAATATTAGATTGCAGAGCAAAAAGGACAGGAAAGTGGGACGTTAAACACCATACTAGCGTGTTTACAGGAAACTCACACATTCAAACAGATATTCGAACTTCCAACTTGATTGTGAAGCTTCCATTGTTTCCTGTTGTAGACATTAATGAAGACAAAAACACTTAGTGTTCAGTGAAGAGTCTTTTTTCGGTGGCGACGGCGGCGAATTCATTCACTTAGCTGTACAATCGCAATTATACTTAATTATTTTTGTAGGTGTGTGCAAATTAGTAGGGGTATTTCTACTATGATTTATCAAGACACTTAGCTCTAATACTATGCCCCATTAGAAATCGTTCAAATTCTAGACTAACTAATTCACAAATGAGATGAAAAATAAACTAAACGACATTCAATTAGCGAATGATGAAAAAATGGTCAGTTTTGATATAACTAGTCTTTATACTAACAAACCAATCAATATGCCCGCCTTAGAAGCAGTTAAAAACGGATTAACTGCAGATCCTCAACTCACTTATAGGATGAAGCTACCTATTGAAGAAATTATTTTAGGGATACAGTTATCCCTCACATCTACTATCTTTCAATTCCAAGGCAAAATATATAGACAAACAGAAGGTGTAGCAATGGGATCACCAATATCCTCTATCGTAGCAGATATATTTATGGACAGCTGGGAAAATATGGCTCTTAATACATTTAATCCTGCTCCCAAAATGTGGTGAAGATATATGGATGACACTTCCACAGTGTTGAAAACAGAACATATCCCTCTGTCTGGCTTCTTCACACACATATAAATAAACTCACTAGTGGAAGGAATAAAATTCACATTTGTATCGAAAAATGAACAAGGAGAATTAGTATACAATTGGTGGATGGTGGCTAGCAGTGGAATCTAGGATGCGCATTTCGTCCTATTTGGGACTCGGCAGCTGGATTGTTAATAAAACGAACAGAAGAAGATAAACTGCACACTAATGTTTATAAAGGAACCAACACATTCTGCTAACAGATATTTAGACTTTAATTCATCACCTCAACCGTTAACTGTTAAGACAGGCTTAATTAAGCGCCTAACAAACCGAGCAGTAGCACTAAGTAGTGTGCAAATCAGGGTTTGTCCGATAAGAATAAAAATAAGTTAGGGTTATTGTTGTCAAAAATGTGATGAGTAATCATATTGTAACTACGGAGGGTGCGCACTGATAAAGAGTCTTAAACTAAACCCTGTAACCGACGAAAATGATTTATTTCTAAAAGAATTCTAAGAATTGTCTGCAAAATAAAACGAGGCCAATCAATCAATCAATAAATGACAGAAACACAGGATAGATGACATATTTGTTTATCACACACACAAGTAACTTACCATGTTGGCGCAAATGTTTGTTTGGATGAATCCAATAAAGTACCCATATAATTACGACCACGCCAATGAAGACTTAGAACAAGCATTCCTGACAGCAGTAATTAACAACAACAAATGCAAAAACATGTTTTAGTGCATGGAGAGCAAAAATGTTACAGTGTAAAAAAAAAGAAAGAAAGCAGAAATTAAACGCCTACATTAGCGATGAACAAACAAGTAGACTTGGATTCCAGCCTTCTCGCTAAGATGAAATGGAAACACAACAGTTAGATAAATAAATCCTTGGGTTCCTAATGAAATATAGGGGGGTTTCAACAACAAATCTCCACCTTTTTTCTATTTTTTCTGCTGTCCGCGTAGTAAGCTGGGTGGTCCACGATTGCCCATAATTTCTCATCTCCTCCAAATCACCCTCGCACCGACGACTCACTCGTCGCTCCCCATTTGGATTCCCACCCATGCGATGGTCTGCAGCATTACATGCAATGTCATTCGACGGCCTCTTCAATGGCGCATGCTAAACCCATCTGCATTTTCTCTGTGTTAAGCGATCGGCTCTTCCTTGTTGGTTTGTTCCCAATCGACGAAGTCGTGAAGCTACAAAGACTGAGATGGTTAGGACATGTATTACGTATGCCAAGCCATCGCCTCCCTCGACGAGCAATGTTAGCGGATATAAGGGCAGACTGGAAAAAAGCTAGCGGCGGTCAAACAAAAACTTGGCTTCACCAGTCAATGAAATCCACAACAGTTGGTCTAAGCCACGTAGAAAGGTGTAGACTTCATAGCTGGTTGGGGTCCTCGGGACGGTAAAAATCTATGGTTGGAAACAATTGGTGACATGGCTCAAACTCATCGTTCTCAGTGGCGCAGATGCATCCACTCCTTGTGACTTATGATCTCCAATGAAACTGTTTTGTTTTTCTTTATTACTCCTTTGTCTCACACCTCTGCTCACTGTTTCTGTTATGCTTTTCTTGTACTTTCTTCTCTTGCTTCGCGTGCTACACGGAGTGTGGCGACTTGAACTTCCGCACATTTGTGCAAAGTTCTATGTCGAAAACAGACAGACAGACAGACAGAACCAGAGTTTCAATGTAACTAATTCTTTCTAGGTGACCGACTAGCCATTTGATCAGTACACGAAGTCAGTGAAGGGGACAGCAGTTGATGAAAGTCTGTCACTTGTTGGAAATTCTTTTCGTGACACACAGTGTACGTATCTGACCCATACAGAAGAACTGGCTGACTTAGCATATACTGACCTCTGTTGACCAAATTTAACTCATGCTATCCGAATCTTAACTTCACAATAAACAGAACATGAGACAAATGATACCGTTTTGATGTGGTTGTGTTCTCTGAGCTGGCTGGATAGTTAATTTGCGAAGCTTTCATCGCCCTACTAGGTGACATCTTCAGCGCATACTTCAATTTGAAGTGAGATTTTAGATTTCTCCACGAGTTTATTAATCATCTCTCCAGGTGAGTGAACTTGGACGTGATTGATTGTTTTTGTGTGTTTTCACACCTTCTAGGTTACTTGTATTGTACTGCAACTGATTGTTTCTTTGACTTGAACTTTGATCCTTTGTGTGTGTGTGTGTGAGGTTTCTTTCTTATTGGTTGATAAATTTTGTCTATCTCGATGTGTCTATTGATTGATGATTCACTGGAATGCCAAGCTTCTACAAATTCTCTAGCATTCTTGTTGTCTCCTTTGTCTGATATCTGAACGCTGGTTGTTCCAGTCGAATTGATGTCCGTGGTCGTCTGTATGCAGAATAGTGAGTGAGGGAGTGGATATCATGTCTTTTGACGGCTAGCTTATGTTTGTGGATACGAAGACGAAGGGGACATCTACTTTGGCGTCCAATGTAGTGTTTTCTGCAGTTGTTAAATTTTATTTTGTAGATGATGATGTTGGTGTTACCTTCTTTCGTTGTTCAGTTTTTTGGTTGACACAGAACCAACTGAGTGAAGTAATTTTGTTGGTTAGTGCGTGACGTCAATTCCTAAAGGTTTGAAGAGTTTTGCGGTGATTTCTGAGATGCACTTTTGAAGTATGCACTGAAGATGTCGCCTAGTAGGGCGATGAAAGCTTCGTAAATCAACTATCCAGCCAGCTCAGAGAACACAACCACATCAAAATAAAGACTCTGAAAGATAGTTTTTATCTAAGAATGGTTATCCTGAGAAGTTCATCAGTAAATGACCTAAAAGGATGAGCATCAGTTACATTATTGAAAGGAGATGACGAGAACAAAAAATAGTCAAAAGAAGGCTCGATAAAGATATCAAGAGAATTTATTACGCCTCAGAACTCGTCTTCCTTAACACTATCAACCGAGTGCTTCAACAGTCTGGGAAAGACCAGCCACCAATACTCGACACTTGAAACTGTCGCGTATATCAATTTGAGTATCTGTGCGAGGAGACAAATACAGTGGTGGTACAGAAAGGCGACTGTCTACTCGAATGATGCAGTATTTGCCAAGGTGGTTGAAAACACTTAAAGTCGAATTGCCTAAAGGCTCAATAACAAAACATCTTGTAGACTACGGATGTGATATTGACTCTATCAGCCAAATCATTCACTGTTGTCAGCGAGCAGACAAACAATCAGGAAGGTGTTTCCAATTGCCGAGGAGGCTTGTAGAATTAAAGTCAATTAATAACCAGGTCTCTGTGATCAACAGGAAATGGTGGTGAATCTGATGTATCATAGTAACATGTTTCCTTCTTACTAACTGTTATTTTTATAAATATTTTATCCCACCTCTTAGTATTACATTAACGACAGAAGGCAAGAGCCAGACAACAGATCTTTTATTGAGAATATCAACAGATATTTATAGATTTTTATGTGCATTATTGTCAGCTGAGAAACAATGTCTTCTGATTGATTGTTTTCTTTTATGAGATTATTCTTTACTGCTTGTGACCGTTTCTTAAATAGTTAAACCACATATATCTGCGAATCGTATTTTTCCACACGTTAAATCTGCTGTGATTGGTTAGTGAGAGTTCTACAAAGTTAAGCTTTGTTATTGTTGTTTGTTTTCTTCTCATGACCCCGATTCAGAACGTAACACACTGACTTAAATTGTCGCTTACAATTTTGGCTTGTCCGCAGCCAGCTGTCACCAAATTACTATTTCTTCTTTCATCATTACCATTATCTTAACTCGTTTCAGCATTATTATTATTATTGCCAATATTATTTAGTTCTGAATTCTTGATATTTCTAAGTCTTTTATGTCCCAATGTTATCTTAATAGTATATATATATACCGAAATTTGATGAATTCATTAAATCCTGCTTTGTTAACACCTTTTGTTGCTTGTTTAAAATTCATATCGGGAAATAAATGTTTCCAATTACTAAACTCTATGACTCCAGGTGAAAATAGACAAAATGGAGCATCGTAGTGAAAATAACCAACCAACCAACAACAACAACAACAGCAGCAACAACATCCAGTGCTAATCACTATAAACGGGAGAGGGATTTGAAAGAGGTTATCCCATTCACTTATCTAGGGAGTATTGTCTCAACTACAGTCAGTCAGAACGAGCGAGGATGTCAAATCGACCGAGAATCGGGAAGACAGGCGAGAAACACATTCATCAACCAGAAACCAATCTGGAAATCTTCGTCACTCAGCATCAATAAAATTCAATACAAACGTCAAGTCAGCCAGCTCTTCTTCTATACGGATCAGAAACTTGGCGGCGGGTCAAAAAGAGTATTTCCAACAGCCTGTTGCAGACGTGACCTTTATCAACAACTGTCTTCGCTGGCTCTATACTAAAGATCAGATGGCCTGACCGGAGAGAATCACCAACAAGAAACTATGGCTGGGAACAAACAAACAAGAACCAATCGCCAACCAACAAATATGCAGGAGAAAGTGAAGAGATGGATTGGACACTCGCTCGCTGAGGAGGCCGCTGGGTGATATCGCGCGCGTCAGGCCATTACTCGAGTGGAACCAGGCCGAAAGGGAAGCGGCGGTGAGTGGGACGTCAGTGCAAGGGTGACATAGAGATTGTATGAAAGGGAGTTGAAACAGTATGGACTGACATGGATGCAGGTGAAAAGTACAGGAGAAGACAGAAGCAAGTATAGACGTGTAGTTGAAGCTCTATGTTCCACTAGGAACCCAAGGGAACAATAATAATAATAACCAAATTACTGAACTACTACTAGTAGTAGAAAGTCTAAACACTCAGGGGAACAACAAGTTAGTCTGAATGGAAAAGTGCTGAATACATATCTAATAAGTTGTCAGAGGTAGTGATCGGCTGAGTTCAGTTCATCTAGGCGACATCACCAGAGCAACACATCACTTCTTAGAGTGGACCTAACAGACCTAAAGGGGACATACAAATGACACGAATTTCTACGAATACTTACGAAATGAATTGCCCACATCTACTGTTGTTTTTCCTCTGCTGTCGTTCACAGTCCACCCACCAGCTTCATAAAATGGTATCATAGGTTAAATAGCAACCTATCCTCTCGCAAACGACGACAGAATATGTAGACAGTGTCGATGATGAATATTATTTTCCACTTGGCGTCTGTGGAAGTGGCAAAGTAGGAGTCTTACTTTTCCTGCATTATCTCTACGCATGGAATTCACTCAGCGGTACTAAAGGGGATAAATAGATTCCGATAAGCTGCTCTCGATATTTCTATTGGTTAGACATGGTATCTATACACCAGGCAATAACATCCCATTAATTTCTCCAAGCGTGATGGGCTCATATATCTTCAAGACTAATCTGATGCCAGATTTGATATGAGTGATGGCAAATGCAAGCGACGTGGATTCGACGCGTGAACGAATACTACTCTATTCGACAATCAGAACTATAACAACAAAAATACAACTAGTACGGGAAAACAAGAAGAGTAGAAGGACCATGGACACGCTGGTCTTCCTGTGGTGTGATGGGGGGGTTTGAAAAATTCTGATTCCAACCCTATGGTGGTGTATGTGGGCTTCAGAGTCCGAGCCTGCTTTGATCACCATTAAGTATGGGGACCCAGCCCGACTTGTGGGTCAAACTCCAAGTCAAAGACAACCACCTGCTACGATCTGGACATCCGTGAAGTATCCCAGTCGCTGCACAAACTACGAGATTTGTGTAGCTGAATAAATATGCCTACTAAACCCCCTTGAGGAACACCAAAAACACCAAATGAGAGACCCAAGTACAGAAAGATTGGAAAACAAGCAAAGGAGCTGACAGCTTATAACCAGGTAAAAACTAGGGGGGTGGGCCATCATGTTTGCAGTACTAATAAAAGTCAGCACAACCATAAGATAGACTGAAAAAAATCAACTCACCTGTAGCCTCCATCCAGACAACACCTTCTACAATAATTTTTGTACCCGGTTCACATGGACCCAATAGATTCGGTTCAGTCAGCGTGGCACTGTCAACAGTGGACGTTGACGAATCAACATATACACGAGAATCTTTGAGAGTTGACAAACCTCTCTACAATTTAACAGAAAAGAAATGATAGGTAAATTTTAAAGGATACTATAAGAATTATGTGAGAATTTACGTAAAACAGACGACTTGATGCTACGCGTATACACACACAGCTGGTCTGCAAAACGGAAAGTGCTATTATAGGAATTTAGAACTAAATTTCTACTGTTTAAAGGTAGGCGGATATATATGGCTCGTTAATTGAAGGATTTGACTTTCATACTATCTGTTTTCGACATAGAACTTTGCACAAATGTGCGGAAGTTCAAGTCGCCACACTCCGTGTAGCACGCGAAGCAAGAGAAGAAAGTACAAGAAAAGCATAATAGAGACAGTAAACAGAGGTGTGAGACAAAGGAGTAATAAAGAAGTACAAAACAGTTTCATTGAAGATCATAAGTCACAGGGAGTGGATGCATCTGCGTTAACCACTGAGAACGATCACTTTGAGCCATGTCACCAATTGTTTCCAACCATAGATTTTTACCGTCCCGAGGACCCCAACCAGTCAGGAAGTCTACACCTTCCTACGTGGCTTAGACCAACTGTTGTGGATTTCATTGACTGGTGAGGCGAAGTTTTTGTTTGACCGCCGCTAGCTTTTTTCCAGTCTGACCCTATATCCGCTAACATTGCTCGTCGAGGGAGGCGATGGCTTCGCATACGTACGCAATACATGTCCTAACCATCTCAGTCTTTGTAACTTCACGACTTCGTCGATTGATTTCCCCTGTTTACCTAGAACTCTACGCCTAACCTCAATGTTGCTCACCTTATTATGCCACTTTACACGGGAAATAGAGCGCAGGCACCTATGATCAAACACAGCTAGTCTTTTCATGTCTTCCACTCTCAGTGGCGAACTTTGAACTGATGTGCTCCAGTTCAAGTCGCCAAACTCCCTCCTTGTAGCACACAAAGCAAGAGAAGAAAGTAGAAGAAATGCATAATAGAGACAGTAAACAGAGGTGTGAGACAAAGGAATAGTAATAACGAAGAAATCATAAGTCACAAGGACTGGCTGCATCTTCGCCAGCCATTGACAACGATTTTGAGCCGTATCACCAACTGTCGCCAGCTGTCATTGGTTTTTACCACCCGAGGACTCCAACCAGGTCTACACCTTCCTACGTGGCTGAGTGGCTTAAACTAACTGTCGTGAATTTTATTAACTGGTGCCATGTTTTAGTTTGACTGCCGCTAGCTCTTTTCCAGCCAGCGAGTTTCATGCAATGGATCCTGGGTTGGAATTCCGGTATACCTAAATCAACCTGCGGAACTGGATAATATTAACAGGCCTTACACAAGAAATGTCGCTGGCAGCTTGGCACAACAACATAAACCTCTTCCAGTTGCCCGTGTTATAGTATGACTTTATAAAGCACTTTATATCGTCAGTTACGTGTGAGACAGTTGGCCATTGAAGTGTATAAATGTTAGCAGTAACATTAAGAGTGTATACAGTAGCAAAGGTGCATGAGTGAACAACAGTCAACAATAAATTAAATTGAATAGAATACTACAGATATCAGATCGTTGGTATTAGATGGTTGAAGGCAATCGACCAAAGGAAGCCTTGTCAAGACCTAGGTTTCGTGCTAGTTGGCACTCATCACAGCAAGGCGTATCTGCAACCACCTTGAGGGAACCCATGTCTCTTCTGAGATTTGAAACCACGTCACCCAGTGAGTGTTGCAGTCAAAGATGTTACCATCACTGAGCTATTCAGGCTCGCAATTGATCTTCTGTAGGACTGTATTGGATATTTTTGACTGGACACACTAGTCAGTAACTAGTGTAATGTGACTAGACCTATCTTCACTGCAGACTGAATTCTATCAGTCAAGCTTGCAATTTGGCTACCACGCTAGATGGCTGATATAAATGGAAATTAGCATAAGTTCCTACGCATCACGTTGAAGTGCTATAGTGATTTATGCATAAACATCTTTTATAACCTTCAGCAGTACGCAACCACTGCCAGGGGATTGGAACACAGGGCCTGCTGGTTACAAGGCGAGCTTGTAGATCATTAAGTCACTGGGATCCGACTCAATGACCTGCCCACGAATTCTACCTTCTACTAATTCCTGATTTTAGGGAGAACACTAGCCAATGTCATCGGCGATAATTCGTCCTCATGGTTTATGATCTCGCCTTGTAACCGAAGATGGTCGTGGCTTCAAACCCTGGTGGAGGGTGCGTGCTGGTGAAGAGTATCAAACTACGATGAAACAGCTGTTCAGTACTCCCAGGTAGGTGATTTTCTAATGGTTCTCTAATTGATGTCAGCTCATGATGAAATCTTGTAACCAGTCAAATCAAATCGCTGAAAACCAACACTTGAATATCTTTAAGACCCTCCACACTGCCACTTACTTATCGGGATTACTCCAAAAAGTTCAAACAGAAAGCCCTAATATTTACACAGGCAATTATGTGACTAACTTATTCAGTTTTCAACCTGGGACTTTACAGTGGTTCAAGTTCCCATACTCCATAGAGCACAAAAACGTAGAGACAATAAATTCAAAGGAACTCTAGACTGTCTGGAAAGAATGCTAACGTCATTAATGAATACGGGAGACCACAAAGAATGGACACATCTGTGCCATTGAGAACAATTTTGAGTCAGCCATATCACCACCACCAACAGTCTCCAACCATACAATCTTAATGTCTCAAAGATCCCCAACCAGTGGGTAATGGTTAGCTCAAGGCAACCGTGAGACACTTCACAGATTGTGCGTCAGTGGCATAGAGGTTAGGACGCTCACCGACGATGCACATGGTTTGTGGTTCGATCCCCGGCCGACGCACCCCTGATACCAATGGCTGGCCTGCTAAATTTGGCAACCGATATATAACATGCTGGAAATTCCATACTTGTATCAAAAATACTGTGTAGAGTTAAGCTATAATAAGAATTTTTAAAAAATTAATGCAAGATCTTCGTCTGATCACCCCTAATTCTCTTTCAACCTAATCCTGTATCAGCTAACGCTAACGGATAAACGAGGAAGGCGGTAACGGCAGTTTCACAACATTATCGATTGACTTATCCTCTTTAATCAACGCTTGACGCCTAACCTCAATATTACTCAGCATATTGTACTATTCAACACCGAAAGAAATGAAAAGCAAACATCTGTGACTAGAGTTAGCCCTTTCATGTCTTCCACTGTCGATGACACGTCCTGTAAGACATAAAGGACGAGGAGAACTGCTACACAGTACTCACGTCCGTTGATCGATACACGGATATCACGCTTGCACCAAAGGTGATGTAGGCTGACAAATGCTATGAGAGCCTCTTGTATCAGAGTCGAAATTTTTTCAGTGACCAACCCACTAGGACTAATGCAACTTCTCAAATAACTGAGATAGACAAAAGATTCAATTACTTCACTTCGACGCCTGTCGTTAAACTAGGAGGTGGTGTACAACCCAGTACTGTAGCATGATCTTACATTTAACGGGGGACTAACAGTATGCCAAACATATCAAGATTTCTTCACAGAGTGGTACACGTGTGGCAGCAATTCTGTTAGTGAATAAAGAATACAAAGGGAATACAAACACCAAAGTATTATCTCCCCAATCTCACTGTTAGTCAACCCGCCAAACATAAGTAAAGTAGAATTATGACTCATGGTAACACTCAACCAACTTCACCAAGCTTACTAGAGCTGGACAATTTCATAGACTTTGAAAACGCCTTCGACAGCGTTAACCACGAAGTAATTTGGAAACCACTTCAACACTATGGAATACAATGCTCCAAATCTTTATCAACGTCATTCATCAGCTGGTTGGCTATATGACAATGACAAGCGTCAGGTGATCCACCACACAGGAGAACTCAGCGGGTCGTTTACAGTGAATAGGAGAGCAAGACAAGACTGCCCACTATTATCACCGACGATGACATTCATAATCACTCAGCAGATGCTGGTGTAGCGAGAGAGAGAAGACAAAAGTACGTTGAACCGATCTGGATTTATGTTTAATGCTACACAAACTCGAAAACTAACAGGCAAAAACCAAACAACTGTCTGAAGAAGCTGCCAGCAAAGACACGACTCCAGGTAAATACAGAGAAGACGGAGGGGTGATGAAGATAACCACCAACTAAAGCCACCACCAATCACTGTCAAAGGGAGAAAGGTGAAAGGGGTCAATTTTTTTTTTTTTATTTACCTAGTCGTCATCATTTCAATTACAGGTGGAATGGATGGAGATGTCAAAGGCCTTCATCAACCTGAAACCAATTTGGGAATCAGCCAGCACAAAGAACAAGACCGGGATTGTCAACACAAATGTAAAACCAGTCAGTTCATCTATATGGTTCGAAAACTTGCACTGCGTGTCAGTCACGAAAAGGATTTCCATCAACAGCTGCCTACTTTGCCGGCTGGCTCCCTCCCTACTGAAGATCAGACGGTCGGAGGAAATCTAAAAGAAGGAACTCTGGGAACAAACCAGTCAAGAACCTATTGCTGAAAAAAAAATATTCCAAAGACATTGGAGACATATGTTGTCGAGAAGAAGGACGACGAAAGCTCCACAGCAACTAAACCAACCAGCTATGAGAACATTAGGAATTGCGAATCATCCACCTGAGCTACAAAATCTTCTCTGTATTATTAAAAGATTGGACACATGCCAATGAGATCGTTGAATAACACATAGCGTGCAATGCAGTCCACTCCTCCAGTGGAACCCGAATGTGAAACGAGTAGGTTGTCCTAGTGCGGCTTAGAGATGAGAGACTATGAGTAATCTAAAGACGACAGCAGAGAACAGGACCAAGAGAAAATGTGTTGGTGAGGCCCTATGTTACACATTCGAATCCAAGGGAACAATAATATTAATAATAATACTGAACCATCTTTTGAAGAAGTGAGCATATACCACAGGATAAACAGTTGTAATTGAAAAGGAAATCCATGTTTACGACCGCATATCGTCATCACCATATTATAATCGTGCTACTTCTGCCTCACATAGTTAGGATGTGCTTCATTACGATCTGCACGCTGCAAAGCCTTTCATGCACTTTATTAATAACCTCATCTTTTATGACTTATTTTCAAAGCACACGGTACGTTGGTTCATCAAGCAGGCTTAGCCTCCCTCACCACCTTTCACAGCTCAGGAGCAACTGGATGGTAGTATCACCAGTCTACATACAAAAGGTGTGACGCATACCCAGGTGTAGTATCTGTCTGACTGTCTATTTTCGACATTGAACTTTGCACCCATGTGCACCAATTCAAGTCGCCAAACTCTCTCCGTGTAGCACACAAAGCAAGAGAAGAAAGTAGAAAAAATGCATAATAGACACAGTAAACAGAGGTGTGAGACAAAGGAATAGTAATAACAAAGAACAATATAGTTTCATTGGGTATTATAAGTCACAAGGATTGCATGCACCTGCGCCAGCCGCCAATAAGAACGATTTTGAGACATATCACCAATAGTTTCCAGCCATTGGTGTTTACCATCCCGAGGACCCCAAACAGCCATGAAGTCTACACCTTCCTACGTGACTTAAACTAACTGTTGTGGATTTCATTGACTGGTGCTATGTTTTGCTCCGGCCACTGCTAGCTCTTCTCCAGCCTGACCATATGTCAGCTAACATTGCCCTGCCCGTTGAGGAAGGCGATGACTATACATACGTAACACGCCCTAACCATCTCAGCCTCGTCGATTGATTCCCCCCCTCCTTACCTAGAATTCGACGCCTTACCTGAATATTGCTCACCTTATTATACCGCTTTACACGGGAGTTAGAACGCAGGCACCTATGATTGAAGACAGCTAATTTTTTCATGTCTTCCACCCACCCAGGTGTAGTATATGAGGAACCTGTTCTCAACGGGTATTGATCTCTTGGGTGATGATAATAATAAAAGCCTTTAATAAAGTGATGTGAACAACGAAGGCACTAAGGCGTTTCACACCTCACCAATGTGTATGTGAGTGGGTGGGTGTGCGATCGGTTTTAAACTAAGAAAGCCTTCATCTCACTCACCACTAGTGACTAATAAAGGAAGGATTACCAGCTTCAATCAGACAATCTTCACCTTTATAAGTTAGTCCTTTGTATATCATCATCATCACATCTACATTTTCACATAAAGTACAGATCCATTATCACTATGACCTTTACACCAAAAAAACACACATCATACAAAGATTTACACTAAAAGTACACATACACACCTACAAATATACATAGTGACGCACAGTGTTCACAGTGTATGTGAATGTGTGTATAACAAAGACAATTTAGTAATAGTGTTATTTCTCTATTATTATTATTATTATTATTATTATTATTACTACTATTATGATATTAGCTGCATATAAAGTCTTTTTAACATCAGTGTTCAGTCTTTGTCTAATTATCAAGTTGCTTTGTGATGCCCCCAAGAAAGACGTGTGTACATCAATCAAGCTACCCTATTTATATGGGGCATTAAAGCAGCTTGATAACTAGATAGTGTTACTTGATAGTGTGAAATGTTCCTATATTATAAATTAAAAGTCAATCTGAACGAAGAATATTCTTTTCAATAATTTCTCTTCAGATTCTTACAATTATAAAATATAATATTTGTGGTCGTTACAATAAAAGCCAATTATGCGGCAAATCTAGCAAAAACTAGAAAATAGTCCGTTGAAAGAGGAAATAGCGAAAATGGAAATGAATTGTCGTTACATGGCTGACACTTTTGTAGTGTACGATGAAGGGTTAATTAGTGATTTGATTTTGAACAACTTCAATAATGCCCACCCAGCGGTCTATTTCACCTACGAAGGAAAATACAATGACTCTCTACACTTCCTCGACGTCCTACTAACAAGAAGAGAAGATGGTTCCATCAAAAGAACCGTATTTAGAAAGCTAGAGACCAAAGCTCAGTATACACACTTCCTTAGCTTCGTACCGATGAAATACAAACGTAATCTAATCAGCTGCTTAGCATTTAGAGTGAGGTCTATTTGTTCCGAAGACTGCATAGAGAAAGAACTCCAGGTTATCCGTGACATTCTAAGCGAAAACGGATATCTAGAGAAGTTCATTAAAGTCAACATAGGTTACAATAATCGTAAACATGAACTGGAAAATGTGGAGAAAAAGCCTTTGTTTTTACGTCTCCAATTCAAGGGAGATACTCCTGCGGAGATCCTATCCCAACGTTCAACCAGGGCGATCAAGAAGACTTTCTACTCTGAACGTCTGTGTCTATCCTTCACTAACCGTCCAATGTTCACCCAGCAACTCTAAGATGTCTTACCTAACCTTAGCTCTTCTTCATGCATATACCATTTCAAATGTTCCTGTGGTTCAAGTTATATAGAGCGCACGATTAGGCAGGTTCGTCTACGGGTTCGAGAACACTTACCAGCTTGGTTCAGCAGGGGGGAAATTAAGTGCATAAGAAGCTCGATCCTGTCACATTTGGTCGATACTGGACATCGTATCGATGTCAACACAGCCTTCAGGGCTATATACCGAATTCCGAAGTCGGTATCACGTACAGTTCGCTTACGTCTCCTACACATAGCTGAAGCTGTTGCAATAAGATCGACTAAACCGGAACTTTGTATCCAAAAAGAACACGTCCAGACTGTGTTCCTACCGTGACCAACCTTGGATTGAAGATTTTTCTTCTCACCAAGAATGCTCCTTCCCCATAACCCTCTTGGCTTTTTTTACTTTGCTTACTGTTACAAATATTACTATTGCAGTTGTTAGTATTATTATTCGTCATAATTTATGCCCTTAATGCAAACAATCTCTCAATACTATCGAATTTTTCATTTATACGGACTTATTATCGGTGATATTACCTCTTTTCTCAATATATGCCTCCGCCTGTTTCATTTAACATATTCGTTATCTTATTATGAACCTCTCATTGCAGTCTCACTATCTCCTCTTTAATACAGACCACTTTGTATTAGTCACTCACTCACCTGACACCTTTTATAACCTTGAACTGACATGTCAATTTTCATACCCCACACTCTACAAATCTATTATGACGACTAATCACCACCATTGTCTCCCGTTTTACAATATTTTGGTAATCGATTTCAGCCGACTAGCACGTTTGTCACACAAATATGACTATTTATTTTGACATCCCATAACTAAACTAATCTGTTATTTTATGTTAAAAATGTATCCGCCGCCACATAACTGGCCTTTATTGTAACGACCACAAATATTAAATTTTATAATTGTAAGAACCTGAAGAGGAGAAATTATTGAAAAGAATATTCTTCGTTCAGATTGAGTTTTAAAGTGTTATTTCTCTTTGAACCATATCTGAGACGTGATTGAACAAAGATATCATGCCACACGAAGCGACCTTTGTAGAACTATTAGATTAAATTTTGATTAGAGTTCTTAATATAGATGCCGACTTCTCCTTTCAATTATAATAAAGGATGTTCTTTTGTATTTCCCAATGAATGAAAGAAAAACAAAACGATATTGCTCTCTTCACTGACGTTTCGCTATTTAATGTTGCTAATAGTTTTATCAAAGTAGTATTATTCAACCAGAATTTACTAAATTTCCCCAGCTTACCTATATAATGACTTAATCATCGTTCCTCAGCATGGGGGCTTTTTTCGTTGTTAAATTGACCAATTGGTAAAGATAACAAAACCAGGTGTAGATTATTGAATTTGATAAGTGTGTAAAATTGTAGAAGCAGTGTGTGTTTACATAATGAAATTGCTTATCACATTCGTGTTGATTTTGTCATTTCATGGGACAGAAACGAGCTGTTATAACCATGTTAAATTCTGTTTTAGTCCATCATTCCTTTTCAGACAACTTGGATTCCATTTGATATGAAGTACTTCTCATTGATATTGGACGTTCTTTGTGATTTCTGAAATACTTTTTCCGGATTATTTCAAAATTGTCAAAATCTATATTGTGGCCCGATTCTATAGCGTAGCGTGTAGACCACCACCTGTGGTTGATGTTTTTTCAAGTTTTTCTAGTTCAACTGGATTTCTTGGTGGTCAAACAGAGTCGGCTCTACGGTGTTCATTTCTTCTGATTTTGATTTCTCGAGATGTTTGTCCGATGTATATGGCATCACATTCCAAGCAAGCAATTTATTTTATAGACACAATTAGATAGAGACTCTTTAGGGATTTGGTCTACTATATGGACAAGGTTGCTTTTCAGTATGTCTGATATTTTGGAAAAAACTCTGATGTCGAGCTTATTGAGTACTCTGTTGATATCGTCTGAGATTTTGTAAATTCTGGTTTAACAATAATAAAGCTATTAGCAGCAGTATTAAATAGCGAAACGTCAGTAAAAACAGCAATATCGTTTTGTTTTACATTCATTCACTCATTGGGAAATACAAAAAACCTTTATCTATAATGAATATCATATACCCAATGCCCAAATTTTTTCAAACCCTTAAAAGTGAACTTGGTTTGGACATATATTCCTTATAAGTACATTGAAAGAAGGAAATAAACACGAAGATGGTACTCAATGGTCGTTAATTTCGCATTCCCAAGTACAGTCAAGAGCAGCGAGTCATACACTTATTATATTGTAGCTAGAAATACTTGCTCACCCACTGGCTACCGAAATCTCTGTCGATGAGAGGGGTAAATAGCCAGAGGTTATGCCATTTGCATATGAAATGAAGTCATTCACACTAACACTGAAACCAGATCAATCTTAATGACAAGGTGTTGTTGTTGCTGTCAGAAATCAGTTGCTTGGGACAGATTTCTTATGTATGGACTGTAGCTTAAATTTATCATGGCTGTATATGAGATGACAATACTTCACAGTTGACCAGACTGAAAATTGGTGGAAATGGGTCCAAAACCAGGACCCATTATTAGTTGAAGGTTGAGATTCCTGAAGCAAATGAGTCATGACACCATCTCCTAATGAAGAATTACGCAAAATAAAGATTTGATGATATTAGATGGGTGGAGGCAATCGGCCACAGAAAGCCTTCGACCTAGGTCTCGTGCTAGTTGGCACTCACTAGTCAGCAAGGCATACCTACAACTGCCTAGAGGGAATTCATATCCCTCCCGTCTGAGATTCGAACCAGGGTCACCCAGTGAGTTCTGAAGTCAGAGACGTTACCAACAATGAGCTATTCGGGTTCGCGATTCACCTCCTGTAGGACTGTATTGGACACTAGTTACTAGCGTGATGTGTCCAGTTTTTTCTTTGGCGCAAACTAAATTGCATCAGTGGTAACGTCCCTGACTTCAGAACTCACTGTGTGACGGGAGGGACATGAGTTCCTACAAGGCAGTTCTAGGTATGCCCTGCTGATTAGTGAGTGCTAACTAACACGAGACCTAGGTCGAAGGCTTCCTGT
Source organism: Trichobilharzia regenti (assembly GCA_944472135.2). NCBI lineage: Eukaryota > Metazoa > Platyhelminthes > Trematoda > Strigeidida > Schistosomatidae > Trichobilharzia > Trichobilharzia regenti. The sequence goes on along the minus strand of OX235264.1, from coordinate 2,480,822 downwards.
GGCCGATTGCCTCTAACCATCAAATATTATCAAACTAATGTACACTGTGATAGGGAGCCACCTAGAATGGTGGCCACGTTTCAAATCTGACTGACTGATAGAATTCAATCTCCACCAAAAACAGAGGACTAGACACACATCACACTAGTTACTAGTGTCCAATCGAAATATAAAACTGTTGATTCATTTCAAAATTCATCACTGTAGGCCTGTTTCAAGCCTCTTTTTTTAGTCATACTGAGAGTACTCCCAAATAATAGCTGTCACCATGACGACGTTATTGGGTTTTTACATCACAATCACACAATGAGATACAACATTAATTGGGAATGATATTCCTGCAAGTCCTATCTATCATACCAAAAACATCATTCGACTGGCAACAGTAAAGAATAGATACCACAACACAGTCAAATAACCTTGAACTAACCGATGGTATTCTTCTAGGGTGGAATGTGGTATTTTACTATAAGAAGCATATTTACAGAATATAGATACATAACAAGAATGAATTACACGGTGTGTGTGTGTGTGTGTGTGTATATGCCTCTAATATGCTGCGCGCAACAGGTCCCAAATATTTTAATAAGAGTGATTATTTTATTATTTTTTTATTTTTGATTACAGCTTGATTCCACACCGTATTTTTGGTACAAGTATGGAATTTTCAGCGTGGATATCGGTAGCCCAAAATTTGCAGGCCAACCATAGATATCAGATGTGCGTCGGCGAGGGCTCGAACCCCGGACCATGTGCATGGACGGCGAGAATCCTAACCACTGTGCCACCGACGCACACAAACTATTCTAGTAGTCCACATTTTTTGATATACCCAATATCTTTCAATAGAAATTGTACGAGTACCAGTCATAGGATCAAACTAATCCTGATAAATGATCGACTTTATGATGAATACACATCCTGATGACGATAGCCAAGACCCCTACCCTAACATTTCAAATGAATATTGCCCTAACTTGACCCTGAAATTAACCTTACTCGGGCCCTAACCCTATACTAACACCTCAACCGTAAACTTTAACTCCAGATCAAGGTGAAACTTACAATGAAGTCTATGGAAGAGTATCTTTTTATAATGTTGAGCGATCTGATTGGTTGGCTCAAGGTTATATGACTGTGGCTTGTATACTTGACTGCTGCCAACCGACTATTAAATCGTTTGAACTATTTTATAGAGGCAGTATGTGGGCGAACAGGCAATGTGACCGGTCTCAAGCAATGAGCACATGGGCTGTGTGCAGCCACACAAAATTGATACCTCGTTCTGTTTCAGGCACTTCAATCAAGAAGAAATCAAATTTCAAGCTGAGGGTAGCCCGCATACACACATAAGCATAGAGTTTTTCAAAGTATCACCAACTAAAAAGTCTGACTAACCGAGTTTCAACAAAGAACTTGGCAAAAAAAGTACAACAGAGTTCATGTTGCCATACTCCATGAAGCACACAAAGGTAGCAAAAATGGATTCGAAAGAACCACAAAAAGCAGAAAATGATGGGGGGGGGGGGGAAAGAATGGTAACATGAAGAAACCTGAGAGATTAAGGAGTATAATAGCAAGTTACAAAGAGTGGAGATGCAACTGCACTAGCCATTACAACGATTTTGAGTCATACCACCACCACCACCACCAATTTTCTCCAGTCGTCATTGGTTCTTACTGTCTCAAAGAACCCAACCAGACAGCTAACCAGTCTACACCTCCCTAGGTTTGCTTAAACTAACTAACTGTTGTGGATTTGATTGACTGATGAATCCATGTTTTGGTTTGATCACCACCGACCAGCTCTTTTTCCAACCTAATCCATTCAGTCAGATTACACTGCATATTGAAGGCAATGTAGCTTCACAATCTTGTCAATTAACTTACCCTGCTAACCTAACACTCAAAGCTTAACCTCAATATTACTCATTTATTATACAATTTAACACGGGACATAGAAAGCGGATACCTATAAGCGGGACAGACTGGATTCAGGAGGAACAAGTCATACGCCGACCAAATCGCAACACTAAGGATCACCATTGAACAGAACATGGAATGGCAGTTAGCTCTCTACCTCAACTTCATCGACTTTGAAAAGGGCTTCGACAGCGCAGCGTCGATCGAGAGGTGATTTGGGAACTACTTCGCTACTACGGGTCCCATCGACAATTATACATCTCATCCAGCAGCTGTACGACAATGCTGCATGCCAAGTAATCCACAACGGGAAATTCACGGATTCCTTCGAATAAATGAAAATGAGAATAAGCCAAGGAAGGATGCCTACTATCTCCGGTGATTTTCCTGATTGTGGCAGACTGGATAATGCGACAGATAGTGGGCAGCGAGGAAACAGGCATAAAATGGACCCACACAAAAAACTTGGAGGATATGTAATTCGCCGATGACCAACAGCAACAGCAACAGCCACAACAACAGAAAACAATCCGCAGAAATGGGAGAAACTAAATCTGAAAGAAGCAACCTCCTTTACCTACCTACCTACCTAGCGACCTGGGAAGCATCTTTTCAACTACAGGTGGACGGAACTGATGAGGATATCAAAGCAAAGAGGATCGGGAAAGCAAGTCAAGCTTTCATTACACTCACCAAGTCTGTGTGGAGATCAACAGTATTCAGCATGAAAATGAAAATAAGATGTGGATTTTCAACTCCAATGTGAAGTCAGTCAGTGCTAATCTATACGGATCAGAGACTTGGCGCCGAGCCGAGTCATGAAAGGCACTTCGATCAAACTACACACCTTTATCAACAGCTGTTTTCTCCCAATACTACTCAAGACCAGATGGCCAGACAGAAAAGATCAGAAACAGGGATTTCTAGGAGCGAAAGAACCAACTCAGCAGGAACCAATCGTGCAATAAATTTGCAGGAAGAAATGCAGTTAGGTGGATTGGCCATACTCTGAGAAAACAACCCATCAAGTGAGTGACATCACACGCCAGTCCATCGTTCGAGTGGAATGCGAATCGGAAGCGGCGGGCGAATTCTGTTCTGTTTTCGACATAGAACTTTGCACAAATGTGCGGAAGTTCAAGTCGCCACATTCCGTGTAGCACGCGAAGCAAGAGAAGAAAGTACAAGAAAAGCAAATAGAAACAGTGAGCAGAGGTGTGAGACAAAGGAGTAATAAAGAAATACAAAACAGTTTCATTGGAGATCATAAGTCACAGGGAGTGGATGCATCTGCGCCACTGAGAACGATTTTGAGCCATGTCACCAATTGTTTCCAACCATAGATTTTTGCCGTCCCGAGGACCCCAGCCTGGAAGTCTACACCTTCCTACGTGGCTAAGACCAACTGTTGTGGATTTCATTGACTGATGCCAAGTTTTTGTTTGACCGCCGCTAGCTTTTTTCCAGCCTGACCCTATATCCGCTAACATTGCTCGTCGAGGGAGGCGATGGCTTGGCATACGTAACACATGTCCTAACCATCTCAGTCGATGTAGCTTCACGACTTCGTCGATTGATTTCCCCTGTTTACCTAGGACTCTACGCCTAACCTCCATGTTGCTCACCTTATTATGCCACTTTACACGGGATATAGAACGCAGGCACCTATGATCAAAGACAGCTAGTCTTTTCATGTCTTCCACTCTGAGTGGCCAGGTCTCACAACCATAAAGGAGGACGGAGCGGACTGATGAGCAGTACACCCGCCCTTTGGTCGATAGTCGAACATCTCGTCTACGCCAGAGTCGGCGTAAACTAACAAATGCGAAACGAGCCCCTTGTATTCGTGCTGAGATTTCGTCAGAGATCAGCCCGTTGGGGCTGATGGTACTTCCCAAATAAGTGAAGCGGTCAACGTGCTCTACCACTTCACTTCCTATTTCTAAACTAGGAGCCAGCGTAGTCCAGTCCTGTAACATCATCTTGCATTTGGCGGGAGCGAATCGCATGCCAAACATTCGTAGATTGCTGTTCAAGGTGTTTAGAAGACTCTGCATTTCGTCAGCGTCTTCGCCTAGAAGGACTATATCGTCTGCATATTCCAAGTCAACGAGATTATTCCCAGGTAGCAAGTCAATCCCTGAATCGCTGAAGTCACCTAGGGTTAAGTCCATTATTTGGTCGTCAGTGTGAGGGTGACATGAAAGAGGAAGTGATTCGAAGAGGAAATGAAAGCATGTAGGCAGACGTGGAGCCAAGTGAAAACGCTGAGAGAGAGAGAGAGAGAAGAGAACCAAACACAATGGAGACGTGCGGCTGAAGCCCTATGTTCTCCTCTAGGAACTAAAGGCAACAATAATAATTATAATAATGATCAAAGACATCTAGCCTTTTCATGTCTTCCAATTGCAAGTGGCCATGCTTCGCTGACCACTCTATAAAGAAAGACAGAGTGCACATATCCTTTGATCCAGCAATCGATCAAAAGACGTGTGTGTGTGCATTGCTAAAAGTATTTAATACAACGTTATTTCTCATGCCCACTATACCAATAGCCATTTACAACATAAACACTCAACTAATCACTCATGAATTCACATAAGTAGCAGGTCACAAGGTGTGGTGTGTAGCATCAACTCAAGTTCATGTACTTAAGTAGAGAGTATCAACACAATATATAAAAAGCACTTTTATAGTAAGCCTTCACTTTTTCAACAATCTATATTCCTTGTCTTATTGGTAGAGATACCCTTTTAATAAAAGTTTACTGTTGTTTGTATACAACATATACTAGTCATATGTAGTATGATAAAGCCTATTATACTGTTTAGTTGTAAGTTAGAGTATTACTGCTAAGCTTATGAAACAATGTTTGATAAAGCAATAAGAAGACGTAATTTGTCTGAATCGTGTAATGTATTTGCGCAACACATTTCGAACAATCTGATCACACACGGACTTGTCATAGGAATATATATATAAAAAATTAATAAAGAGGTAAGAGGTGAGAAAAATAGACTTAGGTCAAGTTAAAAGGACATATTCAAGGTCAAAATAACAATGAAGACCACTAAACCAAATAGCAGAGGTAATAGTACATCTGCTATGGTATCAAAACAAAAGAAGGTTTAATGTGATGACAAATTGTTTTTGGACGCATAAAGGTGGCTTGAACTTTCTAATTGCTAGGGCTTCTACAAACATTAGGATACTCCACAAACACGTTTTATAGATAGGTTTAAAAGATGTGTTAACGTCAATTTTATGACCTGTGTCTATAATATATTCCGCAATGGAGGAGTTAGGTCTCCTGTTCTCACCGTTAATAGGTTCTGATGATTCCATTTGTTTCTGGAGCCATTTAGGAATATGCCTTGAAGTTAGCCCTTACTTGCAGAGAACGATGAGTCCTCCCTATGTATGTGTGTCCACACGTCTGTCTCTTTGTTTTCGACATAGAACTTTGCACAAATGTGCGCCAGTTCAAGTCGCAACACTCCGTGTAGCACGCGAAGCAAGAGAAGAAAGTATAAGAAAAGCATAATAGAAACTGTGAGCAGAGGGGTGAGACAAAGGAGGGGTAATAACGAAGAACAAAACAGTTTCATTGGAGATCATAAGTCACAAGGAGTGGATGCATCTGCGCCACTGAGAACGATTTTGAGCCATGTCACCAATTGTTTCCAACCATAGATTTTTACCGTCCCGAGGACCCTAACCAGCTATGAAGTCTACACCTTCCTACGTGGCTTAGACCAACTGTTGTGGATTTCATTGACTGGTGAAGCCAAGTTTTTGTTTGACCGCCGCTAGCTTTTTTCCAGCCTGACCCTATATCCGCTAACATTGCTCGTCGAGGGAGGCGATGACTTAGCATACGTAACACATGTCCTAACCATCTCAGTCTTTGTAGCTTCACGTACATTCAAATAGGTAAATACAGTGGGATGTGACGTCATTTTTCGCATGTTCGAAGGGCTTAGATAGATATAATGGCTTTGCATTCTCTAATATTATGATATTAGCTGCATAAAAAGTCTTTTTAACAGCAGCGTTCAGCCTTTGTCTAGTTCGTGTGTGATCAGATTGTTCGAAATGTGTTGCGCAAATACATTACACGATTCAGACAAATTACGTCTTCTTATTGCTTTATCTAAATGTTTGATAGTCAACTGTCGTTTAAGACCAATGAACTAATAGTTTCACTGTTTATTCTCCAATTATTGACACACAAATATATATATATATATATATATATGTATATGATTATAAGTTTTCAGACCGTAGGTGTTACGAACTTCCTGGAATAATTTGAGCGCCGAGTCAGATTGATTCATTATAAATTATTTAAATTAATCCCAGCGTGTTTAAAAAAAAAAGGAAATCTTTCTGAACGTTTCGTTGTGTAAGCCACAGATAAATCTGCTGAAGAAGCTGTGACTTACACAGCGAAAGGTTCAGAAAAATCTTGTTTTGATTTCCTTAAACACACTGAGATTAATTTAAATAATTTATACAAATATATGGTTAGGAAATGAGTTACGCACCGATTGCCCCTCTCGACAGGCAATGTTAGCTGCTGGCACACGATCAGGTTGGGAAAGAGCCAGTGATGATCAAAGCAAAACATGGCCTCATCAGTCAATGAAATCCACAACAGTTGGTCTAAGCTACGTACGAGGGTGTAGACTTTATGACTGGTCGGGGTCGTCGGGACGGTTAACACCAATAGCTGGAGAGAGTTGGTGATATGGCTCAAAATCGTTGTCCATGGCTAGCGCAGATGCATCCACTCCTTGTGACTTATAATTTCCAATATAACTATGTTGTTCTTTGATGTTACTCTTCTTTTTGCCTCATATCTCTTTTTACTCCCTCTCTCTCTCTGTTTTGCATTTCATTTTACTTTCTTCTGTTGCTTTGAGTGCTGAGTGAAGTGTGGCGATTTGGACTCGGTGCAAGGTTCTACGCTGAAACGAGTCATTCATACAAATATTATGGTGCTTAGTCTTTCGTGCATAACTTATCAGTTGGATAGATCTGCATCCTATCCCCCAGGGGATCCTATCCCAACAACCATTCATCACAATTCAGACACCACCGCTATCTTTTAGCAAACGAAGCTACCAATAACAAAAAGTGGGGAAATAAATAAAAACTGAGTTGTCAAGGAATTTATAAAAAGATAGTCAGTGAAGAGAACAGGAACTACAAACATTTCGGAATAAAAATCATCTTCAATATGAATAGGCGAACTTATTAAACACGCTATACAGGCTTTCAAGACAAAAACACCAACGAAACTTAGTCCTCCAAGCACAGTCAAAAATGTCGCCCCCTCTGAGAAACCCCACTTCAACACTGGTCTCAAACAACTTTTTTTAAGAATAAAAGGTGGGCTAACCGAGTGTTTTGACCGCTTCACTTATTTGGAAGTTCGAATCAGCTTTAATGAACAGGCTGCTGACAAATTCTCAGCATGAATACAAAAGACTCATATGACGCTTGTCATTTCTGTCACCTTTGAAGCAGACATGATATCTGACTACCTATGGAAGGGCAAATGATCGTGTCCAACTTTTATAACTGAACAATAGATAATTAAAGGAGATATGAAATGCTTGGCACCAGTCAATGAAATCCACAACAGTTGGTCTAAGCCACGTAGGAAGGTGTAGACTTCCAGGCTGGGGTCCTCGGGACGGTAAAAATCTATGGTTGGAAACAATTGGTGACATGGCTCAAAATCGTTCTCAGTGGCGCAGATGCATCCACTCCCTGTGACTTATGATCTCCAATGAAACTGTTTTGTTTTTCTTTATTACTCCTTTGTCTCACACATCTGCTCACTGTTTCTATTATGCTTTTCTTGTGCTTTCTTCTCTTGCTTCGCGTGCTACACGGAGTGTGGCGACTTGAACTTCCGCACATTTGTGTAAAGTTCTATGTCGAAAACAGACAGACAGACAGATGAAATGCTTACAGGATTATGATCACATGTGCCTTTGTAATACCCTTCACATTGGAAATGATAACCGAAAAGAATAATATTGGGTGGGATATTAGGTAAGGAAGACAAATCAATCGATAAAATAATCAATTTGTACCACCTGAGGTGGCTGAGCTATGCATTACGAATGCCGAGAACCTGCAGGTTTAAGAGCTATTCATGTTTGCAAAAGTTAGATTAGGTTGGAAAATGTTTAGAGATGGTCAGCCAAAAACAAGATAACAATACAGGAAGGCACTGACAGTTGGCTAGAGTCAAGTATGGGAATGTAGATCTCCAACTAGGGTCCAAAAAAAGTGTTTATCACATACATACGGTGGATGATGACGTATGATTTACGTCAGGCACCGAAAAAGCCATGCATACTGTCTTCCCACTGTAGGAAAAACAGGTTGGGGGACAGTTGTATATGCCGGCATACCAAAGGACGGTCTGTAACCAGCTGTCAAGTTGATCCTATGGATGGAACTCCGAAATGCTTACTTTTTAACAGCCAGTGTAAGTATTCATATGAACTGTGATCAAGATTTGACCGGATAGTTGCAAAATAATTGAGCGCTGAGTGAGTAGACATTTATAAAGATGTGGTTAAGATACGTAGATGACACCTTCATCATAATCAAACGTAGTTTGTTAAATGAACTTTTTCACTTAATAAACAATATGTCAGAAACCATCAAGTTCTCCAAAGAGGTTGAATCAGATGAAAATGAGTTGGCGTTCCTGGACTGTTTAGTAAAAAGAAAATTAGACGGCAAATTTAAAATAAACATTTTCAGAAAGCCGACAAATTCGGATAGATACCTAGACTACTACCATTCAGCTCACCCATTTACCACCAAAGTAACTGTGGCCAAGAATCTGATCAACAGAGCCAAACGTCTAGTTACTGAGGAGGAAGATATTAACAAGGAACTAAAATTAGTTCAATCCACTCTTGAGTCAAATAATTATCCTAAAGCCTTCATAAAAAGATACTTAAAATGTGAAGATAAGGATGAATCAAAACCTGCTGCTAAGAATTGGGTTAGTACAGCGGTGGTTCCTTACCGCAAAGAAACATCCGATGAAATAAAGCGAATCCTTAACGAACATAACATAAGAGTGTACTTTCGTGCATCTAACACCTTACGCTCATTACTGGTGAAGGTTAAGGATAAAATAGAACAAGAAAACCAGCAGAATTGCGTATACCAGATCAATTGTGGGGATTGTAACGCAGTATATGTAGGAGAAACTTCCAGACAGGTAAATATAAGAGTGAAAGAGCATAAACAATGTCTAAAGGTGGTTCCAAAGAGCTCTGCAGACTTGAAGAAGCTAGAAAACAACTCAGCGATTGCACTACATTCAATAGAAACGGGACACAAAATCGACTTTGATAAGACTAAGGTTCTACAGAAAGGTTTTGGTTCATATCAAGAAAGACTGACTGCAGAAGCCCTACATATATGGGTGAATCCCAACAGTTTAAACAGACGTGAAGGTGTGATGTTAGCTGATGCATGGCAAATCCTGACTAATAAATAAAATAAAATAAAATTTGATATGTATGAACAAGTAGTCACACTTGGTCAAATTCCCGATTGTCTACGTCTTCTTATGGAGAGAATAACAAATTTATTTGTAAAAATCTCAGTTATTTTGCAACTATCCGGTCAAATCTTGATCACAGCTCATATGAGAATAGCAAATGTTTTATGACTGTTCACTCACACACACATATATACACACACACCATTGTATAATGCATATACTGCATATACACATATATTTTAACAAAAGTAGACAAATTTTAAAAGTCTGAGGTCAAAAAATTTTTTGATCACAGTTCAATTTTTGTTTTCTTTTGTTTAGTACACCCATTGTTAGCTGTTTCTTGATTCATATTTAAAAACAAGAGATGTACTTTTATATATAAACATACAATTCTATTCATTTATTTATTTATTATACATGTTGACTCATGGTTGGACAAAATTTTAAAAAACAATAGGTATCCCTTTACATATAAACCTTTTTTACGAGTTGATCACGGATTGATATCAGTTAGAGAACAATTGAAAACCAGGGAGTACTGGACAGCTGCTGTTTCATCCTAGTTTGGGAATCATCGGCAGTACGCACCCACTGGGATTCGAACCCAGGAAGAAGTTAGAATTCACGAGCCATTGAATCGGGTCCCAGTGGCTGAATGGTATACGAGCTTGCCTTGTAACCGGAAGGTCCTGGGTTCGAATCCCAGTGGGTGCGTACTGCCGATGATTCCCAAACTAGGATGAAACAGCAGCTGTCCAGTACTCCCTGGTTTTCAATGGTTCTCTAACTGATATCAATCCGTGATCAACTCGTAAAACATAACTAATCCTTACAAACCAAAACTATAGAAATATAAACCTTTGTTATGTTAATTTCGATTAATTTCCCTGAAGAAGTTCGAACCAGATTGCCGAACACAGGAAACGTTGGAATTAATCATTTCACAATTTCGCTGAGATTTTACAAATATAACTTTATAAAAGCCAGTGTTGTAAGTACTTAAGTAATTATCATCCTTCGGGATCTCTTGTGATACGAAACTCTAAACTTTTTTTTGCTTCGGATAGCTGAAGGATAAAGAAACTGAGTGAGACGTGAACAATCAGAAAGCAGTAACTGTCTGAATACATCCCCATAAGCACAGAATATTCTCTTCTGTCCATCAACAATCTTTTTCATCTCTCCACCTTAACACTACCTGTTTAAAAACTGAGCTACCGAAAATCTCCATCATTGCATATTGCATATAACTTCTATTGTTCACTTTGTTTTTAACGAATTAAATATGACCTTTGATGGCGTTCTCTATTCTCTCACGAGTATTTAAAATGTTTACAACCCTGCTGATTTGAAAATTTCTACTAAACTTGAGAAAAATACCACAGTCATGGGTGACAGCGTATCCCAATACATGAATGAGATAACCATTCGTTAGACTTTTAGTACAAACTGCCATAGCGAAGTTCAACAATAGCATCCCAAAGGATCCGAACGCACGGATGATCTTCAGTCGACCACCGTAACACTAACCCTAATCCTAACCCTAATTATAACCCTTATCCTAACCGTAAACCTAACCCTAACAAGTAATTAACACACTATCCAAACAGTACTTAAAAACGTGATCTGGGTGAAATTTGCTGCTTAGCTGGTCAAATAGCGTTGATATTTCATATATGATAACGACAGGTGCCATTAGCCAACCACTACTAGCATGCACTTCAAGGTCATGGGAAAGTTCGCAATCCTGAGACGCCCTATAGTTGAACTTCACCAGAGAAACTACTATGCAATAAACTCTACTGAAAATTTTCTTTATTCCTTTACGTTCCTAGTGGAACATAGGGCTTCATACTTACTTTTACTTTACTTCGGCTATCTCCTACGGGAGGATGAGCCGGCTTCATGAACATCTCGAATCATCGCTGCCCAGGCGCGGCAATCTGATGCAAGGTTTTGCGACAGCCACGTTATTCTGCACAAATCAATGTTGTTCTCGCTTTATTCAAATTTTGCGACAGGGTTATCCAATTCTTGTTCCACAGACGGAGTCCGTAGACGGTTTGTAGCCCCAGGTACTACTCCATATCAGCCTTGACTGTACCAAGCCATGTTTTCAGCTGTCCACCCCTGCGACATCGCCAAGATGGAAATGGCGAGGGATTTAGAACTGATTTGACCAGATCGTCATCTGGTCGGCGCAGAACATGGCTAAACCACCGAAGGCGTTGTTGTTGGACCAGTACTGGAATTTGGTTGATGTTGTAGAGAGTTCGTGAAGTTTCATGGGAATTAGGTACGAGTGATGTCCCCAGCATCCCTCGGCCTTTTGTTTGAGAGTGCAGCTCTAGCCCTTACACAACCAAGTGTGATCTACAAGGCAGTAGGAGTGGGGTAGGGAGTCCACTATCCATTGGCAGCCGGTGACCGGAGTCCGGTTCATACGCCTTACTACTGGCCTAGAGAGGTTGGGGAGTGCGTCGGCGGGCAGGTTGAACCCCAAACCACATGAGGCGTGGTTGGCGAGCGTTCTACCGCTGAGCCACCAACGCTATATATCCTTTACATTAATATATAGACTTTCGAGAATAAAGCTATGAATAGTATTCAACAGATGGTTTATTTTCCTTCCTAAACTTCCTTAACTGTGACCATTTCTAACCAGAAGAACAACAGAAACATCCCTCCTAATCCAATTGCCAACTTCACTTGAGAGTTTACGAAAATCCCGAGAAGACAACAGACATTAATACCCTAAGTTCGAGCAGCTCAAGCGTTGAATTCAACTTGTAACTCAAAGATACGTGACAAAAACTCAACTTTTTAATTTAAGTTATTCTATTGAAGTGGTGAGTCAACGATATCCACCTTATGGGTGTCACAAAATGCTGGTGCAGGGATTGCAACACGTGGCTATAAGAGTTATTCATGGAGAGGAACCATGGTAAATTGGAGTACACTTCTAAGTATTCTTGTAGAGTCCCGTCATCCACTGGTCAGCGTACATGCGTGTGTGCGACTGAAAAGAAGTGGAAAATAAGTAACTTGGAATCACCTATCTATCTGTTCAGCCATTTGATCGGATCACTAAGTCTATATAGATTTAAGATAAGATAAGATAAGCTTTATTCCAAATCAGTACTTGTGATACAGAATGGAATTCTCAGCATTTTACTACAATATTGCATCCAGTTAGTACATTAACAATAAATATAGTTCTACATAGATTAAGGTTATCTCAGTCAGTTTTGACAACAACATATTAGCATGTCGGTAGCAAAGCCAAAATTTAAACAGAGTGTTTGGTGTTAGAAAAGTACATACTACTAGCATATTTACTGGCGTAAGCAATAGCAAAATGGTCGAGATATACAGAGTGTGAAAGAACGAAGAAGAATGTTTTAAGTAGAGTTTGTAAGGAAGAGAGAAACATAAAACAACACATAACAAAAATAAATAGAGAACGGAAAAAAAGGGAGAGAGGAAACGTTGTACCTGTAAATGATGTGACTTGGAAAGACGAGATCCATTTGTTCTACTGACTATTTAATAAGTTATAGGTATCATGCCTAATGCTTTCTTTATCGCAGAGAACACGAGCTAGGTGGGTATGGATGAGTTTTTGTACTTGCTAGTTCGGGCATATAGTTTCCTATATAGGCTTCTGGCTTTCTCTGAAGAGATACATGGGGAGAGTTGTGATTGTAGAGGGTGTTGTGAGTCAGACAGTGGACAACTAAGTGTGCATGTATGACAGCAGTACTCACTCAGAAAAATCTAGCTTCATATCCTACGATAATGTATGAAACACAGGAGTCGAAGATTAGTAAATGTCAGTGAATTTCTATAGCTTCATCCGAATAAGTCGACGTGAACAGACTGAGCACAGTATGCCCTGGACATAACCAAGAACAAAAGGAGCTTAAATGGAAAGTGTGTGATAGTTATCGTAACGACTGTGAACACAGTTGTAGGTGAAAAAAGCAAAGGAAATGCAAAAGGCATCAACAATAGGTAATCCCCATCAACTAATTACGTTAATTAGGGAAACACAATAAAAAACTAGTGTGTAATGAAAAGATTTGGAAACTTTAATAACTCAATACAGACATTCAAAAAGTTGGACTGAACACTTTAATGAATACTTCATATGGTCTACAGCTGCGCACTACCTAACCATTACCTGAATGGGATGCGAACATGTTATGTTCCAACTGAAACCTAAATAGCAAAAGCCGATTCTAATCTAAAATGCGGCAAATTGTCATGACCTGATGACCTGATTCCAGAAGAGTTTGAGGATTACCGTGATGAATTATTAGCTTATATACGACGAGGGGATCTGGGATTGTCCGACTACACCTGAGTAGTTCGTTAACCTTGCCATAACAACAACATGAGCATCATCTTGAAAAACGTAGTAAGAGTTTACAAGTGACATAGTCGCTCGAAAACAAACTTAGAAAAGGAAAGCACGTTTCAGAACAGGATGACAGTTCATTGGTCAAACATTCACATATTTTCGAATAGGGGAGTACATGCTGACACCCGACACTTGTTATATTTCATCTCTGACGAAATCTCAGCCCGGATACACAGGGCTAGTTCCGCATATGCCAGTTTACGCTGTCTCTGATCTAGCGCAGATGCATCCACTCCCTGTGACTTATGATTTCCAAACTATTGTTCTTCGTTACTACTATTCCTTTGTCTCACACCTCTGTTTACTGTCTCTATTATACCTTTCTTGTACTTTCTTCTCTTACTTTGAGTGCTACATGGAGTGTGGCGACTTGAACTGCCGCACATCGGTGAAAAGTTCTATGTCGGGAACAGACAGACAGTAGACGTGATATCCAGCTGACTATCGACCGAAGGGCGGGTGTGCTGCTCATCAGTCCGCTCCGTCCTCATTTATGGCCAGCTGTGAGACCTAGCCATTGAGAGTGGAGGACATGAAAAGGCAAGCCAGCTGTCTTTGACCATAGGTGCCTACGTTCTATCTCCCGTGTGAAGTGGTATAATAAGGTGAGCAATATTGAGGTTAGGTGTCGAGTGCTAGGTAACAGGGAGGGAATCAATCGATGAGGCTGTGAAATTAAATCGACTGAGATGGTGAGGACTTGTGTTACGTATGCCTAACCTACTCGTCACCTTCCTCGAGGAGCAGGGCAATGTTAGCTGATACAGGGTCACGCTGGAAAAGAGCTAGCAGTGGTCAAACCAAAACATGACACCATGTCAGTGAAATCTACAACAGTTAGTTTAAGCCACTTACGAAGATATAGACTTCCTGGTTCGGGTCCTAGGAACGGTAAAAACCAATGGTTGGAAACAATTGGTGATATGGCTCAAAATCCTTCTCAATGGCTGGCGCAGATGCATCCACTCCTTGTGACTTACAATTTACAATGAAACTATACCGTTCTTCGTTATTACTATTTCTTTGTCTCACACCTCTGTTTACTGTGTGTATTATGCATTTCTTTCTCTTGGTTTGTGTGCTACAAGGAGGGAGTTTGGCGACTTGAACTGGTGCACATCGGTGCAAAGTTCTACGTCGAAAACAGACATATTTGTTCACATGAAGGTGGCATTTTACTCTGCCAATTGAGGAGTGTCATAGTGATGTTTAACTTTGAAGAGAGAGGGTGGCGCGGAGGTACACTACTTGAACTCATACAGTCGTATATGACTCCATATCAAGAGAGTTGTCAGCTGTAGTGATGATGGCCAGTGATGTTTGCCAAGAATGCCCAACAAAACATTTCTTATTTCATTACAGATGTATTGACAGAATACAAGATTTTGCAGTTATTTTTCGCATACGATGTAAAATTATGCTACCAGTATGATTTGCATCGATCCCTAGGGTAGAAATTAAAATGACTGGACGTAAGCACTACTTCACCTGCTTGAAAAGTTCAATTTCCTTTAACAAAAAAGGTGATTATGAATATTTCAGCACGAATACAAAGACCTCACTAAACATATGCCAGAGCACATCATATTTGTCTCAGACACGATACTCAACTGGGCATCTAAGATCTCTTCTAGAATGAAGTAGCTCACTTGGCTCTACCTAAAGATGTAAGTCACTAACCTGAGTATTTAACTTTGTCGAATGACGTTACATGGCATATCATTAAGTTATAACAGAGTATGGAGTTAAGCCAAAAAGTGGCATCAATCCATGAATTGTTTGTCTGTTGGTTTGAGCCATCTATGGAGATGTATACCATCTGACTGGAGTTTTCGGAACGCTGAGAACTAATGGCTGAAGACTGTCAGAGACATGTCTCAAAATCATTCTCAATGACGCAGATACATTCATTATTTGTAACTTCTCAGGTGCATTGAACCTCCTCACCATTCTCAACAGCACAGCGGTAGAGTGCTCGCCAACCACCTTTCATTTGGTTCGGGGTTTGATCCCTGGCCGACACACTCCCTAACCTCGCTAAACCAGCAATAAGACCGGTAAAGAGGGAAGGTTGGGCATTAGGCTAGCAACCCGATCCCGTAAAAATAAACAGCACTGTTACCGAAACTTTAAGCCTCTAGCATGAACCCCTATGTTCCATTGGGAACGTAAGAGAATAAAAAACCATTCTCAGTATAACAGTTCTTACTCCTGTACACCACAGCATAGTGGAGCATCTTGGCT
Organism: Trichobilharzia regenti; assembly: GCA_944472135.2. Lineage (NCBI taxonomy): Eukaryota > Metazoa > Platyhelminthes > Trematoda > Strigeidida > Schistosomatidae > Trichobilharzia > Trichobilharzia regenti. The sequence continues at coordinate 2,464,683 of OX235264.1, read as the reverse complement.
TTTATTTTTCTCCCGACCAATATTAGCCATAGGGAGTCTAACAACTGGAACTGCCGAACTCCAGTGGAGTTCCTCACTTACATCTACCCGAATGGATATAATCACGATGAGTGTGGCTCACTGACTGAAGTATCAAAACACTCCTCTTCAGGTAACAAATTTTGTAACTACTACTTAACAGCATCAACAACCATGACTATCAACGATCTGATCCAGAGTACAGACAAGAGGGGATTATCACAGAACAGAAGTGACCGATTCTAAATCAAGTCAATCACATACCCCACCTGATTTCAGTAAGTTAACAGAAAAAAATTAATGAGAAAGTAGCTAACTACAATCGCCGATTATATTTGTCTGATTTCCTACAAACTGGAAGATATTCAAGTGAAAAGTAACAAGTTGGCAGAAGAAGCATCAAAAATAGGACTTCAGGTTAACATGTCTGTCTGTCTGTTTTCGACATAGAACTTTGCACAAATGTGCGGAAGTTCAAGTCGCCACACTCCGTGTAGCACACGAAGCAAGAGAAGAAAGTACAAGAAAAGCATAATAGAGACAGTAAGCAGAGGTGTGAGACAAAGGAGGAGTAATAGCGAAGAACAAGTTAACACAGAAAAAACAGATGTGGTGATGAAGATTCCTGGCCAACGGTAACAGAAATAGCAACTACAACAGACAACAATCAGCATAAATTTGAAATTTGACAGAAGCAACCGGCTATACTGTCTCTCCACGCTGGAGAGAGGGGGTTAGAAAAGGTCGACCCCAAAGATTGTACACCCCGACTTAACCTACGGTGGTCCGTAAACGGCGGTAAGTTTACTAATACGGAACCAAACCAAGAAACCAGTTCATACAGGCCGTGTGCGACCGGCCTCAAATAGTGGTCCCCTAGGCTCTGAGGTTACTCAACACTAACCCTCTTTCTGTTTCAAGTACCCGAAGAATCAATCAACTTCCACTGTGTGGGCAGTTATCTGGATTCAACATAGAACTTGGCACCGAAGTGCACCAGTTCGAGTTGCCACGTTCCAAATAGCACACAAAGGTAGACAAGAAGATGAGTGAGTGTGGGCGCCTGGAAGTAATAACCACCCACACCGCTCTAGGAGCACACAATTACTGAGCAAATTGCTGAAGTCTTTTGCCATTAGCAAACATACTACAGTAATATAACACAACGAAATATTGTGCAGTGCCTACTGTCTGTCTGTCTGTCTGTTTTCGACATAGAACTTTGCACAAATGTGCGCCAGTTCAAGTCGCCACATTCCGTGTAGCACGCGAAGCAAGAGAAGAAAGTACAAGAAAAGCATAATAGAAACAGTGAGCAGAGGTGTGAGACAAAGGAGTAATAAAGAAATACAAAACAATTTCATTGAAGATCATAAGTCACAGGGAGTGGATGCATCTGCGCCACTGAGAACGATTTTGAGCCATGTCACCAATTGTTTCCAACCATAGATTTTTACCGTCCCGAGGACCCCAGCCTGGAAGTCTACACCTTCCTACGTGGCTAAGACCAACTGTTGTGGATTTCATTGACTGATGCCAAGTTTTTGTTTGACCGCCGCTAGCTTTTTTCCAGCCTGACCCTATATCCGCTAACATAGCTCGTCGAGGGAGGCGATGACTTGGCATACGTAACACATGTCCTAACCATCTCAGTCGATGTAGCTTTACGACTTCGTCGATTGATTTCCTCTGTTTACCTAGAACTCTACGCCTAACCTCCATGTTGCTCACCTTATTATGCCACTTTACACGGGAAATAGAACGCAGGCACCTATGATCAAAGGCAGCTAGTCTTTTCATGTCTTCCACTCTCAGTGGCCAGGTCTCACAACCATAAAGGAGGACGGAGCGGACTACTAGACCTTTAACGGACAATGGAACAACCCGTCACCGTTGAAGATTGTGTACAATGGTACATTTCAAACAAACCAATTTTAGATGGTAAGGCAGTGATCAAGATTTGATGTAGCAACACACCCCAAAGAAAATGTTTATTGGTAATGAGTCATATGTATTGTGAGACATGATAACATGATCTGGCTCCCTTAGACCCAGGTAGCCGAAGAGAGGCTCCAACCTGCAACTCAGTGTTTGAAAGTCAAATGCCTGAATCACTAAGTCTCATCGCTGTGTTTGGGTGAAAATGGACTATAAACTGATGGACAGTAATGAATTCCCTGTGGAACTCACAATACTATGCCACTGATCTTAAGGGTTAAAATAAAATCAGCCACTCTACTAGGTCTTTTAGTGGGGGACAACATCTTTAGTTTTCCTACTAGTCTGTCTGTCTGTTTTCAACATAGAAATTTGCACTGATGTGCAGCAGTTCAAGTTGCCACACCACTCAGCATACAAGACCAACGAAGAAAGTAAAAAGAAACGCAAACTAGAGACAGTAAACAGAGATATGAAGCAGAAAGAATGGTAATATGGAAGGACGATATAGTTTCATTATATTATTATTATAAGTTACGAGGAGTAGATGCATCTGCGCTAGCCACTGATAACGATTGAGCCATATCACCAATTGTCTCCAGTCAATGGTTCTTACCGTCCTATGGACCCTCAAGATGGTCGGGGGTGGGTGCCTTGCGCTGCGGGTTGGCCACCCCTCCGCACACCTCTTGAAATGCTCCCATATGACCGGGCGTCTTACATAGCCTCTCCTGAGGAAGTCCTACTCACTGCCTTCACGTGGCGGAGGTGTTTTTCACCAAAGTGAGAGGGCGAAAGCGGATGCCCGGCGCTCTTCACCGGGTTGACTGTCCATTGGATGACAGTCTAGGGGAGATGGCTAAACCCTGATTCCAAACCTCCAACGACTGGCGTATGAAGCTCACCGGCAGACCTATGGACAAAGGGCTTATTGGATGCCCTGGATGTCTGGCCCCATTCAAAAAGGCGTATGAACCGGACTCCGGTCACCGGCTTCCAATGGATAGTGGACTCCATACTCCACTCCTACTGCCTTGTAGATCACACTTGGTTGTGTAAAGGCTAGAGCTGCACTCTCAAACAAAAGGCCGAGGGATGCTGGGGACATCACTCGTCTGTCTGTCTGTCTGGATTCAACATAGGACTTGGCACCGAAGTGCACCAGTTTGAGTTGCCACGTTCCAAATAGCACACAAAAGTAGACAATAAGATGAGTGAAGAGAATCAATACAGTCTGACAAGTATAAGAGTGAAACAGAATGGGTAATGGTAGAAAGGAATATGAAAGATTACAGAGACTGAATACATCTGCGCCATTGACAACGATTTTGAGCCATCATCACTTGTACCTAATTCCCATGAAACTTCATGAACTCTTGTTCATGAAGCCGGCTCATCCTCCCGTAGGAGATAGCCGAAGTAAAGTAAAGTAGGTATGGACCCTAACCAGGAAGTCTACATCTTCCTACGTGCCTAGCTTAAACGAACTTTTGTGGATTTCATTGACTGACGAGGCCATGTTTTGGTTTGACCACCACTTAGTAGCTCTTTTCCAGCTTGACCCTATGTCAGCTAACATCACCCATTGTCGAGGAAGGCGATGACAGCGAGAGAGAGAGATCAGCATATCAGTCATGCTGTCTGACAACTCATGAGAGAAGTTAGAAAATGTCGCTTCCATGATATCTACTTTTATGCTGTAATAATATCTTTATTCTGGACAGTTTTTTTATAGAATGTACAAAACTTTCAGAAGAATTTATTGCATGATATTTTCACCTTCGTATAATATCTTCAAGTAAAATATTGATCGACAGTATTATATTCTGTGATACAATGGTCTCTCAGCTGAAGCGCAAACCATTCCACTATGTGATATATCTGCTTTGTCTCCTTCAATAAATCCACGATAACAAGGTGGAAGTCAATTGTAAGATGTTCAGAAGTATATTTTGAGACTCAAGGATATAGCAGGAGAACACTTATCTCATGTATTAGAACACCTTGTCACCCACAATTAGGCCATTCCTCAAGTTTAGTGAGAACTTGTGAATCAGGAGCTTGTAAACATTTTAAATACCCACCAGAGTAAATAATACCACTGAAGGTCATATCTCAATCGATTAAAACAAACCGAGCGAGAGAAAATATATGCAATAGAGAGAGATGGAAATTTCTGGTAGACCAAGTTTTAAGCAGGCCATCAGAAGATCTAGGCAGTAGGCTTCCAGGAAACAGGTATTGTTAATACAAGACGTAGGCAGGAGTCGTATTGTTCCACGTTAGTTACCGGAAAGAGATTTTTCTCAAATAATATGCTGAGATATATTTCAGTGAGGACGAATGATAAGTAACCATTAGCCTAAACTGAAACCTGGTGGCAACCCCAACCAAGCACCTACAAGCTGAAAATTAATTGATAAAAGCCACAGTCACATTCAAAAGTTATGAACTTCTTGAAGACAAAAGTGAAGATGAAACAAGAAAGAAATAGCTGATAATACAATTAAGATAAGAACACGACATAAATGAATCTCGGCATCATTCAGATTAATTCTGAGTCATGTAAGACTGGGTTTGCTTTTAGCAAAGGTACTGATACTATTGCAGCTATTAAGCTGATAAATTACATTTACTAATACGGTACACACTAACCAATTAATGACTTTATAAATTTGTGTCATTATTTACTGGTTTGACCAAGTATGGCTTTTTTCAAAAATAAACCTACTTTTGCTTAGAATACACAAAGTAGTTTGTGAGTAGGCATGTGAAACATACATCTTAAGTGATTAAGGTTATTTAGCTTGGTTGACCAACTTATGGTATACTAAGTAATGAAGTGGTCGAGTGTATTGACCACTTCACTTATTTGAGAAGTTGCATCAGTCAATGCCAGCAGTTTTATCGCTGACGAAATCTCAGCACAAATACAGAAAGCTCATTTAGCATATACCAACTTACGCCATTACTCGCGTAGAAGTGATATCCGGCTGGCTATAGACCAAAAGGCGTGTGTACTATTCAATAGTTCGCCCCATCATCCTTTACGACTGTCAGACAGATATGGCTATTGGAAGAGGAAAACACGAAAGGGCTAGCTATCTCTTATCGTAGGTGTCTGAGTTATATCTCCCTATTTAGGTGGTATTGGCGCGTCATAATGAGCACTTCAAACAAACTATAGACCTTCATCAACAGCTGTCTTCGCTCAATACTCAAGATCAGATGGCCGGTCAGAAAAGATCAGCAACAGGGATCTCTGGCAATGACCGAACCAACCAGGAATCGATTGTGAAACAAATAGGCAGGAAGAAATGGAGATGGATTGGCTGGCCATACTCTGAGGAAACCATCAAGTATCATTATCAGAAAAGCCCTCGAGTGAAACCCGAAAGGGAAGCAGCGAGTTGGTCGTCAGTGTGAGGGTGACTTGGAGGAGGTCATGTGAAGATGAGATGAAAGCATGTGGGCAGAACTGGAGCCAGATGAAAACTTTAGCAGAGAACCAAATGCAATGGAGACGTGCGGCTAAAGCCCTATGTTCCTCTAGGAATTAAAGGAAATAATAAATTTTGGTTGGTATAATACGGCTAGTAATATTGAGGTGAGGAATCGGTCGAGGGCAAGGTGAGGAGGAAATATCAATCAACGAGGTCTTGAAATTACAACGATTGAATGAGATGGTTAGGACATGTGTGACGCATGCATCCCTAGCCATCGATCGCCTTCCTCGACAACAGGCAATGTTAGCTATTGACATAGGATAAGGTTGGAAAAGAGGTTTATCAATCAATCGAATCAATAACAATTAGTTTAAGCCAGCTAACCAGCCATGTTGAGAGGTGTTGACTACTGCGTATGGCTAGTGTCCTCGGGATGGTAAGAACCAATGAAGGCTGGAGACAATTCGTGACAGGGGTGGCTCAAAATTGTTGTCAATGGCTGGCGCAGGTAACATACACCCTTTGTGATCTGACATATCCAATACAATTCTATTGTTTCACCATATTACTGTTCTTTTCCCATCACTCACACTCACTCTCTCCTTTAAACTTCTCTTTAATCTATTCTGTAGCTTCGTGGGCTGCATGGAGTGTAGCGACTTCAACTGGTGCACTTCTGTTGAAATCCGTCCGTCAGACAATAAGTAGTTTATAAAACTGCAAGATTTAATCTAACAGTCGAAAATATCTTTACCATTTGAACACAACCATCGGGAATAAATTTTCCATTTGCCAGGTTAAAAGTCACCACCTTGCATCCACACTGAAGTAGATGGTGTCGGATTCAAACCTGTGAGCCCCGCTGGCCAAAAGTCAACAGATCAAGCCAATAAGCCATATCATTACACAAGCTATTAGCCTTAAACAGATGGTTTTGAAGTACGTGCTGACGATGTCGTCTAGCAGGGCGATGAAAGCTTCGCAAGTTAACTACCCAGCTCAAAGAACACAACCACATCAGATGGTTTCTCTGTTTATACAAAACTGATTCGACTTCTTTTCAAAAAAAACACTTTAATGTGTCCTATAACAGTTAGTTCAAGCCACGTAGGAAGATATAGACTTCCTGGTTCGGATCCTAGGGACGGTAAAAACCAATGGTTGAAAACAATTGTTGATATGGCTCAAAATCCTTCTCAATGGCTGGCGCAGATGCATCCACTCCTTGTGACTTACAATTTACAATGAAACTATACCGTTCTTCGTTATTACTATTCCTTTGTCTCAAACCTCTGTTTACTGTCTCTATTATGCGTTTCTTCTACTTTCTTCTCTTGCTTTGTATGATACAAGGAGGGAGTGTGGAGACTCGAACTGTAGCCCATTGGTGCCAAGTTCTACGTCGAGAACAGACAGACAGAAAATGATGAGTCTGAAAATCTCAAGTGATAACGTCCCTGACTGCAGCACAGAGCAACACAGGTTAGAACCATTAGGGTGGGGGACATGAGTTTCTTCAAGGTTGCAGACAGTGAGAAGTCACTACTGCTGCAAAGAATTTTCAAAGTAGAGTCTGGAAAAAAGGTGCAGTTATTCAATTTCCCAAGCAGTAGAAGAGAAAAACATTCAAAGGAATCATAATGAGATGAAACTTATGGCGGAAAAGTAAGTATGCGGCGAATAATCACAACTTCATTGATCGAAGAGTACATAGTGGGTGAACGCCATTATATACGACTTCGACCACCTATGTCACTAACCGTCTCAAGTCATTGGTTATTAGCACCTCGAGGACCCCAGTCAGGCAGGAAGGCAGTTTTCACCTCCCTTAGTGACTAAAACCAACAATCAAATACGTCATAGACTGATGATATGAATTCGTTTGACCATTACCCTTAATGCTATGTCATCTAACATCGCTAGGCGAGGAGGACTAAGGGCTACTGCGGCTCCCCCCAAAAAAGCGAATCAGTTCACAAGCTCAACCACTTCGGCATATACAACTAACCAAACAGACTAACATGTAATTTCTTCTCTATATATGGAGGTTCTTAAAAAAAAATTATTTAACCGTGGAATATTCCAAACGGCCAAAGCATATGTACAGAAATCAATCGTCAGTTATTGATTGTGATCTAAACAGTTCACTTGTCACAGTGGCACTAATATAAGAAATTATATGAAAACAAGTAGACCTTTCATAGCATTTCAAATTTTGAGTCAATAAACCTGAGCTTTCTGTATGTGTATATGACACAATAAAAAACACCACGTCACACAATGATGAAGCATTCTCAATGACACATTGTCAATAGTAAGGTCATCCATCCTTAAAAAGAAGATATGAATTCCCTGTTTGACTGGAATGGTTCCAACACAGAACTTTGCACCGATGTGCACCAGTTCAAGTCGCCAAACTCCCTCCTTGTAGCACACAAACCAAGAGAAGAAAGTAGAGGAAATGCATAATACAGACAGTAAACAGAGGTGTGAGACAAAGAAATAGTAATAACGAAGAACGGTATAGTTTCATTGTAAATTGTAAGTCACAAGGAGTGGATGCATCTGCGCCAGCCATTGAGAAGGATTTTGAGCCATATCAACAACTGTTTCCAACCATTGGTTTTTACCGTCCCTAGGATCCGAACCAGGAAGTCTATATCTTCCTAAGTGGCTTAAACTAACTGTTGTAGATTTCATTGACATGGTGTCATGTTTGGGTTTGGCCGCCGCTAGCTCTTTTCCAGCGTGAACCTATGTCAGCTAAGATTGTCCGTCGAGGGAGGCGATGACTAGGCATACCTAAGACATGTCCTAATCGTCTCACTCCATGTTAGAGCTAATCTTGAAGTTTCGGAAGCAGTGGCGATTACTTTTACAGGATGGGGTTGCTAGCCTCATGTCCAACCTTCCCTCATTACCAGTCTTACTACTGGCTTAGCGTGATTAGGGAGTGCGTCGGACGGAAATCGGACCCCGGATCATCCGCGTGGTTGGCGAGCACTCTACCGTTGTGGCACCGATGCACCTGGTACCAGGGTGCTTAATGTTAATGATCCAGTAGAGTAGAAGCAGAAATAGCAACCACTCAGTGATATGGTTTTCCATCTTAAAGCCGTCAAAGAAAAATTTCCTTATGGTAACTGAGACATGTTGAGTGAATATGCTAACGCAAAGCAGAACTTCAAGACAAGACATCCCAGAACTTATGCTCCAGGCCATCAGCCCCATCTGATGTATGGAGCTGATGACACTACCCACCAGTCTAAGTTGAAGTAGAGAGGGGTGTCGAACCCCCCGCCCAACCCAGACTACTAATAAAGACTCAAAAGTTAGAAAATGGATATCTTTTCGATTATTTAGAAAGTGATTGTTAAAAAACATTGAAAATTCTGTAGTCTCTGAGGACGTAGTTCAATAGAAAAACTCCATTTTAGGGTTTCTGACCAGGAGTCCGGGTTAGAAAATATCTCAGTAGTGAAATTGAAACACGTATTCGAAACCATTAGAATGCTAAATACAAATGATTATATCAGTAAGAAGACTACTGTTTCAGTCAAGCTGGAAAAACCTGGGAAAATTTGTATCACTGCGCTACATACATGCATGTCACAGAAGCAAGCAAGCACCCTACCTTTGAATGCATTTAAGGTGTATTCTGCGTATCTCGAGACGTCAGAGGGAAGCAGGAATACAACATAGAAAAATGATACTGAAATGATACACTGGGAAGAAGAAATAACATCTGCTAAAAAGCTACTTATATCACGGCATCAGTAGTCTACACACATGAAAGGCACAAAGTATCACTTCTTTTAATCAAGCACATGATTATTACTATTATTAAATTACGTAATAACCCAATGTTCAATCTTTACCATCTCATTATATGGCATGGTTAGGACATATGTTACGTATTCCTAGCCTAACCATCGTCTTCCTCAACGGGCAGGGTAATGTTAGCTGACAGGGTCACGCTGGAAAAAAGCTGGTGGCGGTCAAACCAAAACATGGCCTCAGCAGTCAATCAAATCCACAACATTTAGTTTAAGCCAGCTAGTCGGTGGCACAGTGGTTAGGACTCTCGCCGACCATGCACATGGTTCGGGGTTCGAGCCCACGCCGGCGCACACCTGATATCTATGGTCGGCCTGAAAAATTTGGGCTACCGATATCCATGCTGAAAATTCCATACTTGTACCAAAAATACGGTGTGGAATCAAGCTGTAAATCAAAAAAATAAATAAATAAATAGTCACGTAGGAAGGTTTAAACTTCCTGGTTGGGGTCTTTGGGACAATTGGTGATATGGGTGGCCCAAAGTCTTTATTGATGGCTGCCTCAGATGCATCCCCTCCTTGAGACTTATAATTTCTTCGTTACCACTTTTCCTTTGTCTCACACCTCTGCTTACTGTCTCTATTATGCATTTCTTCTACTTTCTCCTCTTGGTTTGTATGATACATGGAGGGAGTTTGGCGACTTAAACTGGTGCACATCGGTGCAAAGTTCTATGTCGAAAACAGACAGATATAATACGGTACCCAAGTATACAATAAAATAAACAACGGATCTACATTTTCATGGGTAAGATTTAACATCCTCATGACTATCTTCGCACAGAGTTTTCAAACTGAGACAAGAAAACTTAAAACACCTAAAGAAGAAATGCTTACACAGTTCCCCTAAATAAGCGTCGTCTTCGCTAGGTAGTATAAAGGAAAATAAATCAATTCGTAGTGCTGTTTTTGTAGAAAAGATTTTAGGGATGGTTACATGAAAATATGACTGTCAAGGAGTCAAACGTTGGTCAAACGTTGGCTGCATAGGAATATGTGACTTTCATTGGCTCAAAGACCAGATTTTTATCCCCAATTAGTCCCGTTTCATCTATTACAGCTTGACCAAATGGGTCGCATTATTAACTATTAACACAATCAGTTACACAACTAATGTGGCTGATGGCCTGGTAAATGTCAGATTTGCTTCTTGTAATAGAGTTTTGAACAACAAAGTTGACCGATGGCTTAGGAAGTAAGATAAACTAAGCAAACGGGCAAATGGAGGAATTATTAAAAGAAGACAGTTGACTGAATTTTCACATTACTTGAAGAATTGGAGATAAGATCTTGATTTTCATGAAAAACTGATACTGTACCTGACTGATGTGAGGCATACTTAGAAAAAAGCTGCAAATGTTACCTTACAGACCAGCCATGCACCGGGACATCAGATGTGCCAGTTATAACAACCCAACATAGAGCCTGCTTAATTAAAGCCAATGTTGGAGGTTGGGTTCAGAACCAGCAGATCGTAGGTACACTGTAAGGTACTCTCTTAACGAATATGTAGTCGTCCCGTTCATCTTTACAACATTCTACAAGGAACACGTGGTTAAAACTTAGAACTATTGGTCAAGTATCTATAGGCACTCAACGCGAACTCATGCAGCCAACCAAGTGAGGGCTTACGGCGAGTTCTCATCTGAAGTGGTGACAACTAGTGGTGTCCGTCAGGGATGCTCACTATCCCCTTTTCTCTTTAATTTCATCATAGGTGTACAAATGGAATGAACCCTAACTGACTTCAGAGACTCAGGGATTGACTTGCCACCAGGGAATAATCTCGTTGACTTAGAATATACAGATTGTAGCGGTAAATAATTCCCCAAAATTATTGACCATAAGAATTATCAGTGAACATTGGATGCTGACCCTTAGAGTTTAAGTCGACTTGTTTAGCTGAAGGCTTCCCGTCAAGCATCCCCGCCATTTGATACTCCGTCGTATCACTGTCGTGCACGATAACTAGCTAGCTTAGCTTCCGCTTCAATCCGCGATTTGGTTCCGAAATATATCTTGTAATTTGGACAACCAATTGCTGTCTTTTGCTTTGCCTTTGGTACACGAGAATCAAATAAGTTAGAAGTTGTTGGTATAAGATCTTGCGTTAATATACTCAATATTGTTCGCGAACGTCTATACCGTAAGCCCCTAAAAGATTATATAGTCCTTCTAGGTGAGGACGCCGACAAAGTGCAGAGACTTCTGAACACCTTTAGCTGCAGTCTATGAATGTTTGACATGCGATTCGCTCCCAGCAAATGTATGATGTTGCAGGACCGGACTACACTGACTTTCAGTTTAGAAATAGAGAGTGAAGTGGTTGGTGGAGTGTGTTGACCGCTTCACCTTTCCGGGAAGTTGCATCAACCAGTGCCAACGGGTTGATCTGTGACGAGATCTCAGCCCGCATAAAGAAGGCTTGTTTCGCATATGCCAGTTCATGCTCTCTGGCCTAGTAGACGTGATATCCAGCTATCGAATGAAGGGTGTGTGTGTACTGCTCATCAGTCCGCTCCATCCTCCTTTATGGACAACAGTGAGACCTAGCCATTGAGAGTGGAGGACATGAAAAGGCAAGCCAGCTGTCTTTGACCATAGGTGCCTGCGTTCTATTCCCCGTGTGAAGTGGTATAATAGGGTAATATTGAGGTTAGTCATCGGTCGAGTGGTAGGTAAGGAGGGAGGCGGAATGAATCGACGAGGCTGTGAAGCTACATCGATTGAGATGGTGAGAACATGTGTTACGGATGCCTAGTCATCGCCTTCCTTGACGGGCAGGCCAATATTAGCTGACACAGGATCACCCTAGAAAAACAGCCAGCGGTGGTCAAACCAAAAGATGGCACCAGTCAATGAAATCCACAACAGTTAGTCTAAGCCAGCCAGCCACGTAGGCAGGTGTAGCTGTTTGGGATCCTCAGGACTGTACAAACCAATGAAGGTTGGAGACAACTGATGGTACTTTAGATGCATCCAATCCTTGGGACTTATAATTTCCAATGAAACTATATTGTTCTTCGTCATTATTCCTTTGTCTCACACGTCTATCTACTGTCTCTCGTATGCATTTCAACTTTCTTCTCTTGCTTTGTGTACTAGAAGGAGGGAGTTTGGCAACTTGAACTGCTACACATCGGTGCAAAGTTTTATGTCAAAAACAGACAGATATGACAGGAGAGTTCAAAAGTCAAGGAGAAACTATATCGCCGCAGAGTACTGGAACTGACACCTACAAGAAATGAAGTCAGCGCCTTTCAATTAACACTCATTCAAGAAGGGTTTGAAGAAGCACAGGCCATAGGAGACAATCTCACTATACATAGAAATAGATAAATCCTCATTTACACATAAATGATTGACTTACTAAGTTATATAAATCCTTAGTATTCAATTTCCCGTTCAAATGTTGAGGATCACAATGCTCCGGCTGAATACTATTCACAGGGGTATATAATCGGTGCAAGGATTCATGATTATTACCATTATTATTAGTAGTATTATTACTATTAGTATTCTCCTCAGGTGTATTCACAATTGCACAAACACCATTTTCCAATTCACTAGAATTATACGTCCTTCGAATAGTAACTTTAAGTGAATGTAGATTTTGATCGGTACTTCCATTCATCTGAAATCGTGTTTCACGTTTACTACCACTACCACCCTTTTTACGTAATTTCCGTTGATTCATATATCGACCAGATTTGTTACTTGTTGTCGTCTTCTCCTGCTGAGATGTATTCATTAAACCAGTCGTCGGTTGACTTGGTAACTTCGATTTAAAGTCTTGTCGTTGAACACGATTAGGATGTGAGAAACAATTGTTAGCATTAGAGGATGAATGCATACGTGATAGAGCGGCTGAAGGGATTCTCGAAGCTTTGGAAGTACTTACACCAGATGTATTATTGTATAATCCATTCGCCGCGGGTGTACATCCGATTTTGTGGAATCACCAACTAACATTGGTTGGGTTTCTCCACAATGTTTATCCATATATAAACTAGATGAAAGATCTGAGGTAGTTGTAGGACCACGATGTCGCATACTTCCAATCATAGAAAGCTTTTTTTATATATATAAGATATATAGAATAATAAGTATTGGTAATAATCCGGATGTGGAAATCAATTAACAACTTTTATTGAGCAAGATAAATGCTGCTTAAGTAGTTATTGATTAAATATTCCGTTTTATAAGTATTAAAAATCCAGCATCCATATCACAGGTATCTACGATGGTGATATTTCTCTACATAAAACATTCCACAGATTATTGATCTGTAAAGAGTAATATATATATATATCCTAGGCAGATTGATGATCAGTCTCTCTAATGTCAATCTAATGAATACAAGTCGATAAACACAATACAACAGAGTGATATGTACTCCTGACCTTTTTTTTGTAAGCCTGTCTATCATCTATCTACCAAGCTCTTTCTATGTTTCTATGCTAATTTGATAGATAGAAAAACGAAATAACGAAAACTGACATATACAATTGACCAATCAGAAATAAGGCAAAAATGATCAATACTCTATTTTGATTGGTTATCTTTGTATAATGGTTTAACCTAGACTGTTTATAGCTACTTTTCAAGGGGTGGTGGTGGTGGTATTGTGTTCTAGTAGTGACGACGATTAGACTTGAAATAATGCACGCATGAGTCACTACTACCTCTCATTGTTCTTTCAAATATGGCTGGCTCATGTTTAGTCATTCCATGCACCTTATTATAGTCGCTTTTTTCACATAAATTTGTTTGGATTTACCCGATTTTTTTCAAATATTCTTCAGTTCACAATCTGTAGGATAGCAACTATAAATACATATATATATATATATATATATATATATATATATATATATATAATTTAGGTTGCTCAGCTCACGTATTTTCGAAATTATTATACTTGCACTTAGGGTTTCAAGCTTATGTACTTGGCTACAGGTTAAAAGTCTCAAATTTTGAAATGCATAGTCAGTATTGTCGCTAAATATTATAAAATAAAGAATTTGTGTTGAAATGTCTTCGAATCATTATTATTATTATTATTATTTTATCCTTTAATTCCTAGAGGAACATAGGGCTTCAGCCACACGTCTTCATTGCCTTCGGTTTTCTGCCAACATTTCCACCCCGCTCCTAGTCTGCCCACATGCTTTCATCTCATCTTCACATCACCTCCTCCAAGTCATCCTCGCACTGACGACCAACTCGCCGCTTCCCTTTCGGATTTCACTCGAGGGCTTTTCTTATGATGCTGCTGCTGTGTTTCATCACAACATTGTATCCTCCTTAGACAAAGGGGCCAAGTATGTCCGTTGTACTTTCCTTGATTACACATCTGCTTTTGACTCTGTACCTAGAGGCCTTTTGTTAAACAAGCTTAGCCTTACACAAACTGAGTCCTGGGCTATCAACTGGCTGCACTCTTACTTCTCCAATAGGATGCAGTACACGGTATATAATGGTGTAGCTTCCTCTCCTTTGCTTACTGAAGCTGGTGTTCCTCAGGGTGCTGTTCTCTCGCCGTTTCTCTTTTCCTTCTTCTTACATGACTTACCTCTCTCAGACGAAATCAACTTCGTCAAATATGCAGATGACCTGACTGTTTCGCTTCCCGTTAAGTCTCAGTCAGACTGCTTCAAATTAAATAGCTTCCTGTCGGACATCAGTCAGTGGTCTAAAATAAATGGCCTAACGCTGAATCCCTCAAAATGCCAGACTGTCGACTTCTCCTTTAGGCATAAACGAGATCTACAAACACTAGTAAGCACTCATGAAGTCTGTAGATTGAGGGGACTATAATTGAAACAAAGTCTAATGCAAAATACCTCGGATTAGTTATATCTTCCGACCTTACTTGGTCATCTCATATCCAAATGATTTCCAAGAAAGTGTTTCGTCTAACCTACTACATTAAGAAACTCAGACTAACTGGAGTCCCTCAACCTCTGCTTACACAATTTGTCAACTCTCGTATCCTACCTATTCTACTTTACTGTTCCCCGTTAGTCTTTCCTGGGTTACTGAAAAAGGATTATACCATCCTGAGAAGGATGTTGAAGGTAGTTAGTAGGACTAGCGGTGTAAAACTCAGTCAGCTCGTCACAACATTAGTGGATAAGCATCTGAATACATGTGAGAAATGGTCTAAAACCATACTCTCTGACCCCCAACACCCCCTCTATTCCCAACTCTCTCCCTGCATCTCATCAGGTAGAACCAGAAATCAGTATAAAATAATATATGCTCGCACAACCAAGTATAGGAACTCAACGATACCATATTTGGCCCGTGTTCTAAGTGACAGAGACAATGTTAGGCGTGAAACCTATGACTTGCTTTGTTGTTAATAACATAATTTTGGCCCTTGTTTTTTCCCCCTTACACTCTCTTATTTGTACTCTATAGTGAACAACCTTCTTAAACATACTTAGCTGCTTAAAATTATTATCATTGGCTTACATTTTTATTCTTTATTCTATTCCTTCTTTGTACATCTACTGGGTCCGACTATATTATCACTATGAGTATTAAAAATTGTCCCGTCATTAACCATCATGTAATATTAGTTTTGTGGTTGTTCTTTGTTCGGCACTATTTAACTGACAATCTTGTTTGTTATTGCCACTATCACCATCTTAAAAAAATTTGGATTATGCATGATTCCTCACACTACCACTACAAACAACCGCATTAGTGCTGACAATAAAAAAAACAACCTGAAATGTTTATCTTATGATTGTTTAGTGTTGTTCAATCAAATTAACTGATCATCATGGCTATAAACATTCTTAAGAACATCTCATAATTTCCCGTATGATTATAGCTGTTACTGTTCACCACGCATACACATATCGTAGCTTCCACTATCAAATACTGAAATATTTTTTCCATTATTTGTGTTGATCTTCTTTTTTTACTCAGTATTTTTATTTGCATTTTTTTTGGTTATTTCTGTTTCTTTTTTTTGGTTTTTTTTATATATATATTTTTTTTATAATACTCCTTTTAAATGTACGAAGAAATTAGATGCAATATTGTAGATATGTGCTGAAAATTCCACACTGTACCACAAGTACTGTTTCTGGAATAAAGCGAAATTGTTATGTTATGATACTTGATGGTTTCCTCAGAGTATGGCCAGCCAATCCATCTCCATTTCTTCCTGCCTATATATTTCACAATCAATTCCTGGTTGGTTCGGTCATTGCCAGAGATCCCTGTTTCTGATCTTTTCTGACCGGCCATCTGATCTTGAGTATTGAGCGAAGACAACTGTTAATGAAGGTCTGAAGTTTGTTTGAGATGCTCTTTATGACGCGCCAAATCTCTGATCCGTATAGTGAGTAGCACTGACTTCACATTGTAGTTGAAAATCCGGATGTCATTTTTGATGCTGAGTGCTGTTGACCTACACACAGACTTGTTGAGAGTAATGAAAGCTTGTCTTGCTTTTCCGATTCTGGCTTTGAGATCCTCGATGCTTCCCAGGTAGGTCAGTGAAGGAGGTCGTTTCTTTCAGGTTCCTCCCATTTATGCTGGCTGATTGTTGTCTGTTGTTGTTGTTGCTGTTGGTGGTGTTGGCCTGGAATCATAGTCACAGTTAAAACTGTCGTCTCTGAAATTTCAATCACTGAATCCCATCTGAAGTTAGAGCATAAGGTATTGTTCCGTATGTGCAACCATTCACCTTAGGTCTTCTTGAAGTTTCACTTGTGAATCAATTTGAAGGCATGAATTGATACTACAAGACTGTTGTATTGACGGTCGATAGGTTCTTAGTGTTTTATACAAGCAATAGAGGTGAGAGAAACACTACCTAGGTATTATTGATCGCTTAAAACTAGAGAAACTATGCTTTTATGTAACATTTCATCACCATACATCATACTTCGAAATAGTCTTCAGTGGTCTGCACTTTAGAATGATAATAATAATAATAATAATAATAATAATAATAATGATTTACTTAATTCCAAAAACAGTACTTGTGATACAAAATGGAATTTTCAGCATTAATCACAATATTGCATCGAATTTCGTGAAATTATAAATAAAAATTAATCACACAGAAAATTTTCCACACTTACAATAGGGGTAATGTCAAAAACATGCAGCATATAAAATGGAAATAATAATAATAATGATAACAGCTAAGGTAATAATAATAATACAATTGAAAATTACCGTGGGCTTGTTTCACACACTGTTTCCGATGCGGTATAGAAATCCTAACATGTTTAAAAATATTGATTACAATGTTCTCTTTACGTGATAAAGTGAGGGGAAAATAAAGATTACAGCAGTCATGGAGATAAGTTGGTGTTTGCAATTATGAGAGTAAAACAAACAGAGAAGTAACAGAACCATAAATGTAATAGAAATAATAAAAGTAAAACTTCAAGGTATATAAGGATGGATGGAGGAATGATAAAGGATATTAGTTTTTAATTGGTGGATGGTGACTAGTAGTGGAATCCAGGATAACGCGCATTTCGTCCTGTTTGGGACTCGTTGGCTAGCTGGACGTACCTGCATTTATCAGTGAGTGATGATGTTCTCACCGAGGTTCGAATCCAGTACCTTGAGACCGAATACTTCGGTCCAATCAATCGATGAGAAAATCTCAAATTCAATTCAATAGAAGGATATTAATGTTCTATTGCAAATATAGATAGAAGTTGGGATTCATGAGTCAGTGAATTCTAACTCACTGATTGCCGTGAGGGGGGGGGGGCTATTCCAAAGGTTCTGCGTCCATTATACTACACCTGGTGGGGTAATGTGTGCCAGCAGCTAAAAAGTCTCAATCAAGAACCAAACATCTGTTTTATGCTCTATCTAATATTGGTTACCGATGTAATCTACATTCTAAATTATCGCAATGCCTAGTCTGTATGAGATGTATTCAATTTCCATGATATCAGGTTATCGACTAAAGGGTGTGTGTACTGCTCACCAGTCTACTTCATCCTACTTTATGACTGTCAGCGAGACATGGCCATTTGAAGTGGAAGATGTGAAACGGCTGGCTAGCTATCTTTAATCATAAGTGTCTGGATTCTATCTCCTTGTTTAATGTTTATAAGACGAATAATATTGAAATGAGGAGGGGAAATCAATCGATAAGGTTTTGAAGTTAAACCGACTGAGTGAGATGGTTAGGACATGTGTTAAACATGCATCCCTAGCTAGCGAATGCCTTCTTCGAAGACTGGCAATGTTAACTGCTGACATAGAATTAGGTTGGAAAACAGTCAGTGGTGGTCAAATCAGAACATGGCTTCATTAGTCAATCAAAATTAACAACAGTTAGTTTAAGCTAGCCAGCCACGTAGGGAAGTGTAGACTTCATGACTGTTTGACGTCCACGGGATGGTTAACACCAATGAAGGCTGGAAACAATTGTTGATATGGCTGGCATACACTCCTAGTGACTTATAATAACCAAGTCATCGCCTCCCTCGACGAGCTATGTTAGCGGATATAGGGTCAGGCTGGAAAAAAGCTAGCGGCGGTCAAACAAAAACTTGGCATCAGTCAATGAAATCCACAACAGTTGGTCTTAGCCACGTAGGAAGGTGTAGACTTCCAGGCTGGGGTCCTCGGGACGGTAAAAATCTATGGTTGGAAACAATTGGTGACATGGCTCAAAATCGTTCTCAGTGGCTAGCGCAGATGCATCCACTCCCTGTGACTTATGATCTTCAATGAAATTGTTTTGTATTTCTTTATTACTCCTTTGTCTCACACCTCTGCTCACTGTTTCTATTATGCTTTTCTTGTACTTTCTTCTCTTGCTTCGCGTGCTACACGGAATGTGGCGACTTGAACTGGCGCACATTTGTGCAAAGTTCTATGTCGAAAACAGACAGAGACAGACAATAAAACTCTACTGTTCTTCATTATTACTATTCTTTTTGTCTCATATTTCTGTTTTAAATCTGTTTTCATTTTCTTCTCTTGCTTTGTGTGCTCCATGAAGGGAGTGTGGCGACTTGAAACTGCTGCACATTGGTGCAAAGTTCTACGTTGATGAAACCAGTTGTGCGTCGGCACCACAGTAGTTAGAACTCTCGCCGACCATGCACATGGTGTGAGGTTCGATCCCCCTGGCGACGCAACACCCGATATCAATGGTCGACCGGCAAACATTGGGCTACCGATATGCTGAAAATTTCATACTTGTACCGAAAATACGCTGTGGATTCAAGCTGTAACATAAAAAAAAAGAAATTAGTCAGTCAGTATTGAATTTCCAAGGAACTGACTCTTAGGTGTAGTCCTCTAGAATCAATTTCTGTGTTGTGACTCAAATGGAGAGATTATTTAATTCTTTTGATTTCTGAATGGAATCCCAAATTAGGATGAAACAGCTGTCCAGGACTCGTGATCAAACCAAACAACCAATCAATATACCTTGATCCACAGACACACGTGAATTGATCATATGTGAGATCTTGTTTATTTTAGGCTTCTGCAGACTAAGGGACAACTGACAAACACCAATCTCACCACTGGTCGGATGAATGCTTTTCTCAAAGTTGTTGAAATTCTTTTCTTAAGAAAAATCGTTCGGAGGTTAAATTTTTCCTAAAAATCAAGACTGATTTAAAGTTTTTTTTTTAACACAAGTAATGTGTCATTTCTCTTGTCTCACTGGATCTTGGTGGTTAACCATTGTTTTTCTTTTTTAGAAGGTCTAATTCTTCTCACAGACCTCTAGGACTACAGTTATGTCAGATGAGACTGGTAAGGAATTTAAATAGATTTCACTTTTGTTCAACAAGTACTTAAGTGTAGAAACTTATCAGTCAACTCTTCCATGTAGGTTGTCTATAGACTGACTTTCTTAAGGTTCCATCGGATATTCCTGTTTTTTCCCCTGCTAGGAACATTCTTAACAAAGTATCAACACGGATTGATATCACTTAGTGAACTGTTGAAAACCAACCTACAAGGAGTACTGGACAACCAACTGTTTTATTCTAGTGTGAGAATCATCAGCATTATGCACTAGCTACCTCACTGGGTTTTCGAACCCAGGACCTTCCGGTTACAAGGCAAGTTGGCTCGTATACCATTCAGGCACTGGGACACGAATTAATGACCAGTCCATGAATTCTGACTTCTACGAATTCGTGGTGTATTTAACGCGACCGTCACGAACCGATGTCATTGTTGGGAAATCTAATCCTACACTTGACTAGTTGGACCTTACTGGTTATTACTTCTTACTAGAGCCCCAGGAAACTTCATCCTGTAGCAAGTGACTAGCGACTATCAGTGAGGACGTATTGTCGATGATTCCCAAACTAGTGGGATGAAACAGATGGCTGTCCAGTACTCATTGATAGTTGGTTTTCAATGGTTCTCTAACTGATTCCAATCCGTGGTTAAACTCGTAAACATCGAATCTAATCCTTACAAACCAAACAAATTGAAAATTTACAACAAAGTAACATTTCATACTGTGTGTACTATCTCTACTTGATTAGACCAATGCAACTGACTAGTGATTAACCGACGGATTAATTAATTATTCGATAAATCTCTCTCTCTTTCTCTCTCTCTCTATGTGTGTGTGTATTGATTTCACACAGTGCTGAACAAAACAACACCTATCAATGATATTCATGTAAACATATGCACACCTCATCATCAGCTGATAGAAAAGTCAAACGAGACAAACAATTTGAAAGTTAATCAATATATAAAAACTTAATTATTTCTTATACATACATGTTTTGTACAAAATCACATTTTTACATGATAATATACATTGAAATATATAGAGAAAAATAGAAAAGAAATCAATAAATATATCGCCGATGGATTGAACCTAGTGACCTTAAACGTTTTGAATTTAAATGAAAAGGCGAGATTATTTAATTCTTTTGATTTCTGAATGAAACATAGGAGTTTAAACTTGGGCTTTGAAAAATCTCGATGGTAGTAGTGGTGATTTATTTTCACGGAGTGGAGTTGCTAATCTAACACTTAGCCCCCCCCTCTATTTTCCGGTCTTTCTACAGACCTAGTGACGTTTTTTGGGAGTGCATTGGTAAACGATCAAATCCCGTACGATATGTGTAATTGACAAGTGATTCATCAAAGATACTTTTTCCAACAACGAATTTATTATCAAGCTGTATAATCGCATATGTATATGGTTTTTCAGAAGTTATATCCGGTAAGGGAGTTAGGTCAAAGGTGTGAATGTATAAAATAATAATAACAACATGAAATGCAATTAAAACTGAAATGTTTGTGATGATAATCATAGTTAAATGTCAAGTGGCAAAGCAAATTAATGTCATATATGCAGAATAATTCATAGGATGTGTCAAACTTGGAAGGGGGTTCGCAATTATTAGGATTAGTAGGCAGACAGAATAAATATAAAAACGTTACGTAATATTGTGTGAAATTTGATAACCTATAGAATTTAACATTTCTAAACAAAATTGGTTTAGAATGACAAGTGAATGACGAGTGAAATAATACCGGGGAAAATTCAAAGTGAGAATAGTAATGGTAGTAACAATTGACGTAATAAGGGAAGAGCCAAAATATAATTAGGGATTACCATACTCTAGCATAGAGCGATTAAGACCGTGAGAGTTGGAGGGGTTGAACGAACTTTTTCTGTATACAGAGAGATCTGGCTTTTCTGTTTCGATAGCCGAAGCTTCAGCAATACAGATGAGTCCGGTATACAGTGATATTGAGAAATTAACTTTTCGCCTTGTAGATGACTTTAAGTTGGAGACTTTAGAGATCATTGGGTGATCATTATCGACCAGATGTTCAATGATCGCACTTATTATAGCTACAATTTTATCTCTTTGTAACCATTCAGGATAATGTTCTTACACCCTCTTGGACAAAATTTAAGTCGAACGACCTGTATACGTAGCTCCAGATGAGCAGGTGAATTCATAAACTCACATAGAGTTGGTCACCTGAGCGATCTTGTCCTTCAGGTTATTGAACAGTAATGGTCGACTAGTAAAGGCTATTCTCAAAGACGCAGTAGGGAATGTTCTTTTCAGGGACAGTAATATCCTTCTTTTCATGACATCAATTCCCTCACTGGATATAACTTCTTAAAAACCATACATAGACGATTGTACAGCTTGATGATAAATTCGTTGAAAAGAGTCTCTTCGCTGAATCACTTGTCCTGATTTTCTATATGTCACCATGGGAATTTTCCATGAGTTATAAAACAGTTTCTAGTCTCTTTGAAACTCCAGCATCCAGATTATAACCAACTGACCTAGACCAAATTAATGTGGACAGTTTCTGTCGGGCAGTTTGACTCTCATAAAAAGCATCCAGCTATAGACTCGTTGGCATTTTCTTTCATTCCAAGAAGACAGAGAGATCTACTAACTTCCCAATGGGGTTTCGCACTCTCTAGCCTTATCCGTCCTCAAAGTAAGCAACCTTCTCAATTCTGAAGGAGAATGTACGTTCCTTCCGTCCCTCTTTTCTTTGAAGTTTCAATAGTAATGGGTTTATCAAAGACACAACTAATGTTCACTGGATTCGAGCCCCGGTGGGAACATCATCACTCACTACGGAATGCAGGTATATCCAGCTAACTGACGAGTCCCAAATAGGACGAAATGCACATCCTGGATTCTACTGCTAGTCACCATCCACCAAATTAAGAACTAATGGTCATTTGGACAAAATATGATGTCATATACAATCATTATGGCTAATGACATAGCCACCTTACAAATAAATTGGTGTCGAAAACTCTACTCACGGTACCTATTGATAGAAGGACAGACGGCAGGTCAGAAAGGGTAAACGACAAGCGTCATAGCCAACAACCTGTTGCCCATCCAACTAATATGCATAAGGAACTGGAGGTGGATTTGTTATACACGTTATATGAATGATGCACTCACGATTGGTAGTAATAGCAAGTCTATGGAAAACCTGCTTTGTTACTCTATTTAATCATATTCATCCAAATATCCGAATGACTTCCCAACTAGAATCGAATAACAAACTCGGTTTCTTGGATATTTCAGTGAATAGGAGAGATGATGGAACGATTAAGCGATCTATTTTTCGTAAACAGATATGGAGTGGGCAATATCTTCATTTCACCAGTTTTGTTCCTATCCAGTACAAACATTCCCTAGTGAAAAGTTTGTTCTCAAGAGTCCGCAAAGTATGTACGAGCAACACAATTGTCACAGTAAGGATAGACCACATTTAGAAAAGACAGCTTCTGTACCAAAGAAAGCCGTCTTTATCAACCTATCTACCATTCAAAGGTGACTAGATTATGCAGTTGACAGCTCAAAGACTTCGGTCAACCATCAAACGCACATTCTACACCGCCGCGTCTCTTTTTCTCACTTGCCGAATATTTTCGAGCCCTATACCTACGAGTAAAGGACGAAATTCTGTGAAATCTACTTCAAACTGTATCTACAAATTCACCTGAAGTTGTGGTGACACCTATATAGATAGAACCAATAGAATGTTCCAATGTGGTCGTCGAAAAGAACATGTTCCAAAATGGTTGTTAAAACACACAGGAAATCCCAATGCAATTAATCTGAATAGAAATCCATCATCATCCATCGCAAAGCACTTATTAATGTCTGGTCACAAAATCAATATTATTTATGACTTCTTCACAATTCAAAGCTATCAAAGGCGATGGAAGCACCTTGTATTGATCACATGCATCATTAACTATGTGTACAAAAATCAATAGACTTCAACTGACTACTTGACCTATTTAAATATGATTAGTCATTAGTATGTACTTTTTTTTATATAACGGAGTAATTGTCATGCATTTTATTTTATTTTCTTATTGGGAATCATGTCGCAACAGGGATCTCTAGCAATGAGCGAACCAACCAGGAATCGATTGTGCAACAAATAGGCAGGAAGAAATGGAGATGGGTTGGCTGGCCATACTCTGAGGAAACATAACATAACATAACATAAGCTTTATTCCAAATCAGTACTTGTGATACAGAATGGAATTCTCAGCATTTTACTACAATATTGCATCCAGTTTTTTACATTAACAATAAATAAAGTTCTACATAGTTTAAAGTTATCTCAACAACATATTAGTATGTCGGTAGCAAAGCCAAAATTAAAGTGTTTGAAGGTGTTAGAAAAGTAGATACTACTAGCATATTTACTGGCGTAAGCGATAGCAAAATGGTCGAGATATACAGAGTGTGAAAGAACGAACAAGAATGTTTTAAGTAGAGTTTGCAAGGAAGAGAGAAACAAAACAGCACATAACAAAAATAAATACAGAATGAAAGAGCGAGAAAACGTTGTACCTATAAATGATGTGAGTTGGAAAGACGAGATCCATTGGTTCTACTGACTATTTAATAAGTTAAAGGTTTCATGCCTGATGCATTCTTTATCGCACAGAACACGAGCTAGGTAGGGTATGGATGAGTTTTTGTACTTACTAGTGCGGGCATATAGTTTCCTATATAGGCTTCTTGTTTTCCCTGAAGAGATACATGGGGAGAGTTGTGAATGTAGAGGGTGTTGTGAGTCAGATAAAATGGATTTCGCCCATTTTTCACATGAGTCCATATGCCTGTCCACCAGAATATTAACAAGCTGGCTAAGTGGCAAGCTGCTTACCCTGCTGACAACCTTTAACATCCTACGTAATAAGGTATAGTCTTTCTTCAATAGCCCAGGAAAGACTAAGGGGGAGCAATAGAGAATAATAGGCAGAATACGGGAGTTAACAAATTGTAGGAGTAAGGGTTGGGTTACACCAGAATGTCTTAACTTCTTGATGTAGAAGGTAAGACGGTATATTTTCTTGGAAATCGTCAAGATATGAGACGACCAGGAAAGATCAGAAGATAGAGTGACGCCTAGGTATTTAATTTCCGACTTGGTTTCTATTTCACTGCCATCTATGTTGCACACCTCGTGAGTGCTAACCAGTTTGTTTAGGTCAGATTTATGCCTAAGGGTGAAATTAACTGTTTGGCATTTGGAGGGGTTTAAGGTTAGACCGTTTTCCTTGGACCATTGGCTAATTTCTGATAAGAAGCCATTTAGTTTAGAGCAGTCACTTTGACATTTGACAGGTAAAGATACAGTTAGGTCATCAGCATATTTGACAAAGTTAATGTCATTTGAAGACGGTAGGTCATGTAGGAAGAAAGAAAAGAGAAGTGGGGAGAGTACAGCACCTTGGGGGACACCAGCTTCTGTGAGCACAGCAGAGGAGGATTGGCCTTTGTATACGGTGTACTGCATTCTGTTTGAAAAGTAGGAATGCAACCAGTTAGTGACCCAGGACTCGGTTTGTGTCATGGAGAGCTTATTTAGCAAGAGACTTCTAGGTACAGAGTCGAAAGCAGAAGTAAAGTCAAGAAACGTGCAGCGGACATATTTGGCACCTTTGTCTAATGATGAGATAATACTGTTGTGTAAGACGGCTGCAGCGTCTAAAGTACTCCTACCCTGTCTGTAGGCAAATTGTTTGGGGTCTTCGAAGCTTTTAAGGGAGGGTTCGAGTTTAAGAAGTACTAGTTTTTCCATGAGCTTTAGAAACGGGGAAGTGATGGCGATGGGTCTGAACTTTACGTTCTTGCTATTTCCAGGTTTAGGGACAGGGACTATTTTAATGTCTTTCCATGGAACAGGTACAACGTTTTCACGGAAAGAAGCATTTAGTATATTAGTTAGAGGAGAACATAAAGCATCTGCACATTGTTTTAGAACATATGCAGGTATGCTATCAGGGCCAAGACTATGTGAGGGCTTAAGAGTTTTAAGACATTTCAAAACATCGAGAGTATTGAAGTCCTGGAAGTTATCAGCTACAAGATTGGTAACGTTAGAAGTGGTTATAGTAGAAGGAGAGCGTAAAAAAGACAGATTAAGAGCATTAACATCACAAGAGGGAAAAACATTACATCGCTTACTTTTGCCAGTAATTTCATTGAAAAGTTTCCACATGCTGTTAGGAGATTTGCATGATAAAAGTGTTTGGTTATAGATAGCATTAAGATTTTTGATTTCAGATTTGATTTGAGCATTAATCTTTTTAAGTCCTAACTTGTCTTTGCATTTATATAACATTTCTTTTTGCCTGCGAAGTTGTTTGAGACGGGGAGACGAGAAGCGGTCGAGGCGTTTGAACAGTGTTTGTTTGGGACAGCATATGTCGAGGCAGAACTTAAGATAATCCATTATATTGGTGATTGAGTCATCTAATGTACTTTCATAGAATAGATCCCAGTTGGTATCTTTTAACATGCATCTTAGATTGAGTAAGTTGTCAGATGTGTAGCATCTTTCTTGTGCTTTCGTAGACAGGTGTGAGAAGATTTTAATATGTGTTTTGCTGTATATTTTTGGCAAAACGCGGACAATGCAGTGATCGGAGTTATGTATCGGTGAACGTCTACGTGTTTCATATACTCCTTCGTCATTAGTAAAAACGAGTCGAGTGTTTTGTCAAGTCGAGTGGGAAATTTGACTATGTTTGTGTGACCAAGAGCTTCAAGAAAGGAGCAATCCGATGTGTTGAAGTCTCCAGTAATAACGGATAGAGAGTTGTCGAAGTTGGCAGCAGCAAACATGGTGAATTCATCAGCAAAATTAGATAGATCAGATGGAGAGCAACTAGGAGAAATGTACATGTTTGTAATATAGAATTGTTTATACTTGGGGAGGTGTTTGGGGCGACATTTGACAGTAATACAGTCAATGAAGTCATTTGAGAAGGTGAAGCAGACGTTATTTGAGACAGACCATTTGGAGTGAATAAAAGTTGCAACGCCACCACCATTTTTCTTATTACAACATTGACGGTCTTGACGAAATAAAATAAAGTCCTTTAGTGAGATAAGGTTGTCATCATACAGTTCATGCAACCACGTTTCTTGTAATGCGATTATGGCGGTGTTATGATACGTATCAGTTGACATCAGGGATTGTAGGTACATTATCTTATTTGGCAGAGAGCGACAGTTTGAGTTCATTATGACGGGGACCGTAGTTAAGTGTATTGGTGTACGTTTGAGAGCTCTCTGCCAACCACTACGATGTTTCCTTCTTGGTTTCTTTGGAATATGAAAGTCATTTGGTCGTAAATCATTAATAAAGTTACGAGAGTAAATGATTCTGTTAGAATTCATATTAAGTTGATAAATGTATGCTGGTAAACAGTAAACTGGATGCAAAATGTAGATATTTTGGTAGCAGGCCCAAATATTCGAACAGGCCGCCAAGGAAACCATCAAGTGACATCACAAGACAAGCTTTCGAGTGGAACCCGAGGGAACGGGAAGCTGCGAGTTGGTCGTCAGTGCGAGGGCGACTTGGAATAGGTCATGTGAAGAGGAGATGAAAGCATGTGGGCAGTCTTGGAGCCAGATGAAAACTCTAGCAGAGAACCGAACTCAATGGAGACGCGCGGCTGATGCCCTATGTTCCTCTAGGAATTAAAGGAAATTATAATGATAATAATAATATTCTATATTTTGGTTTGTAAGGGTTAGTTATTTTTTTACGAGTTGATCACGGATTGATTTCCTGAGTTCTAGTGAGAAGTCTTGACCAGTGAGGTCCAATTAGATGTCACGTGTGTGGATGGATGTCCCACCAACGACAATGGTTGGGGTCGCGCTAAATCACGAATTGGTAGGAGGTAGAATTCGTGGACTGGCCATTGAATCGGGTCCCAGTGGCTGAATGGTATACGAGCTTACCTTGTAACCGGAGGGTCCTGGGTTCGAACCCTGGAGTGTGGGTGCGTACTGGCGATGATTCCCAAACTAGGGTGAAACAACTGGCTGTCCAGTACTCCCTGGTTTTCAATGGTTCTGCAACTGATATCAATCCGTGATCAACTCGTAAAAACATAATAATAATAATAATAATAATAATAATAATAATAATAATAATAATAATTGGGAATCATGTTACTTGTAAGGAAGCTACGAAATGACAACATCATCTCGCGAAATTTCTCTTCTAAGTGCCTTATTTAAATACACTGAAAAGGCTTTTGAATAGCCACACACACACACACACACACACACACGCACCAGAAACTCAAGTGGCACCCAAACGAAAGGTGACGACTTTGGGTATTGTTGTTTTGAATTCACAAAAGCTTTTAAAGCCCAATATTTCACTCCAAACACAAAGCATGTAGAATAATACTTCTATTCAAAATATTGATCCACCTAAGAAAAAATCAATAAATGCAAATATTTCATTTTTATTGTATCTATCTACAACAGTTGGGTGTATTTCACGTGAAAAACGCAAAAAAAAAAACTTTGTTGAATTTATAATTTGTGTATATAATTAGATTGTTTTGCTGTTATAGTAAAAACCAAATAAATCAGTACCATTTTTCTCTCTAAATTGTGAACTAGTGACAGTTTGTCCGTTCGTGTGTGTGTGTGTGTATGTGTGTGAACGCCTGTTTATCTATAATACCTTTGACTCATACATGTACAAAGTGTCTGTTGAAATAGCCTTTTTCCTTATTTTTGTCACGCACACATACACCCACAGCATTTATCCTGGTTTAAAAATGAATTGTTGGGACAATAATAATCGATATGTTTAAATAAAAGTGTGCTTATTGATTTTTTTAGATGTTGTCGCTGGTGAAGCTCATTTAAATCATTTAACTAATTAGCTCGGTAGCTAATGTCCATACTCTTCTATGTCAAGGAGTTTTATTTTAATTATAATAAAGGTTTTTTTGCATTTCCCATTGAATGAAAAACAAAACGATATTGTTCTATTTACTGACGTATACATCTTCCAATGTGGCTGGCTTAAGCGAACTATTCTGGATTTGATTGACTGATGAAGCCATGTTTTGGTTTGACCACCACGTACCAGCTCTTTTCCAACCTGATTCTACGTCAGCAGCTAACATTGCCCGTCTTCGAGGAAGGCGTTCGATAGCTAGCGATGCATGTTTAGCGCATATCCTAACCATCTCACTCAGTCGATTTAACTTCCCAACCTCGACAATTGATTTTCCCTCCTCACCTAGCACTCGATCGACGCCTCACCTTAATATTAGTCACCTTATTATACCACCTAAAAGGGAGATGTAACTCAGACACCTACGATAAAAGATAGCTAGCTAGCTATCCCTTTCGTGTTTTATCTTTTTTTTATTTTTTGATTACAGCTTGATTCCACACAATATTTTTGGTACAAGTATGGAATTTTCAGCATGGATATCGGTAGCCAAAATTTTGCAGGCCGACCATAGATATCAAGTGTGCGTCGGCAGTGGATCGAACCTCGGACCATGTGCATGGTCGGCGAGAGTCCTAACCACTGTGCCACCGACGCACTACTTCCAATTGCCATGTCCCCCTGACAGGCGTAAAGGATGATGGAGCAAACTGTTGAGCAGTACACACGCTCTTTGGTCAATAGCCGGTCGGATATCACGTCTACGCGAAAGATGGCATAAGTTGATATATGCCAAATGAGCCTTTTGTATTTGTGCTGAGACTTCGTCAGGGATCAACCTGTTAGCATTGGCTGATGCAACTTCCTAAATAAGTGAAGTAGTCATTATACTTCACTAACCACTTCACTGCTTATCTTAAAGCTAGTAGTGAGTCAATGTAGTTCAGTCCAGTTCTGTAACATCATTTTACACTTGACGGGAAAGAATCTTATGCCAAATATCCGTAGATTGCTGATAATTTAGGGCCTAGTACGGATGCTTCAACGACATCTTAGGATTGATTTTGCGGAAATCACGGTGGTTGGTGACTGACATTGGAATTCAGGATACTCACGCATCCATTTTTTGCGATGTACCTGCATTCCCCAGTGACTTAGTGATAGTGTTCCTCAGCACTGAGGTTAGAGCCCAGTGCCCATCGTTTCAAATGCCAAATGGTTATCTGCTATCCACTGGAGCCGTGGGGTGATGAGAGCCGCCTCTTTTGGTTCGATCAACCATCAGGAAAATCAAAAATGGATTAAAAACAGAAAATAATAAGTAATGCCCGTTCCACAAAAGGTAACCGCTGTGGTGGTCTAGTCTATGGCATCTTGGTGTTTGAAACGTTAGGTATCGGGTTCGAGCCGCAGTGACAATACTCATTGGGAAACTCAGGTACACCGATTTGACGAGTCCTAAGTCGGACGAAATACCCATTCTGGATACCACTGTCAGTTACCATACACCAAATCAATACTTCATATCATATCAAGCTTTGTGAAATAGATCACATCGCTCATGTGAATCTGAAGGTTAGTGTATGCAAAACTAAAAGTTAAATGAAGTGATTAATACTCATGACCATTTCTCTATAATAACAAGATTTACCATATGGGTAAATTTTGTTTTGATAAAGTCTCACAGTGTTATACAGTAATGTTTACTGATGACGTTTCGAGCACAATTTATCACTCATCATATTCATATAAAGGCATTACTCACACGACTTCCTAAATTCATTTATATAGTTCCATTGTTTTTCACTTGATTTGATTGGCAGTAGTATTTTCCATATTTCAAGTATGAGTGATGAATCATTTCTAATGCATATGATGAAAAAAGCATTTAGTAATCAACCTCTCTCACTCTCCACCTATCTAGATTACTTTTTAGAATTTTAACCGTGTCCAGCCCTATTGTGTGGTTGCGTGTTAATGCATGCAGTGCAATGTAGTGCTGAGCTATTTTTCTAAATTACTTATCTTCGTGGGGTCAACCATTTTAACCTTAATTAAATTCTTATTTTTTGACAATATGACTACTCCCGACCTACTACTTTGACCTATGCAGTTGACCTCATTCACAGTCATTCCAGGGTATTTTGTACATTATATTATTTTTTCTAATTGGGTCAAGCTACAGGGTCCTTTAACCTACATAGCTTGTCCTACCTGAGTGAATTTGTAGTTATAAATGCCACTATACTAATTCCTGCTTTAATAAGAATCCTACGTAGGGTCTAAGATGTCCCTTCTTTATACGGGATAACAGTGGATGACTTATATTCTCTCTTATTTATGTTATTATTACTAGTTTCACAATTCTTTTTCTTTTGGGCATTTTCTGATCTTCCTTATGAATTTTATAGGATAATTAGTTGTTTAACACCAATACTTCTTCTTCTATCTGTTTTAGTTCATCATTTAGGTCTTTTCTTGTACTACTTAATGCCACTTCTCGTTTGTTAGACACTTTACTAAGCCTGCCGTAATAGTTAACGGATGAGGTGAATTAAAGTCTAAGTATCTATTAGAATGAGTTGGTTGTCTATAAACACTAGTGTGTAGTTTGCCTTCTTCTATTCGTTTTATTTTACAATATAACATAGCTAATTCTCCTTGTTCATTTTCTGCTTCAAATGTGAATTTTATTCCCTCCACTAGTGAGTTTATGTGTGTCAAGAAGCTAGAGAGAGATATATTCTGTTTTTAACACTGTAAAATTGTCATCCACATATCTCCACCATATTTTTGGAGTAGGATTAAATGTATTAAGAGCCATATTTTCCCAGTTGTCCATAAATATGTCTGCTACAATAGGAGATATTGGTGATCCCATTGCTACACCTTCTGTTTGTCTATATATTTTGTCTTGGAATTTAGAGACAGTAGATGTGAGACAGCATAACTGAATTCGTAGAATAATTTCTTCAATAGGTAGCTTCATCCTATAAGTGAGTTGAGGATCTGCAGTTAATCCTTTTTTAACTGCTTCTAAGGCGGGCATATTGATTGGTTTGTTAGTATAAAGGCCAGTTATATCAAAACTAACCATTATTTCATCAGTCTCTAGTTGATTATGAGCAGAAATCATTTGTGCTTGAAAGGTAGTCATCTGTAAACATTACTTTAAATAGGACGAAATGCGCATCCTGGATTCCACTGATAGTCACCATCCACCAATTAATTACTGTATGACACTGTGAGACACTATCGAAACAAAATTTACCCATAATGGAATTACACTCTCTACCAAAGTGCACAAGTTTTATTCTTATATCAAGATTTACCCTAGCAATAGCTCTATGCCTCACCCCCCCGCCTAACTCCGCAACCCTAACCAGTATATATTTCCCATCATTTCGATCCTCTCTCCTCCCTTTTCCCCCAAACCCCTTGTGGCCATCACTTTGTATGAGCTTAAATGAACAAAGGAGCCTGGATTATTGAAATCGAATTCAATATTGATCAATACATATAAGCCTATCAACAATAATAATAATACTTATTATTATTATAGTAATACATCCTATTTCATTTTCGTGTGAAATTCTAAGGAGTGGATGCGGGGCGACAGAAGGATGGAGTGTTCATCAAAATACCATCTGAATATCATTTCTCTAAATTTGGTCTTAGTGTATGTGTGTGTGTATGTGCAAGTGTGGTAATGAATACCTTTGGCATACATAATTTTATATTTCACACACCACAGTCCTCTCTCTCTCTATATATATATATATATATATATTATATGAATTAATCGATTAATCAATATCATAATCTATCCATCATCAATCGATAATTTATCATTACTACTAAGACTAATAATATAAATAGTAACTTTGGGATTTATTCTCTCTATGTCTGTCTGTCTATCTATCTGTCTATCTTTCTATTTCTATCAGTAATAATTTAGTCTTTGAAATGAATTATTGTGTTTTTGAAGAGGAAACACAATATAAAAAAAAGAATAATCTACAAATAGATTTAATTCATATGTATACATCAACTATCTGTAAGCTAAAAATCAATAAGTCTATTTCGTCTTTTCTAAAGAGAAAAAAAGATTCCATATCGATCAATACATAGTTCATATTGATTTTATACTGAAATTCAAAATTTAAAATTTTAAAGCACGTGTTATTGATTGATTAATTTTTGATTACAGCTTCATGTCACACCGTATTTTTGATACAAGTATGGAATTTTCAGCATGGATATTGGTAGCCAAAATTTTTCAGGCCGACCATAGATATCAGATGTGCGTCGGCAGGGGATCGAACCTCGGACCATGTGCATGGTTGGCGAGATTCCTAACCACTGTGCCACCGACGAGAAAATGAAATGACTTTAACTGTTATCTATAGCGAAATTTCAAACAGATGTTTTGGCAAGTAAGTAAAGTTTTCGATTGGCCAATTGTTCGAATCCCCTATTATTATTATTATTTTATTTACATCCTAGCAAAAATCAATGGTATCTTAGTCGGAGTATGAGTAGTCTTTCGCTATGGTGGTTTATTGATAGTTACGCCTCATATCTACGGTCTTTAAATTCCAGGACTAAATATATAAACAAACAGATGGTGTTAGATGGTTGGAGGCAATCGACTACAGGAAGCCCTGTCTGGAACTAGGTTTTGGGCTAGTTAACACTCGTCAGCAAGGCGTATCTGCCACCAGCCTGAAGGAACTCATGTCCCTTCTGAGATTCGAACCCGCGTCACCCAGTGCCGCCTTCGGTCAGAGACGTTACCACTGAGCTATTCGGGCTCGCGATTGACCTCCTGTAGGACTGTAGTGGATATTTTAGATTGGACACTAGTAACTAGTGCGATGCGTCTAGTCCACTGGTTGGTGTAAATTGAATTCTATCAGTCAGGTTGTAATGTGCTAACTAGCACGAAATCTAGGTCCAAGGCTTCCTGCCGATTGCCTCCAACCATCTAGTACTATCAAATCAATGTGCACCGTGATGGCGAGCTAGCTAGAATGGTGGTCACATTACAACCTGCTTGATAGAATTCAGTCTACACCAATCAGAGGACTAGACGCATCACACTAGTTACTAGTGTCAAATCAAAAAACAGATGGTATAGCAATGGGATCACCAATATCCCCTATTGTAGTAGATGTTTTTATGGACAGCTGGGAAAATATCGCTCTAAATACATTTAATCCAACTGCAAAAATGTGGTGGAGATATGTGGATAACACTTTCACACATAGTGTTAAAAACAGAACATATCTCTCTCTAGCTTCTTGACACCTTCCCCTCCCCCATAAGCTCACTAGTAAAGGGAAGATGAACAAGGAGAATTAGCTATGCGAGATTGTATATATATATACAGTAAAATCAGTTATGTCATTTAGTTCTTAGAATCCTGAGGACTTCAATCAGGCAGTCTACAGCCTCCTACTTGGCTCAACCTTACTGTGAAGAATAAAGAAAGAACAAACTCGCTGCGTACATCCTAAATAACTCAATTGTATGTTATAAAAATGGTGTCTGAAAATACTTGTGTGTTCAAAAGACTAAATCGAGGGGAACTTTCAGTCATCAAAAAGAAAATGGATACCCTCGGAAGTCCATATCAAAATGTAGGAAGGAAAATCTACCTCGACTGAAACCCGATATAGTTGCAAAGAAACCAGTTTTTATCTATCTAGAGTATAAAGCCGAAAAAGGGTCCATAAAAACGGAAAACCGAATTAAAGGTGCACTGAAAAGAACATTTCCTGCCGCCAGACACTCATTCCATTTCACAAAACAGCATGGTCGTTAACTCAGTCAAAAGTTGATAAGTATCCTGCTGTGCACATCAACTCCAACTGCATTTACCAGTTTGCCTGCATTTGTGGGAGCAAGTACATAGGAAGGACTGAGAGGAGAGCGTTTGTTATATTCTCCTAGCCCACCCCTAAAATTCTCCGTTCTCAAGGCAGGCAGCAAAGTGTTCTCAAGCACAATCTCCACATACCTAATTGACACGAAGCATAAAGTGAAAATTAGTCAGGTTTTCATAATAATCAATAAACAAAGAAAACCATCGCTAGCAAAAGACTTCGACCCAACCTATGCATGCAGAAAGATAGTGTGACTAATCTTTCACTACCCTGGTAACCATAATTGTTTTTGTTTGTGTGCTTTTGTGTTTTGTTCTGTTGCGTAACATTCCACTGAATTTTGATTTTGATTTTCACTCACTCACTCACTCACTCACTCACTCGCTCACTCACTCACTCGCTCACTCACTCACTCACTCACTGAGTTGAACTCACTATTAAGGTTCCAAATCTACTAAGTTAAATTATTTTATCTACTTTATAATTTCATACATTTGGTTCCCTTGATAAATTTTGATAAAAAAAAGGAAGACGAAATTTGTAGTATAAAATGATTCATCATTCTATTTCACAGGTTCTCATCAGCTGCAGACTACCTGAAATTAAAATCCTTTTATAGATGATAATTACATAATTTAATATTTGAGTGGTAGTAGAGAAGAGATACTATAAAAATTGACGCATCCAAGAAACTTGTACCTGAAAGGAAGCAGATATTCTCAGAGTGAAATTACCAGACACATTGTTGGTACTGACTAGCTGACATTTAAACACACACTATTTTACAATGACTTCAATATGATGTAAGTAGACGAATTATTCCATGTTTAAAAGAGTAACTGTTTACATAACAACTATTACACAAGGCGGAAGAGTTCAGATTTCAATTGGAAACACAAGGCTTGACGAAAAGACAAAATACAACACAGAACAACAGAATGAACTTATACATATTATGGTGGAGAGTTCAGGAGTGCAGGATGGGTGGATGAATAATGAAGTACAATTATAAAGTACTCATAACAATATACAGCACCACCCTTCTTATAATCCACTCAAAACTGAATAAATACCCTGCTGATGTCACCTCCAACTGCGTTTATAAATTCACGTGTACTTGTGGAAGCCAGTACATTGAAAGGACAGAAAGAAGGGCTTCGATCTGGTTTTCTGAACATATTTCAAAAAACCTGTGCCTGAAAGGAAGCAGATATTCTCAGAGTGAAATTACTAGACACATTGTTGATACTGGTCATCTCGTAGAGATTTCTAAGTCCTTCAAAACATCAAATAGACAAAGGACAGCAAATTTACTACCATTTGTCGAAGCGATCGCAATCAAACGATTCAAACTAAACAGACTTATGCATACAGAAAGAGAGTGTGATTAACCTCTCACTCCCTTGGGTAACTGAATTTTGATTCTGATCACATTAATTAGTCATCTAATTCAGTGATCTCAACTCACTGAACAAATCTCAATCTTATAAACTGTAACCGCTGTTGTTTTTTGAATTGATATGTTGACCTACAATTAATTAATTGTTTCTGTTTTCTGTCTTACCCCTCCACCCTCTTTTCTACTTTGAAAGCGTGTAAATTGATGATGAAAACTTAAACTAAGAACTGTAATGCTTTCATTTTGGATGCGTCAGTTTTACAGTATCTCTTCTCTACCACCACGTAAACATTAAAGTATGTTATTATCATCCATATAACCATTGTAATTTTAGGTAGTGGTGTGCAGCTGATGAGAACCAGTGAAATAGAATGACGATATCATTTTATACTGCAAATCTCGTCTTTCTTTCTTTCTTTACTGAAATTTATCAAGGGGACCGAATGTATGAAGTAACAGCTTTATTCCAAACAGTATTTTCGGTACAAATGTGGAAACTTTAGCATATAGTACAGTATTGCATCTAATATTCTCATTACACAGGTAATAATTAAAACGGAGCATTCACATTAATTAATATTGTTACGTAAGAATATGAACATAAAATTAGAAATCAAGTGAAAATATTTAACAGCAATGTAACAATGAAGAAAAAATGCAACCGTTTATATAGAGTTCTGCCACAAGTTGGTAATGCGATACCTTGCATACTTTTCTGATCACATAAAATGTGTCCCAGCCAATTAAAGTACTGTTGGGTTTTTGTACTTAGTTGTCTGAGCATATAGTCTTCTATAGATACTTCTAGTTACGTCTACGTGATGATATGCAGCAAAGAAAGAGTTGTGTATGAAGATGATGTTCAGAGTCTGACAGGATAATATTTGCTAATTGCTTTCATCACTTCAAAAATGCATCTACAACAGTATTAACAAGTTGGTTTAGCCACGACTCACGCGCCCTACCAACATCTTTAAGTGTCCTTCACAAAGTAACAAAGTCTTTCTCAAGTAGCTCAGGAAAGATTAAGGATTGAGCAGTAAAGCAGAATACAAGAAGTAACAAACTGTATAAGCAGAGACCGAGTGCTACCTGTCTATCTGGATTCAACATAGAACTTGGCACCGAAGTGCACCAGTTCGAGTTGCCACCTTCGAAATAGCACACAGAGGTAGACAAGAAGATGAGTGAAGAGAATCAATAGAGTTTGACAAGTATAAGAGTGAAACAGAATGGGTAATCGTAGGAAGGAATATGAAAGATTACAGAGACTGAATACATCTGCGCTAGGCATTGACAACGATTTTGAGCCATGTCACCTATTGTCTCCAGCCATCGATTCCTAGGGTCCCGAGGGCCCCAACCCGGAAGTCTGCATCTCCCTACCTGACTCAGTTTAACTGTCAAGGATTTCATTGACTGATGAGGCCATGTTTTTGTTTGGCCACCACTTACTCTTTTCCAACCTGCAACTATATCAGCTAGTAATGCCCGTCGGACGAAGTGATGGTTAGGCATGCGCAGCACGTCACCTAGCCATCTCAATCTATGTAACTTTATAGCCTCGTCGTCGATTGATTTTCCCTCTTTACCCAACACTCTACGCCTAACGTCAGCATTACTTACCTAATTAAACCACCTAACGTGAGACAGAGATCGCAGACATCTATGATCGAAAGGAGTCAACCTTTTCATGTCTTCAACTCGTATTGTCCATGTTTCAGAGCCATAGAGAAGGACGGAGCGAACTGGTGAGCAGTACACACGTCCCTTGGTTGATGGCCGGATGTCACGCCTACGCCAGAGCGTGCTACCAGATAATCTTAACTGCCTTACGTCGTACGTTAAACCAAATATCTTTTTTTTAGAAACTAACATGATGTGCGAAGACCAGGTAAGATCAAAGGAAGTTCACAGTCCGTGGTATTTAACACTCACTTTATTTTCAACTTCTGTGCCATCGCTGTTAGTGTAACCATGTGAAATAACCAATTTATGTTTTGAAAGTGAAATTAACAATCTGACATTTGGAGGGATTTAGCTCAAGAACATTTTCAATAGAATGGTTACTGAACAAAGAATACTCTTTTCGATGACTTATTTATTTTAGTTTAAGTTTTCATCATCAATTTATACGCTTTCAAAGTAGAAAAGAGGGTGGAGGGGTAAGACAGAAAACAGAAAAAATTGATTAACAGAACAGTGTTAGCTTGTAGGTTCACATAGCAACTCAAAAAATAAAAGCGGTCATAGTTTATGAGATTAAGATTTGTTCAGTGAGTTGAGATCACTGAATTAGATGACTAATTAATGTGATCAGAATC
This sequence comes from Trichobilharzia regenti, assembly GCA_944472135.2. Lineage (NCBI taxonomy): Eukaryota > Metazoa > Platyhelminthes > Trematoda > Strigeidida > Schistosomatidae > Trichobilharzia > Trichobilharzia regenti. Next base: position 2,426,100 of record OX235264.1, on the reverse strand, counting down.
AAAATTCAGTTACCCAAGGGAGTGAGAGGTTAATCACACTCTCTTTCTGTATGCATAAGTCTGTTTAGTTTGAATCGTTTGATTGCGATCGCTTCGACAAATGGTAGTAAATTTGCTGTCCTTTGTCTATTTGATGTTTTGAAGGACTTAGAAATCTCTACGAGATGACCAGTATCAACAATGTGTCTAGTAATTTCACTCTGAGAATATCTGCTTCCTTTCAGGCACAGGTTTTTTGAAATATGTTCAGAAAACCAGATCGAAGCCCTTCTTTCTGTCCTTTCAATGTACTGGCTTCCACAAGTACACGTGAATTTATAAACGCAGTTGGAGGTGACATCAGCAGGGTATTTATTCAGTTTTGAGTGGATTATAAGAAGGGTGGTGCTGTATATTGTTATGAGTACTTTATAATTGTACTTCATTATTCATCCACCCATCCTGCACTCCTGAACTCTCCACCATAATATGTATAAGTTCATTCTGTTGTTCTGTGTTGTATTTTGTCTTTTCGTCAAACCTTGTGTTTCCAATTGAAATCTGAACTCTTCCGCCTTGTGTAATAGTTGTTATGTAAACAGTTACTCTTTTAAACATGGAATAATTCGTCTACTTACATCATATTGAAGTCATTGTAAAATAGTGTGTGTTTAAATGTCAGCTAGTCAGTTTCACTTTCAGACGTGAACGTGACCTACAACAACTATCTAGCTCACATGGCCCCACTATCATTGATGGCATAGAGCTTGAAATTACATCCAATGTCAAGTACCTTGGACTGAGTTTTTCCACCGATCTCTCCTGGTCCTCCCACATCTTGCTAGTTACTAGAAAGATGTATCGCTTAACGTTCTACGTTAGGAAGTTAAGGCAGTCTGGTATAAAGCAATCTTTGCTTTCTCAATTTGTCAATTTTTGTATTCTTCCCATCCCTCTTTACTGCTCCCCATTAATCTTTCCTGGACTACTTAAGAAAGATTTTGCTTTGCTGAGAAGGGCAGGCACTAAAAGCCGTTAGAGTAGGGCAAGCGGGATATCGTTAAACCAACTGGTTAACACTAACTACTGTGGATAGACACATAATGTCATGTAAGAAACTAGCCAATGCAATATTTTCAGACCCGAACATTCTCTCTATACGCAGCTGTCTCCTTGCATTTCATCTGGTAGAAATAGAAGTAGCTGTTGGAGGCAGCTATATTCTAGGACTACCAAATACAAAAACTCCACAATACCATATCTGGAACAGCTGTTATGTGCGTGATGAGAAATCCGTTAGGTATGACACGATCAACTTACTGCGGCACTCTGACAAATAGTTCCCATTAGTTTTTGTTTTCCTTTCCTTGTTACTATTACACTGTTGTTCTCATCTTCTATTACACACCAATTTTATATTTCATACCCTGTGGTGCATTGTTTAAAATGTAAACGCAACGCTGTTCTTTTTATTTATTTTTTATTTATCTATTTTTTGTTTGTTGTTTTTTGATTTTAAAATCTTATAAAATGTATGAGGTAATTCGATGCAATATATTGTAATGCACGCTGAAAATTCCATACCTGTACAACAAATACTGTTTGAAATAAAGCTATTATTATTATGATTATTATCAGAAATTTTGTAACATACAAATGATTTATTTAGGATGCAGGCAGCAGTTGCAGAGAATCCTCGAAATAAATTGAGTTCGTATTATCTTGACTGCATTTATGTCCGTTCTTTCTTCATTCAAACTAATAAAAGTAACCGGCTGTATGAAATAACTGTGAAGGATTGCATGATATTAGCACCACCACCACCAACCATTGGCATCTATGACCACCCAATCCACCCCAATGACAACTACTTCTCAACACAATTTCCAATTTCTCCATCGATTAATTACTGATGATTTAGAGGTTGATATTTAGCTCATGAAATTCATATGGTTTGTGGTGCTGAAAAGTTTCTAGATGGGACGAAACAGTTACCTGATCTTCCCTAGTTTGCAGTGATTCTGTAACTGAGATGTCAGTTAATGACAAAGCTAAGATTGCACCATCATGAAATCTCTAGTGTGCGTCGGTGGCACAGCGGTTAGGACACTCACCGACCATGCATTTTGGTCCGGGATTCGGACTCCGGCCGACGCAAAACTGATAACAATGGTTGGTCTATTAAAATTTCAGCTACCAATATCACATGCTGAAAATTCCGTGCTTGTACCAAAATACTCTGTGAAGTCAAGCTATGATCAAAATTTTAAAAAATTCTAAATTTTGATAATTATAGTTGCGGATTTTTCTCCGGGCGTAAATGAAACTAATTAGAGTGGCAAAAAGATAGAGTGTTTCAGATGAACTCAGGTGGTCATAGTGAACGAAACTTTATCCTCATTTGCTATCTCCCTCTCCCTCTCTCTCTCTCTAACCTTCTTTAAACGTGAGTAAATTTTCACCACAAATCAGCTCTTTTTTTTTACTGCATCCAATAGTTTATCTGTTTTCTGCATATGAATGAAAAGCTGATGATCGGTCAAGGTCACTGAAAATAATCAATATTTCAATCGATCACAGTAGGATAGTTTATGTGAGCGAGTAATACAAATGAGGTCATACTGTCTGATGTAATTTGTTTTCAAATATTAGTTTTGTACGGATTCAGTTTGATTGGATGGAGGATTTCATCATGATGAGCTGACATCAGTTAGAGAACTATTGGATAACCAGCAAGGAGTACTGGAAAGCTATTTTTTTCCTAGTTTAGGATTCCTCATCACTATGCAGGAGTTGTAATCCAGGATCTTCGAGTTAAAAGGATAGTGAGCTTGTAGACTGACTATTCAGCCACTGGGACCTGATCCATCGGCCAGTCCATGAATTCCAACATCTGCAAATTCATAGTATAGCACGACCACTAGTTAATGTCATCATTGACAAGTATTTGTTCTCACACCCGACCTGCTGTACCTAGCTGGAGACTATTTCCCACTAGAACCCATGTATCTCGGATCAGATAATGGTGTATGAGAAGTTACTAATATTCAAAAGTCATTCAGTGTAGAGTGTTGAGATACATACAATTTTTGTTCATTGGTGTGGTATCTAGTAGTGAGATTAAGTTAGCGCGTTTCACCACGTTTAATTGGAATAGTGCTAAGAGCAGCACTGCAAAAAAAGAGAGACGAAACATTCCAGTCTAGTTGATTAGAATTCAGCTACCCTGATCAGATTTTTCATGTGTCACTTTATTGCCAACACATCCTGTCTGACAGCTGATTGTACTTTTATCCAGTTCGTGAATTTGAAGTCGGTGGAGTGGCATACGCATCCACCACCCTCTGGATAAAAGATAAATACTTAAGGCGACGAACAACATTCTCGACTAGGAAACCAAACTGAAGATGTCGACTCCTGATAAACCTCTAACCACTGAGATCCCTGCAAACCGACATAAAATAATTAATCTTATGCTCACTAGCGGTGACTGACTCCATAGAAAAAGTAACATGAAGTCGGAATCTTTGGGGTTTGCCAGGTCAACCGAGAAATCAGTTACTCGTCTGTAATATATATCTCGCGATATAAGTATAAAACTTGGGCACTGTGGTAGAGTATAACTCCATTATAGATGCGATTTTATTTTGATAAAGTCAAACAGTGTTGTTATACAGTAGTAATACTTACTGATGACCACGTTTCGAGCACAATTTATACACTGCTCTCAATCATATCAAGTCACTCACTCACACAACTTTCTGGCTTCATTTATTTACATGAGCACAAATTGATGATTAGACATTTGAATACAAAATCAATATAAGATAAAGTACATTGGGAAATAATATTAGTGTCATCAATAGAATGAAATAAGATGGGAAATAAGATGTTTATTTTATAGTAAAATAAATAACTTTTTATTTAATCATTCTCTCTCTATCTCCACCGACCTATTTCACTTCTTAGAATTGTAACCCTCTCACATCCACTCTACTGAGTGGTTGTGTGTTAATGCATGCAGTGCAATGTAGTGCTGAGTGCATTTTTCTAAATTACTTATCTTCTCGGGGTCAACCATTTTAACCTTAGTTAAATTCTCATGTTTTGACAATATGACTACTCCCGACCTACTACTTTGACCTATGTAGTTGACCTCATTCACAGTCATTCCAGGGTATTTTGTACATTATATTATTTTTTCTAATTGGGTCAAGCTACAGGGTCGTTTAACCTACATAGCTTGTCCTACCTGAGTGAGTTTGTAGTTTTAAATGCCACTATACTAATTCCTGCTTTGTGGAGAATCCTACTTTACAGGCTCTCAGATGTCCCTTCTTTATACGGGATAACAGTGGATGACTTATATTCTTTCTTATTTATGTTGTCATTATTAGTTTCACCATTATTTTTATTTTGCTTTTGACCTAACAAATCACTTATTTGTCCTGTAAAAAACGTCTTATTTCCTGTCTTATTGTCTTTGGTTGATAACTCTAATATTGTTATTTCTGAATGTACATTATCTTATATTGATTTTATTCAGATGTGCGTCGGTGGCACAGTGGTTAGGACTCTTGCCGACTATGCACATGGTCCGGGGTTCGAGCCCGCACCGAAACACACCTGATATCTATGGTCGGTCTGCAAAATTTGGGCTACCGATATCCATGCTGAAAATTCCATACTTGTACCAAAAATACAGTGTGGAATCAAGCTGTAAATCAAAAATATAAAAAATAAAATAAAATAAATTTGTACTCATGTATATAAATGAACCAATAAAGTTGTGTTCGTGAGCGACTTGATATGATTATGAGGAGTGTTAAATTGTTCTCAAAATGTCGTCATAAGTAAATATTACTACTGTATAATACTGTGTGACTTTATCGAAGTAAAACCTTATCCATATTGCAGACATAAATGACGAATTGGCTAAGTTGATATTCATGGGATAGCCATTATTAGATGAAGTCCCTGTGACTGAATATTCACTCCACGAGCTTGCCTTTTTAACCGGTATTGGGTTCGAATCCCAATGGGTACAAACTGCTGAATAATCCCAAACTAGGAGTCATTGATGGTTTTCAAATGCTTCTGTCAATTCGCGATCAATTCTGTAAGAAATTCAAAAGTCACAAAATCAGTCAAGAGAGTCTCTATGATATCGATTCACTAATCCTTTAAAATGTAGTGAAAATCGATTACATAGGACAACACCAAGACGACTATGTATTAACAATAAAACATAGGATAACGGCCAACTTGGAAAGAGAAGTGAAGAAAAGATCATTGATCACTGTGCAGCCTATTATATGGTGATTGTCCACCTTTGATCTAATACGCATATCAATACACAAACACGGTAAAACCACTTTGTAATCTCTATTCCGTTGCTATCATAAGTAGTATGCTTTGTTCCACAGATGAGGTTATTTCTCTCTTTCTCTCTCTCTCCCATCTATGATATTTAGGCTGCAATAACTAAGAATTTCATAATACCATTATGGGTAAAATTTATTTTGATCAAGTCTCACAGTGTTGTTATACAGTAATATTTACTGATGACCACGTTTCGAGCACAATTTATGCAGTGCTCGTAATCACATGAAAGTATTCATACAACTTTCTAACTTCGTTTATATAATTCTATTATTTCAATTCATCTCTGAGTCACTGCATCCAATTGCACGTGTGTTGGGTGTACATTCTATGAACCATCTACCTATATTACTTTTTAGAATTTTAACCCCATCCCATCCAGTCTATTGTGTGGCTGTGTGTTGATGCATGCAGTGCAATGTAGTGCTGAGCTATTTTTCTAAATTACTTATCTTCTCGGGGTCAACCATTTTAACCTTAATTAAATTCTTATGTTTTGACAATATGACTACCCCCGACCTACTAGTTTGACCTATGTAGTTGACCTCATTCACAGTCATTCCAGGGTATTTTGTACATTATATTATTTTGTCTAATTGGGTCAAGTTACAGGGTCCTTTTACCTACATAGCTTGTCCTACCAGAGTGAGTTTGTAGGTTTGAATGCCGCCATACTAATTTATGCTTTGTAAGAAATCCTACTACTTGGGGTCTCAGATGACCCCTTCTTATATGGTAGAACTGGAGATGAATTGTATTCTCTCTTATTGATGTTATCATTACTAGTTTCACAATTAATTTTTTTTCGCTTTTTGGCCTTTTCTGATCTTCCTAATGAATTTTAAAGGATGGTTAGTTATTTGATACCAACGCTTCTTCTTCTATCTGTTTTACTTCATCATTTAGGTCTTTTCTTATTTTATTTATTTTATTTTTGATTACAGCTTGATTTCACACCGTATTTTTGGTACAGGCATGGAATTTTCAGCGTGGATATCGGTAGCCCAAATTTTGCAGGCCAACCATAGATATCAGGTGTGCGTCGGCGTGGGCTTAAACCCTGAACCATGTGCATGGTCGGCGAGAGTCCTAACCACTGTGCCACCGACGCTACTTAGTGCTATTGCTCAGTTAGTTAGACACTTAACTAAGCCTGCCTTAGCAGACAACGATGAATGAGATGAATTAGAATCTAAATATCTATTAGCAGAATGCTCTGGCTTTTTATAAACGCCAGTGTGCAGTTTACCTTCTTCTATTCGTTTTATTTTACAATTTAACACCATAGCTAATTCTCCTTGTCCGATTCAAATGTGAATTTTATTCCCTCAACTAGTGAGTTTATGGGTGGGTGTGTTTCAAGAAGCTAAAGAGAGATATGTCCTGTTTTTAACACTCTGTGTGTGTGTGTGTATGTGTGAAAGTATCATCCCCAATATGTCCACCATATCTTTGCATTAGGATTAAATTTTACCCATAATGGAATTATACTCTACAACATAGTGCACAAGTTTTATTCTTATATCATTGGTAACATTTTTCATAATCTGTGAATACTACACATTTTGGTTTTATCAACATTCATTTAAACCGAAAAGAAAGAAGAACGACAACAAAATCCTCCACACAGTAAGTCATCTTATTCAATTTGACCTTTGACCTAATAAAATAACCTAGTATTCTTTTTATCCACAAATCGATTAATATTGATTTTCTTTAGTAGAAAAGATAGAAGGATAGATAGATAGATAGGTAGGTAGCTAGACCTTATTAAATTTCATGCATGAAATGAACAATGCTTTGAAAGGCAGGCCACAGTTAGTCAGACTAGTGGAATTTTTCATCCATCTGGCTTTGGTGTAACCTGACCCTTTCTAGTATAAGTACGCTATTATTATTATTAGTAGTATTACTAATGTTTTTAAGAATTGGTTTGTAAAGATTAGATTTGATGTTTACGAGTTTGACCATGGATTAATGTCAGTTAGAGAGCCATTGAAACACACGGGAAGTACTAGACAGCTGTTTCATCCCACTAGTTTGGGAATCATCGGCAGTACGCACCAGACACCTAACTGGGGTTAGAATCCAGGACATTCAGGTTACAAGGCAAGCTTGTATACCATTCTGAAACTGGGACCCTATTCAATGGCTCATGAATTCTAACTTCTATTATTATTATTATTATTATTATTATTATTATTATTATTATTCAGAGGAACATTGCCCTGTCAATCAAATGCCTACAAATCAAAACTTGAATATCAATGAAATGCTCACTAGCGACTGTAATTAGCTGGGGTTGTCGTGGGAAGTCGTGACCAGTAGGGTGCAGCAGGTCGAGTGTGTTAGGATACATTCTCGCCGAAGATATTGGTTAACCGTCGTGCTATGTTGTGAATTGACAGAAGTTACAATTCATGGGCTGGCCATTCGCTTGGGTCCCAATGGCTTAGTTAGTACATGGCTGACACTACTTTCATCACATAAAGTACGTGCTGCCAAATATGGTATCGTGAAATTTTTATACATAAACGTAAGTGTATAAAATCTTTTGATGAAAAGACTTCTTGTTTTACCTGAGAAGGAGACATAAGGTTGGAGCTTCGGGTGCTGTGGTGGATGCTCACGGTCTGACAAAATTCTTTTAGCAAATTTGTTGCACGAAATCAAGTACCCGTCATTAGTGACTATGTCAACGATATGGCCCAGGGGGATACCACTCGCCCTGCTGACTGACAGTCTTCAGAGTTCTATGAAGTATGACATAGTCTTTTTTAAGCAATCCAGCAAAGAATAAGTAAGGGTGAACAGTAAAGGAGAATAGGTAAGATGCATGTATGAATTGATAGAGTGTAAGGGGAGGGGTTGGGTTATGCCTGAGTGCATTAACTTCTTAATGTAAAAAGTCAGACGAAATGTTCTTTTAGAAATCATTAAGACATGGGAAGACCAGGATGGGTCAGAAGAAAGAATTAATCCAAGATACTTAACTTCAAACTTGGTTTCTACATCAGTATCATGAATTTTGCAACGGTCATAGGAAGCAACAGCTTCATTTAACTTTCGTTTATATCGGAAACTGAAATTAACAGTCTGATATTTGGAAGGATTTAGTTTAAGGCCGTTAGACGAAGATCATTTGCTAATTCCTGATAGAAAGCTGTTCATCAGCATATCTAACAAAGTTCATTTCATCATCAGAGTGAGGCAAGTCATGCAAGATGAAAGAAAACAGAAAAAGGAAAAACGACAGCATATTGATCGGCACCAGCCTGAATAGACATTACCATTAAATCTAATACCAATTATTTTCAAAATCATTCAAAATGGTATAACCCTGGGAGTCTGTTTAAAACTTGGGCTACCAAAAAAAATTCAATCTAGATATGATAGAGAAGATTTGTAGCTCAGGTGGATAATTTTGATGTGGTTTTGTTCTCTGAGCTGGATAGTTAGTTTGCGCAAACTAACTATCCAGCTCAGAGAACAAAACCACATCAAAAAAATTCAATCTCTCCATTGCATATATTTTCTCTCGTTCGGTTTGTTTTAATCGATTAGTATATGCCCTTCAGTGGTATTACCTACTGTTGTGTGTATTTAAAATGTCTACAAGCCCTGATTCGCACTTTCTTACTAAAAACTTGAGGAATCGCCTGATTGTGGCTGACAGCATGCTCAAATACATGAGGTAACTGTTCTTCAATTATATTCTTGAGTCTCAAATGGCTTTCAACTAGATATGGTGGATTTCTTGAAGGCGAAGGAGACAAAGCAGATATATCACATAATGGAATGTTTTGTGCTTTGCCTCAGAGACCAATGTATCTGTCACAAGATATACTACTAGGTAATATTTTCATGGATGATTTCATCATGAGCTGAAATCAGTTAGAGAACCACTGGAAAACCATCAGGGAGTACTGGACAACTGTTTCATCCTAGTTTGGGACTCTTCATCAGTACGCACCCGCCGCGGTTCGAACCCAGGACCTTCTGGTTACAAGACCATTCAGTCACTGGGACACGATCCAATGGTCACTGAATTCTAACTTCTGCCAATTGACGACATAGCGCGACCATTTCGCAATGTCTTCTTCGATGAATTACTGCCTCATCTTCAACCTGCTCTACCCTATTTGTCACGGCCTCCCACTAGAACCCTAGGTCACTGCCTGTCCGACATTGCGAAGTGGTCGCGCTATGTTGTGAATTGGCAGAAGTTAGAATTCAACGACCATTGGATCGGGTCCCAGTGGCTCAATGGTCTACAAGCTAACTCGCTTTATAACCAGAAGGTCCTGTTTTCGAACTGCGGTGGGTGCGTACTGCTAAAGAGTCCCAAACTAGGACAGATGTCCAGTACTCCTTGTTGGTTTTCCAGTGGTTCTCTAACTGATATCACCTCATCATGATGAAATCCTCCATGCAATCAAACAAAAATCCCTACAAAACCAGTACTTGGAAAGTTAATATTCTCCTTGAAGATATTGTACGAAGGTGGAAATTTCATGCAATAAACTCTTTTGAAAGTTCTGTTCATGATATAAATAATGTACAGAATAAAGATGTTATTAATATTAATATTATTATTACATTTACTTATGTTTTGTTTTGTTTTCTTCTTAAGAATTTAAGCGTTCACCAAGTTGTATGCCAAATATACTTAATCATATCTTGACTACTGTTAGAAGCCAATTTCCAAAACTCTGTTTTTACTTATTAATTAGTAAACTGTTCTTGGTTGTCATTCTGAGCATGAATATGGCATCAAGGTGAAGGTCATTCATCTGCTTAAGGTATATTACAATTAGTTCGACTAGTGTCTTTCACTGTAATACTACTCCAGGTAGCATTGTCAGTGACCAGAGGAACTATCTATAGTCTTTGAGATAGTACCAAGTAAGAAATTGTGACCAGTTTGGGGTGCATGAAATCAGCTGTGAGGACAAATACTGGCTGATGGTGGTCTCGCTGAGATCACGAAATAGTAAAAGTTGAAATTAAAAAAGCATTGGATTGGATACCAGTGGTTAAATGGTGTACAAGCCTGTTTAATAATTGGAAAGTCTTGGATTAAAGCGCCTTTGAGTTCAAATTACTGAAGAGCGCCAAACTAGGACGAGACAACTGTTCAGTACTCCTCCTTGATTTTCACTGGTTCCCTAACTGATATCGATCTGTGGTCAAATTTATAAAAACCTAGTGAGTTAACAGTAAAACAATGAAAGCAATCAACCAGCTGTTTGCATGGATATTGTTTTGTACACAATTCTATGGAATCCCATGATGAACTTGACCCCAATCAACTGCTGAAGACATTTTACATTTGCCATCTAGCAATAAAATTCACTTTTGAAATGGAAAACGAGTCAAAAATCCTGTTTCTTGATGTGGAACTAACAAGAAGAACTGATGGGAGCCTAAGAAGATTGATGCATAGAAAACCAGCGTGGAATGGTCAACTAACAAGCTTCTATAGTTGGGTACCCAGTCAACAAAAGCGGAATTTAATTAAATTACTTGGCACCAGCATCTGACGTTCTGGAAACAGAATTAGATATTCTAAGAGAGATATTCATCCAAAATGGATACCCAATAAGATTCGTTGACAAAAATATCAAACCAAGAATTCGGAGAAACGAAACTTGAATTGTGCCTAAAAGAAACTCTACATGAACTTGAATTTCAAGGGAGATTTAACAAGCGATATTCTCAAGAGAAGGATGACATCACACATCTCTGTGAAGAACATTCTTTGCAGCAACACTAAGAATAGTGTTCTCCAGTCGCCCACTGATCTGCAGAAGCCTCAAGGGCAAGATCCCGCATCTGACCACCTCTACTATGTGCATATATCAGTTCACCTGCTGCTGTGGAGCCGGCCAGGTACATCGGTCGTTCGACGCTCACCCTCTCCAAGAGGATTCAAGAACACTATCCAGCCAGGATGGTTGTGAAAAGACAATAGTGATGCGATAAGGAGTGAGATAATTGAACACCTGGTTAACACTGATCATTCCATTTCAGCAAACGCCTCCTGCTTCAAAGTAATCTACAGAGTCAAGAATAACATATCAAAGGTAATACGGTTTCGTCTCCGTAGTATCGCTGAAGCTCTGGCCATTCACATAGAAAAACCGGAGCTGTGCATACAAAAGGAGAATACTCAACCACTTCTACTGTCAAGGTAACAATGTTTTGATTTGATTTGGTCTTTTTAAACTTTGATGACCTTATTTTGTTTCTTAGCCTGTTCTTTAATTGCTTAGAATTCTTGTATTCATTTAGAACTCTCACGTAATTTCGTATTATCTACTTTGTTTCTATGTGCATCCTGAGTGAAACTCACTTATCAAACTATTCATATTATTATTATTACATAACTTCTTTTAACAACTGTTTGTGACAACTCATCACCTACCTTCGTTAAAACCCTAATTTTATTAACACCTAATTTTCTTGACTGATTTTGTGTCACGTAACTCCAATTACCAATCTTCACCTGTTTAGTTAAAAGTAACCATAACCAATTTTAATTTTGTTAGAAAAACTTAATGTACACATACATGCAAAATAACACATATGCATATTTGCGATTGTACAGCTAAGAAGATAAATTCACCGCCGAAAAGTGACTCTTCGCTGATCTACGTGTTTTGTTTTCACGAACTTGAAAGAGACACATGATCCAATCAATAAATCAATAAATGTATGCTATTGGATATTCTGTGACGGTAACATCAATCTTATATTCTTTTCAATGATAATTAGAGATGTAAATATGTAACGACCAGCTGATACTTGAGGTTTAGAGGTAATTGTTAATCGATTTTAACTCAAATAATATAGAATAATCTCCTATTCATCACATCTTTTATTAACACATTTTGTTTCATTTCAGTTTCTTATAACTTCTAGAAGTTCTGGTGTTTATAAATAGTCCGTGATCCAGACATTAATGAAAAGAACAAAAGGTGAACAGGACCTTTTAGGCGAGTAAATTTTCAACTTTAGGTGTACAATTTTTCACGAAATGATAAGTTGACACAATCTTAGTTGCTAAAATAAATCAATACACAAAAGGAAGCAAAAATAATAAGCGTATTATTAGGGGCTTCACATAGCATATCTCAATTTCAGTCTGTTCTCTGCAGGCCTCTTCATCTGACCCTACTATTGCCCATAACCTGTCATTTCTTCCTCAAGTGAACTCCTCCGTGTTATCTTTTAACCACCGCCCCTCTAGTTTTTTTTCCATTTTGCTCCATGCCATTCAACGTTCTCCTCAGTGGCTTGTGCCTCATCCATCTCTATTCCCTATGGCATATTTGTTGACCAATAGGTTCTTGATTGTTGGGTTCATTCCAAAAGTTTCTTGGTGCTAATTCTTTCCGGTCAGCTGGCCACCTGATCTTCAGTGTGGAGAGAATGCAACGGCCTAATAAAGGTCTGAAAAAAAGGTCACGTTTGTGATCCACATACAGAAGAACTGACTGACTTTACCCCAACATCGGTGTTGAAATTCCGATTATTCTTCTCCCATACTCTTGTGGTGGGGTGTAATACAGACAATCTGTGCCAATGGAAGGTTTTTCTTACATGTTCCCATAGTTCAATTCAGTATTAACAAGAGAATAAATACTACGTATATATGAACATTCTATTTCATCTCGTTTGATATAAATCGAAATGACACACTCAGTGATTGATTGGTAAACGAATATAAACTGTATAGATTTATAAACAGCGGTCTGATCAGTGAAAAATATATATACCTTGGCTTCCATGACTTGTCTTCTGTTGTTACACCCTGAGTGCAGCAGATTTCCAAAATAATATTTCAGAGTGATGTTGGTCTACTTTATCTATCCGAATCTGCATTTCAACGACTTCATCTAAGCTGTTGCCTGTAGATGAAATGATGCTTCCTAGCCAGATAGGTGAAGGAAGTGATCTCTTTCAAATTTCTGCTGTTCATAGTAATTAGTGCAAATACGCTTATTAAAGATTAATAATTTCCAAAAGAATGGACATGGAACAAAGAATACTCTTTTCGATAACCCCTTCATCATCATCAGGTTCTACAGTTATATATATATACATTATGGTGAATGAATGAATGAGTTAGTGTTATGAACAACATTAATGTTGTTGAAATAACATCGAATCAATAATATTGACAGATTACAGCTCAATAGCATCAACATAACAATAAACTGAATGTCAGTTGGATTAGGAAAAATAATAATATGAATTCATGAATATATAGTCTCCACTGAAGAGCTACCAGGGCAGTAGTAGTGTCTCGCTGGCTGGATTTGCTTCTTCTCCACACAGAGCACTGGTTGTTTGAGGCGAATTGCAATAGCCTCTGCTGTTTGGAGCATCCGGTGCTTCGATGATGATTTGGCAATTTATTAGGCACCCGGTACATGATGTTCTCGAGCGCGAAAAATGTAGTTCCTAGAGCAACGGCCAATATAACTGGCTCCACAAGCGTAGTTGAATTGGTAGATACAATTGGAAGTGGCTAGTCTAGGTACTTCATCTTTCAGTCGAGGCAGAACCATCGGACGTGTAGAGAAAAAGACTTGTAGTTCGTCAGCATTAAAAGTTCTTTGAACTGATTTTCTTAATTCTTTCTTAACAATTATCTCGCTTGGTTTATCGCTCTTGAATTGTAGTTGTATATAAAGTGGCTTCTTGTTTACAGATAATGAGTAGTCCTTTTCCGCTTTCTTTGTCATGCGTTTCTTGATAAATTTGTCGGGATAGCTATTTTCGATTAAGGTATCATATACAATGCTTGATTCATTTTCAATTACTTCTTCTTCTGAGCACATATCTCTAACTATGTGACTGAGGGTCTTCACTAAATTTCTTTTGTACTTGATAGGAACGAAGCTGTGAAAATATATATGTAACAATTTAATGAATGAATTGTAATCAAGATGTACATGGAAACCAGGGAAAATATGGAATTATGTAAGAGTTCAAAAGAAATGCAAGACTTATAAGGAGTTCAGCAGTTGATTTGCAAAGACTAGATTTGTTTTTCGAGTTTGACCACGCATTGACATCAGTTAGAGAACCATTGTAAACCAACTAGCAGGGAGTACTGGACAGCCAGCTGTTTCATCCCACTAGTTTGGCGATCACCGCCAGTACGCACTCACTACCATGCTCCAAACAGAGGACCTTCCGGTTACAAGTCAAGCTAGCACGTATACCATTCGGCCGCTGGAACTCGATTCATTGGCCAGTCCATGAATTCTAACTTCTACCGTTCCTTACAAATCAACTTTTGAAAATTAATCTGATTGTCGCTAGTGACTGGCTGCAGTAGGACGGAGTTCTCTAGAGTTCTAATGAGAAGTCGAGACCAATTAGGTCCAACCATTCAAGTGTGATTTTGGATTTCCCTACAATGATATTGGTTCGTGTCAATCGCACTAAAACCATAAATTCGTAGAAGTTAGAATTCATGAACTGGTCAGTGAGTCGAGTTCCAGTGAGCTTGCATTGTATCTGCATGGTCCTAGGTTCTAACTGCCTATGATTCCTGATATAGGGCGAAACATCTGGCTGTCCAGTACTCCAACACTGGTTTTCAGTGGTACTCTAACTGTTATAAGGAGTTATTAAAACAAACAAACAAACAAACAAAAATCAAGTTAGTAGAAGTCATCGAAGTTTTTAGCATGATAGCAGAAGTGGTTGGATAATTTACTGTCGTATGAAGAGTTCCAGTCTTTCTAACTGAATGACTATAACCTGAAGATATACAATGGAGATGAAAGCGTACGTTATCTGGAAGATTGTTCTTCACTTTGCATAAATTACTTTGTTTAAAATAAGCATTTGTTAAGATAGAATGCCCAACGTTGACAAGGTGTTTCAGCTATCACACTTCTTATAGAGCCATTGTGACCCTTCTGTAACCATGCGGGATAATGTTCTTGGATCCTTTTCAACGGGATGCTTGTCAAAAATCAATATCAAATGTTTGTTTGCAAGGATTCAATTGTTTACACGTTTGATAAGGAGTTGAGATCAGTTAAATACTCAATGGAAAACCTGGGATTACCGAACAATTGTTCATCCTAGTCTGCGTCTCTTCATTAGTACGTACCCATCGGAGTTCGAACTCAAGACCTTCCGGTTATAAGGTACGCTCATAGATTATTCAGCCACTGGGACCCAATCCATTGGCCAATGAATTCCAACTTCCGATAATTCTCGATATATACAGCACGACCTCCAGCCAATGTCATAATCTAATAGCTGCTTTCTTAACAGATTTTATGTACTCCACCAGTTACAAATTCTCAATAGAAGTCCAAGTAACTTCCTGTATACCGCCAGTGGTT
Organism: Trichobilharzia regenti; assembly: GCA_944472135.2. Lineage (NCBI taxonomy): Eukaryota > Metazoa > Platyhelminthes > Trematoda > Strigeidida > Schistosomatidae > Trichobilharzia > Trichobilharzia regenti. The sequence continues at coordinate 2,410,363 of OX235264.1, read as the reverse complement.
AGTGAACATCAGATTACTTCTGAAGAACCTCAGAGCAGGATGAAAGAGCTGGCCAGTGCTTCCTAGTTTCCCAGTGATTTTGTAACTGGTGTCAACTCGAGATCAAACCAAACAACCAATCAATTAACCTGGGTCCACAGAAACACGTGAATTGATCATATACGAGATCTTGTTTATTTTAGGCTTCTGCAGACCAAGGAACGACTGACAAACACCAATTTAGCCGTTGTTTGCATGAATACTTCTCTCCAATTTGTTGAAATTTTTTTCTTGAGAATTTCAGACGGCAGTTCATGTAAAGTTTCCTTTTTAATACAAGTAGTGTTTCACTTCTGTTAACTTACTCAATCTATGTGGGTATCCATTGTGGATGAAGATTTTCTTCTGAGGTCTAATTCTTCTCTCCAAGAGCACTAGGACTACAGACGCAGTGGATGACAGTGGCGAGAAACTGAGACAGATTTCAGTTTTGCTCAACAGGTACCCATCTGAAAAAACCTATCGGTTGACCGTTCCATGCAGGAGTTCTATGAAGTGACCTTCTTAAAGTTGCATCAGGTCTTCTTGTTCGTTCCACATCAAAACAAGTGAATTTTAGATTTGTTTTCCATTTCGAAAGTGAATTTTATCTCTGGATAGCAGTTGTGAAATATTTATAACAAAGTTTGAAAACGGACTGACATCAATTAGAGAAGCATTGAAAACCACTTCTGGAGTACTGGACAGCTGTTTCGTCCTAGTTGAAGGATCATCAACAGTACGCACCCACCACAGGGATTCGAACTCAGGAACTTCCGCTTACAAGGCAAGCTCTTAAGCGACCATTCAGGCACTAAGACACGAATTAATGGTTAGCTCATGAATTCTAACTTCTACCAATTCGTAATTTAGCCCGACCACCAACCAATGTCATCGCTGGGAAATCCAACCTTACACTTGACTGGATTGACGCCACTAATCACGACTTCTCACTAGAACTCCAGGAAACTCAGTCTGTAGGAACTCACTAGGAAGCATCTGTGAGTACGTACTGTCGATGATTCCCAAACTAGTGGGATGAAACAGCTGCCTGTCCAGTACTCCCTGATAGTTGGTTTTCAATGGTTCTCTAACTGATTCCAATCCGTGATTAAACTCGTAAACATCAAATCTATTCCTTACAAACCACACTCTTGAAAATTTACAACAAAGTAAAATTTCATACTGTGTGTTCTATCTCTACTTGATTAGACCAATACAACTGACTAGTGATTAACCGACGGATTAATTAATTAATCGATAAATCTCTCTCTCTCTATGTGTGTATTGATTTCACACAGTGTTGAACAAAACTACATCTGTCAATGATATTCATGTAACACATATGTACACCTCATCATCAGCTGATAGAAAAGTCAAACGAGACAAACAATTTGAAAGTTAATCAATATATAAAAACTTAATTATTTCTTATACATACATGTTTTGTACAAAATCACATTTTTACATGATAATAAACATTGAAATATATAGAGAAAAATAGAAAAGAAATCAATAAATATATCGCCGATGGATTGAACCTAGTGACCTTAAACGTTTTGAATTTAAATGAAAAGGCGAGATTATTTTATTCTTTTGATTTCTAAATGGAACATAGGACTTTAAACTTGAGTTTTGAAAAATCTCGATGGTAGTAGTGGTGATTTATTTTCACGAAGGGGAGTTGCTAATCTAACACTTATTGCTCTCCTTAATTTCCGGGCTTTCTAGTGAGGTATTTTGGGAGTGAGTCGGAAAGGGATCAACCGCCGTACGATATGTGTAGTTGGCAAGTGATTCAGCGAAGAGACTCACTCCAATAATGAATTTATTATTGGGCTGTTATTATTTTATTTTTATGTTTTTCCTTCACGCTCCCAGTCGAACATAGGGCTTCAAGCTTGTGGCTTGAAGTTTCTGTAGCAGTGTTCTTATTTTACAGGATGGTGTGCTAGCCTGCTTCATGCCCAACCGTTCCTCTTTACCAGGATTAGATCTGGTTTAGCGAGGTAAAGGAGTGAGTCTGTGGCCTGGGATCGAATTCCGGGCTATGTGCAAGATCGGCGCGCGTCCTAACGTTATGCCACCAACGCACATCAATCATATATATGGTGTCATATTAGGTTGTGGTGAGAGCAGCCTGCTAGCCAATTGGTTAACATTAATCTACGTCAATGTCTAGGTCACTAATATGGGCCGTGAGAAAATATGAATAAGGCTGTTTCAACAACCAATCACAGCAAACTTAAACGTGAGCAAATATTATTCGCAGATAGATGGCTCCACTTTCCGAGGAACTCGAAAACAACCAATCAGAAGACTGCGTTTGTCTACTTGACTAGGCTATAAGAATGTGAAATTTATATAAATACGTGTTGATTTTCGTATTAAAACGATCTGTTGCCTGGCCCTTGTCTTCTGTTGTTGCAGTTTGTTTATTAGATGTATCACATAGTGAAGAAACAGTATTATTTTACTGCATGACGTTTCGATCAAAATTTATTGTTCATAATGATATTAATTGTGTTTTAAAATCTAATGTCACAGGGTGGAGGGAGAGATTGATAACAGAAACTTTGTGCTTATCGAATCAACTGCAAATACATATAATAGGAATGATTCAACACCTGTCCAGTCGGATATCTGGGAAATTCTACTACCCCAACGACGACAAATAAGAGAGGACAAAGAAAACTATAGAACTCAAGTTTCGAAGTCTTGTGATTATAATTGATGATATGATTATGAACAATAAATTTTCTTCGAAACATTGTCATCCAGTAAATAATACTGTTTCTTCACTGTGTGATACAACTAATAAACAAACTAATATGGAATTACTTAATACCACGGTGCACAAGATTTACACGTATATATATGGCTTTTGAAAAATTATATCCTGTGAGGGAATTAGGTCAAGTGTGTGAATACATAACATAATAATGGTATGAAATGCAATTAAAATGTTTGTGATTGTAATCATAGTTCAATGTGAAGTAGCAAGACAATAAACGTCATATATAGAGCAATTCATAGGATGGATAGAACTTGGAAAGGGGTATGCAATTATAGGATTAGTAGGCAAATAGAATAAAATAAAAATAAAAACGTAACGTAACATTGTGTGAAATTTGATAACATATCGAATTTAACGTTGCTGAACGAAACTGGTTTAGAATGACAAGTGAATGACGATGAAATAATACCGGAGACAGTTCAAAGTGAGAATACTAATGGTGGTACCAATTGACGTTATAAAGAGAAGAGACAAAATATGATTAGGGATTAACATACTCTAGCATAGAGGGATTAAGACCATGAGAGTTGGAGGGGTTGTACGAACTTTTTCTGTAAACAGAGAGATCTGGCTTTTCTGTTTGGATAGCCGAAGATTGAGCAATACAGATGAGTCGGGTAAGTTACTTTCCACCTTGTCGATGACTTTAAAGGCGGAGACTGTAGATATCATTGGGTGATCATTATCGACCAGATGTTCAATATTCGCGCTTGTTATAGCTCCATTTTTACCTCTTTGTAACCATACAGTATATTGTTCCTGCACCCTCTTGGACAAAATTTTATTCGGACGATCGATATACCTAAATCCACACGAGCAGGTGAATTGATAAACACATATAGAGTTGGTCAACAGCGTTAGCTTGTCTCTTCGCTGAACACCAGTAGTTCAGCTGAGAGTCTCTTTTCGGCAGCGAATTCATTTTCATAGCTGTACAATCGCAAATACATATATGGTTGTTTTGTATATGTGTGTACATTAGATTTGTCAAACGAAAATACATTTGGTAAGTTCAGATAAATTGGATGTTGATATAAAAGGGTAGTAACAAAAGTGATGAGTTGTCACAAATGAGTGTTAAAGAAGAGTTACGTAATATCATGACTAGTTTGATGAAAGAATTGTGCTCAGGGTGTACATAGAAACAAAATGACATACGGAATTACGCAAGACTATTAAGTAGTTAGAAAAATAATCGGTAGAGTTGTTACCATACTAATAGAAGTGGTTGAATAATTTTCTTTTGTATGCATAGTTCTGGTTCTTCCAGCTGAATTGCTAAGGCTTCTACAAAGCAAAGAAGATGAAAACGTATTGCTTTTGACAGGTTGTTCTTCACTTTGTAGATTACTTTGAAGGAAGAGGCGTTTGTTGAGATGGAATGACCTGGAGTGCTGACGAGATGTTCGATTATTGCACATCTTAAAAAGCCACCACTTACTTTCTGACGCCACGCTGGATAGTCTTCTTTGACCCTTTTCGGAAGGATACGCATCGAACGACCGATGTACCTGGCTCAACAGCAACAGGTGATCTGATATATGCGTATCGAAGTTGTCAGGCCAGAGATCTTGTCCTTTAGGCTTCTACAGATCAGTGGGCGATTGGAGAAAACTGCTCTCATTGTTTCCGGAAGGATATTTCTTCTTAAAGAGGTGGAAATTCTCCTCCTAAGAACATCACTGAGTAGGTCAACTTTGAAGTCGAGTTTCATGTTAAGTATCTTTTTTTGGCACGGATATAAGTTAGAAAACAGGGATCTCTTTTACGTGACTTCATTTCAAAGATGTAGAGTTATATAGGTGGGGAGGGTAGTCATATACAGAGTGTTAATTGACTACAGAGGTCAGAGGCGATTGTCGTTTAGTATGACAATAATAAAATAAATAAAGTTTGTGAGCAATAGCAACAAGTGAAAAGCAGTGGATAATCTTACGTAATCCAGAGGACTGATAACTACTTAGGTGAGTAGTGAGTGATCATTTGGAAATAATGGACAGGAAACAAGAAAACAGAGATAAGTGTAGAATGGATACTGAACAAAGAGTACTCTTTTCCATAATCCCTTCATCATCAGGCTCTACTGTTATATTTACACATAATAGTGAATAAATGAATGAGTTAGTGTTATGAACAACATTAATGTTGCTGCTTAAATAACATGGAATCAATAATATTGATAGATTACAGCTGAATCGCATCAACATAAAATAAACTGAATGTCAGAAGAATTAGGAAAGATAATATTACAAATTCATGATTTCATAGTTTCTACTGAAGGTCAGGGCAATAGTAGGGGGTAGACTTGCTTCTTTTGGATACAGAGTGCTGGTTGTTTGAGGCGAATCGCAATATCCTCTGCTGTGTTGGAGCATTCGGTGCTTCGATGATGATTTTGGCAATTTATTAGATACCCATTAGATGATAGAGGAGGGTTATTCAATGCAGGCATTGTGGCTAGTTTGCACCAGATGGTCCAATATCGAACTGTTAGTGGTTTTAACTACTCCTTTACTTAGCTAAAGTGGGAGATTGTCCAGAATGAACACGAAAAATCAAGTTCCTAGAGCAACAGTCGATGTGACTCCACAAGAGCAGTTGAGTTGGAAGATGCAGTTAGAAGTGGCTAGTCTAGGTACTTCATCTTTCAGTCGAGGTAGCACCAAGTGTAGAACTTGGACACTGGGGGAGAATGTAATTCTACATTATTATCATTATTATTATTATTATTAGTGTCTTGTTTAATTCCTAGAGGAACATTGGGCTTCAGCCAAACGTCTCCTTTGCGCTAGGTTCTCTGCTAAAGTTTTCACCTGTCTCTACGTCTGCTCACATGCCTCCTCCATGTCACCCTCTCAATGACGACCGACTCTCCACTTCCAATTCAGATTCTGCTCAACAGATGGCCTGGTGTGTGATATCATTAGATGGGTTGTCTTCTCAGAATATAGCCAATCCACCTAACTCCATTTCTTCCTGCATATTTATTGCACAATTGGTTTCTGCTGCCAGAGATCTCTGTTGCTGATCTTTTCTGGCTGGCCATCTGGTTTGAGTAGTATTGAGCGAAGACAGCTGGTAAAATAAATGGTGAAATCCTATATTAGATAAGTTTACTTGAACAATCACGCAGTGATGATGCAGTTAAAACAACTGGATGACAAGGTTTCCAGCATAAATTATTCCCAATCATAATCGTATCAGTTCATTCACACGTTTCCACAATTTGTCTTGTATATATTTCCTCCATTTCTCTCTCTCTCTCTCTCCAACATCCCTTTGTTGATTCTGGTCGCCACTTTCCATATCTCCATTCCATAGGCGACGTGTGGCATCATTTCGATTTCACGTCACTGGTGTTGAATCGGTAAACACAGCTTCAGTGACTAACCTCCTTATCTTTCTTTCCACCTAACTAATTGCGTTACTTTTTAATACTCTCATCCTGTCCCACCCACCATATTTTGTGATTACATGCAAGTGAGTGCAATGCAATGGCTAAGCTTTTCTCTAGGTTATTTAACTTAGATCAGCAGGGTCAATTATTCTAGGTGAAGCTAAATTTTGTATGTACCAATAATCTAGTTGACCCTAAACTACCAGTTGTGTAAATATTTAGCATTAATATTATACTTTATTAGAGTAGAGATAGGTCAAATTCTAGACTAACTAATTCCTATGTTTCAGGATTTCATCATGAGCCGACATTAGTTAGAATACCATTGGAAAACTGATATGTATCCATATATATATATATATATATATATGTATGGTGGTCTCTCTTTCTGTTGCTCTCTTAGTCTGTGACCATTTCACTTTGATGAACCTGTCTCCTTTAACAATGTATATTCCCCTTATATTATATAGAATATGTGTGTTTGTTGACATGTCTGCTATATTTTGCTATGTATATATGGATCGATACTCCATTATAATTAGCCATTCATGTTAAGACTGTCTATTAATTTGTTCACACACTTGTTCGGACATTCATATATATTTTTGCTCTCACACTCTTGTGGGACACATTGATTCTCCTTGTGTTTGGAAAATAGAAGTATCATTGCAAACCTAGTGGTCTTCTGATTTCCGTCTTTCTTGCGTCAGGACTATTAAATTCTCGACCAGTACATAACAAAAATCAACAGGGAGTACTGGATAGCTGTTTCGTTGGCCTAGTTTGGGACTCTTCAGCAGTACCCACCCACCGGAATTCGAAGCCAGGACCTTCCGGTTACAAGGCGAGCTGGCTCGTATACCATTAAGCCACTGGGACCCGATCAAATGGTCCTTGAATTCCAACTTCTGCCAATTCACGACATAGCGCGACCGCTAACCAATGTCTTCGGCGAGTATTTATCCTCACACCTGACTTGCTGCACCCTACTGGTCACGACTTCCAACTGGAACCCAGGTAACTACCTACCTGAATAGGGCCAGTCGCTAGTAGGGTGCAGCGGGTCGGGTGTGAGGACAAATACTCGCCGAAGATATTGGTTAGCGGTCGCGCTATGTCGTGAATTGGCAGAAGTTGGAATTCAAGGACCATTGGATCGGGTCCCAGTGGCTTAATGGTATACGAGCCAGCTCGCCTTGTAACCGGAAGGTCCTGGCTTCGAACCCCGGTGGGTGCGTACTGCTGAAGAATCCGAAGCTAGGACGAAACAGCTGTCCAGTTCTCCCTGTTGGTTTTCCAACGGTATTCTAACTAATGTCAGCTCATGATGAAATCTTGAAACCAATCAAATCCCTACAAGCCAACACTTGAATAATTCCAATGTATTGCAACAGACACTAGAGGAAATTCGATTAGGAGAGGATGAAAAGATGATTCGTTTTAACATGGCCAGTGTATATACTAATATACCCAATAATACAACTCTAGAAGCAGTTAGGTGGTACAGCAGTTAGGACGCTCGCCGACCATGCACATGGTCCGGGGTTCGAGCCCCGACCAGCGCACACCTTTACCTCGCTAAGCCAGTAGTGAGACTAGTAGGGAAGAAAGGTTGGGCATGAGGCTAGCAACCCCATTCTGTAAAAAATCAACACTGCTACGGAATCTTCAAGCCTATAGCTTGGAGCCCTTTGTTCCACTGGGAACGTGAAGGAAAAAAAAGAGGCAGTTAGGAATGGAGTGAACATTGATCCTGAACTCAGAAGTATGGCTAAGCTTTCAGTCGATGAAGCTGGTGTCACCCAGGGTGCTGTACTCTCTCCACTTCTCTTTTTACTTTCTTTCTACACGACCTACCATCTTCAAATGATATTAATTTTGCCAAATATGCTGACGACCCAGCTGTATCTTTGCCTGTCTAATGTCAGAGTGACTGCTCTAAACTAAATGGCTTTTTATCAGAAATCGGCCGATGGTTTAAGGAAAACGGTTTTACTTTAAACCCTTCCAAATACCAGACAGTCAATTTCACCTTTAGGCATAAATCTGACCTAAACAAACTGGTTAGCACTCACGAGGTGTGCAACATGGATGGCACTGAAATAGAAACCAAGTCGGAAATTAAATACCTAGGCGTCATTCTATCCACTGACCTTTCCTGGTCGTCTCATATCTTGATGATTTCTAAGAAAATATTCCGTCTCACCTTCTACATCAAGAAGTTAAGATATTCTGGAATAACCCAACCCTTACTCCTACGATTCGTTAACTCTTACATCCTGCCTATTATTCTCTATTGTTCCCCCTTAGTTTTTCCAGGGCTACTGAAGAAAGACTATACCTTATTATGCAGGATGTTAAAGGTTGTCAGCAGGGTAAGCGACATGACACTTAACCAGCTTATTAATATTCTGGTGGACAGGCACATGGACTCATGTGAAAAATGGGCTAAATCGATTCTATCTGCCTAACTCACAACACCCTCTTCATTCACAACTCTCCCCTTGTATCTCATCAGGCCAGACCAGACCAGAAGCCTATATAGGAAACTATATGCTCGCACTAGCAAGTACAAAAACTCAACCATACCCTACTTAGCTCGTGTTCTGTGCGATAAAGAAAGCATTACGCATGATACCTGTAACTTATTAAATAGTCAGTAGAACAACTGGATCTCGTCTTTCCAACTCACATCATTTACAGGTACAACGTTTTTCTTTCTCTCTTTCCTTTTCTCTTTCTCTTGTTTTCTGTTATGTGCTGTTTTGTTTCTCTCTTCCTTACAAACTCTACTTAAAACATTCTTGTTCGTTCTTTCACACTGTGTATATCTCGACCATTTTGCTGTCGCTTACGCAAGTAAATATGCTACCATCTACTTTTCTAGCACCTTTAAACATTCTGTTCACTTTTTGGCTTTGCTACCGACATGCCAAGATGTTTTGGTCATAACGTACTGAGATTACACTTTATCTTTGTTGAACTTTATTTATTGATAATGTACTAACTGGATGTAATACTGTAGTAAAATGCTGAGAATTCCATTCTGTGTCGCTAGTACTGTTTTGGAACAAAGCAAATTATTATTATTATTATTATTATTGAGTGTTCAGTTATGTTGTCTAACCTCCACTGTATACAAATTTCAAAATAAACTATTCAAATCAACAAAATGGGTGGTAATGCGATCACCAACATCCCCAATAGTAGCAGACATATTAATGGATAGTTGGGAACATAAGTGTCTTAGAACGTTTAGTCCTGCTCCTCAGTTATGGTACAAAGTATGTGAATGACACACTCCATCCCTGTATTGCAATCAGAATATATATCTTAGATTTTGGCACATATAAACTTCATAGTAAACGGAATACAAGCTACTTCTGAATTAGAAAATGGTTAAGGTGAGTTGGCTATGCTAGACTGTAGAACAAAATGAAAACAAGATGGTGGGTGGGTTAGATACAAGCATTTATAAAAATCCAACACATATTCACGCACACTAATAAATACTTAAACTTTAATTCATCTCCTATAATAAAGGTTTTTGTATATCCCAGTGAATGAATGAAAAACAAAACGAAATTGCTGTTTTTACTGACGTTTCGCTATTTAATGCTACTGCTAATAGCTTTATCCAAGTAGTAATATCAAAACCAGAATTTACAAAATCCACTCAGCTTATATATAACAAAGACTTAAGAGGTGGGTGGAAAAATAGACTACTTAGGTCAAGTAAAAGGGACGTATAGAAAGTCAGAATAGTAATGAAGATCATTAAACCAAATATCAAAGGTAATAAATAGTACATCTGTTATGATATCAAAACAAAGTTTACTAACTTGATCAGCGTTCGTCAGTCTGGAGTCATGTTTAGTTGTCAAGTTGGTCAACTGGTAAAGATAACAAAATCAAGTGTAGATTGTTCGATTTGATCAGTGTGTAAAATTATAAAAGTGGTGCGTGTGTGTTTACATAGTGAACTTGTTTATCACATTTGTGTTGATTCACTCACTTCATGAGGGAGAGGAGGGAGGTGTTGTAACCCTGTTAAATTCTGTTTTGGACCGTCATTCCTATTCAGGCAATTTGGATTCCACTTGATATGAAGTGTTTCTGATGTTAGACGTTCTTTGTGATTTCTGAAATGCTTTTTCTGGATGATGATTTCAATATTGTCAAAATCAATTTTGTGGCCTGAATCTGTGGCGTAGCGAGTAGACCTATGGCTGATGATTTTTCAAGCATTATATATATGACTACAATTCATGGGCGATGTACCAAGCGAGATAATTATTAAGAAATTAAGAAAATCAATTCAAAGAACTTTTAATACTGGCGAACTACACCTATTATTCTCTACACGACCGATGGTGCTCCCTCGACTGAAAGATGAAGTACCTAGACTAGCCACTTCTAACTGCATCTTCCAACTCAACTGCTCTTGTGGAGCGAGTTACATCGACTGTTGCTCTAGGGACTTGATTTTTCGTGCTCATTCTGGACAATCTCCCAGCATAGCTAAGTAAAGGAGTAGTGAAAACCACTAAAAGTTCGATATTAGACCATCTGGTGCAAACTAGCCATAATGCCTGCATTGAATAACCCTCCTCTATCATCTAATGGGTACCTAATAAATTGCCAAAAACATCGAAGCACCGAATGCTCCAACACAGCAGAGGATATTGCGATTCGCCTCAAACAACCAGCGCTCTGTATCCAAAAGAAGCAAGTCCACCCCGTACTATTGCCCTGACCTTCAGTAGAAACTATAAAATCATGAATTTGTAATATTATCCTTCGTAATTCTTCTGACATTCAGCTTATTTTATGTTGATGCTATTGAGCTGTAATCTATCAATATTATTGATTCCATGTTATTTAAACAGCAACATTAATGTTGTTCATAACATTAACTCATTCATTTATTCACTATTATGTGTAAATATAACTGTAGAGCCTGATGATGAAGGGGTTATGGAAAAGAGTACTCTTTGTTCAGTATCCATTCTTTTGAAAAAATACAAAAACCTTTATTATAATGAATATCATATACCTAATGCCCAAATTTTTTTCAAACCGTTAAAAGTGAACTTGGTTTGGACATATATAATTTAATTCATCCCATTTCGAATCGGTAAAGATAGAATTCATGGGCCATTTGAACGAATGCTAGTGGCTTCATGGTCTACGAGTTTGGCTTCTTACCAGAAAACCCTGGTTTCTAACTCTTATGGGTGTGTATTGTTGAAGACTTCCGAACTAGGACGAAACAGCTGTTCAGTACTCCTTACAGGTTTTCCAATGGTTCTCTTACTTGTATCAGCTCATGATGAAATCCTCCAACCAACCAATCAGACGAAATCCCTAGAAAAAAATCAATATTTGAAAGATATTTTTAGTTAAATGTCTTTATAATTGGACCAATAACCTAACTAGCAGGTCAAAAGTTTGAGATAACGAAATGAAATAAGTAAAGGAACACTATCACGAGTGAATAACAGACCTCCCACCAGAATTTATTCAAAAAATATATAATGATCCATAAAAGAGAAACTAAGATTAGCAATGACAGTGATGAAAATAACGGAAGTAGTATGGAATTCAAAGCCTCTATAGCATTACTGTATAAAGAAGGGACGTCAGAGGCCTTACACAGGATTCTCCATCGGGCGGGAATTAGTCAGAATGACACTTAAACCAACCAACCGACTCTCTCAGAGACAAACCTTGCCAGCATAAGAACCCAACCTATCCAACTGAGGAAAATCATATATATATATATATATCCAGCATGGCTGCAAAGAGGAGGCACTGGTTCAATCGGAATCGCAATAACTGAACACCTTTTAAATACCTGTCACAGAATCTCAACTGACTCATCACTCAGAATTATTTACAATTATTATTATTATTGTATCCCTTAGTTCCTAGAGGAACATAGGGCTTCAGCTGAGCACCTCCATTGCCTTCGGTTTTCTGACAACTTTTTCGCCCTGCTCCAGGTCTGTCCACATGCTTTCATCTCCTCCTCGCATGACCTCCTCCAAGTCACCCTTGAATTGACGACCAACTCGCCGCCTCCCTTTCGGGTTTCACTCGAGGGCTTGTCTAGTGATGTCACTTGATGGTTTCCTCAGCGTATCCATCAGCCAATCCATCTCCATTTCATCCTGCCTACTTGTTTCACAATCGGTTCCTGATTGGTTCGGTCATTGCCAGAGATCCCTGTTGCTGATCTTTTCTGACCGGCCATCTGATCTTGAGTATTGAGCGGAGACAGCTGTTAATGAAGGTCTGAAGTTTGTTTGAGATGCTCTTTATGACGCGCAACGCAAGTCTCTGATCCGTATAGCAAGTAGCACTGATTTCACATTGGAGTTGAAAATCCGGATCTTAATTTTGATGGTGAGTGCTGTTGACCTCCACACAGACTTGAGAGTAATGAAAGCTTGTCTTGTTTTTCCGATTCTGGCTTCGATATCCTCGTCAGTTCCACCGCCTGTAGTTGAGACGATGCTTCCCAGGTAGGCGGGTAGGTGAAGGAGGTTGTTTCTTTCAGGTTCCTCCCATTAATGCTGATTGTTTTCTGTTGTTGTTGCTGTTGTTGATGTTGGCCAGGAATCTTCATCACCTCTGTTTTATCTATGTTCACTTGAAGTCCTATCTCTGATGCTTCTTCTGCCAACTTGTTACTTTTCACTTGCATATCTTCTAGTTTATGGGAAATCAGACACTGTGAGTCGGTGGCACAGTGGTTAGGACTCTCGACGACCATGCACATGGTCAGAGGTTCGAGCCCACGCCGACCCACACCTGATATCTATTGTCGGCCTGCGAAATTTGGGCTACCGATATCCATGCTGAAAATTCCATACTTGTAGCAAAAATACGGTGTGGAATCAAGCTGTAATCAAAAATAAAAAAAAATAAAAAAATATATCACCGGCGAAATCCAGATCCTCCAAGTCTTTTGTGTCAGTCCATTTTATGCCTGTTCCCTCGTTGGTTGCCGTTGTCTGTCGCATTATCCAATCTACTCCAATCAGGAAGATCATTGATGATAGTAGACAGCCTGTCCTCACTCCCGTCCTCACTTCGAAGGCTTCCGTAAGTTTCCCGTTGTGGATTACTTGGCATGCAGCATTGTCGTATAACTGTTGGATGAGGTGTATAATTGTCGATGGGACCCCGTAGTAGCGAAGTAGTTGCGAAATGACCTCTCGATCGACGCTGCGCTGTCGAAGGCCTTTTCAAAGTCGATGAAGTTGAGATAGAGAGGTGACTGCCATTCCAAGCTTTGTTCAATGATGATCCGTAGAGTGGCGATTTGATCAATACATGACTTGTTTCTCCTGAATCCGGCCTTTTCCGGACGAAGTTTTTATTTACAAAGTAAACAAAAATCTACCAAAGACAGTGTGTTGCCGACTTCTTCGTACTGCGGAAGCTCTCGCCATATGCATCGAAAAGCCGGAGTAGTGTGTTCAAAAAGAAACTAGTCCAGCCTTTACAACTATTATGGACCTAGTTCGGTATGTTCCCTCATCCTTCAGTTTTTTGTTTTGTTCTCTGTGTGTGTGTGTGTGATCTTCTCTCTTTGTCTTCATTCAATTCATCCTATTTATTTTTCAGTTATAAAATTAGTTATTTTATGTTTGTTTCCATGTTCCTCCTGATCACACGTGTAATCCGTTTAAAATAACTATTTTACAATTATATTATAATCCTTTGTAATTTTTGTTTCTATGCCCCTTGTAATCTATATTCACAAACATTTCAAGTTGGAAATTTTGATTTCAATTTGTTTCCATGCTCATTTTGTTCATACCTGTGTTCATTCTACCCCTGGGTAATTTTTGTCTCTAAGCCTCTTGTAATCCAAATCAAGTTGAAAATAATTATCACCTTTTTTATTCGCCTGCAAAATCATTTCTCCAGGTATCAAATATTAATTTTTTGCATACGTTGTAACTGTTTTCTAATCCTATGCAATCTTGTCTCTAAGCTCCTTGTAATCTATATATTCATACCTTCAAACTTTCATATCAAGTTGAAAATTATTATCACATTCGTCACTATGTGGCATTAAACAAATTAGAATTGTATCCATGTAAACTAATGTATATAAACGCGATTGTACAGCTGCTTTTGAGAATGAAATCGCCGAAAAGATCGCCATTTTTGCTGAACTTCTTGTTCTTTTCCCTCCAGTGTCCCGATGGGTATTTTCCATGATTATCACCTCACTAACTTGAATTTTTATTCACATATTTTTTATGTTCTTGAGCTGACCAGACAGTCCCCTACAAGTGTTCATGGGTACATTTTGTAAACCAAGGACACCAGTTTGGGGTGGTCATCTCATGTATTGGGATCAACTGGATTCCATCGAGGATAATGCTTGTCCTCTCATGTTTAGTAGAAATTGGTGAATCAACAGGTTGCAAGCGTTTTCAATACTCGCCAGTGTAAACAAAACTATTAGAGGTGACATTTTTATATATGTGAACAAATTAAATTAGAGAAATTATATGCAATTTAGGATGATGAAGGTTTTCGGTAGCCTGAGTTTTATACAGGCCTCTGGAAAAATGTAATGGAGACAGCCTGGAGTTCACAAATGCTATTCAATTCGTAGCTGTCTTTTAGACTTTAATTACACAATACGAAGAGCTAGAGAACCATTGAAAACCAGTGCTAAATTACTAGACAACTGTTTCGTCCTAGTTTGGGAATCATCGCCAGTACGCACCCACCACAAGGGTTCGAACCGAGGACCTTCCGGTTACAAGTCAACCTCGTATACCATTCAGACATTGGGACCTGATTCAATGGTCAGCTGATGAATTCTAACTTCTAACCTTTCCGTGATTTAGCGCTAACCCAACCAATCTCGTTGGTGGGACATCCATCCTCACACATTACATCTGGATGAACCTTAATGGTCACGAGTTGCCACTATAACTCTAGGAAACTCCATGCTATAGCAAGTCACTAGCGAGCATCAGACTAATTTGGTGTCGCGGTAAATCACGAATTGGTAGAAGTTAGAATTCATATGTTGGCCATTGAATCGGGTCCCAATGAGTGTCTGAATGGTATACGAGCTTGCGTTGTAACCGAAAGGTCCTGGGTTCGAACCCCAGTGAAATGGCTAGTTCGTACTGTCGGTGATTCTAAAAACTAGTGGGATGAAACAGCTAGCTGTCCATTACTCCGTTGTGGTTGGTTTTCAATGGTTCTCTAACTGATGTCAATCCATGATCAACTCATAAAAACAAAACTAACCCTTACACACCAAACTATAAAAAATACGGAAAGCATTATTAGGGTAAAAACTAAAATAAAATAAAAGTAACATAAGTTAATTGCGTGACATAATGTAACTGATAGGATTGAGTAGAGCTCAGCTATAATTGAAACAGAGTCAAGTTACGGTCAGTTTTATCAATAAGTGAAAATGCAATAGTGGTCGGGGTAGGGGTAAAAACAGCATAATTTTTATAAAAACCAAAGAAAAAAAAGATTAGTGAAGATTACGCAATAGGTGTCAATAAAAATTAGGTCTATTGTAGGTTGTTAAGTGACTGAACAAATTTCTTCTGTATTCAGACTTTAAAACTTGACAAATGGATTTCCCGTAGCTTCTGAGCTTCGAAGAAGTTTAATTCGTACTTCTCTGTAGAGGAATGTGAACTTTTCGGGCTGACCTTTTGTAGTCATTGCAGTAGAGTAGAGTAGAGTGGGAGACTCCAGATACTAAGCGCTGGCTTTTCAGTAATAATGATTTTGTTCTTTCCCGACATTTATTTATTTATTTATTTAAATTTATTTGATTACAGCTTGATTCCACACTGTATTTTTGGTACAAGTATGGAATTTTCAGCGTGAATATCGGTAGCCCAAAATTCGCAGGCCGACCAAAGATATCAGGTGTGCGTCGGCGTAGGCTCGAACCTCTGACCATGTGCATGGTCGGCGAGAGTCCTAGCCACTGTGCCACCGACATAGAGTTGTTAGTCTTCCACCAAGCTTTGAATCTTTTCGGGAATTGTTATTAGCTAGTACAGTAAGTTAGGTTTAGAAAGACGTCGGCGAAGAGTCATAACCGGACTCCCATAGTGGATGATGAACAGTCTACCATGGAAGCATAAATCAAATCGGTACTTGAGATTAACACAGGCATATTGTAGTGTCATTAATCAAATAATTCGATTCTTTGTAGTCAGCCTTTATATTAGTCAATTTGCTGAGAGTCATTGTAAGTCACTGGACAAGAAAAATGCTTCTTACACCTCATGTATAAGACACCCAATTATATTCCCCTTCAAATTCATCTATGTGTTGGGATCTACAACAAATATTTCAAGGCTGTCAAACTTCCATTCAATTAACAAAGTCTTTAGTGATTTCCTGTTACAGATATTGAATAAACTGTAGCGATATTATGTTCAAATACAACCTAACTCAATAGCCTATGAATAACACTTCGAATTGCATAAATATTGATTATCGAAGATTTCATACATTTTTAGTTCTCTTGATACAGTACTGCATGCTCTATAAGCCAATCGAAACAGGATAAGTACCCTGTTGATGTTACCTCCAACTGCATTGAAAAATTTACGTGTCCCTGTGGCAACAAATACATTGGAAGGATTTCTATCCTCTTTTCAGAGCGTCTTCCAAGAAACTTTTACTCAGAATGAAGCAGATATATTTACAAAGTTCAATTATCGGACAGACCTTGTGAATACCTTGGGTCATTTCGTCGAGATTTTCAAATCCTTCAAAATATTAAATACATAATGAACAGCGAATTTACTACCATTTGCTGAAGTAATTACGACCAAGACTCTCAGATCAAACGTGTGCATACAGAAAGAGACTGTAGTCAATCTTTCACTGCCTTAGTAACTGCATCATTTTCATTACACTGATTAGTCATACACACTAGTGAGCTCATTTTTTCATTGAGCAATTTTTCAATTTGATGAACTTTGACCTTCTTGAGTTGCCATGTTGACAACCAAGTTAACACTGTCTATTCGATTTTTCTGTTTTCTGTCTTCTCTCACAGCCACCCCCCCCCGTTTTTCACAGTTTGATAGCATATAAAGTGATGGTGACTTAAACTAGAGCCAATTGTAATACTTATATTCTGGTTGCGTTCATCTTGTAATGTTTTCTCTATTACCTTTCAAACATTGAAGTATGAAATGTTATTATTTATAATCATTGTAACCATTTCAGGTAGTTTGCAGTTAGCTGATGAAGAGGACCTGTGAAATAGAATATTGATATCACATTTTATACTGCAAATCTCGTCTTTCTTTCTTTCTTTCTCTGTCGAAATTGACTATAATTTATCTGCCAGTCAAATCAATAACCAAACAGATTTCACCACACTGATAGAGGTCCACTTCCTTGATCATTATTAACTCGTAAAAACATAACTAACCCTTACAAACCAAACTATAGAAAATTAATCTGATGCTCGCTAGTGACTTGCTACAGGATGGAGTTTCCTGGAGTGACTTCTAGTGAGAAATCGTGACCAGTGAGGTTCATCCAGATGTCACTCACGTGTGTGGATGGATGTCCTACCAACGACAATGGTTGGGGTCACGCTAAACTACGAATCGGTGGAATTTCGAATTCATGAGGAAATGAATCAGGTCCCAGTGGTTGAATGGTATACCAGCTTGACTTGTAACCGGAAGGTCCTGGGTTAGAACACCGTTGCTGGATGCGTACTGGGGATGATTCCAAAAACTAGGATGAAACAACGGGCTCTCCAGTACTCCCCGGTTTTCAATGGTTCTCCAATTGATATCAATCCGTGATCAACTCGTAAAAACATTATTACTATTATTAATAAAATTATTTTTCAAGTGTTGGTTTGTAGGGATTTGATTGGTTTCAGGATTTCATCATGAGCTGACATTAGTTAGAGAACCATTGGAGCGATTTATTCTGTTTAATTTTTCACACAATAATTCCCTTTTATAAATTTGAACAAAGAAAGAAGAAACATTGGCCAGAATACTCTGGATCCATTTTATTTCGTCAGCTCTCATCAGCTGCGTACAACCTGAATTCTTCAATAAAATAAAAATAAAAAAGTGTACAATTTTAACAAATTTTTGTCCATTAACAAGCGTATTGTCAGAGCTTCATAGTAAAATAAGGCGTTGCGATTTGCAAGGTGTCTAAAGCGTCGCGATATATATATATATATCTTGGTAGGGAGAAGTTTCTTGAAAAAAATTAATTAACAGTCGTGTTGTTAGGGCGGTAACAAAAGAAAATTAGTAATGGTTACGTAATTAGATAAAAGAAGATCAAAATTTCGGGCACATGAGGTCAGATGAGAAGTTGATGACGTAATACAGTGAGTAGAACTCAGAAGATCAAGAAAAATTATCTCGTAAGAGAGTCAAGCGTAAAATAAAGGGAGGGGCTGGAATGAAAAGGTAAGTTAACAAAATTAGAAAACAAAGAGGGCTACTAAGAAGTGAGTCACCAGGGCAATTGAAGTGCAACAGCGGCTTTATTTTGGACGCATAAGTCAGGCTTCAATCGTTTTAGTTTTGATTATAGAGTGATGGCAGTTAGAGGACTACTAAAAACCTTCAGGGAATACTAGACAACTTTTTCGTCCTTTATTGGGACTTTTCAACACTTTACATCCACAGGAATTCAACCGTAGGACCTCCTAGTTACAAGGCCTGGTTCGTAGACTATTTAACCACTGCGACACCATCAGGAAGGCCCTCGGTTTTAGAAGCTTTGTGGTTGTGTTTTGATAAAGAGTACCTAGGAGGGGGAGGGAACGAAACCATTACCGAGTACTCCTTGGTTCTCGATGATATCTATCACTGGTGTTGGTTCGTGGCGATTGCAACTCAGATTTACTCGTGTCTGTTGAATCACACAATTGTATTTAAAATGTATGGGGTTGTATTAACAATGTATCCAATATAAAAATCAATATCCGTCTGCTTCAATTCTATTCCCACATGATTGATTATTTGAAGTATTGGATTGTTGTCATAGTAACAAGAGTAATAACAATAATACTATTTTACGTGAAAAACCCTTAGAATTTATTAATACTTCTTTCTGAATGACTTTTTAAGTTTATTTATGGATTAAATTCAAATATGTGAGCATAAACACATGCCCACACAATCCCACCTACACTGCACACAACCCATTGAGACCCGATCGATTTATTCTCATGTTTATACATTGATAAATTAACCATGTTACAAAGTATGCTTAAATTTTCACACTTAATTCCTTTGCGTTCCCAGTGGAACTTAGGGCTTCAGGTTTGAGCTTTGAAGTACCAATAGTAGTGATTTGTCTTTTACAAGGTGAGGTTTGGTGACCTTTATTTCAACCTCCCTTCTTTACTAGGCTCAATTCTGACTATGAGAGGTCTAGTGGTGCATCATCCGGGAATGGAACTTCAGACCACATATGTGATTGGCAAGCATTCCATCATGGAATCCCCGATGTTTAACTTTGTTACTGTTAAAATCATACTCTAAATTATTTGGATAAACGGTATTACAAGGTATTTTCGCGCATGGTAATTCCAAAAAAGCCACAACAGATATCAAACCTGTGTAAAGAACAGTAACAACATTTTAACTGATTACAGGATTCCTCTAAGTATGTAATGCTAGATCGTATAAGACTAACTTCAGTTGTTCCATATTAGTTTGTTAATCAGATGCATCACACAATGAAGAAACAGTATTATTATATACTGGATGACAAGGTTTCCAAGACAATCACCAATTATAATCACACAACTTTGAAACTTGAGTTTTAAATTTTTCTTTGTTCTCTCCTATTTGTCGTCGTTGGGATAGTAGAATTTCCCAGATATCTGGGTGGACAGGTGTTGAATCATTCCTATTACACGTTTCCCTGTCAGTCGATTCGATATATAAGGCTTCTGTCACCTATCTCTCCCTCCACCCTGTGACATTAGATTTGTGTGGTTGTGAGTAACTCTATGTAGTGCTATCTATGGCTAAACTATTCTCTAGATTTCTTATCTTATTCTGGTCAACTAATCTAGATTTTGCTGCTAAGTTTTTATGCTCGGCTAGTTTGACTGCCCCTGTTCTACTAGTTTGACCTATGTATTTGACCTGACAATCATTCCAGCAGAGTATTAGATAAACTAAATTGTTTTGTTTTAAAGGCTCCATAGGCAGGATCCTTTAACCAACAAAGCTTGTTCCTAATTGAGTTTGTGGGTGGTTTGAATGCCAGTCACTTTTATTTCTGCCTGCATTGTTAAGAATTCTGTGTAAGGTTTCCGAGGTTCCTTCCTTCTATGGAATTACTACTGATGATTTTGATTCCTTATTGTTAGTGTTGTCTTGCGCATGTTTGACATGCATATCGTCATAATAATAATTATTATTACTACCACTATCACTACTATCATTATATATTTTATTTTTAGATTTCCATATATATTTCCTGACTAATTTATCAAGGTAATTATTACGAATCAAAGGCTTCTTTTATGCGTATCATTTCTTGTCTTAGATTTTCCTTGGTACTACTTAGTTTTCGTGCTCGGTTCATTTCAACATTTCACCAATCCTATTTTTACTGACAAAGTGGTTGGGATGATCGGAAGTCCAAATATCTGTTTGAATGTGTGGGTTTCCTGTAAACACTAATGTTTAACAACCCATCTTCTTTCCTTTTTACACTGCAATCTAACATTAGCAGTTCCCCTTCCTGAATTCCCAATTCATAAGTGAATTGAATTGCATCCACCTTTGAGTTATGGTTTTCGAAAAATCTACCCCATATCCTATGTTCTAAGTACAGTGAATGTGTCATCTATATACCTCCACCATACTTTTGGGATGGGGGTGAACGTTTCAATCGCTATGCTTTCCCACCTATCCATGAATATATCTGCCACAACTGGGGATATTGATGATCCCATGGCAACTCCCTCAGTTTGTTTGTATATTTTCCCTTGGAATTTAAATTCTGTGGAAGTCAGGTATAGTTGTACTCCTAGTATTATGTCCACAAGTGTCACTTTCTTCCTAGGTTCGAGTTCTTGGTCAGAAATGAGTTCGTTTCTGACTGCCTCTATAACCATATTTATTGGTATACGTGTATATAAACTGACAATGTCAAAACTAACTATTTTCTCTTCATTATCTTCATTACATCTAATAAACAAACTAATATGGAATTTCAAGATTTCATCATGAGCTGACATTAGTTAGAGAACCATTGGAAAACCTGGGAGTACTGGACAGCTGTTTCGTCCTAGTTTGGGACTCTTCATCAGTACGCACCCGCCGGGATTGGAACCCAGGACCTTCTGGTTACCAGGCGAGCTCGTAGACCATTAGGCCACTGGGACCCGATCCAATGGTCCTTGAATTCTAACTTCTGCCAATATGGAATTACTTATTACCACAGTGCCCAAGTTTTACACATACTAATTTCAGTCGATCTTTAATAGCCATAAGTTGTTCTTCTTTGTTCTCTCGTCTGACCACTCCTGTGTACATCTATGACAGTTCACTTACTCTTCTACAGCAAGGGATATAAATCATAGCCAAAGAATGCTTTCCATATATATATATATATATATATATATATATATATATATATATATATATATATATATATATATATATATATATATATATATATTGATAAAAGAGCACATTCTGGCATTGTTTTAGAAGAGAGAAAGAAACGGTGTCTGAGGCTCTATATTCTAGATCGATTTGATCGATTTTCGTTGCTCAGCCAACCAGCCCTGACCATAATTTTAAGATCATATGTGGAAATCCTGTTTACTTAATGGAACAAAGGATAGTATGAAGACATCTTTGATTATTTTAAGGATTCTTCTCAACAGCAGTAGAATGTTCATCAACCGTTGAAGTGGTTCAGGGTTCGAACCCCAGCTGGCGAACTCATAAAAACCTCCCTTAGTCCACTGTAAGCCCGGAGAAATGAGAAGGTTGAGCGTGAGTGTAGCAACCACATCCCGTAAAAATAAAACTCGTACTCAATAATATAAGAATAAAACTTGTGCACTGTTGTATAGTGTAATTCCATTATGGGTAAATTTTGTTTTGATAAAGTCTCACAGTGTTATACACTAATGCTTACTGATGACGTTTCGAGCACAATTTATTGCTCATAATCATATCAAGGTATTCACACGGCTTCCTAAATTCATTTATATAGTTCCATTGTTTTTCTCTTGATTTTCACTTGATTTGATTGGTAATAGTATTTTCCATATTTCAGGTATGAGTGACGAGTCATTGCATCCTACTGCAGGTGTTGGGTGTAGACTCGATGAACAAGGATTCAGTAATCAACCTCTCTCTCCACCTACCTAGATTACTTTTTAGAATTTTAACCCTCTCCCACCCTATTGTGTGGTTGTGTGTTAGCGCATGCATTGCAATTGCTGAGCTTTTTTCTAAATTACTTATCTTCTCGGGGTCAACCAATCTTACCTTAGCTAAATTTTTATGCTCTGACAATCTGACTACCCCTGACCTACTAGTTTGACCTATGTAGTTGACTTCAAAGTCATTGCATCGTATTTTGTAAATAATATTATTTTGTCTAATTGGGTCAACTGGGTCCTTTAACCTACAGAGCTTGTCCCTGAGTGAGTTTGTAGGTTTAAATGCCACCCTAATTCATATTTTATTCAAAATCCTACGTAGTGTTTCAGATGTCCCCTCTTTATATGGTATAACTGTGGATGACTTATATTCTCTCTTATTTATGTTATCATTACTGGTTTCACAATTATTTTTATTTTGTTTTTGGCCTTTAATTATCTTCCTAATGAATTTTATAGGATAGTTATTCAACACCAACGCTTCTTCTATCTGTTTTAATTCATCATTTAGATCTTTTTTGTGCTACTTAGTGCCACTGCTCGGTTTGTTAAACATTTAACTAAGCCTGCCTTAACAGTTAAAAGATGAGACGAATTAAAGTCTAAATATCTATTAGAATGCGTTGGTTTTCTATAAACACTAGTGTGTAGTTTGCCTTCTTTTATTCGTTTTATCTTACAATCTAACATAGCTAGTTCTCCTTGTTCATTTTTTGATTCAAATGTGAATTTTATTCCCTCAACTTGTGAGTTTATATGTGTCAAGAAGCTAGAGGGAGATATGTTCTGTTTTTAACACTGTGAAAGTGTCATCCACATATCTCCACCATATTTTCGGAGTAGGGTTAAATGTATCAAAACATTAGTGAGAAGTAGACATTTGTAAAAAATTTGTAAAAATTTTCAGAAAGAACACAAAGTAATAAGTCTGACGGGGTTGTTCAACTAAACTCTAATCCTGAACACCATAATTTTGAAAGTACGTCTAATCATAAAATTCTAGATACTAACAGTTTGAACAGACATGAAGGTGTGATGTTAGATGACGCATAGGAAATCCTGATTAATAAATAAGAATGGATATGTATCACTAACTAATAATACTTGGTCAAAGTTTCCCGACTGTCTATATCTACTTATGGAGACGTTAAGACATTGTTTTACAACTGTTTGCCGCACACACACACATACCCACTGTGTTTAAAGTGTTTAACAAAGGTAGATCAATATTTGTAAGTCTGAGGTCAAATTTTGATCACAACTCGTACAATTTTGTTTATTATACTTGTTAATATTTGTTTTATAAATCATGATTGGACAAAGTTTTTAAAAACTAGAGATGTTCCTTTTATTTATATATAAACCTGTTATGTTAATTTCGATTAATTTCCGTGAAGAAGTTCGGACCAGATTGCCGAACACAGGAAACGCTGAAATTACTCATTTCAATATCGCTGAGATTTTACAAATATAATTTTTTACAAATGTCTATAACTTCTACTACTGGAAATTTAAACCTCTAGCTTGAAGTAAGCATAAAACCTGAGCAGTGTTCTCGAAACGTTGTCATCAGTAAATTTTACTGTAAAACACTGTTTTTACGAGTTGATCACGAATTGATATCAGTTAGAGAACCATCGAAAACCAGTTCTGGAGTACTCGACAGCCAGCTTTTTCATCCCACTAGTTTGGGAATCATCGAACTCAGGAACTTCCGGTTACAAGGCAAGTTCGTATACCATTCAGCCATTGGATTGGGTCCCAGTGCCGGAATGGTATATGAGCTAGGCTTGCCTTGTATCCTGAAGGTCCTGGGTTCGAACCCTAGTGAGGTGGCTAGTGCGTACTGTCGATGATTCCCAAACTAGTGGGATGAAACAGCTGGTTGTTTTCAGTACTCCCTTGTGGTTGGTTTTCAATGGCTCTCTAACTGATATCAATTCGTCGTCAAACTCATAAAAACTAAACTAACCGTTACAAACCAAACTATAGAAAAAAGTATAACGCTGAGTGATTTTATCAAAATAAAATTTTATCCATAATGGAGTTAGACTCTAGTGGTTGAAACCCCCAGATTCCAATCGGAATGCAAAGTGCCTAAATCAACAAGTGGACCTAATGTTAAGTTTAGACCCATTGCAATTACCTCACCCTTTTTGAAAGTTATGGAAAGACTTATTTTACTTAATCTTGATCCCTCTTTAAAACCTTTCAACGACCCCAACCAGTTTGCTTATAAACATAGTAGGAGTACGTTAGATGCCGCTGTTGTCCTCCACCATAGCATAGTCTCTAGTTTAGATAAAGGGGCTAAATACGTTCGCTGTGCCTTCCTTGATTACACATCTGCATTTGACTCTGTTCCCAGGTCTCTCTTGCTAAGTAAGCTTGCTGCAACACAGGCTGAAAGCTGGACAAATAAGTGGTTGCAGTCCTATTTTTCTGAAAGGAAGCAGTACACCGTCTACAATGGAAAATCCTCCACTACTTCACTTACTTTAGCTGGTGTTCCTCAAGGTGCTGTTCTTTCTCCCTTTCTGTTTTCGTTTTTCTTACATGACTTGCCTCATTCTGATGTAGCCACTTTTGTTAAGTATGCCGATGACCTCACGGTTTCTATGCCTGTCAACTCTCAGTCAGATTGTTCCAAATTAAATAGCTTTCTGTCGGAAATTAGTCAGTGGTCCTCTTCAAACGGACTTAAGCTTAATCCGTCTAAATGTCAGGTAGTCAATTTCACTTTCTGACGTAAATGTGACCTACAGCAACTAGTTAGCTCACATGGCCCCACTCTCATTGACGGCATAGAGCTTGAAATTACATCCAACGTCAAGTACCTTGGGCTGAGTTTTTCCACCGATCTCTCCTGGTCCTCCCACATCTTGATAGTTACTAGAAAGATGTATCGCTTAACGTTCTACGTTAGGAAGTTAAGACAGTCTGGTATAAAGCAGTCTTTGTTTTCTCAGTTTGTCAATTCGTGAATTCTACCCATCCCCCTTTACTGCTCCCCATTAGTCTTTCCTGGACTACTTAAGAAAGACTTTGCTTCGCTGAGAAGGGCACTAAAAGCTGTTAGTAGGGCAAGTGGGATATCGTTAAACCAACTGGTTAACACTATTGTGGATAGACATATTATGTCATGTAAGAAACTAGCCAATATAATATTGTCAGACCACGAGCATCCTCTCTATATGCAGCTCTCTCCTTGCATTTCATCTGGTAGAACTAGAAGCAGCTGTTGGAGGCAGCTATATTCTAGGACTACCAAATACAAAATCTCCACAATACCATATCTGGCACAGCTGTTATGTGATGAGAAATCCGTTAGGTATGACACGATCAACTTACTGCGACACTCTAACAAATAGTTCCATTAGTTTTTGTTTTCCTTTCCTCGTTACTATTACACTGTTGTTCTCATCTTCTATCACACATCAACTTTATATTTCAAATCCTGTGGTGCATTGTTTGAAATGTAATACTCTACGCTGTTTTTTCTTAATTTTTAATTTTTATTTATTTTATTTATTTATAACTTATTTATTTTATTTTTATTTATTTTTGATTTTTAAAAATCTTATATAATTTATGAGGTAATTAGATGCAATATACTGTAATGCACGCTGAAAATTCCATACCTGTACCACAAATACCGTTTGGAATAAAGCTGTTATTACCGTTATTATTATTATTATTATTATTTATAAAATAATCAAATCAATGACCTTTTCGAGAATATAGCTCAAATTTTAGAGGCGAAAAAAAGTTCAACTGGAGGGTAATAAGTTACATAACTTCAGAAAATGTATTTTTATACAATAGCAAAGGAAAGGGATTAGGGTGAGTCATGCTTGCTACACTGCTTTGGTTTCTACATTTCAAATCTGTAAAGACAGAGTTGACCTTTGGTCATTCATTCATTCATTCATGCCAGCATTTTGTGTACCAGAAAAGACATCAACAATCTTTATTTATACATTGGCTATGAAGTGATAAATATTTATTTTCCATTTTATTTATTTAGTCACTCTATGTACCTTCCAATTATTACTATGATTGTTTAAGGTTTGATTACGGATTTATATCAGTTGGAGAACCGTTGGAAACCAGTGCTGAAGTAGTGGACAGCTCTTTTGTCCTAGTGTAGGACTCATTGGCAGTACGCAGTCACCGCCGGGGTTCTAACACAGGACCTTCTGCTTACAAGGTGAGCTAGTTAATATACCATTCAGCCAGTGGGACGCGATTCAATGGCTAGTCCATGAATTCTAACTTCTACCTATAGTGAGACTGTCACCAACCAATGTCATTGACGGGAACTCCTTCCTCGTCACCGACTGGATGAATCACACTAATCACGACTTCTCACTCGAAATCCAGGCAACTTCATCCTGTAACCAGTCAGGATTGAAGGTGGATTTTCAGCCGATGACATTGGTTGATGACAGTTGCGCCAAAATCAAGAATTAATAGAAGTTAGAATTTATGGACTGGCCATTGAATCAGGCCGTAGAGTGAAGCTATCTAGTTAATTCTTTTTTTTTGATTACAGCTTGATGCCACACCGTATTTTTGGTACAAGTATGGAATTTTCAGCATGGATATCGGTAGCGCAAATTTTGCAGCCCGACCATAGACATCAGGTGTGAGTCGGCAGGGGATCGAACCTCGGACTATGTGCATGGTCGGCGAGAGTCCTAACCACTGTGCCACCTGTTTATCTTCATCTTAACCTCATTCGACATCTGGCTATAATGATAAAATGCCACATGTCAAGTGATCTAAAACAGAAAAACTCAGTGAAACCATCGAAGTGAATACAGAAGTAAGACAAGGCTACCCACTGCTAACACTGACGATGATTCTGGGGGAATGGATTACGCGCCAAACTGTGTGTGTGGGGGGGGGGGAGAGAGAGAAAACAGGACAATGCTGGACCACCGATAAAAAGGCACTAGAAGACATGACTTCACAAATGACTCAGGTTTAATGTCACACAAACTCGAAGAATTGCAGGCAAAAACCAACAGACTGTCTGAAGAAACAGGTAAATAAGACAGGATTTCAAGTGGACACAGAAAAGATGGAGATGACGAAGATATCCAACCAACCAACCAACTAACTAACCAACAACAAGCACCAGTCACCATGAATGGAAGAAATTTGATAGAGGTGATTTCCTTCACTTATCTAGAGAGCTCTATTTTAACCACAGGGGGAAAGATGAATACGTCAAAGCCAGGCAGAAACCTTCCCTACCAAGATCTAGATTAGTTGACCCTAACAAGATAATAAGAAATCTGGAGAATAGTTAAGCAATAGCATTCACTACATGCAATTACACACACAATCATACAATAGACTGGATGGGATAAGGTGACAGTTTTAAAATCTAATGTAACAGCAGGGTGGAAGGAGAGATTGATAACGACAACAGAAGCTTTGTGCTTATCGAATCAACTGCAAATACGTGTGATAGGAATGACTCAACACCTCTCCATCCGGACATCTCTAAAACTGTGCTATCCATAAGACGAATAGGAGAGAATAAAGAAAATTGCAAAACTCAATTTTCGACGTTGTGCATATTATTATAATATTATTATTATATCCTTTAATTCCTAGAGGAACATAGGGCTTCAGTCACACGTCTCCATTGCGTTCGGTTTTCTGCAGACATTTCCACCCCGCTCCAAATCTGCCCACATGCTTTCATCTCATCTTCACATCACCTCCTCCAAGTCACCCTCACACTGACGACCAACTCGTCGCTTCCCTTTCGGGTTTCACTCGAGGGCTTTTCTTATGATGATGTCACTTGATGGTTTCCTCAGAGTATGGCCAGCCAATCCATCTCCATTTCTTCCTGCCTATTTGTTTCACAATCGGTTCCTGCTCTGTTGGTTCGCTCATTGCCAGAGATCCCTGTTGCTGATCCTTTCTGGCCGGCCATCTGATCTTGAGTATTGAGCGAAGACAGCTGTTAATGAAGGTCTGAAGTTTGTTGGAGATGCTCTTTCTAACGCGCAATGCAAGTCTCTGATCCGTGTAGTAGCACAGCTGTAAAACTGTGAATAAGAAACCAAAGGTGAGTAAAAACCACTGGATTCCCTCATCCGAACTGATAGATGCTAGAAGACTTATTCCGGCGAGCTCCGAATTCAATGAGGAGCGAAAGCTGCACAAAAGGAAACTTACTAAAAGTCTCCGCAAGGACCGTGAACAGTGGTGGGGACAAAGGCGAAAGAGATGGAAAAAGCATCGGCGATAGGCAACACTAGGCAACTCTTTAGACTCATCAAAACGGGTGGGAGAAGGCAATCATAAGTGAGACTATTTCTGAGAAAAATGGCTCCTTAATTAGCTCTCAGGATAGACGCCTTGAACGCTGGAAAGAACACTTTGAGGACAATTTAACTTGCCTACAGCCACACTGAACCTCCCCGCATCCACACACCCGAATGGGATATAGACACTGGTCCGCCGTCTGTAGTGAGGTACAAAAGCTATCAGTAATTTGAAACGAGGCAAAGCGGCAGGACCCGACGGAATTATTCCGGAGGTGTTTAAATATGGGGGTGACATACTAGTTTGTAGATTAACTGAGGTACTAGGCAAAGTCTGGGAATCAGAGACAGTCCATCAGACTGGGGTAAGTCACTTATTATACCGATATTCAAGAAGGGAAACAAGTCCTCGTGTGATAATCATAGGGGGATCAGCCTAACGAACATAGTCTCTAAAATCCTAGGCTCAGTAATCATGCATAGACTAAGCAGAACTCGGGAGGAACAGACAAGGGAAAATCAAGCAGGCTTTAGACCAGGTAGAGGGTGCATAGATCATATCTTCACTCTTCGACAGATTCTAGAACATAGACACACTTTTCGGCGTCCAACAATTGTCATATTTCTTGACTTGAAGGCGGCCTTCGACTCCGTGGATCGAAAGGTACTATGGCAATGTCTGACTGTGAAGGGAGTGCCAAGAAAGTACATTGCACTAATCAAGGCACTCTATTCAAACTCACGTAGTCGTGTAAGGGCTTATGGGGAATTGTCATCTGAATTGGTAACAACCAGTGGTGTCCGACAGGGATGTCCACTTTCCCCATTTCTGTTTAACTTCATCATAGATATGCTATGGAAGTATCCTTAACTGAACGTAATGACTTAGGAATCGACTTGTTACCAGGGAATAATCTTATGGACTTAGAATATGCAGATGACATAGTCCTGTTAGGGGAGGATGCTGACAAAATGCAGAGTCTTCTGAACACCTTGAGCAGCAATCTTCGTATGTTTGGCATGCGATTCGCCCCTGCAAAATGTAAGATGCTGCTACAGGACTGGACCACGTCAACCCTAACTTAGTGATAGGGAGTGAAGTGATAGAACATGTTGACCACTTCACCTATTGGGAAGTTGTATTAGCACCAACGGACTGATTGGCGATGAAATCTCAGCACGGATCCGAAAAGCTCGAGCTGCTTTCGCTGACTTACACCATCTCTGGCGTAGGCGTGACATCCGGTTATCAACCAAGGGACGTGTGTACTGCTCATCAGTTCGCTCCGTCCTTCTCTATGGCTCTGAAACATGGCCAATACGCGTTGAAGACATGAAAAGGTTGACTGCTTTCGATCATAGATGTCTGCGATCTCTGTCTCACGTTAGGTGGTTTATAAGGTAAGTAATGTTGACGTTAGGCGTAGAGTGTTGGGCAAAGAGGGAAAATCAATCGACGAGGCTATAAAGTTACATAGACTAAGATGGCTAGGTCACGTGCTGCGCATGCCTAACCACCGCCTCCCCCGACGGGCATTGCTAGCTGATATAGGTTCAGGTTGGAAAAGAGCCAGTGGTGGCCAAACAAAAACATGGCATCAATCCATGAAATCCTTGACAGTTAAACTGAGTCAGGTAGGGAGATGCAGACTCCCGGGTTGGGGCCCTCGGGACTCTAGGAATCAATGGCTGGAGACAATAGGTGACATGGCTCAAAATCGTTGTCAATGGCCGCAGATGTATTCAGTCTCTGTAATCTTTCATATTCCTTTCTACCATTACCCATTCTGTTTCACTCTTATACTTGTCAAACTCTATTGATTCTCTTCACTCATCTTCTTGTCTACCTCTGTGTGCTATTTGGAACGTGGCAACTCGAACTGCTGCACTTCGGTGCCAAGTTCTATGTTGAATCCAGACAGACAGACAGAGACTGACTTCACATTGTAGTTGAAAATCCGGATGTCATTTTTGATGCTGAGTGCTGTTGACCTACACACAGACTTGGTGAGAGCAATGATAGCTTGTCTTTCATTCCCGATCCTTGCTTTGACATCCTCATCAGTTCTGCCTGTAGTTGTTTCTTTCAATTTCCTCCCATTTATGCTGGTTGTTATCTGTTGTTGTTGCTGTGGCTGTTGGCGTTGACCAGAAATCTTCATCAGCTCTGTTTTATCTATGTTCACCTGAAGTCCTTCCTATCTTCCCTGGATGCTTCTCCTGCCAACTTGTTGCTTTTCACTTTCATATCTTCCAGTTTGTGGGAAATCAGGCATATATTGTCTTCGGGGAAGTCCAGGTTCTCCAAATTTTTTGTGTCAGTCCAAATTATGCCTGTTTCCTCATTTCCCGTTGTCTGTCGCGTTATCCGATCTACTGCAATCAGGAAAATCACTGGCGGTAGTAGACAGTCTTGCCTCACTTCCGTCCTCACTTCGAAGGCTTCCGTAAGTTTCCCGTTGTGGATCATTTGGCATGCATCATTGTCGTATAACTTTTGTATGAGACGCATAATTGTCGGTGGCACCCCGTAGTAGCGAAGTAGTTGCGAAATGACCTCTCGATCGACGCTGCGCTGTCGAAGGCCTTTTCAAAGTCGATGAAGTTGAGTGAGATAGAGAGGTGACTGCCATTCCAAGCTTTGTTCAATGTCGGAGTTGTGTAGTTATAATTAATCTGATTATGAGGAATGGATTGTTCTCGAAACATTGTCATCTAGTAAATAACACAGTTTCTTCACTGCGTGATATATATTAAAAAGACGGTTAATTAAGTTAATTAATATGGAATTCATGAAAAATTCCCACTCGAACATTAATAGACAGTAGACCAGTAGTTCAACGAAGTCTCTTTTCGGTGGTGAATTCATTTTCATAGCTGTACAATCGCAAATACATATACGGTTGTTTTTTATGTGTGGGTGCATTAGATTTGTCAAACGAAAATACATTTAGTAAGTTCAGATGAATTGGATGTTGACAAGAGGATAGTAACAAAAGTGATGAGTTGTCACATATGATTGTTAAAGAAGAGTTACGTAATAACATGACTAGTTTGATGAAAGAGTTGTGCTCAGGCTGAATATGGAAACAGGATAACATACGGAATTATGCAAGAGATTTAGGTAGTTAGAAAAATAAACATACAAACAAAAGTTAAGTCAAATCAAATCAGCAGAGTTGTTACCACACTAACAGAAGTGGTTGAATAATTTTCTTTTGTATGCATAGTTCTGGTTCTTCTAGCTGAATGGTTAGAGCTTTGCAATGCAAAGAAGACGCGAATGTATTGTCTTTGGCAGGTTGTTCTTCATGTTGTAGATCTTTTTTCAAGGAGGAGGCTTTTGTTGAGCTGGAATGACCAGTGTGGAATTCCTGACTGCCTTATGCCCAAAAAAAATTTTTTCCTTCACGTTCCCAGTGGAACATAGGGCTCCAAGGCTAGTGGCTTGAAGTTTCTGTAGCAGTGATTAATTTTTACAGGATGGGGTTGCTAGCCTCATGCCCAACCTTTCCTCTTTACCAGGATTATTTCTGGCTCAGTGAGGTAAAGGAGTGCGCCGGCCGGGAATCGAACCCCGAACCATATGCATGGTCGGCGAGCGTCCTAACCGCTATACTACCGACGCCTTATGCCCAAATTTTACACAAATATTGAAATGATAGCTTCTCAGTAGTCGTGGACCTCATTGAAAATCATGACAGGAAACCCAAGAGAGAGAGAGAGAGAAGGAAATTGAAGTTTAACCATGGATTGATATCAGTTCGAGAACTACTGAAAACCAGGCACTACTAGAAAGATGTTTCATCTTAGTTTGGGAATCATCGGAAATACGCACCCACTGCCAGGATTCGAACCCACTACCTTCTGGTTACAAGGCAAGCTGGCTGGTAGACCATCAGGCCACTGGGACCCCGATCCAATGGTCGGTCCACGAGCTCTAACTTCTGCCAATTCACAACATAGCGCGACCGCTAGCCAATATCTTCGGTAAGAATCTATGCTCACACTCGACCTGGCCATCACTTCCCATGATAACGCCAGGGCTATTCGCTAGTGAGCATTTCATTGATATTGAAGTATTGGTTTGTAGGGATTTGATTGAGAGGGCAGTGTTCCTCTGAATGATGATAATAATAGTAATAATAAAAGTTAGAATTCATGGGCCGGCCATGGAATTGGGTCCTAGTATCTGAATGGTATATGAGCTTGCCTTGTCCTGGTTTCGAACTTCCGATGAAACCTAAACTAGGACGAAACAGCTGTCCATTACTCCTTGTTGGCTTTCAATTGTCCGTTTACTTAACTGATATCAGTCTTTGGTTTAACCTGAAACAAATAGAATCCCCACAAACTAATTCTTGAAAACTACGGTTGTTATAATTATTATTATTCTCACCTTGAATTGTGTCCGGTATCATTCCACTTGCCCCATTCATCATTTTAAACCAATAAATTTTTTCGTTATGTTAAATTCTATCTTGTCAAACCTCTAACCATGTCACATGATGTTTTTTTTGCCTACTAATCCTATTATTCACACAATTTTACATCCATTTCCAAGATCCGCACATTCTGTGCAGTATTCTATATATCAAGTGTCGATTTGCAGGAATTAGGCTGGTTACATGTTTGGTCACGAGTTGATATCAGTTAGAGAAGCATTGGAAAACCTGAGAGTAGGAGACGGCAAGTTGTTTCGTTCTCGTCTGCGACTCTTCATAGTATCCATCCACTTGGGTTCGAATCCAGGACCTATCGGTTATAAGGCGAGTTTGTAGACTGACAATTCAGCCATTGAGACTTGATCCACTGGCCAATAAATTCCAACTTTTGCCAGTTCGCGATACATATGGTACAACCACCAACCAATGTGGTAGGCGTGCCAAAATTAGTGGACCCTATAATAGGACGGTATTTATTGTCATGTGGTGTTTGACGATGCACGTAATCGCAAACAAAGACTTTGCTTTGCTGAGAAGGGCACTGAAAGCCGTTAGTAGGGCAAGTGGGATATCGTTAAACCAACTGGTTAACACTTTTGTGGATAGACATATTATGTCATGTAAGAAACTAGCGAATACAATATTGTCAGACCACGAGCATCTTCCCTGTATGCAGCTCTCTCCTTGCATTTCATCTGGTAGAACTAGAAGCAGCTATAGGAGGCTGGCTATATTCTAGGACTACCAAGTACAAAATCTCCACAATACCATATATGGCACAGCTGTTATGTGCGTGATGAGAAATCCGTTAGGTATGACACGATCAACTTACTGCGGCACTCTAACAAATAGTTCCATCAGTTTTTGTTTTCCTTTCCTCGTTACTATTACACTGTTGTTCTCGTCTTCTATTACATATCCTGTGTTGCATTGTTTGAAATGTAAACGCAACGCTTATTCTTTTTATTTATTTTTTATTTATCTATTTTTTGTTTGTTGTTTTTTGATTTTAAAATCTTATAAAATGTATGAGGTAATTAGATGCAATATACTGTAAATGCACGCTGAAAATTCCATACCTGTACCACAAATACTGTTTGGAATAAAGCTGTTATTATTATTATTTAAAAAAAATTCTAATTGCATTTCATAGAATGATAAGTTTAAGTATTCACACCTTTTGAAGTGATTTGGTGGGTGGCGACTAGCACTGGAATCTAGGACGCGTATCTCGTCCTACTTCGGACTCGCCACATAGATGCACCTGCATTCTGCAGGGGATCAATGATGGTACTCTCACCGAGTCTTGAACCTGGTATCCATCGTTTCAAATGACAAAGCTTTATCCACCCAACCACTTGGACCATGAGAACCACCTCCGAAAGATGAGTCCCGAATAGGACGAAATGCGCGTCTTGGATTCCGCTGCTATTTATTATCTATTTTTATTACAGCTTGATTCCACACTGTATTTTTGGTACAAGTATGGAATTTTCAGCATGGATATTGGTAGCCCAAATTTTTCAGGCCGACCATACATATCAGGTGTGCGTCGGCTAATCGACACCTACCAAATTACTTCAAGTTAGGCTTTAGATATCTTTGAAGCATCCTCACTAGGAGTTGATGTATCAAATGAAAGACAAACGTTTCAGTAGAACCGACCAACGGAAATATCAAAACTCAGTTTAAAATTCAAGTGTTTTGTTTAGATTTCTTCAGGGAATATAATTTCAAAAAAATGATCTATTTTCTATAGTTTGGTATGTAAGGGTTAGTTATGTTTTTTTTGGGTTGCGCCAAATCACGAATTGGTAGAAGTTAGAATTCATGTGTTGGCCACTGAATCGGGTCCCATTTGCTTAATGGTCTAAGAGCCAGGTTGCCTTCTAACCAGAAGGTCCTTGGCTCGAATCCTGGCAGTGGGTGCGTACTGGCGATGATTCCCAAACTAGTAGGATGAAACAGCTGGCTGTCCATTACTCCCTGGTGTTGGTTTTCAATGATTCTCTAAATGATATCACTCCGTGGTCAACTCGTAAAAAAAGTTGTCTGTATTTCCGATTGTACAGCTAGATAATAAATTGGTTGGAAAGGGATTTGTTCACTGATTAAATTCTAATCTTATCTGAGGGGAAAATTCAAAAAGGAATCGACTACTTACTGTCCTACACATTCAAAAGTAGGAGGATATGAAAAGGAGGCGATTTTAATTTTTTGGTGATAACTTAGATACTTAAAACAATTAGTTCCCTTTATGAATTTAAATAAAGCAATATGAAGACGTAATTTGTCTGAATCGTGTAATGTGCTTATTTGTGCAACACATTTCGAACAATCTGTTCCATCACACACGGACTTGTCATAGGAATATTTAAGAAATTAATAAAGAGGTAAGAGGTGAGAAAAATAGACTTAGGTCAAGTTAAAAGGATGTATTCAAGGTCAAAATAAAAATGAAGACCACAAAACCAAATAGCAGAGGTAATAGTATATCTGCTATGGTATCAAAACAAAATTTACCAAAGAAGGTTTAATGTGATAACGAATTGTTTTTAAACACAGAGAGGTGTCTTAAACATTCTAATTGCTAGGGCTTCCACAAACTTTAGGATACACCCTAAACACGTTTTATAGATAGGTTTAAAAGATGTGTTAACGTCAATTTTATGACCTGTGTCTATAATATATTTCGCAATGGAAGAGTTAGGTCTCCTGTTCTCACCGTTAATAGGTTCTGATGATTCCATTTGTTTGTGGAGCCATTTAGGAATATGCCTTGAAGCTAGCCCTTACTTGCAGAGATCGATGAGTCCTCCCTATGTATGTGTGTCCACACGTACATTCAAATTGGTAAATAACTTAGATACTTAAAACGTTTAAAAAAATGAATAGGTTATTTTTAGTATTTCAAAAATCGCTTTAACATATAATTAAGTTTGTTTAACTAATACGAAAGAGGGGGAGAATGTACAATGTTCAATGTTGTATAAATGAGCGCTTTGTTCAATTTTTCGTTCATTTTATTTTTTCTTCTTTGTCATTCTGTTTTACTCCAATGATTCCATAAGAGTATTCATACTTAAACTTTATTTCGGAAAGGATTTTATTTTTTGATTACAGCTTGATTCCACACCGTATGTTTTGGTACAGGTATAGAATTTTCAGCATGTGATGATATCGGTAGCCCAAATTTTTCAGGCCGACCATCGATATCAGGTGTGCGTTGGCAGTCGATCGAACCCCGGACCATGTGCATGGTCGACGTGAGTCCTAACCGCTGTGCCACCGATGCACAGTATCAGGGCCACGAAGTTATGTTCGCCTAACAAGGTAGAAGAAGAATTAAGCTTTGTCGAAAAATGCCTTAAGGAAAACGGGTATCCAAAAGGATTTATCCTTATGTACAATATATAAAGAGATGAGAAAGTGAAGTGTCCAACAGCTGAAAAGAAGAAAGTGTTCATTTGCCTCCCATACAAAGGAGAAACAGTATCGCAAAAGATTCAAAAGGGGATGGAGGGAGCAATAAAGAGATGCTTCCCTGCAGCCAACCTGGTGACACTATACAGCAAGCACTACATGTTCTATAAGCCAATCCAAACAGGATAAGTACCCTACTAATGTCACCTCCAACTACATTTATAAATTTATGTGCATCTGTGGAAGCAAGTACATTGGAAGGACAGAAAGAAGGATTTCTATTCAGGTTTCAAAGCATGTTCCTACAAAATTATGTTCAGAATGAAGCAGATATATTTTGAAAGTGCGATTACCAG
Organism: Trichobilharzia regenti; assembly: GCA_944472135.2. NCBI lineage: Eukaryota > Metazoa > Platyhelminthes > Trematoda > Strigeidida > Schistosomatidae > Trichobilharzia > Trichobilharzia regenti. Next base: position 2,373,199 of record OX235264.1, on the reverse strand, counting down.
ACACACCATGTAGATGCGTTGGGTCATTTTGTTGAGACTTTCAAATCCTTCAAAATATTAAGTATACAGAGGACAACGAATTTACTGTGATTTGCTGAAGTAATTACAATCAAACGTTACAGACCAAACTTATGCATACAGAAAGGGAGTGTGGTTAATCTCTCAGTCCCTTGGTAACCATATCACTTTCATTACACTGATTAGTCATACGCATTAGTGAGCTGAGCTCACTAAGCAAGTTTTCAAACTGATGAACATTGACCTTCTTGAGTTGCCATGTTGACACTGTTTATTAGATTTTTCTGTTCTCTTTCTTCTCTCACCCCCCTTTTTCTTTCTTTTTTCATAGTTTGATAGTATATAAATTGATGATGTGTTCACCCAATAATGTTTTCCCTATTACCTTTCAAACATTGAAGTATGAAATGTTATTATTTATAACCATTGTATTTTCAAGTAGTTTACAGTGTGCTGATGAGAACCTGTGAAATAGAATGATGATATCACATTTTATCCTGTAAATCTGGTCTTTCTTTCTCTATCGAAATTTATCAAGGGAACCAAATGTATGAAAATTTATTTTAGTTTGATTTTGAGTGTTGTCAGAAGTCTTTGAGTGGTACAAAAAAGCGGTGCTTTGGGAACTTCGAATTTCAGTTAGCTCTGCAATCAGTCGTCCATCCATATTGTGTAACCCTCCGATACAGCTGAAAATGCACAGGTATAATGATCCTGTAAGCTTGGTAAGTCTGTTGATGAGTAATTTCCTAGGATATGGGGTATTATGTATCATAGTGCTATTACAAACTGGCAACCTCTGAAGGATTAGTACTTAAAGCTATTCACAACACAGGGAATGAGAATGTCACTCAAACTGACGAACACATTTAGAAACACATTAAATCAGTTAAAGGATCCTGTGAAACACGTTGGCTGAAAATAATTCAATTTATCTAATATCCGACAACTCCTCGGTGGCTAAGCGGTAGAAGGCTTGCCAACCACGCCTCATGTGGTCCGGAGTTCGGTTCCCGACTGACGCACTCCTTTACCTCGCTAATCCAGTAATAAGACTAGTAAAGAGGGAAGGTTGGACATAGGCCTAGCGACCCCATCTCGTGAAAATAAACACTTCTGCTATAGAAACTTCATGAATAGCTCTGGCTTGAAGCCCTATGTTTCACTGGGAACGTGAAGGAATACAATAAAATAATAATAATAATTTTTCCTTCACGTTCCCAGTGGAACATAGGGCTCCAAGCTAGTGGCTTGAAGTTTCTGTAGCAGTGTTTAATTTTTACAGGATGGGGTTGCTAACCTCATACCCAACCGTTCCTCTTTACCAGGATTATTTCTGGCTCAGTGAGGTAAAGGAGTGCGCCGGCCGGGAATCGAACCCCGGACCACATGCATGGTCGGTGAGAGTCCTAACCGCTATACCACCGACGCACAATACAATAAAATAACTGACAATAATTGTCCGGTTCAATGTATTCGTCAAAGTAATAGGCCAGGGTCAATTAGATCATCAGAGCACGACTAAGAGACAGACCAAACTAAGATGAGAAATCTAGAGAAAAGCTCAGCCGAAGTACTACATACAGCTACACACAACCATGAAATAGGATGACAGTTGATGACAGTCTTGAAATCTAATGTAACAAGGTGGATAGAAGTTGATAACTGAAAGCTTATTTAACGGATCAACTGAGAATAAATGATGCGTTCACCCAGATGGAGAACATCTAGAAAAGTCTACTAGCCATATGACAAATAAGAAGGGAGCTTTGAAAAATCAAAATTCAAAGGTGTGCAGTAGAATCCAGGATGCGTATTTTGTCCTATTTGGGACTCGTCATCTAGATGTACCCGAGTGATGATGTTCCCACCAAGGCTCGAACCCAGCCAAAGCATTATCCATTAAACCACTTGGGCCACAAGAGCTAGCCACCTCTTTTGCAACGGGTCATATTAATTATTTAAGTTAAATTTAGATTTTCCCGTCGATTGATTAGACAGAAGTGCTTGGCCTAACTACCTGCCCAGATATCACAGAATCATCTGCACAAGTACCCGACATGTAAACCTCAGTGTGTAGTTATAATTTAATATGATTATGGATTATCAATTGTAAATGAAATGAGTGTACGTGTGTTGCAGTCTATTTATTCAGGTATTGGGAATATAGGTGATTATTGCAGACATTAAGTCATTCGTTTGCGGCCAGGTAATTTTTGTGGCCACGTACTTAGTCCGAAAACCACTAATGTACGTCGCGGGTGTGCACTTTTGAAGAGCTTTGCCGAAGACGAAATACCATTTCCAAGTATTTCTTGGTTCACATTTTCAGTTTCTGATAACACCAACTAAGAAATTAAGTCAATATCACAATCACCTTCCATTTTTTTAAATCTCAAATAGTGTCTTCACTACTTTGAATTGAAGAAATGTAAGCTTTACACATAGATGTGTTCGGTAGTTACTCATGAGACTTTTAAAAAGCTTCTTAAAGGTTCTTCTTTTTGCTAATACAGAATAAATCTTCACTTTTCCATTTTTAAAAGTCAAATATGAGTAGATGTCTTGATCAATGGATTGATTTACCAGACGCGTAGATTTTACACCCATGGTGACATTGGATGGTGAGTCGCCTTGCTAAGTAACTACATTTCAAAGTTGATTGGTACAAATCAGTCAGCATTAGTACCAAGGATTAGACGTGAGACACTGATTACTCCCTGAGAACCAATCGATGTCACCATTACATTGCAACTGGAAGTCAGTCATGGCTTGAATAGATCAGTAATACCGTTTCTGACTACAGCTCTAGTTGAAGCTGATTATAGGACATCAGTCCATTAAAAGTTACAGTTACTCCCCACTGATGATTGGTAACAAGCGCAAAACCTGTATTCATAACTTCCAGACAATTACTGCCAACAATATAACGGGTGTCCCGTTATACAGACGCATATTCATACTCACTGTAGATTTCATGACTCTCAGATTTACTAGTGAATCAGGGCTACCGGTAAATAACTCTCCCGACATAGGGGAAAAAATATCGACACAAATGAGAAAAATGAATCCCACTGGGTTAGTTCCTCAGCAGAATACGAAATCTTAATTATTAAGGTTCAGAATAAATAAATAAATAAGTATCCCGCTTTGATTGAACACTATTCAGTAACTAGTGTAATGTGTCTAGTCCTTTCTTTGATGCAGATTGAATTCTATCAGTCAGGTTTACAATGTGACCACCATTCTAGGTACCTCGCTATCACGGTGCACATTAATTTGATGATATTAGATGGTTGGAGGCAATCGGCTACAGGAAGACTTCGACCTAGATTTCGTGCTAGTTGGCACTCTTCAGTAAGACATATCTGCAACTAGTTTGAAGGATGTCATGTGTTCCTTTTGAGATTCGAACCCACGTTACCGAGTGAGTTCTGCAGTCACAGGCGTTACTACCACCAGTGAGCTATTCAGGCTCGCGATTGACCTCGTATAGGACTGTAGTGGGTATTTTGATTGCACACTAGTAACTAGTATGATGTATTTAGTCCGAGCACAAAACCTAGGTCCAAGACTTCCTGTGGTCGATTTCCTCTAACTATCTAGTGTCATCAAATCAATGTGCACCATGATGGCGAGCTAACTAGAATAGTGATCACACTGCAAACCTGACTGACAGAATTCACTCTGCACCATAGAAACGACTAAGTCACTAGAGTCCAATCAAAGTATCCAATATAGTCCGAGAGGAAGGAGGTTAGTGATGAGTCCGATAAGGCTCAGTGGTAACGTCTCTGACAGCAGAACTCATTGGGTGACGTGGGTTCGAATCTCAAAAGTGACATGAACTCTATGGTTGGCCTGCGAATTTTGGGCTACCGATATCCACGCTGAAAATTCCACACTTGTACCAAAAAATACGGTGTGGAATCAAGCTGTAACCATAAAATAAAAATAAAAAATAAATTAATCTCTCACCAGCCTGGTTGCTAGATGTCTCTATTGTGTATCTTTGTATCTTTTTTGTTGAGTTGCCATTTTGTTTTTGTATTGTTTTGTTGATTACAACTCACTGAGATGTACTCATTATTTGTCCTACAATTTACTTAATTGCTTTAGCGTTTGAAACTATGGGCACTGGATTCGAGCCTCGGTGGGAACATCATCACTCACTGAGAAATGCAGGTACATCCAGCTGACGAGTCCCAATTAGGACGAAATGCGCATCCTGGATTCCACTGCTAGCCACCATCCACCAATTGTTCACTTAATTGTTTGTTTACGTGGTAAATTTTACTTGCACTTACTATTTCTTTTCACTTCTACCCTCTCTTCTCTTGAACATTCCATCACATTATGCATCAACAGACTCGGGTTGTTAGATAATTGAGTATCTTTTGTTCCATTACTATGCCCTTTGAGGTGAGATATTTTTTAGGTTATTTGCAGATGATGAGAAGCCACGAAGTGGAAATTCTGAGCTGTTTTTATCCTGAAAACTTAGTGATCCTCTTTTTTTGCTTAGTCTCGAAGATCGATTCGATTGATCCTCACCAGTTTTATATTGATATTATAACTTTGGAAATAGTTGCACTTACGGATGTATTGCCTATCTATAGTCCTTATAGTTTATGGGACTATGTTAACAGTAACATTCCGACGAAGATTTACAACCTGTAGTCTGTCTAACATAACATAAGTGAGCCTAACACAGTAATAGAATTCAGGACATTATCCAATGGTTTAATACCAAGATCACCTTCTAATTGAATCCTCGTTCTCAACCTCCTAAGATTCTGCATTAGAGGATATTGCAGAATATTCCCCGCCAGTGCTAATCATCTAGTCATCTAATTTAGCATCGGTATTGCTTACTTGATTGACGCCTGGTGTGTACTAAATATGGAGGTGTAGACTGTATGACTGGGGTCTTTGAGAGGCTAAGTATCAACGTTTGATGACAGGATTATATCATGAACTGACACCAGTTAGAAAACCGTTAGCAAACCACCTGGGAGTAATGAATAGTTGTTTCGTCCTAGTTTGGGACTCTTCAGCAGTACTCCCAGCAGGTTTTCCAATGGTTTTCTAACCAATGTCACTTCATGATGAAATCCTATAACTAATCGAATCCCCGGAAACCAATACATGAATGACTGGTAACTGTGGATGGTACAATTCAAAGTTGTTCTCAATGGGACAGGTGTATTCACTGTTTGTGAACTTCTAAATTCATGGAAAATTCCCATGGTAATATATAGAAAATTGAAACAAGTGATTCGGCGAAGAGAATCTTCAACAACAAACTTATTATCAAGCCGTACAATCGTATATGTATATGGCTTTTAAGAAATTATATTCGGTGAGGGAATTAGATCAAAGGTGTGAATACATAAAATAATAATAATAGTATGAAGTGCAATTAAAATATCTGTGATTGTAATCATTTTTCAATGACAAGTGGCAAAACAATTAACGTCGTATATAGAGTAATTCATAGGATGTATCGAAATTGGAAGGGGGTGTGCAATTATAGGAGTAGTTGGTAAATGGAATAAAAATTAAAACGTAGCCTAACATTGTGTGAAATTTGATAACATATCGAATTTAACGTTGCTAAACATAACTGGTTTACAATGACAAGTGGAACAAGTGAAATAATACCTGGGACAACTCAAAGTGAGAATAGTAATAGTAGTAACAATTGACGTAATAAAGGAAGAGCCAAAATACGATTAAGGATTACCATGTTCTAGCATAGAGGAATTAAGACCATGAGAGTTTGAGGGGTTGAACGAACGTTTTCTGTATACAGAGAGATCTGGCTTTTCTATTTCAATAGCCAAAACTTCAGCGATGCAGACGAGTCGGGTGTGTAGTCATTTTGGGCAAATTACTTTTCCCCTTGTAGATGGTTTTAAAGGCGGAGACTGTAGAGTTCATTGGGTAATCATTATCGACCAGATGTCCAACGATCGCGATTGTTATAACTCCAATTGTACCTCTTTGTAACCACACAGAATAGTATTCTTACACCCTATTAGACAAAATCTGGATCGAACGACCGATATACATAACTCCACACGAGCAGGTGAAGTGATGAACGCAAATAGAGATGGTCAACTGCGCGATCTTGTCCTTGAGGTTATTGAACATCCTATGAATTGTTCTATATATATATGACATTAATTGTTTTGCCAAATAATGCTTCGATTCTTGGTCGACGGTTCTTACCATGCAATAATAAATCACAAGAGTCAAACCGTGACGGCTGATTGGTATGCGCGCTTTTCGACTATTACGCTACATTTTGGTCATAAATAAAATATCTTATTACTCTAAAATTTTATGCAAAGTGTTTGCGGAAATTATCACAATTATTAACCTTTCGAACACTGAATCCAAAAAATACAATCTTATTGACAGATAATACACATAACTCACTGTTTGGATTTGTGGAATTTTTAAACATAAACACATCTATAATTGTATATATTGTTGGATTTATATGTTCAAGTTGCTCCAAGTCAGTGAGTTTATGGTTAAGATATCATTTTAGTTACATGTACTGAACTATATTGCATGTTGTCTTATTGTATAGTTGTCGTCGCTTTTTGCCCTTTTTTCTGTGAACTGTTTCCTTTGTTGATGTTGTTCTCATTGTTTGTCCGTTATTTTCTGATTTTGAGGGGAGCAACCCAAAAAGTTGCTTCTCTCTAAACTTTTACTTAATGTAATCATTCTTTTCTCAGGCGTGAGGCTAGCAACCCCACCCTGTAAACAAAAATTGCTACAGAATCTTCAGTATGCTGAACCTCCTTGCACCAAAAGAAAAAGTCTGTGTAGGAACATGGAACGTCCGAACTATGTACGAGACTGGAAAAGCTGCCCAGATCGCCAACGAGATGAAAAGATACGGAATACAAGTGCTGGGAATATGTGAGAGCAGATGGAATGGGAGTGGACTCACCAAATTGTCAACAGGTGAGTCAGTGATCTACTCCGGTCACCCAGAAGATAACCACACGCACACCGAGGGCGTGGCTATCATGATGTCACCAACGGCAACGAAAGCCCTGATACAATGGGAGGCGATTTCGTCCAGGATAATGACCGCCAGGTTCAACTCCAAAGGAAGGAAAGTGTCAATCATACAATGTTATGCACCCACAAACAACGCAGACCTCGAGAAGAAAGAAGAATTCTACAGGCAACTACAGGCAACAATGGACAATACTCCAGCTGGCGACATGAAAATACTAATGGGAGACATGAACGCCAAACTGGGACCAGACAATACGGGAAGGGAACTCATCATGGGTAGAGAAGCTCTAGGAGAAATGAATGAAAACGGAGAACTCTTCGCCGACTTCTGCGCCTTCAACGAACTGGTGATTGGTGGCAGTGTATACAAGCACAAAGATATCCACAAGGCTACATGGGTGTCACCAGACGGGCAAACCAAAAACCAAATCGACTTCATCTCAATCTCAAGGAAGTGGAGGCGCAGCCTACTGGACACAAAAGCAAGAAGAGGAGCAGACGTTGGCTCAGACCACTATCTCGTACAAGGGACAATCCAAATCAAATTAAAAGCTTTCAGGGAATCAGGAGCTGCAGATAGACCACAAGCCAAGTTCAACACTCAAAAGCTGAAGGACCAGGCTACAAAGGACATCTTCATTGCAAGCATAAAGGACAAAGCCGAGACACAAATCAACACTAGCGAAGAGGTCGGCGTTGAAAAGCACTGGAACAACTTGAAAACGGTGTGGAGCCAAACCTGCATAGAAATTCTAGGCAGAAAAAAGAGACAGGACAAACAGTGGCTCACTACGGACACTTGGAAACTAATAGAAGAGAGAAGGACAGTGAAGCAAAAGATTATCCAGTGCACGGACGAGCAACAAAAACAGGAGCTGAATGCAAGCTACAATACACTGAACAAAAGAGTGAAGAAAAGTGCCAGGGAAGACAAAAGAAAATATTATGAAACCATGGCAAACGAAGCAGAACAAGCTGCAGGCAAAGGAGACCTCGCCACACTCTACCAAACAACTAGGAACCTTTCGGGCAAACGTTCGACACAGATTAAGCCAATAAAGGACGACAATGGAAAGTCAATCACCAAAGAGGTGGAACAGAGAAAGCACTGGGTTGAACACTTCAAAAGACTTCTAAATCGTCCGCCACCTACAACACGTCCAGCAATACCAACAACGGAAGCAGAACTACCAGTGAACACTGACCCCCCGACGAAATCAGAAGTCCTGAATGCAATCAAGATGCTTAAAACTGGGAAAACACCGGGACCAGATGGAATCCCAGCAGAGGCTTTGAAAATAGACCCAGAGACAACAGCGGACTTGATGACACCACTACTGGAGAAGGTGTGGAAAGAGGGCAAAGTACCCGAGGATTGGAAGAACAGTTACTTATTCAAACTTCCAAAGAAAGGAGACTTAAGTCAATGTAAAAACTGGCGTGGAATTATGCTTCTGTCCATTCCAAGCAAGATACTAAGTCGCATCATCCTGGAGAGAATCAAACAAGCCCTAGATGAAAAACTTCGTCCGGAACAGGCTGGATTCAGGAGAAACAAATCATGTATTGATCAAATCGCCACTCTACGGATCATCATTGAACAAAGCTTGGAATGGCAGTCACCTCTCTATCTCAACTTCATCGACTTTGAAAAGGCCTTCGACAGCGTCGATCGAGAGGTCATTTGGAAACTACTTCGCTACTACGGGGTCCCATCGACAATTATACACCTCATCCAACAGTTATACGACAATGCTGCATGCCAAGTAATCCACAACGGGAAACTTACGGAAGCCTTCGAAGTGAGGACGGGAGTGAGGCAAGGCTGTCTACTATCACCAATGATCTTCCTGATTGCAATTGATTGGATAATGCGACAGACAACGGCAACCAACGAGGGAACAGGCATAAAATGGACTGACACAAAAGACTTGGAGGATCTGGATTTCGCCGATGATATATGTCTGATTTCCCATAAACTGGAAGATATGCAAATGAAAAGTAACAAGTTGGCAGAAGAAGCATCAAAGATAGGACTTCACGTGAACATAGATAAAACAGAGATGATGAAGATTCCTTGCCAACATCAACAGCAACAACAGACCACAATAAGCATAAATGGGAAGAACCTGAAAGAAACAACCTCCTTCACCTACCTGGGAAGCATCGTCTCAACTACAGGCGGAACTGACGAGGACATCAAAGCCAGAATCGGAAAAGCAAGACAAGCTTTCATTACTCTCAAATCTGTGTGGAGGTCAACAGCAATCAGCATCAAAAATAAGATCCGGATTTTCAACTCCAATGTGAAGTCAGTGCTACTATACGGATCAGAGACTTGGCGAGTCATAAAGAGCATCTCAAACAAACTTCAAACCTTCATTAACAACTGTCTCCGCTCAATACTCAAGATCAGATGGCCAGAAAAGATCAGCAACAGGGATCTCTGGGAGCGAACCAATCAGGAACCGATTGTGAAACAAATAGGCAGAAAGAAATGGAGATGGATTGGCCATACGCTGAGGAAACCATCAAGTGACATCACTAGACAAGCCCTCGAGTGGAACCCGAAAGGGAGGCGGCGAGTTGGTCGTCCAAGGGTGACTTGGAGGAGGTCATGTGAAGAGGAGATGAAAGCATGTGGGCAGACCTGGAGCAGGGTGAAAAAGTTGTCAGAAAACCGAAGTCAATGGAGGTGCGCAGCTGAAGCCCTATGTTCCTCTAGGAACTAAAGGATACAATAATAATAATAATAATTGTTTTGCCAACTCACATGGAAGTATGATTGTAATCACAGACACTACATATCACTACTACTACTACTACTACTACTACTACTACTACTACTACTACTACTACTACTACTATCCTTCACTCTGGTATCCTTCTTTTGAAACACTATCGAAACTTTCCATTTTAAACTGGTCTGACTTATTTTCACAATGTATGACTGACTCCGCCTAATTCATCTTAAATGTTGATTATATCATGGTGAACTATTGATCGCATAGTCTTATTATCTTCTTCCTGTTTAATGCATACAGTGTTTATATACTGATCACTCATCAAAAACATGTTTTACAACCTTGAACTAACTAACTAACTAGTCAATTTTCCTTCCCCTCAATACCTTCGTCTGCATGCATTGAACACAACTTTACAAAATGTGAATTTAGGTCACCATTGTATGTCACATAAATACCGGCAAATCTTGAAACCACTGGAGCGTGAAACTAATCACATTTCACATCTCTATTCATATTCTATGTTAAAATGGATCCACCGGATACTTGACTAGAATATCAGATTTTATTATTATCATTGATATTTCGATAGAAAAAGAAAGACCAGATTTGTACAATGAAATGATATCATTCTATTTCACAGGTTCTCATCAGCTGCACACCACTAATTGAGATTACAGTGGTTATAAATAATGACACATCACACTTCAATAATAATAATAATAGTATATTCTCATTTTGTACATGAGAGACGCCAGTTTACAGGCATCATCAATATGATAAATTACATATACGATTAGCAGTCATAATTAATAATAATGTTTTAATAAAATACACATTATATCCTACTTGTGTAGGACACACCAAATATACAGTCATGGGTAAGCATTATTTAAATTTCATAAATTCGGTTTACGGTTAAATTACATGGTTGCTGACGTTTTTGTCTTTGGTTTGTGGAAACAATATGATAACCAGTCATTCAATGGATCATGTCATGAAATATAGGAATATTAACTTCGCATTAACAAAAAAAACCCAAGTATGTTTTGGATGGATTAAAAATACTTGGGAAAAAATAAAGCTTGAAGTAATTCCTCAATATAACTTGGGTGTGTACAAATCCGAATCTTATTTTTGATTTGATTTATATCCAAATTGGGTAATAATAATAATAATTTTTCCTTCACGTTCCCAGTGGAACATAGGGCTCCAAGCTAGTGGCTTGAAGTTTCTGTAGCAGTGTTTAACTTTTACAGGATGGGGTTGCTAGCCTCATGCCCAACCTTTCATCTTTACCAGGATTATTTCTGGCTCAGTGAGGTAAAGGAGTGCGCCGGCCGGGGATCGAACCCCGGACCATATGCATGGTCGGTGAGCGTGCTAACCGGTATACCACCGACGCACTTGGGTAATAAGGAAGCTATTTTACAGATACGATCAGTTATGTTATAAGCTACAATCGTGACGTTGTATTACAAATTGATACTTTTCCATTGGTATAAGAGTATATTCCACAAATGTAATCCAGGTTGCGTCGTGGAGAAAGTTAATTCGTTATTAACCAGGCAACTGAAAGATACGGGACCAATAATGTTTGCAGATCATTTGTCATTGTAAATGGTCAAATATCCACATTATTCATTCTCATTCAAAAAGTCAAATGGAAGGGTAATAGAGAAAACAGGTGTGATCAACTTGTAAAAACAAAACTAACCCTTACAAATCAAACTATAGAAAATTAATCTGATGCTAGCTAGTGACTTGCTACAGGATGGAGTTTCCTGGAGTGACTTCTAGTGAGAAGTCGTGACCGGTGAGGTCCAATTAGATGTCACGTGTGCGGATGGATGTCTCACCGACGATAATAGTTGGGGTCGCGCTAAATAACGAATTGGTAGGAGTTAGAATTCATGGACTGGCCATTCAGTAGGGTCCCGATGGTTGAGTGGTATAAGAGCTAACTTGCCTTGTAACCGGAAGGTCCTGGGTTCGAACCACAGTGGGTGCGTACTGACGATGATTCCCAAACTAGTGGTATGAAACAGCTGACTGTCCAGTACTCCCTGGTTTTCAATGGTTCTCTAACTGATATCAATCCGTGATCGACTCATAAAAACAAAACTAACCCTTACAATCCAAACTATAGATAATAGAGAAAACACCACAAGATGAACGCATCTGGAATATGAGCATTACAGCTGGTTTTAATTTAAGTCACCATCACTTAATGTGCTATCAGATTGTGAAAAAGGGGGTAGGTGGGTGAGAGAGGATAGAAGACAGAAAAATCAAAGAAATAGTGTTAGCTTGTGTGTCCACACAGCAACTCAAGAGGGTTAAAGTTCATCAAATTGAAAACTTGCTCAGTGAACTGAGCTGACTAATGTGTATGACTAATGAGTGTATTGAAAGTTATACGGTTACGGAGGGAGTGAGACATTGACTACACTCTCTTTCTGTGTGCATAGTTTTGATCTGAGACGTTTGATTGCAACTGCTTCAGCAAAACGCAGAAGGTTTCCTGTCTATTGTATGTTTAATATTTTGAAGGATTTGAAAGTCTCAACAAAATGACCCGAGGTATCTACATAGTGGGTGCCTGGTGAGTGCACTTTGTACATATCTGCTTCCCTTTAAGCATAAGTTTGTTGGAATATGCTCTGAAAGCCAGATAGAAGCCCGTCTTTCTGTTCTTCCAATGTACTTGCTGCCGCAGATGCACGTAAATTTATAAATGCAGTTGGAGGTGATATCAACAGGGTACTTATCCAGTTTCGATTGGTGCACAGAGTATGCAGTGCTGTATAGTGTCACCAGGTTGGCTACAGGGAAGCATCTCTTTATTGCTCCTTTCATCCTCTTTTCAATCTTTTGTGATACTGTTTCCCCTTTGAATGGGAGGCAAGTGAACACTTCTTGGGTATTTCGCTTTCTCATCTTTTTCTTTACTGTACTTTAGGATAAATCCTTTTGAATACCCGTTTTTCTTAAGGTATTTTCCAACAAAGCTTAATTCTTCTTCTACCTTGCTAAGCGAACATAACTATCTGACCCTGTCGTATAGTGAGTGTCTTCACTAATCTTGACTTATACGCCGGATGCATTCATCTTATAATGTTTTCTCTATTACCTTTCAAACATTGAAATGTGAGATGTCATTATTTATAACCACTGTAAACATTTCAGGTAGTTTGCAGTGTGCTGATGAGAATAAATTACCTGTGAAATAGAATGATGATATCACATTTTATCCTGTAAATCTGGTCTTTCTTTCTTTCTCTACCGAAATTTATCAAGGGAAGCAAATATATGAAATTATTTATTATTAGAACTATATGATCCTTCAAGTAAATTGGTAGGTGTTGACTAGCAGTGGAATCCAGGGTGTTCATTTCGTCCTTTTCGGGAGTCATCACTGGGTGTACATGCATTATCTAGTGAGTAATGGTCTTCTCAGTAGACGACGCCACACACACACACACAGGAAGAAATGTACATTCTAGATCCCACTGCTAGTCATCACCACCCATCAGTTTATTTCAAGAGAAGTAATCGGACATAGCTGCAGCATCTGGAAAAGAAGCCAATATGTCAACCTAAGGTTGAACACTTCGGTCCAATCAATCAAAGGGGAGAATTTCAAAATGAATTAAATAATATATGACATAATTCAGACCGATTTTCAATTCAATTCAGTTCACATATGGATTAATACACTAATACTCATTCACATCAAACGATCCCAATCTCTTCCTTGATGGTGAGCTTTCTAACAAGATGAATCATCTTAAACATAGTTTTGAATAAGAACAACACGGATAAACTGTGGTTCATTAGATAGGCCGATTTAACAAGATAATGGTGTACTCGGAATCAAATCTCAAAGGTGACTGAACAATTTTAAAGTTTTCAGAAATCATTTACCGTAAGTAAAACAATTGACATCACAGAGAGATCCACTGAAAACAGGGGATAACTGGATAGCTGTTTCGTCCCATCTTAAGACTCTTCAGTTTAGGGCTATACCCTAACCAGGAGGTCAATGAAGTTGTGAAGCTACATTGATTGAGATGGTTAGGATATGTTCTACGCATGGCTAACCAACCGTCTTCCTCAACCTAACATAGAATCAGGTTGGAAAAATCAGACCAAAACTTGCCGTCAGTGCATTCTAACTTTAAACGTTAATTTGACCCAGCCATGTAGGGAGGTGTAGACAACCTGGTTGGGGCCCTCTAGATTCTAAGAACCAATGGTTGAAAACAACTCGTGGTATGGATCAAAATCATCCTTGGTGGTTTAGATGCATTAACTGTTTGAGTTGTCCCACATCATATTGTTTTCGAATGTTATTATTATTTCTATCTCACATTTCTGCATATTATAAATGTTTTAGATTCCTCTTTTTTCACTAATTCTGTGTGCTAGACGGAATATGATAACTCGAACTACCTCACTTCTGTGTAAAGTTCTATGTCAGGACCAGTCGGTAAGTTAATCGGTCAGTTGGAGGACGGAAAGTACGACTTTTGAACAGACTCGGCGCGTGACACTATTCGTCCGGGTTCGATACTCGTTGAAGTAATAGATGCATATAACTGTGGTGTCTCAGAGGAGGATATAAAATCTGTGCAGTGTTTTCTGGTTCTGAGTAGTTCTGCTGGTGATATCGATTCAGGCAGTCAATTAAATCCCCACAGGCAACAATCGAACACCATCGTATACTCCCTGTAATTTTCCATTATTTGTCAATCATTTGGTTGTGATCTAGTATTATGTACTCGTCGCCAAATTATTGTTATGTACTGGTCGAGAATTTAATAGACCTGACGCAAGAAAGACGGAAATCAGAAGACCACTAGGTTTGCGATGATACTTCTATTTTCCAACACAAGGAGAATCAATGTGTCCCACAAGAGTGGGAGAGCAAAAATATATATGAATGTCCGAACAAGTGTGTGAACAAATTAATAGACAGTCTTAACATGAATGGCTAATTATAATGGAGTATCGATCCATATATACACAGCAAAATATAGCAGACATGTCAACAAACACACATATAATATGGATATATGTCACCAAGCAACGGACTGTCAACAAACACTCATATTATATATAATATAAGGGGAATATACATTGTTAAAGGAGACAGGTTCACCAAAGTGAAACGGTCACAGACTAAGAGAGCAACAGAAAGAGAGACCGCCATACACACACACATATATATATATATATATACATATCATCTAGAAAAAGGTTCAAAAATTTATTAGAAGCCTATACAAATGCTATTGTGCAACAAATATGCAGCAAAAAATGGAGGTGGATTGGCCATACTCTGAGAAAACAAACTATCAAGTGAGTGACGTCACACGCCAGGCCATCACTCAAGGGGAGCCCGAATAGGAAACAGCGAGTTAGTTAATTGTCAGTGAGAGAGTGATATGGAGGTGGAGGAGGAAGTCATGTGAAGTGGAGATGAAAGCATGTGGCGAGACGTGGAGCCAGGTGAAAACGTTGAGAGAGGTGAGAACCCTGGAAGCAATGGAGACCTGTAGCTGAATCCCTATGTTTCTCTAGGAACTAAACGAAACAATAATAATAAATAATTCAAATGCAGTCTAGTGCTTTTACATATCGGAAATTTTCGCTCCAAGAAATGACAACCAAAATCTTTTGAATTGATTATAGATACTCATTACAAATTTTAGAAGACTGATTAGTAAACAAAGAATATTTTAGTATTTTGATTTTGATTACAGCTTGATTCCACAGCGCATTTTTGGTACAAGTATGGAATTTTCAGCAAGTGATATCGGTAGCCCAAATTTTTCAGAGCGACCATAGATATCAATCAGGTGTGAGTCAGCAGGGGATCGAACCTCTGAACATGTGCATGGTCGCTGAAGTCCCAACCACTGTATCACCGACGCGTCAACTTCTTCTTCATCAGGTTCTACACATATATGTCTATAATAATTAAAGACTTATCGTTATCAATAACATTATTGTTTTGAAGAGCATAGAGTCAATGAAATCAACAGATTACAGTTCAAAATCATCTGTAAGTGTGATTATATGCATCAATATAACACAAAAGTAACTGAATGTCCCTGAAAAGAACATTCCCTGTTGCATCTTTGAGAATAGCTTTTACCAGTCGACCATTATCGTTCAATAGATTGAAGGAAAAGATCCCACTGTTGACCAACACTTTATGCGTTTATCAATTCTTCGCTCATGTGGATATCTCATGTGTGTATATCGGTCGTTCTATTCGAGCTTTGTCCAAGCGGGTGCAACAACAATATCCTGCATGGTAGTTACAAAGAGGTGGAAGTGGAACAAATGAGAAGCGCGATCACTGAACAGAACATCTGGTCGATAATGACCATCCTATCTCTATAGCCTCCGCCTTTAAAGTCATCTACACGGCAAAGAGTAATTTTCCCAAATCCCTACATACCCTACTCATCTGTATTGCTGAAACTTTGGTTATCGAAACAGAAAGGCCATATCTCTGTATACAGAAAAAGTTCATTCAACCCCTCCAATTTTCATGGTCTTAATCCCTCTATGCTAGAGTATGATAATCCCCAATCATATTTTATCTGTACCGATTTTTCATTTTGTCTATTCAATTTGTATACTCTTCCCTTATTACATCAATTGTTACTATAAATATTCTCACTCTGAACTGTCCCCGTTATTATATCACTCGTTCCACTTGTCATTCTAAACCATTTTTGTTTGGGAACGTTGAATTCTATATGTGCGTCGGTGGCACAGTGGTTAGGACTCTCGCCGACCATGCACATGGTCCGAGGTTTGATCCCCTGCCGAGTCACACCTGATTGATATCAATGGTTGGCCTGCAAAATTTTGGCCACCGATATCCATGCTGAAAATTCCATACTTGTACCAAAAATACAGTGTGGAATCAAGCTGTAATCAAAAATATAAAAAAAAATAAAAAATTATCAAATTTCATACAATTTTACGTAACATTTTTATTTCATTTGCCTTCTAATCCTATAAGTGCACATCCCCTTCCGGTTTCGATACATCCGATGAATTACTCTATATACGACGTTAATTGTTTTGCCACTTGTCATTGGAATATGATTACAATCACAGACATTTTAATTGCACTTCATACTATTATTATTTTATGTATTCACACACTTGACCTAATTCTCTCACAGAATATCATTTTTCAAAAACCATATATATACGCGTAAAACTTGGGCACTGTGGTAGTAAGTAATTCCATATTACATTGTTTAGTAGATGTATCACACAGTGAAGAAACAGTATTATTATTTACTGGATGACAAAGTTTCGAACAAAATTTATTGTTCATAATCATATCAATCATAATCACACAACTTCGAAACTTGAGTTTTATAGTTTTCTTTGTTCTCTCCTATTTGTCGTCGTAGGCTTGGTAACAGAATTTTTCAGATATCCGAATGGACAGGTGTTGAATCATTCCTATTATATGTATTTGCAGTTGATTCGATAAGCACAATGTTTCTGTTATCAGTCTCTCCCTCCCTCCACCCTGTGACATTAGATTTTAAAAAAAAAACAATTGATTTCATTATGAACAATAAATTTTGATCGAAACGTCATGCAGTAAAATAATACTGTTTCTTCACTGTGTGATACATCTAATAAACAAACCAATATGGAGCCATATATATATATATATATACATATATATATATATATATATATTATAATATATATATATATATATATATATATATATGATTGATGGGCATCGGTAGCACAGCGGTTAGGATGCTCGCCGACCTTGCACATGGTCCGGAATTCGATCCCCGGCCACAGACTCACTTCTTTACCTCGCTAAGCCAGAAATAATGCTGGTAAAGAGGAAAGGTTGAGCACTAGCTTGAAGCCCTATGTTTCTTTGGGAGCGTGAAGGAAAAACATGAAAATAAAATAATAACAGCCTGATAATAAATTCGTTGTTGGAGAGAGTCTATTCGCTGAATCACTTGTCAACTACAAATATCGTACGGGGGTTGATCCCTTTCCGACTCACTCCCAAAATACCTCACTAGAAAGCCCGGAAATTAAGGAGAGCAATAAGTGTTAGATTAGCAACTCCCCTTCGTGAAAATAAATCACCATTACTACCATCGAGATTTTTCAAAACTCAAGTTTAAACTCCTATGTTTCATTCGGAAATCAAAAGAATTAAATAATCTCGCCTTTTCATTTAAATTCAAAACGTTTAAGGTCACTAGGTTCAATCCATCGGCGATATATTTATTGATTTCTTTTCTATTTTTCTCTATATATTCCAATGTTTATTATCATGTAAAAATGTGATTTTGTACAAAACATGTATGTATAAGAAATAATTAAGTTTTTATTTATTGATTAACTTTCAGATTGTTTGTCTCGTTTGACTTTTCTATCAGCTGATGATGAGGTGTGCATATGTTTACATGAATATCATTGATAGATGTTGTTTTGTTCAACACTGTGTGAAATCAATACACACACACACACACACATAGAGAGAGAGAGAGATTTATCGATTAATTAATTAATCCGTCGGTTAATCACTAGTCAGTTGTATTGGTCTAATCAAGTAGAGATAGAACACACAGTATGAAATTTTACTTTGTTGTAAATTTTCAATATTTTATTTTTTTATTTATTTTTTTGATTTACAGCTTGATTCCACACTGTATTTTTGGTACAAGTATGGAATTTTCAGCATGGATATCGGTAGCCCAAATTTTGCAGGCCGACCGTAGATATCAGGTGTGCGCCGGCGTGGGCTCGAACCCCGGACCATGTGCATGGTCGGCGAGAGTTTGTAAGGATTAGATTTGATGTTTACGAGTTTAACCACGGATTGGAATCAGTTAGAGAACCATTGAAAACCAACTATCAGGGAGTACTGGACAGGCAGCTGTTTCATCCCACTAGTTTGGGAATCATCAGCAATACGCACTAGCCACCTAACTGGGGTTAGAATCCAGGACATTCAGGTTACAAGGCAAACTCGTATACCATTCAGCCATTGGGACCCGATTCACTGGCCAGTCCATGAATTCTAACTTCTGCCAATTCGTGATGTATTCAGCGCGACCACCAACCCTTGTTGTCAGTGGGAAATCCATCCTCATACTATACTGGATGGACCTCACTGGTCACAGCTTCTCACTAGAACTCCAGCTGGTCACGCGAAAAGTTCACGAATTAGTAGAAGTTAGAATTCACGGACTGGCCATTGAATCGGGTCCCAATGGCTGAATGGTATACGAGCTTGCCTTGTAACCTGAATGTCCTGGATTCTAACCCCAGTTAGGTGGCTGGTGCGTACTGCTGATGATTCCCAAACTAGTGGGATGAAACAGCTGGCTGTCCAGTACTCCTTGGTTTTTGATGGGTTTCCATCAGACCTTTATTTAGCCATATTAGTAGATGTTCAGGTGAAATATTGATTTCTTCTTTTTATCGATATCATCACTTCAGTGAATTAAAATGACACTGAAGTGTGCTCACTTAATCACAGAAGAGAAGTACTTTCAATTCATTTAAATGAAGTTTAAGTGAAATACATGAGAACAGATGTAATTATAAAATAGAAATACAAATAAGTAATAATAAATCAATAAAAAACATCATTCATTTTTATTTTCTTTATTGAATTATTCATTAAATTATAATAATTTTAATAAGTAGTCTTATAAGACTTTTACACTTTTTTAAAGAAAATGTAATAAAACCACTTCAACATTCAATCTATCAGAGGATTTTTAAGATAATTTGAATATTTTCTCATAATTGTTTTAATGAGTGTAATTTCAGTGTTCAGCATTCAATGTTCAACATATTCAGTTTTTGAAATTATAGTTAGTTATTATTGGAACAATCGTTAACGCTAAAGAATAGTTTCCAATAGGATCATAAAAGGTCTGTTGCATTGTTAATAATAATAATTTACTTTATTCCAAAAACAGCACTACTTATAATACTGAATGGAATTCTCAGCATCCGTCACAATATTGCATCTGATTTACTTAAAATATAAATAAAATTAAAAATTAAAACAAAGTTAACCAGAGGAATTTGTCCACGTTTACGATATAAAGTCAAAAATATTCGAAGCACGAATTGCAATTATTAAATATAAAAATAATAATAGTAAAAATAATAATAACAGTGAGTTTGTTTCAAACAGTATTGTCGATTCACTCTGAAAATTCTAGTATGTTACTATAGAATATTGAATCTAATGTTCTGTTGATATAGTATAGTGAGGGGGAATACAAGATTAACAGTTCTAACACAGCTTAAACGATGTTCACACTTATGAAAAATGAATAAATAAAAACAAAATAATTGAGAGGATTATAAATATAAGAAATACACTAACAATAAAGTTTGATACTGTATGATTGGAAGAAATGGTTTATTTAGTAGTGCGAAGAATGTTAGTTAGTTCATACCTGACACTATTTCCATCACATAAAAGAATGTGTTCCAAATGTTGTATCGTGGAATTTTTATACTTAGACGTACGTGTATGAAGTCTCTTGATGAAATGACTTCTTGTTTTACGTGAGGAGGAGACATAAGGTTGGAGCTTCGGGTGCTGTGGTGGATGCTCACGGTCTGACAAAATTCTTTTAGCAAATTTGTTGCACGAAATCAAGTACCTGTCATTAGTGACTATGTCAACGATATGGCCCAGTGGGATACCACTAGCCCTACTGACTGACAGTCTTCAGAGTTCTATGAAGTATGACATAATCTTTTTTTAAGCAATCCAGGAGAGAATAAGTAAGGGTGAACAGTAAAGAAGAATAGGTAAGATGCATGTATGAATTGATAGAGTGTAAGAGGAGAGTTGGTTGAGTTATGCCTGAGTGCTTTAACTTCTTAATGTAAAAAGTCAGACGAAATATTCTTTTAGAAATCGTTAAGACATGAGAAGACCATAGTAGGTCAGAAGTTGTCAAAAGTGATTTACACACCTAGTAGATGGAACTAAGTCTCCTGACATTTGTATCAGTGCTGATGTCATCATACCTTCAAGAGTTAAGTATGTTATGAAGCGGTTTATTTTCTTAAAGTGAAACGAAATAACATAATTTTATACAGAATACAGAAGTGTGGTGTGAAGCCTTTCAACGGTATGTCAGGTATTTTCAAGTTTTGATTTGTAGGGATATGATTAGTTTCAAATTTGACCATGAACTGTCATCGTTTAAAGAATCACTGGAAACGATAAGGTATTGATTGGAAAGCCATGTCGTCTCATCACTCCTTTGTTGATCAAATCCAGAGCCTATAGTTTCCAAGGAAAGCTCATTTAAAATCTAAATACTAAGATGGAATCCTATCGCCTATTAGTTCTAGCTTCTACAATTTCGCCGTATACAAACCGACTACAAACGATGTCATTACATTCGACTTCTCAATAGACCTGTGATTGTCTTTATCTTGTAGGCGGTTACTGGTGAACGCATATATATTTTTAGGAAATGTAAAGGAACCCGTAGTAAAAAGGTTTGGAGGCCTGAAAGTAGCTTAATACAAATGGGTAGCTCTTACTAGTTCATATAACTGACTTTGCAAATAAACCTACAGTGATGATATGTTTACGAGGAATTCTTAAGCAGAATAATATCTCTTAATTTCCTACATTTATATGAATATAACATATCATCTTTATTTGTATTTTTAGATAATTTATGCCATTCAAGAAAATATCAGAATACCAAGGTCTGATAAGTAGCTGATCTCATCAGAAATCGATACTGTTCACAACTGTTTTCATCAATATCTTCATTCCTGACTATATCAATGCTGTAGACCAGAGTTACATGTCAGACATATCAAAAATACAAACGCCCAAAACTAAAATGATTGATTAAGACGCAAATCAACATCTGTCAAGGAATCACTGAGAACCGGAGAAAAACCAATATTCGTTTTGTCCTACTGTGGGCTTTTCAACTGCACTTTCACCAAAGTTGGAATTAAGGACGTTTAGGTTATGAAGTGAATAAGCCAATGTTTGGCCAGAGATTTGGAATCCACTGCCCTGTGCCCACTCATCATTTCGTCAAGTGGGCCAACCAGTTCTATGGGTAAACATATGATTCACATGAGACAAACTGGACTTCTCCTGCCCCGTTAATCAATAACATCTGAGTTGGGCTTTAGAAACTTCATCTTGAACCCAGTAATCAATGATTAGGCTATTAATATCCACATATTCGATTTGTTAGGCATCAATTGATTTCAGGGAAGACTACATTGAGAACCAGTATCAAGTGAAGAGCTTTTGCGGGTTAACCCTGGATAGGTGTTTTGTCTTACTTCTAAATTCTTCAGCAGTACGCACTCATGTACTCATTAGAGAATGGAATCTGAAACCTCTGAGCTACTGTGTGAGCAACCCAATCATTGGACATTTGATTGATACAGTAGATGTCTGTCACAGTTCACAGCAACTATCACTGTCAGATGATTAAAACCTAATTTATATATTCAGAAAGAAGTTGCAGAAAATCCTTCTCGACACGTTAACTCATCATTTACTGTTAATTGATTACATAATCGTTTGCTGAGAGTAAACAGTTATTTCGCTTTACTGCTGTTTAGTTCTACACTTATAAAACACTATGCTTCACTTACCTCCTACTCAGCGAAGTTAAATTAACTCAGAGACTTAGATTAACACATTTCATTAATTTATAAACAGTTTTAGACGAGCGCACTCTCTGATCACGGATAAGAAAGAAAAAGAAGAAGAAATATCAAACATTACTGAGACTCTCCTCAAGCAAAACAACTACTACCCAAGGAACTTCATCAACAAAATCAACCCAGACATTAAGTATGACCGAAAACGCATTCCGAAAACATGGACATCAACAGTTGTCATTCCATATAGAGCAGAGATGTCAGACGATATCAGAGGAATACTCAATCAGCTCGACATTAGTGTTTTCTTCAAAACATCAGATATATTACTAAATAACCTTGTCCATATAAAAGACCAAATCCCCAAAGATTCTCTGTCGAATTGTGTCTATAAAATAAAATGCTTGCTTGGAATGTGAGGCGGTACACATCGGACAAATGTCTGAAGAAATCAAAATCAGAAGAAATGAACACTGTAGAGCATCTCTTCGAGCACCAAGAAATCCGGTTAAATTAGAAAAACTTCAAAAATCATCAGCCATAGATGGTGGTCTACACGCTATAGAATCAGGCCACAAAATTGATTCTGACAATATTGAAATCATCATCCAGAAGAGCATTTCAGAAATCATAAAGAACGTCTAATATCATCAGAAGCCAGCACTTCATATCAAGTGGAATCCCAGTTGTCTGAATAGGAATGATGAACTGAAAGAGAATCTGACCTGGTTACAACACCTCCCTCCAGTCGCCCATGAAGTGACAGAATCAACACGAATGTGATAAACAAGTTCACTATGTAAACAATACTACTTTTATAATGTTACACACTGATCAAATCCAACAGGCATCTACACTTGATTTTGTTATCTTTACCAGTTGACCAACTTGACAACTAAACATGACTCCAGACTGACGAACGATGATCAAGTTAGTAAACTTTGTTTTGACATCATAACAGATGTACTATTTATTACCTTTGATATTTGGTTTAATGATCTTCATTACTATTCTGACTTTCTATACGTCCCTTTTACTTGACCTAAGTAGTCTATTTTCTCACCCACCTCCTAACTCTTTGTTATATATAAGCTGAGTGGATTTTGTAAATTCCGGTTTAATAATTCTTTGATAAAGCTATTAGCTGCAGCATGAAATAATGAAACGTCAGTAAAAGCAACGGCAATATCGTTTTGTTTTTCATTCATTCATTGGGAAATACAAAAACCTTTATTATAATGCGTTTTCAAATGATTTGCGTAATCTTACTATTTATGTCATTTAAATTTTTTGTTACCGTCCTTAGCTCCTCACCTCCTAATCACTTTGCTGAAACATTTATAATTTGAATAAGGCAAGAACAACAGTTTGCATATGCAGAATAATATGGCACCCTCATTGTTTAATTCTTTGCTTTCTCATAAGCTGCATATAGCCTAAATAAATTATAACTAATTTCATGTACAGAAAAGTTTTACCATACTTGCAAATTTTTTCATGATGTCATTTGGTAGAATGTTCCGCAATTAGTAAATAGTGGTCAGAAAATTGAGCTTATATGATTTTTACACAGGCAGTTCAAGTTTATGAATAATTCCCATTCGAACATTAGTAGACAGAAGACAAGTAGTTCAGCGAAGAGTCTCTTTTCGGCGAATTCATTTTCATAGCTGTACAATCGCAAATATATATGGTTATTTTGTGTGTGTGTGTATACATTAAATTTGTCAAACGAAAATACAATTAGTAGGTTCAGATGAATTGGATGTTGATAAGAGGATAGCAACAAAAGTGATGAGTTGTCATAAATGATTGTTAAATAAGAGTTACGTAATGGCATGAATAGTTTGATGAATGAGTTGTGCTCAAAGGGTGTACATGGAAACAAAATAATATACAGAATTATACAAGGGTTTTAAGTTAGAAAAATAAGCATACAAACAGAAGTAAGGTCAAATCAAACAAACAAAGAAAAGTTAGGTCAAATCAAAGGAGTAGTTACCATGCGAGTAGAAGTGGTTGGATAATTTTCTTTTGTATGCATAGTTCTGGTTCCTCCAACTGGATGGCCAGGGCTTCTGCGATGCAAAGAAGACGGAATCGTACTGTCTTTGGAAGGTTGTTCTTCACTTTGTAGATTACTTTGAAGGAGGCGTTCGTTGAGATGGAATGACCAGTATTGACGAGATGTTCGATTATTGCACTCCTTATATGGCCATTATTTCCTTTCTGTAGCCACGCTGGATAGTGTTCTTTTACCCTTTTAGACAGGATGCGCGTTGAACGACCGATGTACCTGGCTCCACAGCAACAGGTGAACTGATATATACATCCAACATCCAATTCATCTGAACCTACTAATTGTATTTTCGTTTGACAAATTTAATGTATACACACACACACACAAAATAACCATATATATTTGCGATTGTACAGCTATGAAAATGAATTCGCCGAAAAGAGACTCTTCGCTGAACTACTTGTCTTCTGTCTACTAAAGTTCAAGTTTAAACAAAATATATGTATGCACACATTGGAAAAAAAGTTACGTAATTAAGATTACAGATGCGTAAGATGATGAGTGACTAATTGATATATATCCATATAATATGTGTGTTTGTTTGACAGTCTGATATATTTTGCTATGTATATATGGATCGATATTCCATTATAATTAGCCAATCATGTTAAGACTGTCTATTGATTTGTTCATTTTGAATATTCGCTCTCACACTTGTGTTCACACACTTGTTCGGACATTCTTATATTTTTGCTCTCACGCTCTTGTGTGACATTTTGATTCTCCTTGTGTTTTGGAAAATAGAAGTATCATCGCAAACCTAATGGTCTTCTGATTTCCATCTTTCTTGCGTCAGGACTATTAAATTCTCGACCAGTACATAACACTAATAAATTAGGTAACAACTCAAATCATAGAAACAAGAGACAAGCAAAATCACACTGTATCAAACGAGTGAGATTAAAGCCAAAGATTATGTAATCAAATGAAAGAGGGAATAACGACATAAAATTACTGGGTAGCAAGATAAGGCTGATAACTGCTTCTTTCTGAACACATAAATCTTGTTTCAAACGTTTGATAGAAATTGCTTCGGCAAACTAGAGGAGAAATGTACTCTTTTGTCTATTGATCATTTTAAAGGATTTCTCGATTTCCACTTCATGATCCGTATCAAGGAGATATCCGGTAATGGCACTGTTGAAAGCATTTGTTCCCTTGAAGTGTAGACTTTTCGGTACATGTTCAAAGAGTAGTCCTTCTTCTTTCTTTTCCCCCAGTGTAACTACACCCGCAGATACATGTAAATTTGTATACACGTTTGCAGTGTTACCAGGAGAACGAAAATTCATTAAATCTGATCCAAGGGCCAGAAAAACTGTAAAAACCCAACATTCAACTCTGGAAGCGGTAGCCATCTAACCACACTAATTTTACTTAGGTTCGACTCTCGGTTGATGCTTTCTTAGACCTGGCCCAGTTCCCCTGATCGACAATCAGTCCGAAAAGGATGGAACACTGGTGGTAATGCTAGCAACCTCACTCCCCTTAAAAACAAAACATCGGCTGCTGAAATTTTAATAACAGTAATAATAATTTGCTTTATTCCAAAACATTATTTGTGATACAAAATGGAATTCTCAACATTTTACTACAATACTGCATTCAGTTTGTACATTAACAATAAATAAATAAAATTCTATACAGACTAAGGGTAATCCCAGTTCGTTTTGACAACCACATATTGGCATGTCAGTAGCAAAGCCAAAAATTTAACAGAGTGTTTGAATGTGTTAGAAAAGTAGATGGTAGCATGTTTACTGGCGTAAGCGGTATCAAAAAGGTCGATATATACAGAAAGTGAAAGAAAGAAGAAGAATGTTTTAAATAGAGTTTGTAAGGAAAAAAGAAACAAAGCAGCACATAACAGAGAAAAGAGAGAGAAAAGGAAAAGAGGACGTTGTACCTATAAATGATGATATGAGTTGGAAAGACGAGATCCAGTTGTTCTACTGACTATTTAATAAGTTATGGATATCACGCGTAATGCTTTCTTTATCGCACAGAACACGAGCTAAGTAGGTAGGGTATGGTTGAGTTTTTTTACTTACTAGTGCGAGAATATAGTTTTCTATATAGGCTTCTGATCTGGTCTGGCCTGATGAGATACAAGGGGAGAGTTGTGAATGAAGAGGATGGTGTGAGTTATATAGAATGAATTCAGCGCATTTTTCACATGAGTCCATGTGCCTGTCGACCAGAATATTAACAAGCTGGTTGGCTAAGTGTCACGTTGCTTACCCTGCTGACAACCGTTAACATCCTGCGTAATAAGGCATAGTCTTTCTTTAGGAGCCCAGGAAAAACTAAGGGGGAACAATAGAGAATAATAGGCAGGATGCAAGAGTTAACGAGTTGCAGGATTGCGGGTTGGGTTATATCAGAATGTCTTAACTTCTTGATGTAGAAGGTAAGACGGAATATTTTCTTAGAAATCATCAAGATATGAGACGACCAGGAAGGAAAGATCAGCAGATAGAATGACGCCTAGGTGTTTAATTTCCGCCTTGGTTTGTATTTCAGTGCCATCTATGTTGCACACCTCATGAGTCTTCATGCCCGAAGTTTTATATTTCACTTACTACTACACAAGAAAATGACTTAAAACACATTAACACTGACAAGAAAAATTGGTAGAGTGTAAATAGCTCTGTCAGTGCACTTTGAATTGGATTTTGTGCTGAATACATGTCTATACTATAATTACGTGTCTGTCTGTCTGCCTATCTGGCTGTCTATTATACTTTCATTATTCAGATTGTAAGCAGTGAGTTGACACAATATCGATCAATGAAATAGAAATGGATCCACTCTATCATTGTTTGTATAACGTACAGAATTTTCAGCAGAATCTATTGCATGAAATATTCTCTCCATCCGGCAACTTCAACAAAAATAACAGTTAACAGGATGTAGATCATGTGACACAATACTGTTTGATCTGGAGTGCAGATCAATCGCTTGCGATATTTCTTAATTGTCTCCTTTGAGATATACACAAAATTCCTTTAAAATACAAATACAAAATGATCTGGAGCATATTTGAGACCTAAGAATATAGTTCGTGATCTTAACAAATCTATATTAATTTTTAAGAGTTGTTGGTATGTAAGGATTAAATTTGTTTGTACGAGTTCGACTACGGATTGATATCAGTTAGCGAGCCATTGAAAACCAACCACCTAGGAGTACTGGACAGGCAGCTGTTCCATCCTAGTTTGAGAATCTATTGAGTAGTCGTGACCAGTGTGGTTCATCCAGTCAAGTGTGAGGATGAATTTCCCACCGATGATATTGGTTGGTGGTTGCGCTAAATGCACCACGAATGGGTAGAATTTAGAGAATTCATGCGGTGGCCATTGAATTGGGTCCCAGTGGCTGTATGGTACACGAGCTAGCTTGCCTTGTAAGCTGAAGGTCTTGGGTTTGAACCACGGCGGTGGATGCATACTGCCGATGATTCCCAAACTAGAATGGAACAAGTGTCCAGTACTCCCTGGTTTTCAATGGTTCTCTAACTGATATCAATCCGTGGTTTAATGATCCATGAACTGCAATAACAATAACTCTATTCTGAAGATTATGATTACACACAATAAAAAATTTTGATTGGACACTAGTAACTAGTGTGACGTGTCTAGTCCTTTCTTTGGTGAAGACTGAATTCTATCAGTCAGCTTTTGCTATGTGGTCACTATTCTAGGTAGCTCACCATCTTGGTGCACATTGATTTGATGATATATTAGATAGTTGGAGGCAATCGGCAGGGAGCTTTGAACCTAGGTTTCCTGCCAGTTGACACTCATCAGCAACCCTGAAGGAACTCATGTCCCTGTTCGAAACTCAAAAGGAGCATGAGTTCCTTCAAGGTTGCAGATGCGCCTTGCTGATCGGTGTCAACTAGCACGAAACCTAGGTCCAAGGCTTCCTGTGGCCGACTGCCTCCACCTGTCTAATACAATAGAGAATTCTCAGTGTAATTTCTCCCAAAATATTCACTCCTCCAGTAGAGAATCTTCAGGTGTAAAGTATTCATCGACAGTATATGTCGTATAATGCAACATCATTCTATCTGAAATAAAACTCAATCTTCTACGATATTTTTTCTTCATTTCGTTATTAAAATGTACCACAGGAAGTTGAAAGACAGACAATCTGCTTAAAACCTGAGCTAATAAAAATACCTCCATCAGTATATTGCATACAGTTTGTCTTGTTCACTTTGTTTTAATCGATTAAAAAATACGATCTCTAATGGTGTTAATTTACTCTGGCGAGTATTTCAAATGTCTAAAGACTGCTGACTGACAAGCTTCTACAAAATTTGAGAAAAAGCATATTCCTGGATGGCAACGTATCCTACAACACAAGGTAACTATTCTTCGGTTAATTCCTTGGGTCTAAAATGTTCTCCAGATCATTTTATAATTGACATTTAAGGAAATTTTGTGTATTTCTCAAAGCACGCGGAGAAGAAATATAAAAAGTGATTGATTCGCCGTCTAGATCATACGGTATTGTGTCATACGATCTACTTCCTTTCAACTGTTATTTTCTTTGAAGGTACCAGACGGAGAGAAAGTTTCATGCTACAAACTCATCTAAAAATTCCGTAGACAATGCTGTTATCATTAGTATTGTCGCATTTAGAAATCTCGATGATTTTATGCTGTGCGTTGTTTCTTCAGGGATAGATTACTGGTCAACCATCCCAGTGTTCAAAGGTTTGATTCCCTGGCGTCGCCCTCTTATACCTCACTTTGTTGGTACTCAACCCGTAGAAGAGGGAATTTTGGCGAGAGGTAAGTAATCTCACCTTGTAAAAACAATACAAACGCTACTAAGAATTCAAGGATTCAGCATGAAACCCGATGTTCTGTTCGGAACACAAGGGAATGCGGTGACGTGATTTTGACTGGAAGATTCGAACAACAAGAAACGCAGAAAAGTAGATGAGTTGTGCTGGAGAGAAACTCTAGTAGCCTAGTGGTATAAGCACGCCTCAAGTTTCAATAAATCATATCATTAGTAAATAGAAAATCCTCGTCTTGTCTCGTCTACTTGTCGTGTCTGTTAACACTCGTTAAATTAGGTGTATGTAGACAAATTTAATGTAGTTTAAATCTGTGACAGTGGCTAATAATATTACCGACCGCATTATTTATGCGAATCTTTCAATGAGTAATAACACCAATAACAACCAGCCAACTAACCAACTTAGCTGTCTAGACTGAACATTGATTTGGTTTAAATATTGTAACATTTGTGTAAACAAAACTATAAACTAGATATGTAGACAGATTGAAGTTTATTGATCGAAGAAACTTGAATAAATCTATCAGCATAGTTGATTGCTTCATGTTATGATAACTATTACTTTTATGATCGAGATTTGTTTAAATTTATAGGAGTATTAATGGTGAATAACACTTAAGATTTGAAATAATCGGGGTAGCTAGTGTTAACTATGAGTCCGGTGTGAACACCATCTGCTGTCACTCGTCAACCTGAGGAGTTGTGTCAGCTTAAAACATTTAGCAGAAGACAATCAGGGGTATTCAACTAAGTGAAGATTCTTCAACAGTGCGAACAAATGCGCTTTTGAAGTGGTGATATGTGCTTTAAGGTGAGTTGAGGCAAGGATAGTGACTTGTCAGAATCAACAATCCATAAACGCGTGCCAGTCAGTCATCAACAAGTTGGAGTTATCACCCCCGTCGAGTTTCACACTGACCATAAGACACAATTTTCTAGTCAGTTTTTACGAGGAGGAACCAAAGAGTTGGCAGGTGAAGAGAAAGATTTTTCGAGAAAGACACTAACTGAAAAAGACCACCCTCTATGCTTCATAGACAAACATACATAAAATCCAAATTAAGCAAAGAAAAGCACATCTCTGTGTTGAAGAAGATGCTATTCACTAATGCGGCGCCCAGTGATGACTTCGGGGGACGATAGTTTAAAGAAAAGAATATCAAGCATCCTGAAAAGAAGAACATCCGTTTCTGTGCTACTTTATGATTGGTATTCTCAAGCCACCAAATGTAAACTATTGTATTTGACCACTTCTATGTGCATCTGTCAATTCATTTACTCCTGTGGAGTGAGATAAATATAGGTCATTACGAAAACGGGTAGGCTTCCGTATATTTTGCATTATTGAGTTCATTGTAATTTCGGTTGACAAACCCTAATTTCTGTACAAAAAAGGAACTTTTCCATTACATCTTTGTACCTAGGGTATAATTCCAAGTTCAACTACTATTTTGTAAATAGTATTTTTGAATTATTGTATAGCGTTTTAGTAACATCATTCTCTTGACTGAACTTCTATTTACTCTTTTCACCTATTACATAATTAACTGGATTAACAGGATTTCATCATGAGCTGACATATCGGTTAGAGAACCATTGGAAAACTAGCTGGGAGTACTGGACAGTTATTTCGTCGTAGTTTGGGACTCTTCATCAGTACGCACCCATCGGGGTTCCAACCCACTGGTACTCTAACTAATGTCAGCTCATGATGAAATCCTGTAAGCACTCAATCAAATCTCTACCTGGGGTTCCAGTGGGAAGTCATGACCAGTAGGGTGTGTGGACAAATACTCATCGAAGAAGACATTGCAAAGTGGTCGCGCTATATCATGAATTGGCAGAAGTTAGAATTCATGGGCTGGCCGTTGGATCGGTCCCAGAGGCTTAATGGTCTACGAGCCAGCTTGCCTTGTAACCATAAGTTCCTGGGTTCGAACCCCGCTGGTGGGTGTGTACTGATGAAGAGTTCCGAACCAATGGTACGAAACAGATGTCCATTACTCCCTGCAGGTTTTCCAATGGTTCACTAACCAATGTCAGCTCATGATGAAATCCTTAAGCATTCAGTCAAATCCCTACAAACCAGTACTTGAATATAATTAATTTTTATACTTGTCTCCATGTTTTTCAATAAACATACAATTGTTTTCTCAATGTCTCTCGTATTGCGTCATCTTAGTGAGAACGTATTAATCTTCACTCGTTTACTTACAATTCTGATTATACATTCCTGTTTTGAAATATTTTGATGTCAACAATACTCTTAACTAATTTTGATTCTTCTCTGTTATGTATGCAAACACATTTACAAAAACAATTGTGTATTGAGTAAAGATGTTCATTATAAATTTCAGAAGATTGATTACTGAGTAAAGATCTGTTGCCATCACCGGAGTCAGAGGTGAAATGACTACTAATTCTTTGCACAAAAGACATCCAATTTGGATTCAGTAACCAATTCTACCGACAAATTGATGGAGTCACCATGGGTTCATCTCTAGGACCCATTCTAGCAGACATCTTGACGGGCTATCTCGAAATGACGCAACTGAGTGACGCTATCAATGAAACAACATACTACCGTTGATACGTTGATGATGATACGACATGGATCAGGCATCCATATTATTTGACCGCCTAAATGAGGTTCATCCAAATATTAAATTCACGAACACAACGATGAGTTCAGTTTCCTGGACCTAAATGTAAAAAGAAGAAACGATGGAATGGTCGAAAAGTCCATCTACAGAAAAGAAACTTGTACCGGACAATACCTTCACTACAACAGCTTCTGCCCAATGAGCTATGAGCGGGGATTAGTAAAGACATTGTACGACAGGGCCAGGAAGTTATGTTTGCCTAACAAGGTAGAAGAAGAATTAAGCTTTGTCGAAAAATGCCTTAAGGAAAACGCGTATCCAAAAGGGTTTATCCTTATGTACAACAAAGAAAGAGATGAGAAAGTGAAGTATCCAACAGTTGAAAAGAAGAAAGTGCCTCCAATACAAAGGAGAAACAGTATCACAAAAGATTGAAAAGAGGATGAAAGCAGCAATAAAGAGATGCTTCCCTGCAGCCAACCTGGTGACACTGTACAGCACTACATGCTCTATAAGTCAATCGAAACAGGATAAGTACCCTGCTGATGTCACCTCCAACTACATTTATAAATTTATGTGCATCTGTGGCAGCAAGTACATTGGAAGGACAGAAAGAAGGACTTCTATCCGCTTTCCAGAGAATATTCCAAGATAATTATACTTAAAAGAAAGCAGATATATACAAAGTGCAATAATCAGACACACACCACGTGGATACCTCAAGTCATTTCGGTGACATTTCTAAATCTTTCAAAATATTAAACATACAAAGGACAGTGAATTTACTTCGACTGGCTGAAGCAATTGCAACCAAGCATCTCTGATCAAAGGTATGCATACAGAAAGAGAGTGTAGTCATTCTCTCACTCCCTTGGTAACTGTATTACTTTCATTACACTGATTAGTCATACATACTAGTGAGCTCAACTCACTAAGCAGGTTTTCAATTTCATGAACTTTGACCTTCTTGAGTTGCCATGTTAACACTGTTTATTGGATTTTTCTGTCTCCTCTCGCCCCCTTTTTCTTTTTCATAGTTTGATAGTACAGAAATTGATGATGTTTTCACCTTATAATGTTTTCTCAATTACTTTTGAAACATTGAAGTATGAAATGTTATTATTTATAACCATTGTAATTTCAGGTAGTTTGAGAACCTGTGAAATAGAATGATGATATCACATTTTATCCTGCAAATCTGGTCTTTCTTTCTCTATCAAAATTTATCAAGGGAACCAAATGTATGAAAGAATATTCATTTCGATAACTTCCTAGTCATCATCAGCTTCTACAGTTGTATATGCATCCGCAGTAATGAAAGAATGATTTTCAAGTATTAGTTTGTAGGGGTTGTATTCGCTTCAGGTTACACCACGGATTGGTATCAAATAGAAAACCATTAAAAACCGATACTGGAGTACTGGATAGCTAGCTGTCTTGTCGTCCAAGTTTGAGACTCATTGGTACCACGCGCACACCGCCTAAGGTCGAACCCAGGACCTCCAGGTTAAAAGGCAAGCTCGTGTACCGTTCAGTCACTGAGACTCGCCCCAATGCTCAGTCCATGGATTCTAACTTCTATTAACTCGTGATGTTAGTCAACAACAGCGGCGGGAATTCCATCCTCACTCCCTACTGGATGAACCCCACTGATCATGACTTTTCACTAGAACTTCAGGCAACTTGATCTTATAGCCAATCAGGAGTGAAGATGGAGTTCCAGCCGATGACATTAGTTGGTACCAATCGCGTTTTAAATGAATCACGAATTGTTAGAAGTTAGAATTCGTGGACTGGCTATTAAATCGGTTCCCAGTGACTGAATAATATACAAGCTTGCCTTATAAACAGGAAGTCCTGGGTTAGAACCCCAGGAAATTGACAGGTGCGTACTGCCAAAGCATCCCAAACTAGGGTGAAACAGCTGGCTGTACAGTACTGCATGCTGGTTTTCACTGATTCTCTAAATGATATCAATCCGTGATCTAGCTCGAAAGAATGATTGCTATTGACAAAATTAGTGTTATTTGTAAAGGTGACATCTAATTACTGACACAGCTGACTGTCCAGTACTCCTCGATGGGTTCCAATGGTTCTCTAACTGATATCAATCTATGATCTAACGTGAAGGAATGACTGTTATCGACAACATTAATGTTATTTGTTAAAGTAACATCTAAGCACTGACATCAGAATTCCAAAAGTTATTTACTATCAGATTGTTAATGGATTATAGTCCGAAATATATTTGTATGTGGTTATATTGGTCTTTGCTCTAGGAACTTGAGTTTTTGTGTTCACTCGAGAACATCTACCACTGCGGCTAAATAAAGATATGCTGAAAACCATCATCTACAGTTCGATATTAGATCACCCGGTCCAAACCAGCCACAAAGCTAGTAAGCATTGAAGAATTCTTCTCCATCATCTATCGGGTACCATATAAGTTGCCAAAAGCATCCATGTACCGAATACTTCAAATAGCAGAAGCTATTGCAATTCGCCTAAAACAACCGATGCTTCGTGCGTGTACAAGAAACAGGTTCAACCACTATTATATTATAATCAATATGAACAGAATGTATCATGAACACAACTCATGGGAATTCATTCCAATATACTCTTTGTTATTCATAATCATTTACTTTGTAATATTGGTGTATAATTTAATATTTAAAGTTTACATATCACCACATACACCCGTATATATTTTGGACTATGATCTATTAGCAATCTAATTGCAAATAAATTTTGGAATTCTGATCTAAATGGTTCGATGTTACTCCATAAAAATAACATTAATGTTGTAAATAACAATTGTCCTTTGATTATTATTATTATTATTATTATTATTATTATTATTATTACTGGATGCATATATAGCTGTGTGCGTCGGTGGCATAGCGGTAGAATGCTCGCCAACCACGCCTCAAGTGGTTCACGGTTCGATCCCCGGCCACAAACGCATACTTTTACCTCGCTAATTCAACAGTGGGATGGGTAAAGAGGGAAGGTTGAGCATGAGGCTAAATGCTCCATCCTTCAAAAACAAATGCCACTACGACTGAAATTTCAGAGCGCTAGCTTGAAGACCCTCTCCTATATTCTACTGGGAACGTGAAGGAATTATATATATATATATATATGTAGCTGTAGATTTGTAATGAATAAAGTTCTCTGAGCTGGTTGGTTTAGTGGCGGAGCTTTCGTCGTCCACCTTTCTGGACAATATCCGCCTTCAGCTCAGTATATAGGATAAAGTGAAATGATTTAAATTTCTTCATGAGTGATATAATTGTGTCTCCCGGTAACCATCTTCACATATGTATTGATCATTTTCTATTGACTTGGATTTTAAACTTTCTGGTCATCTGATTTACTTTTTATTAGTTGGTATATTTCGTCTATATTAACGTGTCTGTTAATTGCATATTCGTTTGAGTACCAGGCTTCTAGGAATTCCCTGACTGCACTTTTGGTGTTTCCTCTGTCTAAGATTTCGACATTATCCCAATCAAATTGATGTCCATAATTGTCCGTATGCATTGATATTGGTCTTATGCAAACCGAAAGATCCAACAGAAAAAGGGGATAAAATTAACACCATTTACAAAATAAATTGTATAAACTGCAACAAGCATTACATCGGCCAAAGTCGGCGTCCCCTTCGAATAAGAATCCAAGAGCACATGTCAGCCATGAAAAGACATGATATAAATTCTTTAGTACTGTTTGGACAAGGAATTGACAGTATCAATAGGATTAGGATTAGTATAAGTGTCGGAGTTGTTAAACTATTTTGGTAGCTATAAATCTTAAAAATTGTCACTTGGGGACATCAGTAAATAAGGGAGAGCAGTTGTAATGGAATTGATAGACTTATTGGTGTTAGTGGTAAGTAATACTTGTAGTCGTAGTATTAGTAGAAATTAGTATTAAGACATTTTGAAATCTCACCTGAATTAATTTTCTAGAGTGTTGTCAATAGCAACTATTCTTTCATTATTATGGATGCGTATATGAGTAAAGAAAACAAAACATGTAGATCAACGAAGAGTCTCTTTTCGGCGGCGAATTCATTTTCTTAGCTGTACAATAGCAAATATTATTATTAATATATCCTTTAATTCCTAGAGGAACGTAAGGCTTAAACCGCGCGTCTTAATTGCCTCCGGTTTTCTGCCAACGTTTTCACCCCGCTCCAAGTCTGTCCACATGCTTTCATCTCAGGTCACCCTTGCACTGACGACCAACTCGCCGCTTCCCTTTCGGGTTCCACTCGAGCAATGGTGTCACTTGATGGTTTCCTTGGATTATGGCCAATCCATCTCCATTTCTTCCTGCCTATTTGTTTCACAATCGGTTCCTTATTGGCTCGCTCCCAGAGATCCCTCCCCATTGCTGATCTTTTCTGACCATCTGGTCTTGAGTATTGAGCGAAGGTAGCTGTTAATGAAGGTGTGTAGTTTTTTCGAAGTGCTCTACATGACGCGTCAAGTCTCTGATCCACATAGTAAGTAGCACTGACTTGACATTGGAGTTGAAAATCCGGATCTTATTTTTGATGCTGAGTGTTGAGTGCTGTTGACCTCCACACAGACTTGAGAGTAATGAAAGCTTGTTTTGCTTTTCCGATTCTGGCTTTGATATCCTCGTCAGTTCCGTCCACCTGTAGTTGAAACGATGCTTCCCAGGTAGGCGGGTAGGTGAAGGAGGTTGTTTCTTTCAGGTTCCTCCCATTAATGCTGATTGTCGTCTGTTGTTGTTGTTGTTGCTGTTGGCCAGGAAAATTCATCACCTCTGTTTTATCTATGTTCACTTGAAGTCCTATCTTCTCTGGATGCTTCTTCTGCCAGCTTGTTGCTATTCACTTGCATATCGCAAATATATATGTGTTATTTTGTATGTATGTGTACATTAAGTTTGTCAAACAAAAATACAATTGGTTATGGTTATTTTAGCTAAACAGGTGAAGATTGGTAATACAAGTCAAGAAAATTAGGTGTTAATGAAATTAGGGTAGTAACAAAGGTTATGAGTTGTCACAAACTGTTGTTAACAGAAGTTATGTAATAATAATATGAATAGTTTGATGATTGAGTTTTACTCAGGATGCACATAGGAACAAAGTATAGAATACGAAATCACGTAAGAGTTCTGAATGAATGCAAGAGTTATAAGCAATTAAAGAACAGGCAAAGGAACAAAATTAAGTCATCAAAATAAAAAAAAGTTGTTACTACGGCAGTAGAAGTGGTTGAGTAATCTTCTTTTGTATGCACAGCTCCCGTTTTTCTATGTAACTGGTCAGAGCTTCAGCGATACAAAGAAGACGAAACCGTGTTGCCTTTGATAGTTTATTCTTGACTCTGTAGATTACTTCGAAGCAGGAGGCGTTTGTTGAAATGGAATGATCAGTGTTAACCAGGTGTTCAATTATCGCACTCCTTATTGCACCACTATTGCCTTTTCACAACCATCCTGGCTGGATAGTGTTCTTGAATCCTCATGGACAGGAGGCGCGTCGAAAGACGGATGTACCTGGCTGGCTCCACAGCAGCGGGTGGACTGATATATGCACATAGTAGAGGTGGTCAGATGTGGGATCTTGCCCTTGAGGCTTCTGCAGATCAGTGGGCGACTGGAGAACACTATTCTTAGTGTTGCTGCAAAAGAAAGTTCTCAGAGATGATGTGATTCTTCTCTTGAGAATATCGCTTGTTAAATCTCCCTTGAAATCCAAGTTCATGTAGAGTTTCTTTTTAGGCACAATTCAAGTTTCGTTCCTCCAAACTCTTGGTTTGATATTTTTGTCAATGAATCTTATTGGGTATCCATTTTGGATGAATATTTCTCTTAGAATATCTAATTCTGTTTCCAGAACGTCGGGACTACATATGCGTCGGATGCTGGTGGCATATTTAACTATAGAAGCTAATAAAGTGGAGGTTATGGAAAAGTATATTCTTTGTTCAATGATCAGTCTTATTATAATATATATATATATATATCTGCGATTGTATAGGTAAGTGAATGAATTCGTCAAAAAGAGACTCTTCTCTGCTGAACTATTTAGTCTTATTTTTATGTCTGGGAGAGATATTTTCCGCGAATATTCCGTTTTTAATTACTCTTACAGTGATAAAAATCTAGAAGGATACATATAAAGGCAAACAACATTGTTTTCAAGCATTGTTTTGTAGGGAGTTTTGTTTGATTGGTTGCAGCATTTCATCAGGGTGCTGTTCTCTATCCGTTTCTCTTTTCCTTCTTCAGACGAAATCAACTTCGTCAAATATGCAGATGACCTGACTGTTTCGCTTCCCGTTAAGTCTCAGTCAGACTGCTTCAAATTGAATAGCTTCCTGTTGGACATCAGTCAGTGGTCTAAACTTAATGGCCTAATGCTGAATCCCTCAAAATGCCAGACTGTCGACTTCTCCTTTAGGCACAAACGAGATCTACAAACACTAGTAAGCACTCATGAAGCCTGTAGCATTGAGGGGACTAAAATTGAAATCAAGTCTAATGCAAAATACCTCGGATTAGTTCTATCTTCCGACCTTACTTGGTCATCTCATATCCAAATGATTTCCAAGAAAGTGTTTCGTCTAACCTACTACATTAAGAAACTCAGACTATCTGGAATCACCCAACCTCTACTTTCACAATTTGTCAACTCTCGTATCCTACCTATTCTACTTTACTGCTCCCCACTAGTCTTTCATGGGTTACTGAAAAAGGACTATACCATCCTGAGAAGGTTGTTGAAGGTAGTTAGTAGGACCAGTGGTGTAAAACTCAGTCAGCTCGTCACTACATTAGTGGATAAGCATCTGAATACATGTGAGAAATGGTCTAAAACCATACTCTCTGACCCCCAACACCCCCTCTATTCCCAACTCTCTCCCTGCATCTCATCAGGTAGAACCAGAAATCAGTATAAAATAATATATGCTCGCACAACCAAGTTTAGGAACTCAACGATACCATATTTGGCCCGTGTTCTAAGTGACAGAGACAATGTTAGGCGTGAAACCTATGACTTGCTTTGTTGTTAATAACATAATTTTGGCCCTTGTTATTTCTCCCTTATACTCTCTTATTTGTACTCTATAGTGAATAACCTTCTTAAACATACTTAGCTGCTTAAAATTAATTATCATTGGCTTACTTTTTTTGTACTTTACTCTATTCCTTCTTTTGTATATCTACTGGGTCCGACTATATTATCACTATGAGTATTAAAAAAGTGTCCTGTTATTAACCATCAAGTAATGTTAGTTTTGTGGTTGTTCTTTGTTTGGCACTATTTAACTGACAATCTTGTTTGTGAACGCCGTTATCGCCATCTTAAAAATTTTATATTATGCAGGTTTACTCACACTACCACAACAAATATCGCATTAGTGCTGACAATAAAAAAAACACAACCTGAAATGTTTATTTTATGATGGTTTAGTGTCGTTCAATCAAATTAACTGATCATCTTGGCTATAAACATTTTTAAGAACATCTCATAACTTCTTGTATGATTATAGCTGTTACTGTTCACCACGCATACACATATCATAGCTTCCACTACCCAATACTGAAATATTTTTTCATTATTTGTGTTGATCTTCCTTTTTACTTGGTATTTTTATTTGCATTTTTTTGTTAATTCTGTTTTTTTTTTGTTTTTTTGTTTTTTTTTATATTTATTTTTTTTTGTAATACTCCTTTTAAATGTACGATGAAATTAGATGCAATATTGTAGATATGTGCTGAAAATTCCACACTGTACCACTAGTACTGTTTCTGGAATAAAGCAAATTATTATTATTATCATGAGGTGAAATCACTTAGAGAACCATTGTGAAACCTGAAGGGATTACTGGACATCTGTTTCGTCCTAACTTGGGAATCTTCATCACTACGTACCCATCGGGGTTCTGGTTACAAGGCGAGCTGGCTCATAGACCATTAAGCCACTTAAACCCGATCTAATGGACAGCCCATGAATTCTAGCTTCTGCCAATTCATGACAAAGCGCGAGCACTTTACAATGTCTTATTCGGTGAGCATTTGTCCTCACACCCGACCAGACGCACCCTACTGGTCACGACTTCCCACTGGAACCCCAGGCAACACTACCTAGCTGAATAGGGCCAATCGCTCTTGAGCGTCAGATCTATTTTCAGGTATCGGTTTGTAGAGATTTTGTTTGATTTCAGCTCATGATGTAATCCTCCAACCAATGTTATTTTCAATGAGATGTTATCAGGTTTAATACTATTACACATAACTCTATAAATATAAACCATTCATGGTAATTTATCAACAGAATAATAAAATTGTGCATATAGATTGTGCAGTTAGTTCTAATAATAATAAGAATGATTCTATTAATAACAAAGATGAAAAAGTGGTGCGATCTGTGATAACAAAAATAATGAAAACAACAGCATGATTAAACAAACAAATGTTCAGGTAGACGTAGTAGTCGATAAAGACTTAGAACAATAAATGATCCGATTAAGTAAGTCTGGATTGTTAGGCGACTAAGTAAACTATGTTTTAATGAAGATGTGATAGGAATGTGGAATAACAAGTATTATGTACTCGTCGCCAAATTATTGTTATGTACTGGTCGAGAATTTAATAGTCCTCACGCAAGAAAGACGGAATCAGAAGACCACTAGGTTTGCGATGATACTTTTATTTTCCAAAACACCAGGAGAATCAAAATGTCACACAAGAGTGTGAAAGCAAAAATATAAGAATGTCCGAACAAGTGTGTGAACACAAGTGTGTGAGCGAATATTCAAAATGAACAAATCAATAGACAGTCTTAACATGATTGGCTAATTATAATGGAATATCGATCCATATATACATAGCAAAATATATCAGACTGTCAAACAAACACACATATTATATGGATATATATATCAACAAGACACAGAGAAATAGAAAATACAAGTAA
Source organism: Trichobilharzia regenti (assembly GCA_944472135.2). NCBI lineage: Eukaryota > Metazoa > Platyhelminthes > Trematoda > Strigeidida > Schistosomatidae > Trichobilharzia > Trichobilharzia regenti. The sequence goes on along the minus strand of OX235264.1, from coordinate 2,332,219 downwards.
GGGATGGTGGTTAGGACACCAGTTGATCAGGTCTGAATAGGCCAAGGGAGGGAAAGTTACTATGTGGTGTTATTCAAAATCAGTGGACAGTAATTTACGTCAATGTTTATGTCCCCAATATTAGTCGTGAGAAAAATTCAGAACAAAGGCTTTGCGAAGTCGGATACAGTTAACATATAGATGATCTGAAACACAAGGAACAGGCCACACAAAGAGATACAAGGTTGACTATCTGTGAGAAACAACCAATCAGAAGACTGTGGTGTTTTTCTGCTGACAATAATCTATAATAATGTACATGAAAATCTATAAATATGTGTTGATTTCCTCAATAAACGATCTGTCACCTGGCTCTTGTCTTCGGTTGTTACATTTGGTGTCGCCGCCTACCGACAAATGGAAAGCCTGTGCCCTGAAGTTTTTGATGAAGACATATGGATCTTCGGGCAGGGCTTCGATGCTTCTGCGCAGTTCAGTGGCGCTCAAGATCTGTCAGCGATGAGGCTCTACTGGAGACGCTGCTGGGACGTCGGGAGAAAGCAGCATATGAAAGTGTCAGGCGAAATACTGACGAATGTTCGACAGGGTCAGGCAAACAGTTTCTAAAGTGGGAAGAACCACATATGGTCACTATGAGATGGGGTTACGCAGACACAATCGCAATGGTAAACAAAGAGAAACAGGTGAACATCAGCGAGTGCCGAGATTCCAGACAGCAATACAAACGAGCAAAGCCCCTAGAACCAAGAAGGCCTAACCAACTTCAATCGCAAGTCTTTGATGGGAGAACGAGTGTGGTGAGAACTGGCTGCTAGTCAAATTGGTAGACAGCAATTTACGTCAATGTTTACGTCCTCAATATTGGTCGTGAGAAAATATGAACAAAACTGATTCAAAAACCAACCACAGCAGACTTGGTGTAGGCGGATACAGTTAGCATATAAATGATCTGACATACAAGGAACAGTCACAGACAGATGCAAGGTTAACTTTCTGTGAGAAACAAGCAATCAGAAGACTATGTATTTCTGCTGATAATAATGTATAATAATGTACATGAAAATCTAAAAATATATGTTGATTTCCTTAATAAACGATCTGTCACCTGGCTCTTGTCTTCTGTTGTTACAACTGTACGAAGTTCTTTCGAATGAGCATAGTTTAGGCTTAACAGTTCAAATGCCTATTGCCCTAGCCATATGTAGTAGACGAATACGAAGTCCGCTGGAAAGATTCGGTGGGATGTGAATTATTTGCTGCTCCCGTCTCAGGTTTTCTCTGATATTTTTGTATGTTTCTTTATGAAACTAATCGGATAGCCCATCTCCGTCAAGGAATCGTGAATATATTCAAATTCATTTTGTAAGAGCTTATACGTACATATCCTTTTTGCTTTGTTTGTAAGACACTTAACAATAGAAATTTATTTAAAAAGACGGCTGCGGCGAGGAAGACAATTTTCTTTTTTCCGAGTAACTCACAGTCAACTAGGCTGTATATTCGTGGATGAGAAAGTTCCAGAACCATTTCCGATCAGGCGTCAAATTAATAAAATTGCAAAGTGTAATAACTGAGAAGATTAGATAAGGATGGTAATAGGATAGTGATTATTAAGAGGACTGACCATGGCCATGGTAGAGACAATGGTTGGAGGTATTCCATTTAAATATATAGAGTGGCCACTTCAACAAGCATATACCAATTCAATTGGAGCTCTTATAGAGCTCAGTACATTTGCCATACCATGCGTCGGCTTTTCAAACTCGCGCGGGAATACTATCCAACCTAGCTGGCTAGCAAAGGGAGAACGAAAGGGTGTATATAGTTCAGTAACAGAACCCCTGTGATGAATTCAGGACATTCAGCTCTGTTTGGAAAATCCTTCAAAGTCACCTAGAAGAGTGTGATCAAGGCACATTGGAGTAGCTGAGGCACTAACTATCCCAAAGTCAAGCCGACATTATGTATTCAGAAGAAAGACGTCCAACCATTGTCCTTAAGATGGCCATCATAAGATGTCAGTCCTATCAATAGTGATTATCCTATTACCTTTCTTAACCATCCTTTCTGTTTATTTCTGCTATTTTTACGTTTTCAACCCCTAATTGTAGAAAATTAGGCAATTTTCTCAGCAATTATGATCCTACTATACTTTGTAATTTTAATAATTTGACCCTTGACCGACCGGAAGTATTTCTGTAACTTTCTCATTCACCAATGTACAGCCTGGTTGACTGTGACTTCATCGAAAAGAAAATTTTCTTCTCTGTTCCCGTCTTTTTGGCAATTCCTGTGATTTAATAGGCATTTTTGTGAAGTAATCTACCCTGAATAATCGTCATATAATCAATAAATAGTTTGTATGTTTGTCTGTCTATCTGCCTGCCTGTATATCTATTTAATTCATTTTTAGATTTTCCCGTCGATTGATTAGACCGAAGTGGTCGGTCTCAGGTTGGCATGTCGGCTTCTTGTACAGATGTTTTGACGATGTCTGGGCATGTAATTAGAAGTTAATTAGTGGATGGTGACAAGCAATAGAATCCAGAACAACGCACATTTCGCCCTTTTTGACGTTTGAATCTATGGGCACTGATTTCAAGTCTCGGGGGGGGGCGGGAATATCATCACTCACTGCAGAATGCAGGTACATCCAGTTAGCTGACGAGTTCAAAAAAGGACGAAATTCGCATTATCCTGGATTCCACTGCTAGTCACCATCCACCAATTAACTATCTCTATATCTGTCTATCTATCTGATTTTCAAATGTCTACCAATTTCAGATTTCTAGTTTAACCTGATTCATCGTTTGTGAATCCATGTGAAAATGTGATTTCCTTTCACATATGTCGCAGTCTAATGGATGATTTATGCTTATAGAAAATGGTTAGAACGACTATGATTAGAATAATGATGATAGTGATGTTAAGTGAAGGTGGGGGGTGGGTGGGATGTAGGGGGTCAAAAAGATGAGAATATGACCTGAAATATGAGTAGGTTTGTTATGATAGCTAATAATGGAAAAAAATCGATCACAGATGGTGTCTGAACAAATTACCATGACAAATACTGACAACTGTTACACTTTGTATGTAGAGTTCATTGTTCAGTACTGATTTCCGTATGCATATGTTCAAATAATAATAATAATAGTAATAATAACAGTGAGTTTGTTTCAAACAGTATTGTTTATTCAGTTTGTAAATTTTAGCATGTCATAGAATACTGAATCTAATGTTCTGTTGATATAGCAGCATGGTGAGGGGAAATACAAAATTAACAGTTATTCACACAGCTTAAATTATGTTCACACTTATGCAAAATAAATAAATAAAAACAAAAAATTGATAGGATTATAAATTTGAATAAGGCATTAAGAAGACAAATTTCGCCTCGAGATGATATGTCATTTCGTAGTTTCTTTACAACCGCTTTACAACTAACATGGTTAACAATGATAAAATAAACAATTGGTGGATGGTGGCTAGTATACAATTGTATACTGATTAAATACCCAGACATCGTCGAAGCATCTGCACAAGAAGCCGACATGTCAACCTGAGACCGAGCACTTCGGTCCAATCAATCGACGGGAAAATCAAAAATTCAGTTCAATAATGATAAAATCAAGTTCATGAAAATTACTCAGTTAAATAAAAACAAAAGTACATACAAATGACCAATCATATATACATAGATCATGTAGACCAGGGTAGGCGAAGATTGAAGTCTATTGATTTTTGTATACACAGTTTAGGCTGTATGTGATTAATCCAAAGTGCTTCCATCACCTTCAATAACCTTGAATTAGAGTTATGTGAAACAGTCATTAATATTTATTTTGTGACCAGACATTAATAAGTGTTTTGCAATGGATGATGCTGGATTTCTATTCAGATTAATCGCGTTAGGATTTTCGATATGATTTACTAGCCATTTTGGAATATGTTCTTTTCGACGACATTGGAACATTCTGTTAGTTCTACATATATAGGTGTCACCGCAGCTGCAGGTGAACTTGTAGATACAGTTTGAGGGGAGTAGAGTCCACAGAATTTCGTCCTTTACTCGTAGGAACAGGGATCGAAAATGTTCGGCAAGTGAGAAAAAGAGATGTGGCGGCGTAGAATGTGCGTTTGATGACTGACGGAAGTCTTTGAGCTAGCTGTCAACTGCATAATCTGGTCGCCCTTGAATGGTAGATTAATAAATATAGCTTTCTTTGGTACAGAAGCTGTCTTTTCAAGATGTGGTCTATCCTTACCGTGACAATTGATGAAGTTTTCTGGATAACCATTGGCTAGTAAAACTGAATATATATGTCGAAGCTCATCCATCAATGTGTCATAGGTACATATTTTTCGAGCCCTTGAGAACAAACATTTCACCAGGGAACGTTTATACTGGATAGGAACAAAACTGGTAAAATGAAGATATCGTCCACTCCATCCAAGTCTGTTTACGAAAAATAGAGCGCTGAATCGTTCCATAATTTCTCCTAGTCATACTAATATCCAGGAAACCGAGTTTGTTGTTGGATTCTAGTTCGGAGGTCACTCGAATATTTGGATGGATATGATTAAATAGGGTGATAAAGTTTTCAATAGATTTGCTATTATTACTAATAATAAGAGTATCATCTACATTATAAATATAAGAAATACAATAACAATAAAGCTTGATGTTATAAGGGTGGAGGAAATGGTTTATTTAATAGTGCAAAGAAGGTTAGTTAGTTCATGTCTAACACTATTTTCATCACATAAAGTCCGAGCCACCAAATATGGTATCGTGGAATTTTTATACTTTGACGTACGTGCATAAACTCTTTTGATGAGAAGACTTCTTGTTTTACCTGAGGAGACACAAGGCTGGAGCTGAGACTGCTGTGAGGGATGCTCACAGTCTCACAAAATTCCTTTGGCGAATTCGTTGTACGATATCGAGTGCCTGTCAATGACGATGTCAACGATATGGCCTAATGGGATAGGATACCACTCGCCCTATTGACTAACAGTCACTATTCAGAGTTCTACGAAGCATGACATAATCCTTATTAAGCAATCCAGGAAAGAATAAGTAAGGGTGGACAGTAAAGGAGAATAGGTAAGATGCCCGAGGTGACAATCTGTAAGAGGAATGGTTGGACTATACCTTAGTACCTTAACTTCTTAATGTAAAAAGTCAGACGAAATATTCTTTTAGAAATCACTAAGACATGGGAAGACCAGAATAGGTCAGAAGAAAGAAATAATCCAAGATACTTAACTCAAGACTTGGTTTCTACATCAGTATCATCAATTTTGCAACGGTCATAGGAACCAACAGCTTCATTTAACTTTCGTTTACACCGGAAACTGAAATTAACAGTCTGGCATTTGGAAGGATTTAGTCTGAGGCCATTAGACGAAGACCATTTGCTAATTCCTGATTGAGAGCTGTTCATCTTAGTACAGTCAAGCTGGGAGTTAACAGACGTTGAAATAGTTAGATCATCGGCAAACTTAACAAAGTTCATTTATTCAGAGTGAGACACGTCATGCAAGAAGAAAGAAAACAGAAAAGGAGAAAGGACAGCACCTTGAGGGACACCAGCCTCAGTAAGCAATGAAGTGGACGACTTTCCCTGACATACGGTGTACTGCTTTCTTCCTGAGAAATAAGAATGCAGCCATTTGACAACCCAACAGTCAGTTTGAGTTTCAGTAAGCTTGTTTAACAAAATGTCCCTAGGTACTGAGTCGAAAGCAGATGTGTAATCTAGGAAGGTGTAGCGAACAAATTTAGCCCCACTTGTCTAAACTGGAGACAATGTTGTGGTACATGACTGCAACTGCATCTAAAGTACTTCTACTGTGTTTATAAGCGAATTGTTTGGGGTCGTTAAAGGCGGCGAAGATTAAGTAACAGTAACTTTTCCATGGCAATAGGTCTAAACTTAAAACATGTTCCAGTAGACTACTTAGGTATAGGTACAATTTTAATGTTTTTCGAAACGGCTGGCACGACATTTCTGGAAAAAGATTCATTAAAAATGTCCATGAGAGGATAATACAGGATATCTGCACACTTTTTAAGAATAACATTAGGCAAACCGTCTGGGCCCAGGCTACAAGAAAGTTTCAGAGACTGGAGACATTTTTGAACATCATTTGTATTGAAACCAGGGTAGCAGGTTTCATTAACACTTCTAACACTAGAAAGTTTGGCATTTGTGGGAGAATATATGAAAGACTTGTTTAGTGTGCAAACATCAGAGGAATAAGGAATACTTTTCATCGGCTTAACACTAGTAATTTCTTTGAAAAGTTTCCATATATTAAAGGGATTTTTACAGAATATAAACTTTTGGTTGTAAATTGAGTTCACTCTGTGCATTTCAGACTTTATTAGGATGTTAATTCTTTTCAAACCAGTAGTATCCTTCATTTTATATAACTTTTATCTCCATATACAACAAAAATTAATAAAGTAGGATTTAATGAATTCGTCAAATTTCTGTAGAACTGTTCCTCAACTGGATACTCTGCGTACACCGATATAAAATTAAGGTAAATTGTATAATAAGGTTCAGTTACATCACTTAACTTGAGCAAAGCAAGAACAACAATGGTTTACGAAGAATAATAAGTTATTTTTTTGTTCAGCAAAGAAATTTCTTTTCAATGACTTCATTTTCAAGCCAACTGTACAGTCGTATTTATATTACAGAAAAAGGTTATTGAGTAGCACTAGATAATCGCTCAGTCAATATACATATATATGTGATAAGAATAACGATAATTAAGATGTTATAAGGCGTAGAGTTGAAGTGGATAAATTACAGAATTATTAAAGATTGTTTCATAAGTCGATTGATGTCAATAATGGCTTAAAAATGTCAAGTGTTGTCTAAAAATTTTAAAAAATTAGGAGTACGATTACGATAAGAATGAAGATGTGAAGTGGAAAGAATTCAAGTGGTAAAATAAAAATAAAATAAAAACTAGAAAGAACATTACTATGACCAAGGTAAAGAAAGGGGTTTGACAAAACGTTTTTGAACACATAATTTAGGTTTCTGTTCATGTATAGTTAAAGCTTCGGCTAGTTATGCATAAGTGAAGAAAACGTAAACTTTTGGATCGATTCGATTTTGCCATGTAGATAACTTTAAAAGATGAATCACGTGGGGCTAAATGACGAAACTCTAACACGTGATCACAAATAAATGATTTCGCAGTTCTACGTTCTGGGAGCGAACCAATCAGGAACCGATTGTGAAACAAATAGGCAGAAAGAAATGGAGATGGATTGGCCATACGCTGAGGAAACCATCAAGTGACATCACTAGACAAGCCATTGCTCGAGTGGAACCCGAAAGGGAGGCGGCGAGTTGGTCGTCCAAGGGTGACTTGGAGGAGGTCATGCGAGGAGGAGATGAAAGCATGTGGACAGACCTGGAGCAGGGTGAAAAAGTTGTCAGAAAACCGAAGTCAATGGAGGTGCGCAGCTGAAGCCCTATGTTCCTCTAGGAACTAAAGGATACAATAATAATAATAATACGTTCGCCTTTCATTAACCAAACCGGATAGTGTTCAGCTACACGTTTTCAGAGATTACGCTTACAACGTCCAATATAATCAGCTCCACAAGAGCAGGTAAATGAGTAAATGCACATAGATGTGGACAAAAGCAGTAATCTATCCTTGACGCATTGTCTAATCATATTTAGGCTGGTAAAAACTAGATGCAAGTCACCTGCAGGAAAAGTACGTTTAATACATACGTTTAATAATATGTTACCTTCACATTGTTTATTTCGTCGGCTTCTCATCAGATGCTTACATACAAGACTAAATAAATCATTATTCAGTTCATGTTCTCTGTCCTTCGTAAGTTTATTATTTTAAACGATTTGAAAATGTCAAAGAAATGATTCGCGTCCACACGGTGGGTGTCTGGTAATTGCACTTTGAAAGAATATATCTGCTTCCTTTTAAGTGTAAGTTTCTTGGAACATGCTTTTGAAAACTGTATAGCAGCTCTTCTTTCTGTTCTTCCGATGTAATAAGGTCGACAGTTTCATAATAGTAATATGTATGCTGTTAAACATTTTAAAAATGCATTTTATATTATGAATATTTCACTCAACAACCTTTTAACAAATGACTGTACTTTTACGAGTTGGTCTCTGGGAGCGAACCAATCAGGAACCGATTGTGAAACAAATAGGCAGAAAGAAATGGAGATGGATTGGCCATACGCTGAGGAAACCATCAAGTGACATCACTAGACAAGCCATTGCTCGAGTGGAACCCGAAAGGGAGGCGGCGAGTTGGTCGTCCAAGGGTGACTTGGAGGAGGTCATGCGAGGAGGAGATGAAAGCATGTGGACAGACCTGGAGCAGGGTGAAAAAGTTGTCAGAAAACCGAAGTCAATGGAGGTGCGCAGCTGAAGCCCTATGTTCCTCTAGGAACTAAAGGATACAATAATAATAATAATACGTTCGCCTTTCATTAACCAAACCGGATAGTGTTCAGCTACACGTTTTCAGAGATTACGCTTACAACGTCCAATATAATCAGCTCCACAAGAGCAGGTAAATGAGTAAATGCACATAGATGTGGACAAAAGCAGTAATCTATCCTTGACGCATTGTCTCATCATATTTAGGCTGGTAAAAACTAGATGCAAGTCACCTGCAGGAAAAGTACGTTTAATACATACGTTTAATAATATGTTACCTTCACATTGTTTATTTCGTCGGCTTCTCATCAGATGCTTACATACAAGACTAAATAAATCATTATTCAGTTCATGTTCTCTGTCCTTCGTAAGTTTATTATTTTAAACGATTTGAAAATGTCAAAGAAATGATTCGCGTCCACACGGTGGGTGTCTGGTAATTGCACTTTGAAAGAATATATCTGCTTCTTTTTAAGTGTAAGTTTCTTGGAACATGCTTTTGAAAACTGTATAGCAGCTCTTCTTTCTGTTCTTCCGATGTAATAAGGTCGACAGTTTCATAATAGTAATATGTATGCTGTTAAACATTTTAAAAATGCATTTTATATTATGAATATTTCACTCAACAACCTTTTAACAAATGACTGTACTTTTACGAGTTGGTCTCTGGGAGCGAACCAATCAGGAACCGATTGTGAAACAAATAGGCAGAAAGAAATGGAGATGGATTGGCCATACGCTGAGGAAACCATCAAGTGACATCACTAGACAAGCCATTGCTCGAATGGAACCCGAAAGGGAGGCGGCGAGTTGGTCGTCCAAGGGTGACTTGGAGGAGGTCATGCGAGGAGGAGATGAAAGCATGTGGACAGACCTGGAGCAGGGTGAAAAAGTTGTCAGAAAACCGAAGTCAATGGAGGTGCGCAGCTGAAGCCCTATGTTCCTCTAGGAACTAAAGGATACAATAATAATAATAATACGTTCGCCATTCATTAACCAAACCGGATAGTGTTCAGCTACACGTTTTCGGAGATTACGCTTACAACGTCCAATATAAACAGCTCCACAAGAGCAGGTAAATGAGTAAATGCACATAGATGTGGACAAAAGCAGTAATCTATCCTTGACGCATTGTCTAATCATATTTAGGCTGGTAAAATCTAGATGCAAGTCACCTGCAGGAAAAGTACGTTTAATACATACGTTTAATAATATGTTACCTTCACATTGTTTATTTCGTTGGTTTCTCATCAGATGCTTACATACAAGACTAAATAAATCATTATTCAGTTCATGTTCTCTGTCCTTCGTAAGTTTATTATTTTAAACGATTTGAAAATGTCAAAGAAATGATTCGCGTCCACACGGTGGGTGTCTGGTAATTGCACTTTGAAAGAATATATCTGCTTCCTTTTAAGTGTAAGTTTCTTGGAACATGCTTTGAAAACTGTATAGCAGCTCTTCTTTCTGTTCTTCCGATGTAATAAGGTCGACAGTTTCATAAGAGTAATATGTATGCTGTTAAACATTTTAAAAATGCATTTTATATTATGAATATTGCACTCAACAACCTTTTAACAAATGACTGTACTTTTACGAGTTGGTCTCTGGGAGCGAACCAATCAGGAACCGATTGTGAAACAAATAGGCAGGAAGAAATGGAGATGGATTGGCCATACGCTGAGGAAACCATCAAGTGACATCACTAGACAAGCCATTGCTCGAGTGGAACCCGAAAGGGAGGCGGCGAGTTGGTCGTCCAAGGGTGACTTGGAGGAGGTCATGCGAGGAGGAGATGAAAGCATGTGGACAGACCTGGAGCAGGGTGAAAAAGTTGTCAGAAAACCGAAGTCAATGGAGGTGCGCAGCTGAAGCCCTATGTTCCTCTAGGAACTAAAGGATACAATAATAATAATAATACGTTCGCCTTTCATTAACCAAACCGGATAGTGTTCAGCTACACGTTTTCGGAGATTACGCTTACAACGTCCAATATAAACAGCTCCACAAGAGCAGGTAAATGAGTAAATGCACATAGATGTGGACAAAAGCAGTAATCTATCCTTGACGCATTGTCTCATCATATTTAGGCTGGTAAAAACTAGATGCAAGTCACCTGCAGGAAAAGTACGTTTAATACATACGTTTAATAATATGTTACCTTCACATTGTTTATTTCGTCGGCTTCTCATCAGATGCTTACATACAAGACTAAATAAATCATTATTCAGTTCATGTTCTCTGTCCTTCGTAAGTTTATTATTTTAAACGATTTGAAAATGTCAAAGAAATGATTCGCGTCCACACGGTGGGTGTCTGGTAATTGCACTTTGAAAGAATATATCTGCTTCTTTTTAAGTGTAAGTTTCTTGGAACATGCTTTTGAAAACTGTATAGCAGCTCTTCTTTCTGTTCTTCCGATGTAATAAGGTCGACAGTTTCATAATAGTAATATGTATGCTGTTAAACATTTTAAAAATGCATTTTATATTATGAATATTTCACTCAACAACCTTTTAACAAATGACTGTACTTTTACGAGTTGGTCTCTGGGAGCGAACCAATCAGGAACCGATTGTGAAACAAATAGGCAGAAAGAAATGGAGATGGATTGGCCATACGCTGAGGAAACCATCAAGTGACATCACTAGACAAGCCATTGCTCGAATGGAACCCGAAAGGGAGGCGGCGAGTTGGTCGTCCAAGGGTGACTTGGAGGAGGTCATGCGAGGAGGAGATGAAAGCATGTGGACAGACCTGGAGCAGGGTGAAAAAGTTGTCAGAAAACCGAAGTCAATGGAGGTGCGCAGCTGAAGCCCTATGTTCCTCTAGGAACTAAAGGATACAATAATAATAATAATACGTTCGCCATTCATTAACCAAACCGGATAGTGTTCAGCTACACGTTTTCGGAGATTACGCTTACAACGTCCAATATAAACAGCTCCACAAGAGCAGGTAAATGAGTAAATGCACATAGATGTGGACAAAAGCAGTAATCTATCCTTGACGCATTGTCTAATCATATTTAGGCTGGTAAAATCTAGATGCAAGTCACCTGCAGGAAAAGTACGTTTAATACATACGTTTAATAATATGTTACCTTCACATTGTTTATTTCGTTGGTTTCTCATCAGATGCTTACATACAAGACTAAATAAATCATTATTCAGTTCATGTTCTCTGTCCTTCGTAAGTTTATTATTTTAAACGATTTGAAAATGTCAAAGAAATGATTCGCGTCCACACGGTGGGTGTCTGGTAATTGCACTTTGAAAGAATATATCTGCTTCCTTTTAAGTGTAAGTTTCTTGGAACATGCTTTGAAAACTGTATAGCAGCTCTTCTTTCTGTTCTTCCGATGTAATAAGGTCGACAGTTTCATAATAGTAATATGTATGCTGTTAAACATTTTAAAAATGCATTTTATATTATGAATATTGCACTCAACAACCTTTTAACAAATGACTGTACTTTTACGAGTTGGTCTCTGGGAGCGAACCAATCAGGAACCGATTGTGAAACAAATAGGCAGGAAGAAATGGAGATGGATTGGCCATACGCTGAGGAAACCATCAAGTGACATCACTAGACAAGCCATTGCTCGAATGGAACCCGAAAGGGAGGCGGCGAGTTGGTCGTCCAAGGGTGACTTGGAGGAGGTCATGCGAGGAGGAGATGAAAGCATGTGGACAGACCTGGAGCAGGGTGAAAAAGTTGTCAGAAAACCGAAGTCAATGGAGGTGCGCAGCTGAAGCCCTATGTTCCTCTAGGAACTAAAGGATACAATAATAATAATAATACGTTCGCCTTTCATTAACCAAACCGGATAGTGTTCAGCTACACGTTTTCGGAGATTACGCTTACAACGTCCAATATAAACAGCTCCACAAGAGCAGGTAAATGAGTAAATGCACATAGATGTGGACAAAAGCAGTAATCTATCCTTGACGCATTGTCTCATCATATTTAGGCTGGTAAAAACTAGATGCAAGTCACCTGCAGGAAAAGTACGTTTAATACATACGTTTAATAATATGTTACCTTCACATTGTTTATTTCGTTGGTTTCTCATCAGATGCTTACATACAAGACTAAATAAATCATTATTCAGTTCATGTTCTCTGTCCTTCGTAAGTTTATTATTTTAAACGATTTGAAAATGTCAAAGAAATGATTCGCGTCCACACGGTGGGTGTCTGGTAATTGCACTTTGAAAGAATATATCTGCTTCCTTTTAAGTGTAAGTTTCTTGGAACATGCTTTTGAAAACTGTATAGCAGCTCTTCTTTCTGTTCTTCCGATGTAATAAGGTCGACAGTTTCATAATAGTAATATGTATGCTGTTAAACATTTTAAAAATGCATTTTATATTATGAATATTGCACTCAACAACCTTTTAACAAATGACTGTACTTTTACGAGTTGGTCTCTGGGAGCGAACCAATCAGGAACCGATTGTGAAACAAATAGGCAGGAAGAAATGGAGATGGATTGGCCATACGCTGAGGAAACCATCAAGTGACATCACTAGACAAGCCATTGCTCGAGTGGAACCCGAAAGGGAGGCGGCGAGTTGGTCGTCCAAGGGTGACTTGGAGGAGGTCATGCGAGGAGGAGATGAAAGCATGTGGACAGACCTGGAGCAGGGTGAAAAAGTTGTCAGAAAACCGAAGTCAATGGAGGTGCGCAGCTGAAGCCCTATGTTCCTCTAGGAACTAAAGGATACAATAATAATAATAATACGTTCGCCTTTCATTAACCAAACCGGATAGTGTTCAGCTACACGTTTTCGGAGATTACGCTTACAACGTCCAATATAATCAGCTCCACAAGAGCAGGTAAATGAGTAAATGCACATAGATGTGGACAAAAGCAGTAATCTATCCTTGACGCATTGTCTCATCATATTTAGGCTGGTAAAAACTAGATGCAAGTCACCTGCAGGAAAAGTACGTTTAATACATACGTTTAATAATATGTTACCTTCACATTGTTTATTTCGTTGGTTTCTCATCAGATGCTTACATACAAGACTAAATAAATCATTATTCAGTTCATGTTCTCTGTCCTTCGTAAGTTTATTATTTTAAACGATTTGAAAATGTCAAAGAAATGATTCGCGTCCACACGGTGGGTGTCTGGTAATTGCACTTTGAAAGAATATATCTGCTTCCTTTTAAGTGTAAGTTTCTTGGAACATGCTTTTGAAAACTGTATAGCAGCTCTTCTTTCTGTTCTTCCAATGTAATAAGGTCGACAGTTTCATAATAGTAATATGTATGCTGTTAAACATTTTAAAAATGCATTTTATATTATGAATATTGCTCTCAACAACCTTTTAACAAATGATTGTACTTTAACGAGTTGGTTATGGATTGATATCAGTTAGAGTGCCACTGAAACCAACTACCAAGGAGTCCTGGACAGCCAGGTGTTTCATCTGCGTTTGGGAATCATCTGCAGTACCCACCCACCGACGGGGTTCGAATCCAGGACTTTCCTGTTACAAAGCAAGCTCAGATACCATTGATCCACTGGAATCCGATTCAGTGGCTGATTATTTCCAACCAATATCATCGATGGGAAATCCATCCTCACCCCCGACTGAATGGACCCCAATGGTCACGACTTCTCACCAGAACTTTTGGAAACTCCTTCCACGAATTGGTAGAAATTAGAATTCATGGACTGACTATTGGGGACAGTTCCCAGTGGCTGAATGGTATATGAGCTTGCCTTAAAACCTGAAGGCCTTGGGTCCGAAAACAAGCAATGAGTGCGTACTATCGATTATTCCCCGCATTAGGATGAAACAACTGGCTGTCCAGTACTTCCTGGTGGTTGGTTTTCAATGGTTCTCTAACTGATTCCAATCCATGGTTAAACTCGTAAACATCAAATCTAATCGTTACAAACCAAACTATAGAAAACGACTTCCTATCCATCCCAAGCAAAATACTAAGCCGCATCATCCTGGAGAGAATCAAACACGCCAACCTGGATGAAAAACTTCGACCGGAACAAGCTGGATTCAGGAGAAACAAGTCATGTATTGATCAAATCGCCACTCTACGTATCATCATTGAACAGAGCTTGGAATGGCAGTCACCTCTCCACCTCACTCAACTTCATCGACTTTGAAAAGGCATTCAACAGCGCGGCGTCGATCGAGAGGTCATTGGACAACTACTTCGCTACTACTGTGGGGTGCCATCGACAATTATACATCTCATCCAACAGTTGTACGACAATGACGCATGCCAAGTAATCCACAACGGGAAAATTACGGAGGCCTTCGAAGTGAGGACGGGAGTGAGGCAAGGCTGTCTACTATCGCCAATGATTTTCCTGATTGCAGTAGATTGGATAATGCGACAGACAACAGGCAGGGCGATGAGGAATCAGGCATAAAATGGACTGACACAAAAGACTTGGAGGATCTGGACTTCGCCGATGATATATGTCTGATTTCCCATAAACTGGAAGATATGCAAATGAAAAGCAACAATTTGGCAGAAGAAGCATCAAAGATAGGCACGACTTCAGGTGAACATAGATAAAACAGAGGTGATGAAGATTCCTGGCCAACACCAACAGCTACAGCAACAACAACAGATAACAATCAGCTACCCTGAATGGGAGGAACCTGAAAGAAACAATCTCCTTTCCCACCGACCTGGGAAGCATCGTTTCAACTACAGGTGGACGGAACTGACGAGGATATCAAGGCAGCGAGGATCGGGGAAGCAAGACAAGATTTCATTACTCTCAAGTCTGTGTGGCGGTCAACAGCACTCAACACAGCATGAAAATAACATACGGATTTTCAACTCCAATGTAAAGTCAGTCACTGCTACTTGCTATACGGATTAGAGACTTGGCGAGTCATAAAGAGCACCTCAAACAAACTACAGACCTTCATTAACAGTTGTCTTCGCTCAATACTCAAGATCAAATGGCCGACCAGAAAATATCAACAACAGGGATCTCTGGAAATGAGCGAACCATCAGAGCAGGAACCGATTGTGAAACAAATAGGCAGGAAGAAATGGAGATGGATTGGCCATACTCTGAGGAAACGAGTCATCAAGTGACATCACTAGACAAGCCATTGCTCGAGCGGAATCCGAAAGGGAATCGGCGAGTTGGTCATCAATGCAAGGGTGACTTGGAGGAAGTCATGTGAAGAGGAGATGAAAGCATGTAGGCAGACTTGTAGTGGGGTGAAAAAGTTGGCAGAAAACCGAGGGCAATGGTGACGCGCAGCTGAAGCCTTATGTTCCTCTAGGAATTAAAGGATATAATAATAATAATAATATAAAGTGACTGTGTAATCATTTTTGATAACTTTCCTATAACTTTCACGCTTATAATGTGTGTTCTTTACACTCATAAATACATTGAACAATTTGTATACAGAGATAAAAAATCACGTAACTATTAATTCAGATTAAATAAGGCTTAGAGTAGATCAGCTCAAATGGGTGTTATGCGTTCTTTCTCATGAAAAGAGAGAGAGAGAGAGAAATAAACTGAAGTCTATAATTATTAAATCACATGAAAGAAACACGTTGTTTGTAGGTTCTGAGTGTGTGTATGTTTGTGTGTATGTGTGCGCGCGCCGTGGTTTTAACTCCAAAATTATCAGTAATAATAATAATAATAATAATAATAATAATAATAAACTTAGTTGTAATTCAGTTGAAATAGTCAACTAGTGATGGCGTAAACTGAGACAAATAAAACTAGTAATTATGTGTAGCTGGAAATGTAATTTTCGCCTCTGAAGTGTTTAGATAGCATAGGTAAATGGACAGTGATAGTTACGTGTGTAACTGTTTTAGCTGATATTTGAAATAACAGAGATAATAATAATAATTCCATATTAGTTTGTTTATTAGATGTATCACACAGTCACTGAAACAGTATTACTGTTTACTGGATGACAAGGATTCCAACACAATTCATTACTGTTCATAATCATATCGCCAATTATAATCACACAACTTCAAAACTTGAATTTTATAGTTTTCTTTGTCTTCTCCTATTTATCATCGTTGAGGTAGTAGAATTTTCCAGATATCTGGGTGGACAGGTGTTGAATCATTCCTATTACACGCATTTCCCCTCAGTTGATTCGATAAGCACAAAGCTTCTGTTATCCATCTCTCCCTCCACCCTGCTGTCACATTAGATTTTAAAACTCTCATCCTATCCCATCCATCCTATTATATGGTTGTGTGTAATTCCATGCAGTGAGTGGTATAGCTGAACTATTCTTCAGATTTCTATCTTATTTAGGTCTACTAATCTAGATTTTGCTACTAGGTTTTTATGTTCAGCTAGTTTGACTGCCCTTGTTCTACTAGTTTGACCTATGTATTTGACCTGACAATCATCTCAGGCAGGGTATTAGATAAACTAAATTGTTTTGTTTTAAAGGCTCCACAGGATCCTTTAACAATAATAATAACTTTATTCTGAATTATTATTATTATTATCATTATTCCCTTGCGTTTCGAATGGAAGACAAGGCTTCAGCAACGCATCTCCACTTTGTTCTTTTTTCTTCGGTCCTCTTTAGCTGGGTTCACGATTGACAAAACTCTTTCATCTTTTCTTCAAACGATCTCCTGCATGTCACCTTCGTACCGACGACCCACTTGTCGCTTCCCAACAGGATTCCACTCGAGGGTTAGCCTGCATTGCGTGAGATGTCATTCGACGGCCTACTCAATGAATGACTTATCCGTCTCCATTTTTTCCTGCATATTTTTTGGGGGGTCAACTGTGACTTGTTGGTTTGTTCCAATACAGTGTTTCTTGTTGCTAGTTCTTTTTGGCAATCTGACCGGCCGCATTTCGATCTTCAGTATATAGCCAGTGAAGGAGACAGTTGTTGATGGAAGTCTGCAACCTGTTGGAAGTCCTTTTTGTGACATGCAATGCAAGTTTTTGACCCATATAGAAGAATTGGATAACTTAACATTGGTGTTGAGAATGCAAACCTTGTTCCTTATGCTGAGGCGGAGTGCAGATTTCCAAACTAGTTTCAGGTTGATAAAGGCGTATCTTGCTTTTCCGATTCTGACTGGCTGGTTTTGATATCGTCCGTTCCAACTGCCTGTAGTTGAAAATATATTTTATGGCTGGATAAGTAAAGGAGGCAACCTCTCTTAAATCTCTCCCGTCGATGGTGATTGATCCGAGTTGTTGTTGTTGTTGCTGCTGTTGGTTGGTTATTTTCATCACCTCCGTCTCCTCTGTGTTCACCTGCAGTCCTGTTTTCATTGCAGGTTTTCATGTAGTGTTTTTATTATTATTATTATTTATTATTACTCCCTTGGGTTCCTGGTGGGACATAGGGCTTCAACTGCACGTCTCCACTTGCCACTTCTGTCTTCCTTCTGCTGTACTTTTCGCCTGCATCCATGTTAGTCCATATTCTTTCAACTCCTCTTCACACGATCTCCTCCATGTCACCCTTGCACTGACGACCCACTCCCCGCTTCCCTTTCGGCCTGGTTCCACTCGAGCAATGGCCTGACGCGCGCGCGATATCACCCAGCGGCCTCCTCAAAGAGCGAGTGTCCGATCCATCTCCACTTTCTCCTGAATATTTGTTGGTTGGCGATTGATTCTTGCTTTGTTTGTTCCCATAATTCCTTGTTGGTGATTCTTTCCGGCCCGGCCATCTCATCTTCAGTATGGAGAGAAGACAGTTGCTGATGAAGGTAACATCTGCAACAGGCTGTTGGAAATATTCTTTGTGACCCGCCCGCCAACTTTCTGATCTGATCCGTATAGAAGAACTGACTGACTTGACGTTTGTATTGAAAATCCGACCGAATTTTGTTGTTGATGATGGCTGAGTGACGAAGATTTCCAGACTGATTGTTTCAGGTTGATGATTGTGTGTGTTTCTCGCCTTCCCGATTCTCGCTCGATTTGACATCTTCGTCCGTTCCAACCGCTTGTAGTTGAGACAATGCCCCCTAGATGAGTGAATCAATGAAGTATTTTTTTTATTTTTTTATTTTATTTTTGGTAACAGCTTGATTCCACACTGTATTTTTGGTACAAGTATGGAATTTTCAGCGTCGATATCGGTAGCCCAAATTTCGCAGGCCGACCATAGATATCTGGTGTGCGCCGGTGTGGGCTCGAACCCCGGACCATGTGCATAGTCGTCGAGAGTCCTAACCACTGTGCCACCGACGCACCTCTTTCAAATCCCTCCCGCTGATGGTGATGGTGATTGGCGCTGGATTTTGCTGTTGTTTTTGTTTTTGTTAGCTGGTTGGCTATTTTCATCACCTCCGTCTTGTCTATGTTCACATGGAGTCCTGTCTTCGCTGGCTGCTTCTTCGACCAGTTTGTCGGTCGGTTTTCGCTTGTAAGTCTTCGATTTTGTGACAGTGACATCAAACATAAATCATCCACACGCGAAATCCAGGTCTTCTAGGTTCTTCGTGTCGGTCCGGGATATTCCTATCTTCTCGTTTCCCACTCACTGTCTGACGCATAATCCAGTAAGTGCACAACAATTAGGAATATCATCGTGGGTGATAATAAGCACCCTTGTCTGACTCCTGTGTTTACTCCAAACGCCTCGCTGAGTTTTCCGTTGTGAATCACTTGACATGTGCCGTTCTTGTACAGCTGTTGAATAAGCAATTATGAAATGTTCAAAGGTAAATTTTTAAATCCAAGCATACCACTCAAGTACGGTGATCTCATGTATCAAAGTGACGAACGTGGGCATCAATGAAAGTTTATAACCTGTTGGAAATAATTTTGGTGACGTACACACTAATATTTTTTGCTAAACTTATAGATTCACTGACTGACTTCATACTGGAGTTGGAAAGTCCAACTTTTTTCCTTACGTTATGTGTTGTGAAACCTCAATGTAATTTCAGATTAACAAAAGTTTATCTTGCTTCTCCGACTCCATACTTGCTTTGATACATTCGTCCCTGTTGACTCTTTTAAAAGTAATACTGTTTATTGCAAGTGAGCGATAGAGACAACGTCGTTTAGATTTATTTATTTTTATTTTATTTATTTTGATTACAGCTTGATTCCACACTGTATTTTTGGTACAAGTATGGAATTTTCAGCGTGGATATCGGTAGCCCAAATTTTGCAGGCCGACCATAGATATCAGGTGTGCGTCGGCGTGGGCTCGAAACCCGGACCATGTGCATGGTCGGCGAGAGTCCTAACCACTGTGCCACCGACGCTATCAATGTTGATTTGTGTTTGTTGTTCGCAGTCGCATAACTTCATTACCTCTGCCTATTCTATATTCACCTGATGTCCTGTCCATCAAGATTCCTACGAAACGAAAAATTTAAATTATTTATATAATTTGTACAGGTTCCGACTATGCTTAAAAAATAGGACTCATGATGGATTCACATGATCTTGTGAGTTTGTTTTAAAGATAATATTAGTCATTAAGAAAGAAACCTATCAAGAGCTTAGCATTCTTGGATTTCACACATGAGTCCTCAGTCTTATTCTTGGTGGTTCAGTGGTGGAATGAATTCCGACCATGCTGGAGGTCGGGTGAAATTCCCAGCCGATACACTTCTTAACCTCACCTTTTTTTATCAGCTGGTAGTAAGCCAGGGAAAGATGAAAAACTTGGTGAGTGTGTGAGGCTGGCAACCTCATACTGGAAAACACAAAAACACCACAGGTACTAAGAATTGAAGAGGCAGTTTGCGACCCTGAGTTTCAAGTATCGGTTTGTAGGGATTTGACTGATTGCTTACTGGATTTCATCATCAGCTGACATTAGTTAAAGAACTACTGGAAAACCTGCAGGGAGTACTGGACACCCAACCGTCTTGTCCTAGTTTGGGGCTGTTCATCAATGCGCACCCACCGGGGTTCGAACCCAGGACTTTATGGTCACAAGGCTAGCTCTTAGACCACTAGGCCAATAGCCACTCCATGAATTCTAATTTCTGCCAATCCACGACATAGCTCGACAGCTAGCCAGTGTCATCTTTCACGAGTATCTGTCCTCACACACGACCTGCTTCACCTTACTGGTGACGACTTCCTACCTACCTGAATATGGCTGGTGTCACTCGCAAAGAAAAAGAATGAAAGGGAAAGAGATAAAAAAAAACGAGTATGCCTTGATTGGCTTGATTCTGATTACTTTTTTAAAATAACTTTCTGTCAAATTTGGTAAAATGAACTATTTTCTCTTTTGATTTTGATCGATAAAACTTATTAGCCTATTGAAAAACGCATATTAAGTTAGAGTCTCAATGGAGATACTCTGAATGATTAGGATGCAAGCAAATCCAGTTGACAAGTCCCCGCCCCGATGAGATGAGACTCATGTTTTAAGTTCCACTGCAAGCTACCACCATAAGAAATGGTTAAAATTTATGAATAACAGTAATACGGAAACATTAGATCATAGAACCCAACTAGTAAAATCAGGCAGATCACTTGATGCATTTATTCCCCTTGATGACATAACAGTGGTTTGTGCAGAATAACAAGATGGTACCGTCATGGTTTATTTCATCGGCTTCTCATCAGTTACTTACAGCCGAAATAAATTATGCGGTTTACGTACAGAAAAGTTTTAACATACTTGCAAATTTCACATGTTGTAAGTTGACAAAAAGTTCCTTAATTAGTAAACAGTGCTCAGAAAATTGCGCTTATATACTTTTTACACAAGCAGTTCAAGTTTAAACAAAATAAATGTATGCATACAATGGTAAAGGAGTTACGTATTAAAGATGAGATGTGCGTTAGATGCATAGTGACCAATAAGTTAGGTAACAATTTACTGAGTTCAACTTAAATCATAGAAACAAGAGACAAGCAAAACTACAGATTATAAAAGGAGGGTGAGGTTAAAGACAAAGATTACGTAATCAGATGAAAGGGAGAATAACGAAATCCAGTCAGCAGGATGGCAAGAAAAAACTGATAACTGCTTCTTTCTGAACAAATAAATCTGGTTTCAAGCGTTTGATAGAAATCGCTCCAGCAAACTTGATGAGAATGGGGCTCCTTTGTCTATTGATAATTCTGAAGGATTTCTCGATTTCCACCTCATGACCCGTGTCAAGGAGATGTCTGGTAATCCAAGGTGTGCCCTTCTTTATGTTCTCCCAATTGGGAGAAACTGATGAGAAACCAACGAAATAAACAATGATGGTACCATATTATTCTGCACAAATCACAATTGTTGTTCTTGCTTTATTTAAATTCAGGTAGATCATTTCGGTTCATTAATATCAGCGGGGAATCACAAGAATTGACAAATAAATAAATAAATAAATAACATCAGTCATATTCGTAATTTACACACGTCAGGGAGGTGAAATTTCACCACAGTACCGTTTACAAACCGAAATTATCCAGACCGGGATGTCTGATCTGCTTAAGCCATAGATAATAACCGACACAACAAGCAGAACTGCATATAAAACAACATACTATTGTTCGATTGAGTTGAATGGCTGTATAACACTCGCATCAACCGGTAGTTCTTGCTAAAGTAGTCAGATCGAAGTCATCTGAACACCACTGTAGGGCAATTTCGCTCGTTTTGGGCCGAGGTTATCAGCTATGTACTCAGTTGGACAACTGAACTCAGAGAGCCGCATCAGTTCAGACCATTCGAATTCTGGTCAACTACTTAGGTGAAAAGCGTCCATAGCAGATGGGTAGAATGCTCACCAACCACGCCTCATGTGGTTCGGGATACGATTACCGGCCGATGCACTCCTTTACGTCGCTAAGCTACTGATAAGACTGGTGAAGAGGAAAGGCTAGGCATGATGCTGGCTAGCAACCCCATCCCGTAAAAGTGAACACCACTGCTACGGAATGTCCAAAGCTCTAGATTGAAGCCCTATGTTCCACTGGTAACTTGAAGGAATAAAAAGAAACTTAGGTGGAGTGATTGTACATAGCATTAAATTCGCAATTTCCAAAGTAATTTACAATTCACAAGCTAATATTTTATTTTTTATTCCTCTACGTTCCCAGTGGAAAATAGGGCTTCAAGCTAGAGCAGTAGTGACTATTTTTCCAGGATGGGGTTGCTAGCCTCATGCCCAACCTTCCCCCTTTACAAGTCTTACTACTGGCTTAGTGAGGTAAAGGAGTGCGTCTGTGGTCGGGGGTCGAACTCCGGACCACCTGTGTGGTTGGCGTGTATTCTACCGCTGTGCCATCAACACACGTGCTAATATCAGTCTGATTTAATTTAGATATTTTCAAGAGTTAGATTATACGGAATTGATTTGTTTCAAATTCCATCATGGATTAATACCAATTACAGAAACATTGAAAAACAGTACTGTAATGCTGGACAGCTGGCAGTTCCGTCCCAGCTTCGGACTCTTTATCAGTACCCATCCACTTGGGTTTTGAACCCAGGACCTTCTGGTTACTAAGAGAGGTCACAAATCATTAAGCCACTGGGACCCGATCCTGTGGCCAGACCATGAACTCCAACTTCGACCAATTCTTGATTTCAGTGCACTGACCAACCAATGTCATTGATGAGTATTTCTTCTCACACCTAACCTAGTGGGCCCTACTAGTCACGACTACTGCTTACTAGAACTTCATAGAACTTCTTCTTGTAACCAGTCACTGGTGAAGAGTCCCAAACGAGGACGATACACCTCTCTAGTATTTAATTCCTGTTGGTTTTTAATAGTTTTTTTTAACCAACATCCGTGATCAAATTTGAAACAAGTCCAATTCATCTGTCAGATATCTTGAATTACTTTATTTGCATGCCTAAATGTTTTCACATAATTTAATAGGTAAAATATAAAAGAACATGGATTACGAGACAAGCTCGAGGGCCATCCAACCACTCTTTTATTCAATGCTTCTCCAGCTGATATCAATCCATGGTAAAAATTATAACAAATCAAACTTTTGAAAGTTAATCAGCTGCTCTCTAGAGACTATCTTTGTGCAGGACGAACTTGCCTGAAGTTCTAGTGAGAAGTAGTCATGACCAGAAGGGTCTATCCGATTGGGTATGAGGACAAATACTCGCCACAGATAAAAATGGATGTGGTGGTTGGAATTCATAGTCTGGCCATTGGATCATATCCCAGTATCCAAGTGGTCTTCAAAGGCCGTGGGTTGGAAACCCAGATGGATGGGTACTGTCAAAGAATCCGAAACTAGGACGAAACAGCTGGTTGTTCAATACTTCCTCCTAATTTTCAATGTTTCTCTAACTGATATCAATATCCATGATCAAACTTGAAGTTATTTAGATAATCACTTTGCCTGGATAATCTTCTTCAAGTAGCTTGCTTATATTCCACTTATTGGCTAACTGATTCCATTGGAAACATTATCTCAGTGTGTGTGTGTGTGTTTACGCGCGCGCGAATATTTAATTTGTTTATTTTTTAAATCCTAAAATTAGTTTATCAAAATTTTTTTTTCACAGAGTTAATAAACATGTTTATCTTCACAAATGAGTTGTTTATGAGTAAACGTTATTTTATTATTTTTATTTTCTTGCGTGCGTGAGCGTGTGTGTATCTGTGTATGTGTGCGTGCGTGCGTGTTGTTCTAGGCATCCCATCTATGCTTTCTATGTTTGTTGATCTACGAACAATTATCTCTCGATAAGAATTGTATATATGAATTTCATCATAGGCTGGCATTAGTTAGAGAACCATTAGAAAACCAGCTGGGAGTACCGAACATCCGACTGTTTCGACCTAGCTCGGGACTCTTCATCACTACGCACCCACCGGGATTCGAACACAGGACCTTCTGGTTACAAGGTGAGCTGGCTTGTTGACCATTAAGCCACTGGGACCCAATCCACTGGCCAGTCCATGAATTCTAACTTCTGCCGATTCGCGACATAGTGCGACACCTAGCCAATGTTCTGGTGAGAAGTGGTGACCAGTAGGGTGCAGCAGGTCGGGTGTGAAGACAAATAGTCGCCACCGATGACATTGGCTCGGGGTCACGCTATGTCGTGAATTGTCAGAAGTTAGAATTCATGGACTGGCCATTGGATCAGGTCCCAGTGGCTTAATGGTCTACGAGCCAGATCGCCTTGTTACCAGAAGGTCCTGGGTTTGAGCACGCGTGATGGGTGCGTACGGCTGAAGAGTCCCGAACCAATGGGACGAAACAGTTGTCCAGTACTCCCAGGTTTTCCAATGGTTCTCTAACCAATGTCAGCTCATGATGAAATCCTGTAGCGAATCAATCAAATCCTTATAAACCAAGATTTGAATTGTATATATGTTATTGTAAGGAAGTGAGGATACTGTTTGGTCTATGGTGATTAGCAGTAGAATGAGAGTTGTGCGTTTCAGCCAATTTTGGGATTCGTCAATTAGTTGTATCTACATCTGCAGAGGGTGATGATAGTGTTCCTGCTGAGACTCGAATTCAGTCCCCAGCACTTCAAAAGCCAAGGCGTTATACACTAGACCAATTAGGCCAGGAGATTCATTTCCTGGGGATTCAATTAATAATTTGTTTATACCTTGGCGCTGTCTGAGGATCATTATTATTACTAGTCCCTTGGATTCCTTGTGGAAGACAGGACATCAACAGCACAACTTCATTTCATTTCTGTTCTATACAGTGTTCTTTAACTGGCTGGCTCCACAATTGCTCTCGCTGGTTGCTAGCTATCTTGTGTCATATCTTGCCAGATTAGGATTTCCACATGCTTATTTTATCTTTCATCTAAAGGAAACGCATCGGCTGACTGACTTCACAAAGGCTTTGACCGAACAGCATCATTTCGTCTTTCCGATTCTAATGCAGAATAAATTTGTTTTTCGTAATTTTCATGTTTTTCTGTAGCGACTGTTTTGACTTTCTGGGTAGCGTCACTAACCCTGTGCCTAACTTTCTTTCTTTACCCAGAGTTTAAGATCAGCTGGTGAACTAAGGAACTAGTAAATTTAGTCAGGTTTTTCTGCCGGTTAGTCTGATGTTATTTAGTGAACGTTGACTAGAAGTGGAGTCCAGGATGCGAGTTTCGACCTATTTGAGACAAGTTATCTGGTTGGATGCGCCTGCACTCCTCAGCAAGTCATACCGTTCTCGAACAGAACCCATTGTTTCAGCCACCAAAACAAGAATACTGCGTTCGTTTTAATTATTTAATTTTACACATTTTTGATTTAATTCCAAACAGAGTAAATTAAACTTATCTTGGTATATATACTCCATAAATCGAAGCCTCAACATTCCCTTGGTATCTAATTTGAAATTACCTTTACGCTGATAGCTAACAGTGGATTCCAGGAGTCATTCGATTTTCCTGAATGGGACTCATCAACTGGATGTTTTTTCACTTCAGTGAACTGGTAAAGTATATGATCACTAGGTTGATGAATTAACATAAGCCACTTGGTTACTTGTGAACAGTAAAACTAACATGAACTTCGAGAGCTAATCGGTGTATTATAATTAACTCAATGTTAATCCAGTTAAGGAGTCCCTGACTGACTGATTTACACATAGAACTCCGCACCGATATGCAACAGTTCGAGTCGTTACACTCCATGTAGCACACGAAGCAAGAGACGAAAGTAAAAAGAAATGCAAAATAGAGACAGTAAACAGATAAATGAGGCAAAAAGAATAGTAATATCCAAGAAGGGCATAGTTTTATTAGGTATTTTAATCACAAAGAGTGCCTGTCGAGGCAGGCGATCGATGTCCTAACCATCTCAGTAGATGTAGCTTCGCAGCCTTGTCGATTGATTTCCCCTCCTTACCTAACAATCGACCGATGCTTAACCTCAATATTGCTCAACTTATGATACCACTTCACACGGGAGTTAGAAAGCAGGTACCTATAAACTAGAACGAAACACGCACTCATTAATTCCACTATAAATCACCAATAAACAATTTACTGGTTTACCCTAATTCATTCAAAAGAAGGAATGAAAACATTAGCTAGGAAAATTATCGCTGATCGCCTAAATTCTATTGATTTATTGGTTGTATTCAATTGGTTTATTTTAATATTCTTTTTTCTTCTTTTCCTTCTATTTATTGATTTTTAGGGTTAAAAATTTCATTTGTTTTGCTTTCTAATCTAATTTAGATGAAAGCCACCAAAAAATCGATATACCTGGTTTATTTATAATGAACACTAATAGAATAATGAAGCTGTAACGATTGTACAAAATATTAGATGGCTGGAGGCAGTCGGTCACTTGAAACCATACCTTGATCTAGGTTTCGTCAGCTAGACATATCTTTAACTACCTTGAAGGAAGTCAATTCCCTTTTGAGATCTCAGAATGACAGTCATATTGTAGATTTGACGGCTAGCATTCAGTCTGTACACTAGTTACCAACTAGTATCCAGTCAAGAAAAGCATCTCATATTGTCCTACAGAAAGTCGGTTGCGGGACTGAATAGCTCAGTAGTGGTAACATCTCTCATTGCAGAAGTCAATGGGTGACGTGGGTTCAAATCTCAGACATAAAAGACTTGAGTTTCGTCAAGATACTCCTTGCTAACTGGTGAGTACCAACTAGCACGAAATCTAAGTCAAGGCACAGCTTCTTGTGGCCGTAGTGCAGGACATCGTGATGGCGAGCCATCTAGTAGCATGGCAGCCACATTACAAACTTAACTGAAAGAATTCAATCCGCGCTAAAGATAGGACGCGACACTTGACACTGGTTACTCAATAGTGTCCAATCAAAAAAGATTGTACAAAATTGATAGATAAACCAATTCTATGATATTTCATATATACGGTTCCCTTGATAAATTTCGATGGAGAAAGAAAGACCAGATTTACAGGATAAAATGTGATATCACCATTCTATTTCACAGGTTCTCATCAGCTAATTGCAAACTACATGAAATGTTTACAGTGGTTATAAATAATGACATCCCACACTTCAATGTTTGAAAGGTAACAGAGAAAACATTACAAGATGGACGAATCCGGAGTATAAGTTATGATTAGTAAAGACACTGTGCGACAGGACCAGTAAAGTTATCCTCACCTAACAAGATAGAAGAAGGATTAAGCTTTGTCGAAAAATGCCTTAAGGAAAACAGGTATCCAAAGGGATTTATCCTGAAGTACAACAAAGAAAGAAATGAGAAGGCGAAGTCTCCAACAGTTGAAAAGAAGAAAGTGTTTATTACTCACCCATTCAAAGGAGAAGCAGTATCACAAAAGATGGACAAGATGATGAATGGAACAATAAAGAGATGCTTCCCTGTAGCCAAGCTGGTGACACGATACAGCACTACATGCTCTATAAGTCAATCGAAACTGGATAAGTACCTTGTTGATATTATCTCCAACTGCATTTATAAAGTTACGTGCATCTGTGGCAGCAAGTACATTGGAAGGACAGAAAGAAGGACTTCTATCCGGTTGTCAGAGCATATTCCCAGAAACTTATGCTTAAAAGAAAGCAGAAATTTACAAAGTGCAATTACTAGGCACCCACTGTGTGCATACGCGTCATTTTGTCCAGATTTCCAAATCCTTCAAAATATTAAACATAAAAAGGGCAACGAATTTACTACGATTTGCTGAAGCAATTACAATCAAGCGTATCAGACCAAACGTATGCACACAGAAACAGAGTGCAGTCAATATCTCACTCCCTTGGTAACAGTATTACTTTCATTACACTGATTAGTCATACACACTAGTGAGCTGAGCTCACTAAGCAATTTCTCAATTTGATGAGCTTTAACGATCTTGATTTTCCATGTTGATGTACAAGCTAACTCTGTCTGTTAGATTTTTCTGTTTGATAAATAAATTGATTTTAATTTAAACTAAAGCCAATTGTAATGCTCATATTCCGGATGCGTTCATCTTATAATGTTTTCTCTATTACCTTTCAAACATTGAAGTATGAAATGTCATCACTTATAACTTAAATTTTTTTATTTTTGATTACAGCTTGATTCTACACTGTATTTTTGGTACAAGTATGGAATTTTCAGCATGGATATCGGTAGCCCAAATTTTGCAGGCCGACCATAGATATCAGGTGTAAGTCGGCAGAGGATTGAACCTCGGACCGTGTGCATGATCGGCGACAGTCCTAACCACTGCGCCACCAACGCACATTTTATACTGCAAATCTGGTCTTTCTTTGTCTGTCGAAATCCTATGATAATTTAATAAATAATATAATACAAGGTAAGCTAAATTTAAATCGAAATTGCAAAGGCAATAGCATCCTACGAACTGGAGCTTAATTTATGATGTTGATGCGCTTAATTTAAAGTTATATCATATTATATTTAGAACGTGCGTCGGCGGTCCAGCGTTAGAGCTCTGGTCGATCATGCACGTGGTTCGGGGATTGAATATCGGCCAGAGCATACCTTTACCTTCCTTAGCCAGTTGCACTTTCGACATAAAGGGAAGGTTGGGCGAGGGGCTGGTAACCCCCCTACCGTAAAAACATCACTGCTACTGAAAATTTAAAGCTAAAACTTAAAGCCATATGTCCCCCTGGGAATGCAAAGGAATACAAAAAATATTTAGAATACTGAACTCTTTGACTACCATCTTCCATTTCAAATCATGCTGTAGCTGTAGTGTGGGTGCCCGATTCCTGACTACTCGTCTAAACAGTAGAACAGTATCCCAATTTACCAAGATTTCAGTAGCCATGTAGTGCGATTATCAGACATTGTGAGAATTCTACAGGACAGGGAGATTAGAAGCTTTGAGAAATAAACAGATAAGTATTTTCTTAAAAATTTCATTTGGTGATAAATATATCGCTTATGTTTACTTCTAAAGGGGATCTACTCTTTCAGGTGCTTCTGTGGAACTGATTAAGTTGGATTTTGTAAGAGTGTTGCCCAGAAACGCGTTGCTGAACACTATCCGAGTTGGTTGATGAAAAGGGAGAATAGGATGACAAAGTCTTCCATTTGTGTACATCCTTTTGAGTCTGGTCATTCAGCTTCACACGTTTTATCCTTTAAAGTAGTCTACATAGCTAAATTCAGTCTCATCAAAAGTTTTTCAAAAGAATAGTTACTGAACAAAAAATACTCTTCATCAGGTTCTACAGTTATATATCCATAATAGTGAATAAATTAGTGTTATTACCAACATTATTGTTGTTTAAATAACATCGGATCGATAATAATGTCCATGGATTACAGTTAGACAGCATCAACATAAAATAAGCTGAATATCAGAAAAATTAGGAAAGATAATATTACAATTCATGAAATTATAGTCTCTACTGAAGGCTGGCCAGGGCAGTAGTAGGGGCTAGACTTACTTCTGTTGCATACAGAGCACCGGCTGTTTTAGGCGAATCCCGATAGCCTCTGCTGTTTGGAGTATATGGTACCTGGAAGTTTTTGGCAATTTATTTGGCACCCGATAGATGATGGAGAAGGATTCGTCAGTGCTGGACGGCTTTGCAGCCGGCTGGTCTGGACCAAGTGGTCTAATATCGAGCTATTGATGCTTCTCACTATACCTTTATTTAACCACACAGGTAGATGTTCCCGAATGAGCATGGAAAATCAAGTTCCTAGAGCAATGGCCAATATAACTCGCTCCATGACGAGCTCACTGGAATTAGTATATACAGTTAGAAGTAGCTAGTCTAGGTACTTCATCTTCCAATCGAAGAATCATCCCCGGTCGTGTAGAAAATATGACTTGTAGTCTGCCAACATTCAAAGTTCTTTCAGCAGAATTTCTTAGCTTGTCGGCAATTATCTCACTGGATGCGTCACCCTTGAATTGTAGACATATATATATAAAGGCTTCTTATTTACAGATGGAAAGTAGTCTTTTTCCGTTTTCTTGGTCATTTGTTTCTTGATGAACTTCTCTGGATAGCTATTTTCAGTTAGAGTTTCATATATAATCCAATTATGTATAAAGTAAGCACTAGCTATAGTTCGAGACAACAAAAAAGCCTGACTTGTTTACAAAAAGAATTTAATTGCTGGATGGGGACTAGCAGTGGAATCCAAGATGCGTATTTCGTCCTATTTGGGACTCATCTTCTGGATGTACCTGTATTTCAATTAAATGTTTACAAAAAGGTTTTGCTAAATTGCTTTGGTTACATGATTTCATCATGAACTGAAATCAGTTAGAGAACCATTGGAAAACCTGTAGGAAGTAATGGATAGCCACATGTTTCGTCAGCCTAGTGTGGTACTGTCTAACCGATATCAGCTCATTATGGAATCCTGTAACCAATCAATCAAATTTCTACAAACCAATACCTTGGTCATAGAAATGTCCCTTTTCTTTTTTTTTACTTTATTTTATCGCTTGAATTCATTCCACTTTCTTTTTATCTTCCTAGCACTTTTAAGTTTTGACAGTACTTGACCTATTGAATTGAATTTTTTGATAATAATAATAATAATGATTTGCTTTATTCCAAAAACAGTACTTGTGATACAGAATGGAATTTTCAGCATTAATCACAATATTGCATCTAATTTCCTCAAATTATAAATAAAATTAATCACACAGAAACTTTTTCACACTTACAATAGAGGTAGTGTCAAAAACCTACAACATATAAAATGGAAATAGCAATAATAATAATAGTAGCTAGGACTGTTTTTTATACTTGTCAATCGATGAAATACTCGTGGCCCAAGTGGTCTAGTGGATAACGCTTTGGCGTTTGAAACTATGGGCACTGGGTTCGAGCCTCAGTGGGAACATCATCACTCACTGAGAAATGCAGGTACATCCAGATGACGAGTCTCAAATAGGACGGAATGCGCATCCTGGATTCTACTGCTAGCCACCATCCACCAATCGAACACTTGACCTACTTTGAAAAGACACTTAATGCACTAATTCACTTATTTAATTGTCTTTCAATATAACTGTGTAATTCATCCACTTCAATTCTGTCTGCTTACAAAACTCCATGTTGATTTTCTTTATTCTTATCATTTGTGCATATTGACTGAGGAACTGTGTTTTGCTGCCACTTAGTGTCTTTCTCTGTGTAATATAAAATACGAGTGTACAGCTGGTTGAAAATGAAGTGATTGAAGAGGGGTATATTTATTCGCCTTGAAAAAAAATATGTTTTTCATTGGTAAAAACACAGTTTTTGTTCAGTGAAGAAATTTCTTTTCAACGACTTCACTTTCAAGCTGTACAGTTGTATTTATATGACAAAAAGGTTTTCATTATCAATGAAAATGTTTCAGCTTTGATTATAAACTCATTCCATTCAAGTATTGGTGGCGTCGGTGGTATGGCGGTTAGGACGCTCACCGGCCATGCACATGGTCCGGGGTTCGATCCCCGGCCGGCGCACTCCTTTACCTCGCTAAGCCAGAAATAATGCTGGTAAAGAGGAAAGGTTGGGCATGAGGCTAGCAACCCCATCCTGTAAAATAAACACTGCTACAGAAACTTCAAGCTAATAGCTTGGAGCCCTATGTTCCACTGGGGAACGTGAAGGAAAAAATTAAAATTAATTGGTTTGTAGGGATTTAATTGATTGGTTACAGGATTTCATCATTAGGCGATATCGGTTAGAGAACCATTAGAAAACCTTCAGGGAGTACTGGATAGCCTACTGTCTCGTCCTAGTTTGAGACTCTCCAGCTGTACACACCCACCATAGGGGGTCGAACCCAGGAGCTGCTTGTTACAAGGTGAGCTGGCTCGTAGACCATTCAGCCACTGTGACTCGATCTAATGGCCACTCCATGAATTCCAACTTCTGCTAATTCGCGAAACATCACGACCACTAGCCAATGTCTTGCCTTGTAACCAGAAGGTCCAGTATTTGAACTCTGTTAGTGCCTACTGATGAAGAGCCCCATACTAGCGCGAAACATCTGTCCAGTAATCCGTGTTGGTTTTCTAATGGT
The DNA here is from genome assembly GCA_944472135.2 of Trichobilharzia regenti. NCBI lineage: Eukaryota > Metazoa > Platyhelminthes > Trematoda > Strigeidida > Schistosomatidae > Trichobilharzia > Trichobilharzia regenti. The sequence goes on along the minus strand of OX235264.1, from coordinate 2,299,867 downwards.
TCTCTAACTGATGTCAGCTCATGATGAAATTCTTTAACCAAACTCATTTAAATTAGAGAACATTGAAAACCAGGGAGTAATGGACAGATATTTCGTCCTGGTGTTGGACTCTTCAATAGTACAAGGCAAGTATTGTAGGATAGGAAGGAATTCAATAACTCGTAAATTTCACCTTTTGCTTTTGAACGAAATAGCTGTCTAGTGTTCCTTGGATTTCAGTGGTTAACTAACTCCTCGATCAAGCATGAAACAAATCCAATCCGTGAAAAAATAAATGGATAAACTTCAGGAGTATATTTCGTTGTTTGTCTCAGCTTTGTCTCTTTTATTCTACTGCATTTTACACATTTTGTCTGTAATTTATATCTAATTACCCTTCCTGATATGCCATATTAGTCTACGTCAAAACATTGGTGAGGACGAATGGACTGTTAGTAATATTGACAGTATGTGTCATTATATACCTTCGTGCTCTGTAAAGATGTCAAGTGAAGAACTGCAAGATTCATCTTCTTTCTGTCCTACTGCTAAGAAGTCACGAAGAAACGGACAAAAAACATCTGTCTATCATGCCTTGGTTCTCAGCAATTCTCTCTAAATGATTCGGATTCGTGATGAAATCAACATCAAATCTCTGTTATAAAATCCAAATAGTTTCATTCGAAAAATACATTTACTAGGATATTTTTTTTTGACAGACCACTGCAATCTCTCATCAGAAGATTCCTTCACTGTCTCCATAAATGAAGATCAGATTGATATGTATCCATATATATATATATATATATATATATGTGTGTGTGTGTGTATGGTGATCTCTATTTCTGCTGCTCGCTTAGTCTGTGACCATTTCACTTTGATGAACCTGTCTCCTATAACAATGTATATTCCCCTTATATTATATATAATATGAGTGTTTGTTGACAGTCCGTTGCTTGGTGACATATATCCATATTATATGTGTGTTTGTTGACATGTCTGCTATATTTTGCTATGTATATATGGATCGATACTCCATTATAATTAGCCATTCATGTTAAGACTGTCTAGTGATTTGTTCACACACTTGTCTGGACATTCATATATATTTCGCTCGCACAATCTTGTGTGACATCTTTGGTGTGATACCACTTTTGCATTCTCCTTGTGTTTGGAAAATAGAAGTATCATCGCAAACCTAGTGGTCTTCTGATTTCCGCCTTCTTGCGTCAGGACTATTTAATTCTCGACCAGTACATAGCAATAAATTGACGACGAGTACATAACACAGATGACCAGCGAGAAAGGATGAGTAATCAGGGACTCTAACAGTAGAGCGAACTAGGCAAATACTTACTGCCCATTCAACAAATATACAGAATGAAATCCGGATGGAGTATCATTACACACTAGGTGCTCTTATGGAACCCCAATGGAAATTGACGATTTGGGCAACAGAGTGGAGGATTACCATGAGGTGCAAATGAAAGTAATCGTAGGCAATCTTGAAACCATTTAAAAAAGATAGTGGAGAACGGAACACAATATTGTATTGTATTATTGAAATCCTATTTTCTCCTCTGAATATAAGGAATTAATAAAATTGTAGTAACAATAATAATAATAATAATACGGTGTCAATTCTGTCCTCAAGAGTTAGTTTTTAGGGATTCGATTTATTTCAATTATGATATCAGTTAGAAAATTATTGAGAACAAACAGGTCAGTTGTTTCATCCTAGCCTGGAAGTACTTTTCAGCAGTACCCACCCACCAGTGTTTGATTCCTAGGGCCTTCCAGTTACAAGGCAAGCTCATAGACCAATTACCCACCTGGGACCTAATCCAATGACTAAGGAATTTCAACTTCCACCATTTCGTGATTTTAGACGATAATAAAAAACAAAACATGTAGTTCAGCGAAGAGTCTCTTTTCGGGGAATTCATATGGGTGTACATGAGTCTTACTGGATGGAGGATTTCATCATGAGCTGACATCAGTTAGAGAATCATTGAAAAACCTGTAGGAAGTAATAGACAGCCAACCGTCTCGTCCTAGTTTGGGACTCTTCATCAGTATGCGAAATGTTTGCGCTATGTCGTGAATTGACGGAAGTTAGAATTCATGAACTGGCCATTGGATCGGGTCCCAGTGGCTCAGTGATCTACGAGCTACTAGTCGTCTCGCAACCAGAAGGTCCTGGGTTCGAACCCTAGCAGTGGGTGCGTACTGTGAAGAGTCCCAAACTAGAACGAGACAGTTGGCTGTCGAGTACTCCCTGCAGGTTTTCCAGAGGTTCTCTAACTGATGTCAGCTCCTGATGAAATCCTTCAAACAATACATGAGTTCTGTCTGACGAGAATAAAAATTTAGTTAGGTTTGTTGTTTACGTCATCAGAAATATTCCCGAAAGTGTGATGAGTCATCAGAATGCAACCAAGGGGAAGGGGTGAAGGTTAATAAGAGTGTAGTGGCGATGAGTTGTCACAAAAAAGACATAATTTTTAATGTTAGTCAATGAATAAAAGAAGTTGAATAGGTGTATTATGGTTATGTAATAAGATGAATAATTTAATCACTGAGTTTTGATTAAGATGTGTGCACCTAAGTGAATGAATTCGCAGGAAAGAGACTCTCTGCTGAACTACGTGTTTTGTTTTCATAAATGTCTAAAATGGGGATCATTCATGCGTTTTAGGCAATGCCATTGGCAAGTACTTGCCCCCAAACCCAACCTGGTGGACCCTCAATGATCATGATTACTTCTTGCTAGAACTCCATTTTGTAGCAAGCCACTGGTGAAAAGGCCCAAACTAAGACAATGGAGCATAAAAATGATGAAAAACTCCATTTTTGGACGTAAAATTGGAGCGAAAATACGACAGGACACTCGAAAGATCTGTATATCATTAAAGACACATGGAATGGTCTTTACTTGATATTCAATAGCTTCTGCCCAGTGAGATACCGACGAACGCTGGTGAAAACGCTTTTCTCTAGAGTCGGTTAAAGGGACCGAATTATTTAAGCTCTTCAATCTCCAAACATCTGATTGACACAGGACACCAAGCAGATGTGCTAGAATCATTCAAAATAATTAACAGACAAAGTACCTCAAGTCTTCTCAGGTTTACTGAAGTTGTAGCAATAAAATGATTGAAGCTTGATTTATGTGCCCAAAAAGAATCCGTTGTTGAACTTCAATTACCCTGGTGACTCACTTGTTAGTAACGCTCTTTGTTTTCTAATTTTGTTAACTTATCTTTTCACTCTCCACCCCCTTTTATTTTTCGGTTGACTCTCTTCAGAGATAATTTTTCTTGATCTTCTGAGTCCTGCTCACTGTATTACGTCATCAACTTCTCATCTGACCTCATATGCACCGAAATTTTTATCTTCTCTTGTCTAAGGCGGCCTGCTTAAATCATTGGGCTACCGAAATTATTTTCCTCCAAAATGCTTAATTTCATCTGGATTTATCATTGTTTTAATCATCAAGTTATATCAAATGACCTTTACATAAACTTGTGCGATGATATAACTGGCTCCCAAGTAAACGCTGTACAATTCCTCAACGAAATGAAGATCTACTTCAGATTATTAATTTACATGTGAATCCTAAGTGAACATTAAAGTACTTTGGAACTGGGTACGCTGAAAATTTTTGTGCCGTATATTCGCATACTGTCTTAAATAAAGCTTTACCATTATTATTATTAGTTACGTAACTATTACTAATTTTCTTTTGTTACCAACCCAACAACAGAACTGTTAACTAATTTATTTCAAGAAACTTCTGTCTAACAATATATATATATATATATATATATGTCGTAACACTTTAGACACCTTGCAAATCACAATGCCTTATTTCACTATGACGCTCTGACAATATGCTTGCTAATGGACAAAAGATTTTTAAAATTGTACACTTTCTTATTTTATTAAAGAATTCAGGTTGTATGCAGCTGATGAGAACCGACGGGATAAAATGAGTCCATATTATTCTGCGCTAATGTTTCTTTTTTTCTTTGTTGAAATTTACGAAAGGGAATCATTGTATGTAAGACGAAACAGTTAGTTGTGTAATACTCCACGCTGGTTTTCAATGCTTCTCTAACCGGCATTAATCGATGATCAAATTTGACAAAAATCGATGTTATCTTATCAAATATCTTCGATTTTTTTTGGCCTAGAATGTTTTCATATGATTTAACAAAGATTATTGACTATTTTTCATAGCGTTTTCCCCTTACCTATTTCTCTTCCTTGAAAATCTTTTAGTTCATGTCATGTATACACACAAAATGGTCTGTTACATACAGAGAAGAAAGAAATCGATAATTTATACACAAAGGTCAATTTTGTTTAGTTAAAGGTCAGGGGTCGTGTGGTGTGATTGACTCACCAATTCACCAAAAATTTTCTTTGGTCATTAGCATGTCTAGCCAAATAAATTTTATTATTTTAGAATTAAAAAAAAATAACAAGAACAATCGATGATGAGGTGATAAGACTATCTGAGATAGGCTTATCTTTGTTTGAATTCACTTTTAACGTACATAATATCAATGTAAATGGGAAGCAAATGCTATCCTTAAATGTCGCATCGTTGTTCACCAATGTACCACTCATGAGAATTGTGGAATTCATATGAAAACAGATGGTAGAAAGGCAGTTCGACATACGAATTCCAGTTATTAGACTGAAAGAGTTGATTTCTAAGATGTACTATGAATGTACACTTCACATTCAACAACCTTTACTACCGACAAATCGACGGTATTGCCATGGGTTCTCTAATTTTGGGTCCAATTTTGTCAGATATCTTTCTTGTTAAGCTTGAAAATGTTCCACTGAAATAAGTATTAGATAAAAAACGCTTAAGGAACTGAGAAAAAGTGGATTAATCTCAGAGGCAGCCTCCTCCACCTCCTCCAAGGGCTTTCCCGACTAAAGCTGCTACCTTGACGTGGTGGTCGGGCTTGAACACCGCAATGACCTAATCAAGCTATACTGGCTGAGACTTATGTCTCTTGAGGTTCTACCATGCCAGGCAGGTTGTTTGGATAGCGGTTAAACAAAAAGCAGCTACCCATCCAATACCATGATTCAAACAAATTCACAAAATTTCATGCCGGATCGGCCGTGGCCCGGATTAACAACGACCGCGCTTCCTGCTGCCGTGTCACAGGGCAGGAGTGATAAGTATGCTACTGAGGCACACCAAACAAAAAGAACGAACAAAAACAGGCCGCGTGTGACCGGCCTCAAGCAGTTGTCCCCTGGGCTCTGCGGTCACGCAACCAACTTCCACGGTGTGGGCAGCCGGGAAGTAACAATCGCCCTCACAATCCGAAATGCACACAAAACCTCTCTAATCCTCACTTATCTTTGTCTTCATCTTCATCTCTATTACCTTGCCTTCCTCCCACTGATGCAACTCCTCTACTTGATGGCTCCTCACTCCCTCTTCACTCTGTGTCCACTAAAAACGACGGAAGCCAAAAAACCACCACCGATAGTCTCCTAAAGCCACGCCACCAATTTCATATAGGAGCATTTAATGTTAGGACACTTTGCCAAATAGGACAACAAGCATCACTAGCTAAGACCCTGGCATCCGAGCCATTGATGTATGTTGTGTTTCAGAAACACGCATACAAGACCCAAGTGTGGTTATTCACCTAACCCCACCTGGCCAACAGGATGAATCTTCAAAATTCACCTTGAGGGTGTCAGGAGATGCCACAGCTAGTTCACGAGGATTAGCTGGCGTAGGGATAGCTCTGAGTACTAGGGCAGAAAAGACATTGCTTGACTGGATCCCGGTAGATAGCCGAATGTGTGCTGTCCGTCTGAACGGATCAGTAAGAAGGAGAAAGGACTGCACTACTCGCCGATGCCTTTTCGTAATCTCCGCCTACGCCCCCACTGACTGCAGTTCGGATGAAACGAAGGATGAGTTCTACCAAAAGCTGTCTAGTTTGGTGAGAAAGGCTAAACGCTCAGATATAGTCGTTCTAGCTGGTGACTTTAATGCTCAAGTAGGGAAATTGTGTCAATCTGAGAAGGATGTCGGTGGCACCTATGGAGTTCCGTGCCAGCGAACCGACAACGGTGACCGTCTCCTACAGTTCTGTTCAGATAATCATTTGTTTCTTGTAAGCACTAACTTTAAACACAAGGAGAGACACTGTTTAACCTGGCGACCCCCATCATCAAACCAACGCTGGACACAAATAGACCACATAGCAATAAGCTATCGTTGGCGTGGGTCGGTAGGAGATTGTCGCTCCTTCTGGAACACGTGTGTAGATACCGATCACGCACTGGTCCGGGCTCGTGTGTGCTTACGACTGAACGGACGTAGGAAACAGCTGGCGGTAAAACCATCACGTCCCCAGCTCGATCAGGAAACTAAATCCCTATTTGAGGAAGAACTAGCTAAACGCATATCTGAGTTCGACAGCTGTGCTCACCCTGGAGAAGCCTGGAAGAATATTCAGTCAGCCATAGATACAGCTGTAAAAGCTGTGAATAAGCAAATCCAAAGGTGAGTAAAAACCACTGGATTTCGACTGCCTCATCCGAACTGATAGATGCTAGAAGACTTATTCCGGCGAGCTCCGAATTCAATGAGGAGCGAAAGCTGCACAAAAGGAAACTTACTAAAAGTCTCCGCAAGGACCGTGAACAGTGGTGGGTGACAAAAGGGAAAGAGATGGAAAAAGCATCGGCGATAGGCAACACTAGGCAACTCTTTAGACTCATCAGGAAACGGGTGGGAGAAGGCAAATCATAAGTGAGACTATTTCTGAGAAAAATGGCTCCTTAATTAGCTCTCAGGATAGACGCCTTGAACGCTGGAAAGAACACTTTGAGGGACAATTTAACTTGCCTACAGCCACACTGAACCTCCCCGACATCCACACACACCCGAATGGGATATAGACACTGGTCCGCCGTCTGTAGTGAGGTCACAAAAGCTATCAGTAATTTGAAACGAGGCAAAGCGGCAGGACCCGACGGAATTATTCCGGAGGTGTTTAAATATGGGGGTGACATACTAGTTTGTAGATTAACTGAGGTACTAGGCAAAGTCTGGGAATCAGAGACAGTGCCATCAGACTGGGGTAAGTCACTTATTATACCGATATTCAAGAAGGGAAACAAGTCCTCGTGTGATAATCATAGGGGGATCAGCCTAACGAACATAGTCTCTAAAATCCTAGGCTCAGTAATCATGCATAGACTAAGCAGAACTCGGGAGGAACAGACAAGGGAAAATCAAGCAGGCTTTAGACCAGGTAGAGGGTGCATAGATCATATCTTCACTCTTCGACAGATTCTAGAACATAGACACACTTTTCGGCGTCCAACAATTGTCATATTTCTTGACTTGAAGGCGGCCTTCGACTCCGTGGATCGAAAGGTACTATGGCAATGTCTGACTGTGAAGGGAGTGCCAAGAAAGTACATTGCACTAATCAAGGCACTCTATTCAAACTCACGTAGTCGTGTAAGGGCTTATGGGGAATTGTCATCTGAATTGGTAACAACCAGTGGTGTCCGACAGGGATGTCCACTTTCCCCATTTCTGTTTAACTTCATCATAGATATGCTGATGGAAGTATCCTTAACTGAACGTAATGACTTAGGAATCGACTTGTTACCAGGGAATAGTCTTATGGACTTAGAATATGCAGATGACATAGTCCTGTTAGGGGAGGATGCTGACAAAATGCAGAGTCTTCTGAACACCTTGAGCAGCAATCTTCGTATGTTTGGCATGCGATTCGCCCCTGCAAAATGTAAGATGCTGCTACAGGACTGGACCACGTCAACCCCTAACTTAGTGATAGGGAGTGAAGTGATAGAACATGTTGACCACTTCACCTATTTGGGAAGTTGTATTAGCACCAACGGACTGATTGGCGATGAAATCTCAGCACGGATCCGAAAAGCTCGAGCTGCTTTCGCTGACTTACACCATCTCTGGCGTAGGCGTGACATCCGGTTATCAACCAAGGGACGTGTGTACTGCTCATCAGTTCGCTCCGTCCTTCTCTATGGCTCTGAAACATGGCCAATACGCGTTGAAGACATGAAAAGGTTGACTGCTTTCGATCATAGATGTCTGCGATCTCTGTCTCACGTTAGGTGGTTTCACAAGGTAAGTAATGTTGACGTTAGGCGTAGAGTGTTGGGCAAAGAGGGAAAATCAATCGACGAGGCTATAAAGTTACATAGACTAAGATGGCTAGGTCACGTGCTGCGCATGCCTAACCACCGCCTCCCCCGACGGGCATTACTAGCTGATATAGGTTCAGGTTGGAAAAGAGCCAGTGGTGGCCAAACAAAAACATGGCATCAATCCATGAAATCCTTGACAGTTAAACTGAGTCAGGTAGGGAGATGCAGACTTCCGGGTTGGGGCCCTCGGGACTCTAGGAATCAATGGCTGGAGACAATAGGTGACATGGCTCAAAATCGTTGTCAATGGCGCAGATGTATTCAGTCTCTGTAATCTTTCATATTCCTTTCTACCATTACCCATTCTGTTTCACTCTTATACTTGTCAAACTCTATTGATTCTCTTCACTCATCTTCTTGTCTACCTCTGTGTGCTATTTGGAACGTGGCAACTCGAACTGGTGCACTTCGGTGCCAAGTTCTATGTTGAATCCAGACAGACAGACAGACAGACAGACAGAGGCAGCCTATAACCGTCTTAAACCTACTGGAAGTAATACTTCACGTTTGTACGGTCTGCCCAAAGTATATAAACCAGGACTTCCTCTTCATCCAGCCTTGGATATGTCAAACTCCACCTACCATGGAGTGGGAAAGTGGCTAGGTGAACTTTTCCAACCGTCACACAAGATGGTAGTAAATCATAGTGTTAAAGACGTTTTTGAATTCATTGCTAACGTAGATGATATCAGTGTTCTCATCATTAATTGGTTCTGAAGATTCCATTTGTTTCTGGAGGCATTTAGGAATATGCCTTGAAGCTATCCCTTACTTGCAGAGATCGATGTGTCCTCCCTATGAATGTGTGTCCACACGTACATTCAAATCAGTAAATACAGTGGGATGTGACGTCATTCTTCGTATGTTCGAAGGGCTTATATATATATATATATATATATATATATATATATATATATATATATATATATATATATATATATATTGGCTTTAAATTCTCAATTATTATGATATAATTATTGAATTGAATTTTTTGATTTTCCCGTCGATTGATTGGACCGAAGTGCTCGGTCTCAGGTTGACATGTCGGCTTCTTGTGCAGATGCTTCGACGATGTCTGGGTATTTAGTTAGTATACAATTGTTGGATGGTGGCTAGCTGACGAGTCCCAAATAGGACGAAATGCGCATCCTGGATTCCACTGCTAGCCACCATCCAACAATTGTATATTATGATATAAGCTGCATAAAATGTCTTTTTAACAGCAGTGTTCAGTCTTTCTCTAGTTGTCAAGCTGCTATGATGCCCCCTCAAAATTACGTCTTCTTAATGCATTATCTAAATTAGCTTTCAGCTAAATGTCTTTTATTCCTTGATGAAGGCAAAGACAAAGTATCCTAAGGGATTGGTTTGTCCTTCAGGTGAGATAGTATTGTGTCACACGATCTATTGTCATTTAATATTTCATTTGGAGATCCTGGATGAAGAGAAAATATTATGCGATAAACACCGGTGGAAATTCTGTAGATCGTATGAGCACTGTTAGGAATACAGCCATTGTGATTATTATTATTATTGATTATCCTACCTATGGTATCTCTGATGTTCTTTTCTTATATGGTAGTATTAATGGAACCTATTTACATTACATTACTGTCTCTTATGGATGAAAATGAAATTCTGAATGATTTCTGATGGACAGATATTCACTGATAATGTCGTCTTAATTTCCTTTACCGACATTTTTCTGACTCACTGGTCAGACCCCCATGGTTCCATTGCCTAAACATTTGAATAAACCCGCGCTTTTATTGATTTCGGGTAAACTATGTGCCACTGGAGAAATTACCACAGAATATTCAATTCCACATTAATTTGTGTATTTTGTGGCGTGATACAGATTGACAAGAAGCGGCTAAAATAACGAAATCAATACCTGCAGTGGAGGTAAGGGTATTAATTCCTCAAATATGGATCTGGTTTTTGAATGTGGCACTACAGTCCTACCGGAGGTCAATCGCGGGTTCGAATCTCAGAAGGAACTTGAGTTCCTTCAAGGTGGTTGCAGATACGCCTTGCTGACGAGTGCCAACTAGAACAAAATCTAGGTCGAAGGTTTCCTATGGCCGATTACCTCCAACTATCTAATCTCATCAAATCATTGTGCATCGTGATGGCGAGCTACCTAGAATGGTGGCCAGATTGTAAACCTGACGGATAGAATTCAGTCTGCATCAAAGAAAGGACTAGAAACATCACACTAGTTACTAGTGTCCAATAAAAAATGAAGTAACCTCACTGGACAACTTTGTTTAGCTTTGGGCTAGTCGCCAACCAGTTAGAACAGTTTATTCTCCTTTGACCTAGTCAAACTTGAATGTAACCAAAATTGTATAAATTCAATGCGGTTTTCGTTAATAAACATCCGTTACTAAGTCTCTTGTCTACTCCTGATACAACTGTATATTAAGCAGACAGTTGCAGAGAAGAAAATTTTCTTTTCGACGAAGTCATCATCTAGGCTGTACATTCGTGTATTTATATCAAATGGATAGGAAAGTTCTAGAATAATATCCGGTCAAAGGTTACATTAATAAAAATAAAATTTGGAATTAGAATGCCATAATAAACAGGGGGACCGATAGAACTCAAACAAAGTAGCATCATAATTACTAAGAAGATTGACATTGTGCAATTAGGGGTCAGAAATGTAGAAATAACAACAACAGACAGGATGTTTGGATAAAAAAGACTAATGTGACGAATAATTGTTTATGCAATCAGGGATTACATATGTAGAAATACCAAAATGACAAAATAAAGAGGAAGTTCGGATATGAAAATTTGGTAGTGTAAATAGTGGAGGGATTAAGAAAAGTTTAGAAATAACATGAGTAAACAGGAAGTTAAGGTAAGAAAGGCAATGGGATGGTCATTACTAAATAAATAAATTACCTGTTTATGATGGCCATGGCAGGGACAGGGGTTGGACGTATTTCTTTTGAATACAAAGCGTGGGTTTGAGCTTGTGGATAGCTAGTGCCTCGGCTATGCCAAGATGTCTTGATTTCACTCCCTTTGATAGGTTTGATTGAATCTTGTATATTACTTTGAAAGATTTCTCGAAAGGCGCTGAATGCCCTGAATTGACCAGATGTTCTGTCACCGAACTGTATACACGCTTTTGGTCTCCTTTTACTAACTAAGCTGGATAGTGTTCACGAGCGCAGTTTTCAAGTCGGTGCATGGTACGGCCGATATACTCAGCTCCACAAGAGCAAGTAAACTGGTATATGCACATATGTATGTATCGCATACAGTGAGTGAAATGGTTTTTATATTTATTTTCACTGGATGACAACGTTTCGAATACAGTCAAAATGTTCAAGAGACTGTTTGTAGGGATTTCATTTGTTTCAGTGTTTTGATCAGGGATTGATATCAGTCGAGGAACCATTGAAAACCATCATCATGGAGCACTGGAGAGCCAGCTGTTTCATCCAAATCAAATACTTACAAAAAAAAACTCTTGAGCTTTAATCTGAAACCAGCTCGGGAGTGGCTCTGTGCGGGACGAAAGTTCTAGTGAGAAGTCGTCCCCCCACCCAGTGTAGTCCACCACCCCATCGGGTAGGAGTGAGGAGCAAATACTCGCCAATGACTAGTGGTCGCGCTAAAATCACGAATTTGTAGAAGTTGGTATTCCTGGTCTGAACATTCATTGAATCAGGTCCCAGTGGATGAATAGCCTACGAGATTGAATTGTAACCACCTCAAGGTCCTGGATTCGAAATCCAGCAGTGTGTGAGAACTGTCAGTTAGTCTCAAACTTGTGGGAAGAAACAGGTGTACGCTACTTCAGTACTGGTTTCCAATGATCCCCTTACTGAAATCAATGCGTGATTAAGATTGAAACAGTCGAAATAGCTTTGTTATGTGTTTGTAATTTTTTGTCAAAGCACTTATTTACACTCAGAAATGCGCTAATTATGCGTAAACCAAAAAAAGAATAAAGGTCAGAGAAGAGAAAAGGGGTGTCAAATATCTCATTTTGCATGGACTGTTGAAGAATGTAAGAGGTCATAAACGTCAAAATAGACATTGGATGGATACGTGATGATGATGATGATGATGTTAATGATGTGTACAAATAAAAGGCTCAGTCACATGAGAGTGTGCTTTGTGCAGTTATCAATTGATCACGTGATTTGATTTTAAAATAATTATTGCATTAATAATAATGAGGTAATGATTACTGCAAAATAAGTAACTGTATGTTTTCAAGGCCTAGTCTGTTTGGATATAAAGAACAAAACTTATGCACTGTGGTTGTAGAGTATATATTCCATTGTGGGTAAAATTTATTTTGATAAAGGCTCACAGTGTTGTGTTATACAGTAATATTTACTGATGACAACATTTCGAGCATAATGCATCACTCCTCATATTCATATCAAGGCATTACTCACACGACTTTTTAACTTCGTTTATATAATTCCAACATTTTTTAATCGCTTGACTTGATTGGTAGTAGTGTTTTCCATATTTCTAGTATGAGTGATGAGTCATTGCATTGTATTGCACGTATTGGGTGTAGAATCGATGAACAAGGATTCAGTAATCAACCTCTCCCTTTCTCCACCTACCTATATTACTCTCCCGCCCACTCTATAGTGTGATTGTGTGTAAATCCATGAAGTGCAATGCAGTGCTGAGTTTTTGTTCTCTAAATTACTTATCTTCATCGGTGGGATCAATTATTCTAACCTAAGCTAAATTCTAATAATCTCACTAATCCTGATCTACTAGCTTGATCTCATTCACCGTAATCGCAAGGTATTTTGTAAATTATTTAATATTTCGTTTAATTGGGTCAACCAACAGCCTCCTTTAACCTACAGAGCTTGTCTTACCTGAGTGGGTGAGTTTGTAGGTTTAAACGCCACCACTCTAATTCCTGCTTTATTAAGAATCCTACAACGCAGGGTGTCAGATGTCCCCTCCTTATATGGTAAAACTACTACTGTAGATGCCTTATATTCTCTCTTGTTGATGTTGTCATTATTAGTTTCACCATTACTTTTATTTTGCTTTTGACCTTTTCTAATCTTCCTAATGAATTTTTTAGGATAGTTATTGGATACCGACGCTTCTTCTATCTGTTTTATTTCATCATTTTGGTCTTTTTTGTACTACTTAGTTCTACTGCTGTATTGTATTTATTGTATCGCTGGATTGTATTCATTTCAGGTTAGTCTACGGATCGATACCAGTTAGGAAACCATTGAAAACCAGTATTGGAGTGTCGGACAGCCAGCTGTCTCATCACTATAATTTGTGACTCATCAACAGCATGCACCTACTGCTGGTTTGCAAATCCAGGACATTCCTGTTGCAAAACAAGCTCGTATACTATTCAGTCATTAGGACCCAATTCAATGGCCAGCTTATGAATTCCATCTTCTTCCAATTCGTGATTTGGCGCGACTACCAAACAATAGTATCGGCTGAAACTCCAACCTCACTCTTTACTGGACAGACCTAACTGGTCACGGCTTTTCACTAGAACTCCAGCTGGTCGCGCTGAAAGATCACGAATTGTTGGGAGCCAGAATTCATGGATTGGCCATTAAATCGAGTCTCAAATGGCTGAACGTTATTCGAGCTTGCCTTGTAACCTGAAGGTTCTGGGTTCGAAACCGAGCAGTGAGTGCGTACTGCCGATGAGCCTCAAACTAGGATGAAACAGCAGCTGTCCAGTACTCCCTACTGGTTTTCAATGATTCTCTCACGATGTCAGCTCATGATGAAATCCTACAACCAATCAAAAAAAGTCTCTACAAAGCAATACGGAAAAATTCCATCACGGACAGTAATTTTGCTGGAAATATTACCAATAACAAAAACTTATCATTGTGTGTAAACCATTGAAATATAATTATACTTTACCAAAACTAATTGTTCAACAAATATGGAGGTGAATCAGGTACATGCCACTGAAGATGCCGTCAAATGATATCACGTGCCAGACCATCACTGGAATGGAACCCATATATGAAACAACAAGTAGGGCGTTGGTTCGAGAGTTATACGGAGGAGATCGTGGGAAGAGGAGATGAAGACTTATGGACACTCGTGGACTGCAGAGAATAAGACAAAGTGGAAATGTGCTGTTGAGACCGTATGTACCACTCGGAACCCGATGGAATCACAACAGTAGTAATGAAACATGTTAATTATGGTTGATATAAATTTTCAAGTATTAGTTTTTGTAGGGATTTAGCCTGATTGGATAGAGGATTTATTCATGGGCTGACATTAGCTAGAGAACCATTGGAAGATCTGGGAGTACTGGACGGATGTTTCGTCCTGGTTTGGGACTCTTCATCAGAATGGACCTACCGAGGTTCGAACACAGGGCCTATCGGTTACAAGGTGAGATTGATCCCCGGTGAGTGCGTATTGATGAAGAGTCCCAAACCAGGACGAAACATCCGTCCAGTACTCCCAGATCTTCCAATGGTTCTTTAACTGATGTCAGCTCATGATGAAATCCTCCATCCAATAACGATTTTGTTTTAAGATGGAGACGACTGCAGTGAAACAACAATTTTTACAAATGTCTACTTCTCACTCAGCACCCAACTATTTTGGAACTATTCAGTCAAATCTTGATCACAGTTCATATGAATTTGATGAGTAGTTGTGTCTTACAGTTCACCAGGCGGATATCATTATTATTATTATTATTTTATCCTTTAGTTCCTAGAGGAACATAGGGTCTCAGCTGTGCGTCTCCATTGCCTTCGGTTTTCTGCCAACTTTTTCACCCCGCTCCAAGTCTGTCCACATGCTTTCATCTCCTCTTCACATGACCTCCTCCAAGTCACCCTTGCACTGAAGACCAACTCGCCGCTTCCCTTTCGGGTTCCACTCGAGCAATGGCTTGTCTAGTGACGTCACTTGATGGTTTCCTCACAGTATGGCCAATCCAGTCCACCTCCATTTCTTCCTGTGTGCACATTTGTTTCACGATCGGTTCCTGCTCAGTTGATTCGCTCCCAGAGATCCCTGTTGCTGATCTTTTCTGGCCGGCCATCTGATCTTGGGTATTGAGAGAAGACAACTGTTAATGAAGGTTTGTAGTTTGTTTGAGGTGCTCTTTATGACTCGCTGGCCAAGTCTCTGATCCGTATAGTGAATAGCACTGACTTTACATTGGAGTTGAAAATCCGGATCTTATTCTTGATGTTGAGTGCTGTTGACTTCCACACAGACTTAAGAGTAATGAAAGCTTGTCTTGGTCTCCTGATTCTGGCTTTGATATCCTCGTCAGTTCCGCCTATGGTTGAAACGATACTTCCCATGTGGGTAAAGGAGGTTGTTTCTTTCAGGTTCCTCCCATTTATGCTGGCTGATTGTTGTCTGTTGTTGTTGCTGTGGCTGTTGGTGTTGGCCAGGAAACTTCATCACCTCTGTTTTGTCTATTTTCATCTGAAGTCCTAGGGGGATATCAAATTTAGTGATTTTGAGACCCATAGTTCTAGTCGTAGTATGACTGAGGTTTTAATTCAGTCTTCAGTGATCACATATCAAATCAGCAGAGCCGTCTACCAAATCAACGTGACCTCAAATAGTTTAGTTTTTATATGAATGAATGCTATTCACAAGTTTTATTGAGCATTCATTCGATCTGTTTGATTAAATAGCTGAGTAGTAGTCCTTTGTGTGACAATATGAAGTTATTGACTTAGTCTTATTGACTTGTTGATGACAACTCATTGAAATAATATACAATTGGTAGATGATGGCTAGCAGTGGAATCCAGGATAAAGCGCATTTCGTCCTATTTGGGACTCGTCATCTGGATGTACCTGCATTTCTCAGTGAGTGATGATGTTCCCCCTGAGGCTCGAACCCAGTACCCATGGTTTTAAACGCCAAAGCTTGGTCTAGTGGATACAGTTTGGTGTTTGAAACCATGGGTACTGGGTTCGAGCCTCAGTGGGAACATCATCACTCACTGAGAAATGCAGGTACATCCAGCTGACTAGTCCCAAATAGGACGAAATGCGCATCCTGGATTCCACTGCTAGCCACCATCCACCAATTGTATACTAACTAAATGCCCGGACATCGTCGAAGCATCTGCACAAGAAGCCGACATGTCAACCTGAGACCGAGCACTTCGGTCCAATCAATCGACGGGAAAATCAAAAATTCAATTCAATAATCATTGAAATAATAGTCCACAAAAGTACAAAATAATTGTTCCATTGTATACTAACACTAATTTATTATTTTTCGATAGTTGGTATGTAAGGATTAGATTTGTTTTGACGAGTTGATCACTGTTTGATATCAGTTAGAGAACCATTGAAAATCAGTACTGGAGTAGTGGACAGCTGTTTCATCCTAGTTTGGGAATCATTGGCAGTACACGCCCCAGTGGGTTTCAAACCCAGGACCTTCAGGTTACAAGGCAAGCTCGAATACCATTCTGCATTTGTGACCCGATTCAGTGTCCAGTCCATGAATCCTAACTTCTATCAATTCGTGATTTAATGTGATTGGCACCAACCTATGTCATAGGTAGGACATCCATCCTCACACTTGACTGGATGAACCTCACTGGTAGAAAAAAAAATGATAAAGACGGGAGAACAGTGTGATTACAATACCCTCGGTAGAGTTGCTTCATTTTCATTCCTTATTCTCATTTCACCTACTCTGAGTCAGTCATATCATTATATCTAGACAATCATTCTGCGGCACAATGGTTAGGATTCTCGCCGACCATGCACCTAGTCCGAGGTTCGATCCCCTGCCGATGCACACCTGATATCTATGATCGGCCTGCAAAATTTGGGCTACCGATATATCACATGCTGAAAATTCCATACTTGTAACAAAAATACGGTGTGGAATCAAGCTGTAATCAAAAATAAACTAATAAATAAATAAATATTCACAAGAGCTGTAACTTCATCGTATTGGGATTGGTTTCCAGCTTGGGCGTGAATAAGTTTTATTAGTATAGTACATTTACATGATGAGAACTATAGTTGGATGCTCTAGCATGTTCATACTTGACCTCGGATGCAAAACTTTTAGTATATTTAAAGTCTAGGATTAAATGACCCACTAACGGGACGATATCTCAGAAAGACTTAGCGCTGTGTGTCAGTAAATACCCCAACTATGTGCAAGTCATCATGTTTCTATTTTGTATTAGTCAGTTTATTTAACTAAATGAGTTCGACAATTGGATCACTTACTGACTGGTTACAATGTAGAGCTTGGCATAGATGTACAGCAGTTCGAGTTACCACTCCCCATACATATAGCACACACAAAGCAAGAGAAGAGAGTAAAGAGAGATTCATCAAAAAAGAGGTAATAAACAGATATATGAGGCGAAAAGAATTATAATATAGAAGAACAATAAAGTTTAATTGGATGCGATAAATCACAAGGAGTGGATGCATCTGTGCCAGTCATTGATAACGACTTTTGAGCCATATCACCACGAAATGCCTCCAGCCTTCATTGGTTCTTACCGTTTCGAGGACCACAACCAGAAAGCATTCTGTACTTCCCTACGTGGATTAAACTGACTGTTGTGGAATGGAATAAAGCAAGAATAACAGTGATTTCAGCAGAAAAGTATGCTACCATCATTTATTTCGTTGGTCTGTCCCCTCCCTGAGGGGGGGAGGACATCAGATACGCCTTATTAACAGATGTCAAAAAGCACGAAACCTAAAATCGATTGCTTTTAAACATCTAACATCGAAGTGGAAAAACCGACCAAGCATCCTTAATTGTCAGGTGTTGGTCTGCAGTGGTTTGATTGGCTATATGTTTGCTCATAAGCTGAACCATTGGAAAACTAAGAGAGAGAGAGAGAGAGTACTGAACAGCGGTTCCGCCTCAGTTTGGGACTCTTCAGTAGCAGTCTGATGCTCTTTAGTTATCTGGGGTTCTTTCAATAAGTTTTATATGGTTTAGTTGGTCAAGTCTTGTAAGAGAACAGTTATTCGAATATGACAATGGCTGGTCATGGCACTAAATATGACGAAGTGGCAGAAGTTGGAATTTGTAGTCAATTTGATCGCCTCCAATTGGTCTGAATGGTCTACGAGCTTGTCTTGTAACCAGTAGGTTCTAGGTTCAAACCCCTAGGATGAAACAACTGTCAAGACTCCGTATTTTTCCACTGATCTTCTAAACTGATCGGTGGCACAGTGGTTAGGACTCTCGCCGACCATCCACATGGTCCGAGGTTCGATCCCCTGCCGACGAACACCTGATATCGATGTCGGCCTGCAAAATTTAGGCTACTGACATCACATGCTGAAAATTCCATACCTGTACCCGAAATACGGTGTGGAATCAAGCTGTAATCAAAATATTACGTAATATACCCCCCACACAGTATTTTTAGAAACAACTGACTAACACCCTTTTAAAACACAATGGATTCTTAATAAGAGTATGAATAATTCTAGGCAGTTATAAATAGAAATAAGTATTTTTTTAGAAATGTTTCATTCAAATATCAAATAATATCGATTTATTGAATCAAGTTTACAATTTTTCACTACCATCATAACCATGTGACATTTGAAAAGATTTGGCTAACTAAATAAATAAATAAATTGCATTGAACGAAACTGTGTAATTTTATTAATTGAGAGTAACTGGCAAGTTTGTTATTCTCTATTTATTTCTAATAACAGTAAGAATAGATGAAATTCATTTTGTTATCAAATTTTTTTTTCCAATATTCGTATAATAATTTTTAGTAACTAACCCATTCAATCTTTTCACCTATTATCTAGTTTATTTTCATAATTGTCTCCATACTCCTTCACGAAATTCATTTGAAACAATATTTTTAAGAAATATAATCAATTACGTCATGGTATATACGTTGTTGTTCATGATGATTAGTCCTCATTCAGACATTAATGAAAAAATTAAACCCATAGTTCAGCGAAGAGTTTCCCTTTTTCAGTGAATACATTTTCGCCCTTAGCTGTACAATCGTATTTAAATACAATCTCTTTTTCATGAAGGAGGATATTAACAAAAGTCTAAAGGGAACAAATGCTCTAAACAGTGCCATCCATCGCCAGGCATCTCCTCGACACGGGTCATGAGGTGGACGTTGAAAAGTCGTTCATAATTATCAATAGGCAAAAGAGCTCAATTCTCCTTAAGTTTGCTGAAGCGATTTCTATCAAACGCTTGAAACCTGATCTATGTGTTCAGAAAGAAGCAGTTATTAGTCTTTCCTTGCCTTGGTAACTGGATGCTTTTTTTTCTCTCATCTGATTACGTGATCTTTGTCTTTAACCTCACCCTCCCTTTTATAATCTGTAATTTTGCTTGTGTCTTGTTTCTATGATTTGAGCTCAACTCAGTTCATTGTTACCTAACTTACTAGTCACTATGCATCTAACGCACATCTCATCTTTATTACGTAACTCCTTTACCATTGTATGCATACATTTATTTTGTTTTAACCTGAACTACCTGTGTGAAAACTATATAAGCGCAATCTTCTGAGCACTGTTTACAAATTGTGGAATTTTCTGTCAACTGACAACATGTAAAATTTGCAAGTATGTTAAAACGTTTCTGTACGTAAACCGCATAATTTATTTCGGCTGTAAGCAGCTGATGAGAAGCCAACGAAATAAATGATGGTACCACATTATTCTGCTAAAACTGTAGTTTTTGCTTTGTTCAAATTCATTAAGGGGAATAAATGTATGAAGTAACAAAAGTGATGAGTTGTCACACCTATAGTTGTTAATATTACAATTATTATTCCCTTGGGTTCCGAGTTGATTAGATGTTACCCTTAAAGACAGCACACTTAATAACAATCGTTCTTTTATTATTAAGGATGCCTATAACTGTAGAACCTGATGATGAAGATAAGGTTTTCGAAAAGAACATTCTTTGTTCAGTAACCAATCCTTTGAAATTTCTAATGAACATCTTTAATCAATTAAAATAACTTCTTTATAATACCATATAGTCTTTATGACGTGAAATAATAACAATAATAATATTAATAACTCTATCATGACCAGTGGTTATATAATGTTAGGAGTTTTTAAAGCAGAGTTTATCGCATGATATTTTCTCTTCGTGCAGGATCTTCAAATAAAAGATCTGATCGACAATCGATCGAGTGAAATAGTTCTTTCTATCTAACTTGAAGTAAAAACCAATCCATCATTATGGTATCTCATCATTTACTCCTCCGAGAAATACACGACGACATTTCGTTGATGAATGCCAGTCATGAAAAGTTTATTTCATTCATTTGGTTTCCTTGATAAACTTCGACAGAGAAAGAAAGACCAGATTTGCAGTATAAAATGTGATATCATCATTCTATTTCACAGATTCTCATCAGCTGCAAACTACCTGAAATGGTTACAATGATTATAAATAATAACATTTCATACTTCAATGTTTGAAAGGTAATAAAGAAGACATTACAAGATGAACGCATCCGGAATATAAGTATTACAATCTTTAATTTCTGTCACCATCACTTTATATTCTTTCAAACTATGAAAAGCGGGCTGGCGGTGAGAGAAGACAGAAAACAGAATAGTCTAATAAACAGTATGTCGACATAGCAACTCAAGAAGGTTAAAGTTCATCAAATTGAAAACTTCCTTAGTGAACTGAGCTCACTAATAAGTATGACTAATCAGTGTAATGAAAGTGATACGGTTACGAAGGTAGTCTATGCATACGTTTGATCTGAAACGCTTGATTGCAGTTGCTTTAGCAAATCGTAGTAGATTCGCTATCTTTTATATGTTTAATATTTTTAAGGATTTTGAAATCTCGACAAAATGATCCGTATCCACAAGGTGTCTGGTAATAGCACTTTGTACATATTTACTGCCCTTTAAGCATAAGTTGCTTGAAATATGCTCTGATAGCCGGATAGAAGTCCTTCTTTCTGTCCTTCCAATATACTTGCTGTCACAGATGCACGTAACTTTATAAATGCAGTTGGAGATAATATCAACAAGGTACTTATCCAGTTTCGATTGACTTATAGAGCATGTAGTGCTGTATAGTGTCACAAGCTTAGCTGTGGGGACGCATCTTTTTATTGCTCCTTTCATTTATTTGTCAGTCTTTTGTGATACTGCTTCTCCTTTGAATGGGAGGCAAATGAACGCTTTCTCCTTTTCAACTGTTGGATACTTCGCCTTCTCATCTCTTTCTTTGTTGTACTTTAGGATAAATCCTTTTGGATACTTGTTTTCTCTGAGATATTTTTCAATAAAGCTTAATTCGTCTTCCGCCTTGTTAGGCGAACATAACTTCCTGGCCCTGTCGCACAGTGTTCTTAGGCGTACATTTTGTAAACTAAAGACGCTACTTACAAACGGTCATCTCATGTATTGGAATAAGCTGCCATCATGGATAATGCTTTCTCTTAAGTAAAAACTAGTGATTCAACAGGTTGTAAATGTTTTAAATACTCGCCAGTGTAAGCAATATTGTTAGAGGTCCTATTTTACTCGATTTAAACAAATTTAACAGGAGGAAATATATCCAGTATACAGTGATGAAGGTATTCGGTGGCCTAAGTTTTATGTAGGCTGCCAAGATACATGTATCTCGAAGAAGGTAGTTGGTTATAACTTGTCTACTTGGTCATATAAATTGTAGAACAACACATTTAAGCGAACAATATTATTTTCAGTTAGATCACATCAGGCTTATCTCTAATATATATATAAGTTTACAAATACAGATTCAAATATAAACCAATCATGGTGTTTTGTCTATAGGATAAGCTAGATGGTTTTGCCACATCTATGTGCATTTATCACTTCAACTGCACCTGTGGTGATAGTTATGTTGGCAGTAGCCTACGTGGTTAGTGAACATCTCTCATCGTGGTTTGGCAAAGAACCAACAAAAGCGATCCGTAGCTCAATTCTGTCACATTTAATTGATAGTGGTCATGTAGTGGAGAACACGAGAGCTTTCAAGGTAATACATCACTTCTCTCCGAATCTTTCCAGTATACCTCGTATTCGTCTACTGCACATAGCTGAGGCATGCGATAGGCACTAGAACTACTAAACCCAAACTATGTTCATTTAAAAGAAGTTTGTACAGCCATTGTCTCTCCCTTGTCGGCCTATTCAGACATAACCAACTGATGATTCGCTACACCGCCCCTTACTTAGTTATATTTTCAATCCCTTTCTTATCATCCCTTAATCTTATCTTCATTATAAACGTGTTTTATTTCCTTCCCTTACAATCTAAGATTACTTAATCGGTTCATTTGTTTTTCTTAGACTATATTTACTACTACTTATACCTGAACATTTGTTTGTTTAATCATGCTATTTTTTATCAGTATTCTTGTTGTAACAGATCGCCTCACTTTTTCATCCTTATCATCGATAGGGCCATTACTAATAATATTGTTATCACTACTATTATGACTAATTGCACAATTTATAGGCACCATCTTATTATCCTATAGACAAAACACCATGATTGGTTTATATATATATATATATATTTGAATTTTTATTTGTAAAGTTATGTGGGTATTTTAGAGTTAAGCCTGATGAGATCTAATTGAAAACAAACTTTTTATTCTCTTTTATTTTTGACTACAGCTTGATTGCACACCGTATTTTTTGGTACAGGTACGGAAATTTCAGAATGTGATATCGGTAGCCCAAATCTGTGTTGGCCCACCATAGATATCATGTGTGTGTGTCGACAGGGGATCGAACCTCTGAACATGTGCATAGTCGGCGATATTCATAACCTCTGTGCCACCGACTCACAATATCAACGTTCGCTTAAATGTGTTGTTCTAAATTATACTATGTGAATATTTAATATATAAACTGTAATTCCGAGTGCAGTCAATCTCTCTATTACAGGAATCAATGCAGAAGAGCTTTTTGATCGCTAATATTTCCACTTGTCTTTTTTGTTAAAGCAGTATCATAAAGTGTCCCAATACCCATTTTCTAGTATTCTATTTCTGAATTTTAATAAAGCTGGAGCAACAGTTTGTACAGAATAAAATGGTACAATTGTCGGAATTCAAACACCCACTGCTAATGGATATACAATTCCGGTTTGACAAGACTCTTTACCATCAAGTTGATGGTTTAGCTATGGGCAGTTCACGTCCAGCTTCAAGAGAATATAGATGAAGGATACAGTCAGCGAAAGAAAAATTCATATCATATTCCCAGAGACTTATGCTTAGAAGGATGCAGATATTTACAAAGTGCAATTACGAGACACCCACCTTGTGGATACGGGTCATTTTGTCGAGATTTCCAAATCATTCACTTGCTAAGCCCTGAACTCTGCATACAGAAGAGGTTCGTTCAATCACTACACTTGGAATGGACTTAATCTACCTCATTACCTGAAAGGTAAATTCTACCTAATGTTTTCTTTTTTTTCTGTCTCTTCATTGGTATTATTCTGTCTTCTTAATTGTAATATTTTGCATTTTCAACTTTCTTGTTCTCTACCCCCACCCGATTTAATTTCTACACCTCACTACCTCTTTAATTGACCTGACCAATGCTCAATTTCTAGTCATTTATGTTACGTCATCCAACTTAATTGCTCAATTTCATTTCTAATCTAAATGGCATTATTATCTACCCCACTTCTACTTAGTCTCTACCTGTAATTACCTCTGTTGCTAACCTGACCTAGGTTAAAACATTTTAGTCAATTGTATTACGTCATCTAACTTACTAACTCAATCTTACTTTAGTTGCTGTCCAATTAACCTTGTTTCTATATTAGATCATTCTTTTATTACCTGATCAATTATCTAATTTTGACAAACCTCATGTACACACACACACACACTCAAATAATCATATATAAATGCGATTGTACAGCTATGTGAATGAATTCGCCGAAAAGAGTCTCTTCGCTGAACGTCTTCTCTTTTTCATATGAAAAAAAATTAAATATACGAAGGACAGCGAATTTACTACGATTTGCTGAAGTAATTGCAATCAAACGTTTCAAATCAAACGTTTGCACACAGAAACAGAGTGTAGTCAATCTTTCACTGCCTTAGTAACTGCATCACTTTCATTACACCGATTAGTCATACACATTAGTGAGCTCAGTTCACTGAGCAACTTTTCAATTTGATGAACTTTAACCTTCTTGAGTTTTCATGTTGACGTACAATCTAATACTGTTTATTAGATTTTTCTGGTTTCTGTCTGCGTCGGTGGCACAGTGGTTAGGACTCTCGTCGACCACGCATATGGTCCGGGGTTCGAGCACCCGCCGACGCACACCTGATATCTATGGTCGGCCTGCGAAATTTGGGCTACCGATATCCATGCTGAAAATTCCATACTTGTACCAAAAATACGGTGTGGAATCAAGCTGTAAATCAAAAATTAAAAAATTAAAATAAAAAAAAATTAAATCTCACCACTATCTCCCTTTTTATTTTCATAGTTTGAAAGCATATAAATTGGTGATAACTTGAACTAGAGCCAATTGTAACACTGTTTATATTCCTGAAGCGTTCATCTTTCAATGTTTTCTCTATTGCCTTTCAAACATTGAGGTATGAAATGTTATTATTTATAACCGTTGTAACCATTTCAGGTAGTTTGCAGTTAGCTGATGAAGAGAACCTGTGAAATAGAATGATGATATCACATTTTATACTGCAAATCTTGTCTTTCTTTCTTTCTCTATCGAAATTTATCAAGAGAACTAAATGTATGGAACAAATTCTCAATGTCATCATGTCAAAGATGATATATTTGTAGTGTGCAACAATGAAAGTCATGCTCTTCACCTACTCAGATTATTCAACAATGCACATACACATGTTGAATTCCTTATGGAACTTGAAAATGATGGAAAGTTACATTTCCTTGACATTTGTCATGCAACTCCTAGAAGATGGCAGTCTCCAGACGTTCATTTATTGAAAGCCTATATGGAATGGAAAATACCTCCATTTTAATAGGTTTTGTCCAAATAACTTGAAACGATCACTAGACAAGACTCTAAATTATACAGCTGGGAGAATATACTCTGCAGAGAAATTAGAGGGAGAATTTATTTTTCTCAAAAGATGTTGAATAACAACGATTACCCTCAGAGGCTGATTAACAAGTACGGATTATATGAAGTCTCAAACGTCACACTAATCACAGTGGGATAAAAGGTTTATCTTTATTGAACTCGACTTTAAAGATGATAACATTGCAGCAATAGTTAGTATAAGACTTATTACATCACTAGCGAGAGCCTATTCTGCAGCTATGCTGGTTCCTGTTCTCCGGACAACATGTTGCTTGGTGCAATCAAGAGTAGAAAAATACGCTTCACATACTAACTCCAACTGTGTATACAAATTTACGTGTATCTGCGGGAGCAGTTACACTGAGAGAACAGAAAGGACAAAGGTCACACCTTAGAACTGTTTTCTGAACATGTATCAAAATGTCTACATCTCAAGGGAACAAACACTTTCAACAATGCTACTGCTAGACATCTCCTTAACACGGATTATGGGGTGAACATCACAAGATCCTTCAAAATTATTATTAAATAATAGATCTCAATTTTCCTCAGGCATGTCGAAGCAATCTCTATCAAACGCATGAAACCTGATTAATTTGTTCAGAAAGAAGCTACCCTGGTAATTGAATGTTTTTATTCTCTCTTTCATTTGATTATGTAACGCCGAAAACTTCATTCCGTATAATTATTATGATTATTAGCATTGTATGCATTTATTGGTTATTTTTGTTTAAACTTGATTTCTCTGGATAAGTATGTTAAAATTGTTTTTGTGCATAAAGTTAATATTAGTAAAAATATTTAGGCTGTAAGCAGCTAGCTGATGAGAAGTCAATGAAATAATCAGTGATGATAGCATTTTATTCTGCATAAACTGTTATTGTTACTCTTGCCTTATTCAAATTCATAGGGGGGAATAACTATAAGAAATACTCTATTTTCTTTTGATAAGCACCATTTCATCAATATGCACAACATTCCCTACACCTTCTAGGAGTCATCTGATTCTATTCATTTCCAAGAGACGAAATCTTTACTGTATTGCTGATATAATTGTATTATTGGTACTAGAGTGCATCAACGAATTATACACAATGCAGATAGCTTTACAAAAGCGTATCTTAGATCTAGACAGAATAGCATCCTTCCATGTAGAACCGATTTCCCCTTGAAACACCTATAAATCTATCCGTAGACTGAAGAACTGTATTCTTTATTTCATAAGGTATCAGAACGGCGGGTAGCGAGGAAGCAGGCATAAAATGGAACCACACAACAAACCTGGAGGGTCTGAACTTCGCCGACGACGATATATGTCTGATTTCTCACAAACTCGAAGATATGCAAACGAAAAGCAACAAGCTGTTGATAGGAAGAACTTCAGGTGAAAATAGAGAAAACAGATTTGGTCATGAAGATTCCTAGCCAACAGCAACAGCCGCACCAACAACAACAGACACCAATCAGCCAACATAGATGGGAGAAACTGAATCTGAAAGGAGCAACCTCCTTTACCTGCCTACCTACCTACCGACCTGGGAAGCATCGTTTCAACTACAGGAGGATAGAAATGACGAGGATAAAATAGCAGCGAGGATCATCGGGAAAGAAAGGCAAGCTTTCGTCACTCTGAAGTCTGTGTGGAGGTCAACAGCAGTCAAACGCGAAAAATAAGATGTGGACTTTCAACTCCAATGGGAAGTCAGTCAGAGACTTTGCGCCGCGCCGCGCTGCGTCACGAAGCGCACTTCGTACAAACTACAGACCGTCGTCAGCAACTGTCTTCGTTAAATACTACTCAGGATCAGATGGCCGGTTACAAAAGATTAGCAACAGAAAGGGATCTCTGGAAGCGAACCAACCCATCAGGAACTGACTGTGCAACAAATATGCACTAAAGAATGGAGGTGGATTGGTCATACTCCGAGAAAACAAACCATCAGGTGAGTGACATCACACACCAGGCCATCGGTCTAGTGGAACTCGAATGGGAAGCGGCGAGTTGGTCGTCATTTAGGGGGTGACATGGAAGAGGTGATGTCAAGAGGAGACGAGAACATGTGGGCAGACTTGGAGCCAGGTGAAAACGTTTAGAAAGGTGAGAACCGAAGGCGATGGAGACGTGAGGCTGAAGCCATATGTTTCTCTAGGAACTAAAGGAGAAGATAATAATAATAATCAGAACAGTATGAGAATACTCGGTTTCATCCGAAGGCCATTTTCAAGGTCACAAAGGTAAGGATTTCTATTCTGCAACTCTACTCTTTCAAAATAAACCCTTTTATGTAGGAGAATACAGGAAAAAACATTAAGAAGGAAACATCCTTCTGAGCTACACATGATATTTACCGTATATCGAAACACCAACTTGGTACATTCCGGACTACAAAAGATGTGCCACACACAACCACAAATTAGATGAATGGAGGCAATTGGCCAAAGGAGGCCTTCGACCTAGTTTTCGTGCTAATTGGTACTCAGCAGTCAGCAAGGAGTATCTGGAACTGCCTTAAGAGGAACTCATGTCCATTCTGAGATTCGAGCCCGCGTCACCCAGTGAGTGTTGCAGTCATAGACCTTACCACTGAACTATTCAGGCTCGTGATTGACCTCCTGTAGGACTAGTAACTACTAGTAACTAGCGTGAAGTCTCTAGTGGTGGTTGTTGTTTCGAGGAGCCATTCCTTCTAGTCTTTGACTTCAAATCTGGTACACAAGGCGCTAGTGGAGTAGTGCGAGGAGTTACGTTGTTCCTATGGTTTCCATTGGATTCTCTCGGATTCTAGAGCCCCATGTACACCTAGTATATTGACTTTGTTACTTTTAACGTTAAAGTCAACCGTGCATCAAACAAAGATCCCACAATATTTCGTTGGGGATTTATCATAGTTAGACCTAATTATATCTTCCAGTGGTCCTCCAGTTGAAGATCTATTGAAAAGTGGAAGTGTTACCCGTAAAGTCATGTTTGATGCAATCGATCAGATAGTGATTCTCTATCTATAGTCTAAATTTCTGTTGATGTGTAAGGGATATAATCTACCCTGTATGGTGAATAGTAAATTTGTTATTGTAGCAGATCCCTCAGTAAAATCTGACCTCTATGTGTCTTTCTTAGTGTGGGGGGCTTATTTTGAAGTGATCAATTGGCTTTAGTGTCTTGACTAGAGGGTCACTTTGATCAAGTTAGACAACAGCCAAACACATTACTAACACTCCGTTACAACACCAGTGTTTTACAGCTCTCCTAGACAGCAGACCTGCAGATCCAACAGTTCAGTTGTAAACGCCAAATTTTAGTATTCACGTTCTCATTTGTATGAGTAACACTCCGACCATATAAAGGCGGTGAATATATGACTTACCTGACAGAGTTATACATTTTCCTGACTCATTTCAATATAAACAATGTACTGATTGATGAGTTCAGTTGTGTCAATTCCCATTTTTTCCGAGTGGAACGTAGTAGGGCTTTAAGTTTGAGTTTTGAAGCTGTAGTGGCAATGGTACTGTTTATTACCAGTGGGTTGTTGCTAGTCTCACACCAAACCTTTCCTCTTTATTAGCCTCACTACCGGTTAGACTCAGGGTTTAGAAGTGTATCACCTGGACATCGAATCCCAAGTTTTCGTAGACTGTTTGGCAAACGTCTTACCACTACGCCAACCACTCTCAGTTTGGTTTATACAATTATCATTACACAAAAGGTTTTTATTATTTTTCTATTACCCGTATAAATGATACTTATTTTATTTATTATTACACACTAAGGTTACAAGTAGAACATCATAGGCCTTCGACAACTCATCTCCAATTTCTTCTACTTTCTGACGTCCTCCTCACCTAGCTAACTCCACGATTGCCCTTATTCTCTTATCTCCTGTTCGCCATACGATCTCCCCCATGTCACCCTCGCACCGATGACTCACTCGTCACCTCCGATTGAGATTTCACTCGAGCGATAGCCTGCAATGAGCGCGGCGTCATTCAACGACCTCCTCAGTCGCGTGTGTCCCATCCATCTCCACTTTCTCCTACATATTTGTTGAGCAATCGGCTTTTCTTGGATGATTTGTTCCAATGCAGAGTTTCTTGTTGCTAATTCTTTCTTGCTCACCGGCCATTTGACCTTCAGTATGGAGCCAGCCAACGAAGTGGGCAGTTGTTGACAAAAGTCTGTAATTTATTGAATTGAATTTTTGATTTTCCCATCGATTGATTGGACTGAAGTGCTCGGTCTCAGGTTGACATGTCGGCTTCTTGTGGCCCAAGTGGTCTAGTGGATAACGCTTTGGCGTTCGAAACTATGGGTACTGGGTTCGAGCCTCGGTGGGAACATCATCACTCACTGAGAAATGCAGGTACATCCAGCTGACGAGTCCCCAATAGGACGAAATGCGCATCCTGGATTCCACTGCTAGCCACCATCCACCAATTGTATACTAAGTCTGTAATTTGTTCGAAATCCTTTTTATAACACGCCAGAATGACAATGAATGAAATGTACCCATTTTAAACAACATTTTATGGTTTCCAAATTAAGTTGATTCTATAAATAACATAACATAACTTTAAAAAAATAGTAATGATAAGATCAAAATAAAAAAATACTATGCAATCTGATGAAATCTCTACGCTATAAAAATTAATGAGATAGACAAACAGGCTCGTAGACGGGCAGTTAGATAGATCGATGGATAGACAGACGAAAGAATCAATTCTTCGAAAAATCACGATTATGAGTAGGACAGAGGGGAGTAGAAATTCAATAATTCCGTATATTAATTTCTCTTTATTGTGGCAGAATAACAGCTGACAGAATAAGGCAAGTGGCAATCAAATTCACCGTAGGCAGATTAATTTGCACTTTTCAGTGTACATAGCCCCAGGAGCTGAGACTTCCCTACCGTTTCCTTGAGAACTCCATCTGTTTGTTGCTTTATTTGATAATCAAGAAAGCGATCATATTTGTATAAAACAATGCACAATTGAGTAATTATTGGTTATAGAATTTCATCATGAGCTGACATTAGTTAGTTAGAGAACCATTGGAAAACCAACTGGTAGTACTGGACAGCTGTTTCGTCCTAGTTTGGGACTCTTCACAATACGCACCCACTGTGGTTCAGGAAGTGGGAAGTCGTGACCAGTAGGATGCACCAAGTTGGGTGTGAGGACAAATACTCGCCGAAGATATTGGCTAGTGGTCGCGCTATGTCGTGAATAGACAGAATTTAGAATTCATGGGCCATTAGATCGGATCCTAGTGGCTTAATTGTCTACGAGCTTGTCGGCCTTGTAATTAGAAGGCCCTGGGTTAAAACCCCGGTGGGTGTGTACTGATGAAGAGTCCTGAACCAGGGGGAAATAGCTGTCCAGTACTACCAGTTGGTTTTCCAATGGTTCTCTAACCAGTGTCAGATCATTATGAAATCCTTCAGCCAATCAATCAAATCTCTACAAACCAATACTTGAGAAATTATTACCAGTTAATTTAGGTGGCTTGCCACAAATCGGGTGGTTTGAACTGATGATTGGATTATATAGACCGAGTCAGAAATCTGGTAAACCGCTGATAAGCTCGTTCGCAAACCAGGGAAACGGCCGTTCACTGGTGTTTAAATCACCACGATCTGACTGTCTAGCAAACACTACTATTCATCTCAACCAATCGGTAGTATATATGTGGTTTTACGCGTTTATGCTTACTTTCTCGATTGCTGTTTATGGTAGGTACTAAACAGACCACATATTGTGATCTGAATAAGCTTGGTTGCTAAAGCGAACTGTGATCAGGTTTCATCTCTTCAAAGTGTGTAAACCACAAAGGTGAGTCATTGATGTAGTAAGTAAGTTTAAGATAACCAATACTTAATACAGAAATCAATAATCCGGTAGAAACTAAAGTTGAGTAAGTAAATGGAGTGATAATTTGACTAGAACTCAACTAAATTTGAAAGAGGGTCAAATTAAAATCCATGTTATATGAGGAGTATAAATGTACCAATGGGAAAGGAGAAAAATAATTAGATTGAAAATGAAGATTGATAGAAATTACAGATCAAGTGGTGAGATAAGTTATACTTCTCATGTTCGCATTATATGTGACTTCGCTACTTACTGATATACGTCTCAGGGAAACTGTTTGCTATATTTACGCAATTGTATTGACGCACATAGTTTAGGCATAGAGTTGTCAACAATTTACCACAAAAGAACTTTTATTAAGATGCACGTTGAATATTCAGTTAACTATCAGTAATGAGATTTTAAGACAGATAGATGGCATTACAGTGGGATCATCACTGGGTCCACTGTTGGTTTAATTGTTTTATCGTAAAGCCTGAAAACTCTCAACTGAGTCAAACCGTCGATCACTTCGACATTTATAGATTCGATGACTGAAAAAGCTTCTTCTATATTCAGAGCTTAAGATTTAGTATGTAGATTGATGTCTCTTCTGAAGTTTAATAAAGTTTAATTTGTACTATTTTGGAAAGATTTCTGCGTACTTTTTGGATGACTCTAAGTTTGGTTTGTTCAGGTATTGATCAAGTATTCCAGAATAAAGTCGAGCTGGTATCTATTTTCTCCCCTGTATAAACAAGCAGGGTAGATTTTCCATGATATGCATGTTTGGATGGACATGAGGATGTTGGAGCTAGGTCAAACTGTGTATGAATCCATCATTTCTATCCAGATAAAAGAAAAGGCCTTCAGCGAAGAGTTTCTCTTTTCAGCGATATCACAATTTATATATATATATATATATATATATATATATATATATATATATATATATATATATATTTAGAAAATCAAAACAAGTGATTCAGCGAAGAGACTCTTTTCAACGAATTTATCATCAAGCTGTACAGTCGTATATATATGGTTTATCAGAAGTTATATCCGGTGAGGGAATTGAATCTTAGGTGTGAATGCATAAAATAATAATAATAATCATATGAAGTTCAATTAAAACTAAAATGTTTGTGATTATAATCGTAGTTAAATGTCAAGTGGCAAAGCAGATTAATGTCATATATAGAATAATTCATAGGAGGGATAGAACTTGAAAAAGGATGTGCAATTATAGGATTAGTAGGCAAATCGAATAAAACAAAAACGTTACGTAATATTGTGTGAAATTTAATAGCATAGAATTTATCGTTGTAAAAAAGAATTGATTTAGAATGACAAGTGGAACAAGTGAAATAATACCGGGGACAGTTCAAAGTGAGAATAGTAATAATAACAATTGACTTAATAAGGAAGAGTATACAAATTGAATAGACAAAATGAAAAATTGGTAGAGCTAAAATATGATTGGGGATTATCATATTTTAGCATAGAGGGATTAAGACCATGAAAGTTGGAGGGGTTGAACGAACTTTTTCTGTACACAGAGATCTGGCTTTTCTGTTTCGATAGCCAAAGCTTCAGCAATACAGATGAGTCGGGTACGTAGGGATTTAGGTAGATTGCTCTTTGCCTTGTAGATGACTTTAAAGGCGGAGGCTATAGAGATAGGGTGATCATTTTCGACCAGATGTTCTATGATCGCGCTTCTTATTGCTCCACTTCCACCTTTTCGTAGCCATGCAGGATAATGTTCTTGCACCCTCTTGGACAAAACTCGAGTCGAACGACCGATATACCTAGCTCCACAAGAGCAGGTGAATTGATAAACGCACATAGAGTTGGTCAACATTGGGATCTTGTCCTTCAGGTTATTGAACAATAATGGTCGGCTAGTAAAAGCTATTCTCAGAGAGGCAGCAGGGAATGTTCTTTTCAGGGACTGTGATATCCTTCGTTTCATGATATCGGAAGCTAAGTCCCCTTTGAATTCTAAGCTCATGTAAAGTATTTTCTTGGGAGCGGTTGATAAGTCACGTTTTGTAGGCTTTGAATGTATATTCTTATCTATAAAACGTGGTGGAAATCCATTTTCCATTAGGATTTTCCTCAAAGTGTATAACTCATCTTCCACAGTATCAGTGCTACATATGCGCCGAATACGAGTGGCAAGCGACCGGACCAGGTTTCGTTTTCGACCAATAGGTACCCAGCTATAGAAATTTGTCAGTTGACCATTCCATAACAGCCTACGATAAATCGATCTCTTCAGAGTTCCATCGGTCCTTCTTGATAAGTTCACATCGAGGAAATGAATGCTAGACTCGTTCTCCATTTCGAGTGTGAATTTTATCGCAGGATGGCACTCATTAAATACATTTAATATATTATTCAGGTTACAATCAATATTACAAATAATAAAGGTGTCATCTACATACCTTTTATATATTTGAAAGCTTTGGATCATAGGCTTCAGGGAACCATTTTCTAGACTGGACATAAAAACGTCTGCAAGGAGAGGACCCAAGGGAGAACCCATCGCAATACCATCCTTCTGCCTGTAGATTGTTTCATTGAAAGTAAACTGTACATTCAATGTACATCTCAAAAGTAGTTCTTTAAGATCTGTAGTAGGTATCCCTATGTTCAATTTGTTGTCTTCAATATATTTGCATATAAAACATATGGTCTCTGTCAGTGGAACGTTCGTAAATAAGGATTCTACATCCAAAGACAACATTTGTTTATTCGACGCATTTATATCCTGTATACATTCAACAAATTGGAAGGTGTCCCGAAGGGAATGATTAGATAGTTGCCCCCTGACTGGTTCGAGGATTTCAGCTAACCACCCAGCTACTGGATGATAGGGCGATCCAGACATATCCAAGATAGGGCGAAGTGGAACTCCAGCTTTGTGTATTTTCGGTAGACCATACAGTCTTGGTATTAGAGATCCTGTTGGTCTGATCTTTT
This sequence comes from Trichobilharzia regenti, assembly GCA_944472135.2. Taxonomy (NCBI): domain Eukaryota; kingdom Metazoa; phylum Platyhelminthes; class Trematoda; order Strigeidida; family Schistosomatidae; genus Trichobilharzia; species Trichobilharzia regenti. The sequence goes on along the minus strand of OX235264.1, from coordinate 2,265,724 downwards.
CGTATAATTCTTCACGAATGAGATGATTGTTCTTCATTCTCTTTAAAGTATCGGTAAGTTGTTTCTCAATTAATTCCGTCTTGTTTTTCTCGTTCGGTTTCGAGAATTTACTGCTGTCTGAAAGTAGACATGACATTTTATCGATATAATCTTTGTGATCCATAATAACAACACCTGTACCCTTGTCAGGGCGTGTTAATAGTATATATATATTGTAAATTTTAGATAACAAATTTCGTTAATGGGTTAGAAACTAAAATAAGATTAAATTAGCAAGTCGAGTGACGTTATCTAACTGACTCGATTGAGTAGAGCTGAACTAAAATTAAAGCTGAAAAAAAGCCAATTTAACAACATTGGTAATAAAAGGGAGGTAGAGATTTACTAAGGGGTGAGAGAGAAGGAAATATCATACAATCTAGAAACAAACAAGTGAAAAAGAGACGAAACAAAAATTATAAACTTGGTGTTAAGATAGATCAGGTTCATTGTAGATTTAATGAACTGAACAAACTTCCTTTGCTGCGTGCAGTGTTGAGGTTTCATTGTGTGAATTGCCATTGCTTCTGTGGTTTGAAGAATTTTGATTAGTACTCCCTTTAGCAAGATTCCCACGTATTCTATAGAACATTTTGAAGTTATTTTATAGGTTCACCGGGTGTTCTGTTTGTACAGCTTGAAAATAATATCGCCGAAAAGAGCAACTCTTTTCTGAACACCTTTTCTTCTTTTATATGACTCAATAGAAAGTTTTAAGTTGCATTCCTATTCAGACAATTTGGATTCGCTATTCAGTGAGAAATGTTTCTGCTTTGAGATGATATTCTTTGTGATGTCTGAAATTTCTTTGAATGGTTTCAGTATTTTCAGAGTCAGTCTCACGCGTTGGGTTTTCTACTTCCATTCTATTTCTCATTCGTCGAGTAGAGACAGTACGGTGTTTCTTCTTTTGGTCTTGATTTGGAAGAAATTTTCCCAATAAATAAATAAATATATTTTGAGTTCGACCACGAATTGATATCAGTTAGAGAACTATCGAAATCTAGGGAATATTAAGGAAAGCTGTTTCATCCTAGTTTGGGAATCATCATTAGAACGCCAGTGACTTGCTGCTAGATGGAGTTCCCTGGAGTTCTAGTGAACAGTCGTGACCAGTGGGGTTCATCCAGTCGGGAGTCAAGATGGCGTTCCCACCGATAACATTGGATGGTGCAAGTCGCACTTATAAATCATGAATTGGTAGAAGTTAGAATTGATGGAGTGGCTACTAAATCGGGTCTCGGTGGGTGAGTGGTATACGAGCTTGTCTTGTAACGGGAAGGGCCTGGGTTCGACTCCCGGTGATGGGTGCGTACTGTCGATGCATCACAAACTAGGAGGACAAAACTGGCTTTCCAGTACTCCCTACTGGTTTTCAATGGTTCTCTAACTGATATCCATCCGTGGTTTAACTTGAAACAATTAGAATACCTATAAACCAACTCCTGAAAATAATGGTAGCAGTGGACATAACAAGGGAGGATGTACAAACTGAAGAAGAAAACGAGAAATAAGTAGGGCTAAAATATGAGTGGGAATTGTAATAGTTTAGCATGACCTAACTGTATCTTTACCTGTCATATGTCAAAGTGACTGCTCTAAACTAAATGGCTTCTTATCAGAAATCAGCCTATGGTCCAAGGAAAACGGTCTCACCTTAAACCCCTCCAAATGCCAAACAGTTAATTTCACCCTTAGGCATAAATCTGACCTAAAGAAACTGGTTAGCACTCACGAGGTGTGCAACATAGATGGCACTGAAATTGAAACCAAGTCGGATGTTAAATACCTAGGCGTCACTCTATCTTCTGATCTTTCCTGGTCGTCTCATATCTTGACGATTTCCAAGAAAATATTCCGTCTTACCTTCTACATCAAGAAGTTAAGATATTCTGGAACAACCCAACCCTTACTCTTACGATTCGTTAACTCTTGCATCCTGCCTATTATTCTCTATTGTTCCCCCTTAGTTTTTCCTGGGCTGGCTACTGAAGAAAGACTATACCTTATTACGTAGGATGTTAAAGGTTGTCAGCAGGGTAAGAGACATGACACTTAACCAGCTTGTTAATATTCTGGTTGACAGGCACATGGACTCATGTGAAAAATGGGCCAAATCCATTTTATCTGACTCACAACACCCTCTACAATCACAACTCTCCCCATGTATCTCTTCAGGGAAAACAAGAAGCCTATATAGGAAACTATATGCCCGCGCTAGCAAGTACAAAAACTCATCCATACCCTACCTAGCTCGAGTTCTGTGCGATAAACAAAGCGTTAGGCGTGAAACCTGTAACTTATTAAATAGTCAGTAGAACCAATGGATCTTGTCTTTCCAAGTCACATCATTTACAGGTACAACGTTTTCTCTCTACCTTTTTTTCCCTTCTCTAGTTATTTTTGTTATGTGCTGTTTTGTTTCTCTCTTCCTTACAAACTCTACTTAAAACATTCTTGTTCGTTCTTTCACACTCTGTATACCTCGACCATTTCGCTATCGCTTACGCCAGTAAATATGCTAGTAGTATTTACTTTTCTAACACCTTCAAACACTCTGTTTAAATTTTGGCTTTGCTACCGACATGCTAATATGTTGTTGCCAAAACTGACTGAGATAACCTTAATCTATGTAGAACTATATTTATTGTTAATGTACTAACTTGATGCAAAATTGTAGTAAAATGCTGAGAATTCCATTCTGTATCACAAGTACTGATTTGGAATAAAGCTTACCTTATCTTATCTTATCATGGATGAATTAAGATCATGAAAGTAGGAGTGCTTGAATAGACTTTTTATTTGTGCACAAAGATCTGGCCTTTCTGTTTGAATAGTTAAAATTTCAGCAATACAGATTATTCGGATATGTAACGATTTGGGAGGGGGGTTATTTATCGCCTTATGGATGTCTTTAAAGGAAGAAGCTGTGGAAGTAAGGTGGTTTACTTCCAAGGCTTTCGTTGCATTTGCAAGTGAACAACCCAGCTCAGAGAATACAACTAGACCAAAATCATCCATCTGAGCTACAAATCTCCTTTATATGCAGATATTCAATTATTGTGCTTCTTATAGTCCCAGTTCCACCTCTTCATAACCATACAGGATAATGTTCTCTGGACGCTTTTGGATAAAACCTGAGTCAAAAGACCGATTCACCTAGCGTCTGAATTGACAAACGCGCATAGAGTTCGTCAGTTGAGAGACCTTGTCGTTCATGGTTCATTAACGTGGAGAAACTTACCAAGAAATCGAACAGGAGCTCCCCAAACCCAGGAATACAAAGAAATTACTACTTTTTCACACAATGGACTCTAATATATGAGACTTGAATCAACTGAAGTATATAATAATAATAATAATAACAATAATAGTAATAATAATAGTACAAGGTTCACTAATGTACAATAATGATCCTGATTGAAAATTTCAAAGTCAAATTAAACTTGGTATAAGTAAAAAACTTGGGCACTGTGGTGGTAGAGTATAACTCCATTAAAGATAAGATTAGTTATTTTGATAAATCACACAGTGTTATACAGTAGTAATACTTACTGATGACCACGTTTCGAGCAAAAATTATTGCTGCTCATTGTCACTCACACAACCTTCTTGCTTCATTTATATGCATGAGTGGAATTGATGATTAGACATTTGAATAAAATCAATATAAGATCAAGTACATTCAGAAATAATAATAATATGAGTGTTATCAATCAAATGCAATCAGATGGGAAATAAGACGGGTGTTTTTATAGTCAAAATAAATTATTTTATTTTTTATTTTTGGTTACAGCTTGATTCCACACCGTATTTTTGGTACAAGCATGGAATTTTCAGCATGGATATCGGTAGCCCAAATTTCACAGGCCGACCATAGATATCAGGTGTGCGTCGGCGTGGGCTCGAACCCCGGACCATGTGCATGGTCGGCGAGAGTCCTAACCACTGTGCCACCGACGCACAGAATGTTATAACGTGAATTGAATGCATTTTAACATTATTTATTATCCTCCTCTGATTTAGCTGACTGGTGGTAATAATATCTCCCACATCTCTGGTACTTGCGTTGAGTCATTTCTGGTGCATGTGTTGGGTGTAGACTTGATGAACCAGGATTCAGTAATCAATCTCTCTCTCTCCACCTACCTATATTATTCTTTAGAATTTCGACTCTGTCCCATCCACTCTATTGTGTGGTTGTGTGTTAATGCATGCAGTGCAGTGTAGTGCCGAGTATTTTTCTAAATTACTTATCTTCATCGGTGGGATCAATCATTCTAAGTTTAGCTAAATTCTTATGTTCTGATAATTTCAGTACGCCTGATCTACTAGTTTAACTGACCTATGTAGTTGATCATACTCACAGTCATTGTAAGGTATTTTTGTAAATTATATTATTTTGTTTGCTTGCTTCCAAATGGAACTTGATTGTCGTATAACAATTCCACTTTGTAAATTAGAGCACAGAAAGAACAATATATTGGTACAAAATAACATAGATCCATTTTTATTTCGTTGGTTCATCTCGTCAGCTGCTTACTACCTATAGTCTTTCTGCGTCGGTGGCACAGTGGTTAGGACTCTCGCTGACCATGCACATGGTCCAGAGTTCATGCCCTCACCGACGCACACCTGATATCTATGGTCGGCCTGCGAATTTTGGGCTCCCAATATCCACGCTGAAAATTCCATACTTGTACTGAGAATACGGTGTGGAATCAAGCTGTAATCAAAGAATTAAAATTAAAAAAATTCATGAATCATGTTAGTGTAAAATTTTAACATACTTTTGTCTGTCCGCAGATATCGTATGCAAGTGTCATAGTGAGGTAAAACACCAGGATGACAAGGTAGCTGAAGTGTTACAGTGTAACTATATTTTGTTAGATAAGAGAAGAGTAAAATCTGCTGCTCAAGAGGTCAGATGAGAAGATGATGACATAATATGATGGATAGAACTCACATGGTCAAGAAGAACCATCTATTATCAGCAATTCACAGTGCACCGTGATGGCGAGCCACCTAGTGGCATGCTGGGCACATTGCAAACTTGACTGATAGAATTCAGTCTGCACCGAAGATACGACTAGGCACACACATATTAAACTAGTTACTGACTAGTGTCTAATTAAAAATATCCAATACAGTCCTACAGGGGGTGAGCCGCAAGCCCAAGTAGTTCAGTGGTAATGTTTCTAAATGTAGCACTGGGCGACGTGGGTTCAAATCTCAGAAGGTTGCAGATACGCCTTTCTGACTGTTCAGTGCCAGCTAGCACAAAACCTAGATTAAAGGCTCCTTGTGGCCGATTGTCTCCAACTAACTAATAGCAAGAATTATCTCTCATGGAGGTCAAATGGTAAAAAACGGTAACAAGGGGTCGAAAAGATAAGTTAGTGAAGTTAGAAGACCAAGAGTTATTAAGAGATAAATCATCGGGGTAAATGAAGTCAAACGACAGATTCCTTTTGAATAAATAGGTCGAGTTTCAGCCTTTTTATTGAAGTACCCTCAACAAACCGAAGAATACTTGAGGTATTTAGTGTGTTAATTATTTTGAATGACATCAGCACACCATTTTTAGTGTCCGGTGTCTGTTAGTTGTTTGGTAATTGAGCAGCTTAAACTACCTGGCCCTCTTTAACCGGAAGCTCCTCAGTACATGTTTGAAGAATCTGATGTTGGTCCTTCTTTCTGTTCTTTCAATGTAACTGCTCCCACAGATACACAATCGGAGGTAACAAATGAGGCGGAGGGGGGCTACTTATCGACCTTTGACTGTACCAACGAGGAGGATATTCGGAGAGGAGAGATTAGTTTTGCTGCAGGATACTTCCTAGATATAGATGAGCTTAATCTTTGATTTATAATTCCCAGTGGTAATAATAATAATACCAAGTCCTCTAACGTATAGTAACGATTATGACTGAAAATTTCATCAGCAAATTAAACTTGATTGATTTTGGTACAATCGATTTCCTGGGGGTATTGATTATTTTAAAGTAGCATTACTCTAGGGAATCATAAGATGAACAGATAGATTAGGACTGAAACAGAACAAGAGTCGATGCTGCAATAATCTATAGGATTATTATTATAAAGGAAAGCGTACGAGAGGGAGGTATAAGAAGAAGAAGTGGAAGGTGGGCGAAGAAGAAAGACGGTAAGTCAAAGTAGTGCTGGAGGCGGGGGTGGGGGAGGAAAAGAAAGCCGATTTTTTTAATGAAGCTTTATCATTTAGAAAGTTGTTGAAAACTAGTCAATATTGCTTCTAATGAGGAGTTATTTCCCCTGAGGTTCACTATATCGATTGCGTGAGGACAGATACTTCATGATAATGCTAGCTTGAGATGGCGTTATATCACAAATAGTATTCTAACGATGACTAGTTTACTAACCTATTCTAAGTCCGGGAAAGACGGAAGGTTGGATGTTGTATTATCAATTTGAATTGGTTAAAAAGTCAACGCCATCTCAATTGAAACTTTAAAGTGTAGTTTTATTATTTTGGCTGATTTCTGCATGAGGTGACCTCATTGACTGGATCAGTGAAGTTGGATGAAGAGAGAAGTGCTCATATATGTCTTCTATAACGTTGCAATGTGATCTGGAAACATTTGGAAAAATGACTTCCTGGATTCAAATCCAGTTGAAAAATGCCAAGATACTCAGCTCGATTTCTCGTAGGCCAGAGAGAGTCCAATCTGTTGGAGAATTACAGTAAACACGATAAAAGTGTACATCGTGGTTTGATTGGTTACTTGTGTGATTGCCTCAGAAATCTAATTAAAGGCATTGGTTAGTTAGTTAGTTCATGATAGACATTCAGTGACATTCTTTTCTTGTGAAATGAGTGATAATGCAGTCTGATGATCTATTAACAATACGAAGCTTTAGGCATAAATGTGATCTACAAGATGCGTGTAGAATGAAGGGAAATCATATAGAGAATAAATTGAGCATAATACACCTCGAAATAGTTCTATCCTGTGAATTTTCTTGGTCATTCCACATCACGTCGATTTTTGAGATGTTCTGTCTAAGCTACTACACTAAGAAGCTAAAACTGTTTTGGAATCACTGAACCTCTGCTTGTACAATTTGTTAACTTGTGTATCTTACCTATTGTACTTTACTGCTCCCTCTTATTCTTTCCTGGGTTACTCAAAAAGGAATATGTCATATTGAGAAGGGCATAAAAAGTTGTCAGTAGGACAGGCAAGTGGTGTGCCATTTAATCAGCTCGTTACTACTGTAGTCAACAGACAGATGGACTCACGTGAGAAAAACCCTAAATCCATATTATTTGACTCTTAACACCCACCCACTCTACTCTCAACTCTTCCCGCCTTGCATCTCATCAGACAGGACTAGAAGTCGTTCTAAAAGATTATATACCCGCACAACCAAGTACAAAAACTCAACGATACCCTCTTTAGCCCATGCTGTATGGGATAGAGGTAATGTTAAGCTCGAAACCTTCGACTTTCTATGTTACTAACAAAATAAATGGCTCTTCGATCTTCTTCCATTTGAGACCTGTACTGACACTGTTTCAATTAACTTATAATTTTAGCTCTGGTGACGCACAGTCGATATCATTGGTCGACCTGCGAAATTTGGGCTACCGATATCACATGCTGAAAATTCCATACATGTATCAAAACTACGGCCGGAAAGAATCACTATCTATGGGAAACTATGGGAACAAACAAAACAAGAATCAGTCGCCAACCAACAAATATGCAGGAGAAAGTGGATGGTGATGGATTGGCTCTTTGAGGAGGCCGCCGGGTGACATCGTGTGCGCGTCAGGTCATTGCTCGAGTGGAACCCGAAAGGGAAGCGGCGAGTGGGTCGTCAGTGCAAGGGCGACATGGAGGAGATCGTGTGAAGGGGAGTTGAAACAGTATGACTAACTAACATGGATGCAGGTGAAAAGTACAGCAGAAGGAAGACAGAAGTGGCAAGTGGAGACGTGCACTTGAGGCCCTATGTTCCACTAAGAACCCAAGGGAACAATAATAATAATAATACAGAATTAGCATGTAAAGCAATAATCTGAAGTGCATCATTTGTCGAAGTGTTATTGCACATGAAGAGAAAACCAATTCTCCGCATTTCTCCAATTCCTTCGAAAATTACATAGAGTATAGTGAGAAATTATTTAAATATACGCGCGAGCTCATGCTCTGGTCTCATTTGATGTATGTGCATAATTAAATCAATAAGAAGTGCAGACAAGTTTAAGAATTTTGATAGATCGAAAGTCTAGTAACCCAGTGATTTAAGCAGGCCGCCTGAAAGCATAAAGGTGATCTACAAGAACGGCGCCGTTCACAAGATGCTTGTAGAATGATGGGCACTAATATAGAGAATAAGATGAGCATAAAATACGCTGGAATGGTCCTATCTTCTGACTTTTCTTGGTCATCTCTTTTGTCGTCGATTTTTAGGAAAATATTTCGTCTAAATTTCTATATCAAGAAGTTAAGACGATGAGGTATCACTCAACCACTACTTTTACAATATTTCAACCCTCACATCTTACCTGTTGTTGTTTATTGCTTTCCGTTAGTCTCTTCTGGACTACTGAGAAAGGATTATGTCTTATTGCAAAGTGTATTGAAGGTTATCAGTAGGATAAGCGTGTCACTAAGTCAGTCAGCTCCTTACTACTTTAGTCGATAGACAGTGAGGCAGTAACTCATCGAAGAAGCCATTCAAAAGTAGTCGCGCTTTTTCATGAACTGGCAGAAGTAAGAATTCATGAACCATTGAATGAGGCCCCACTGGCTTAATGGTCTACGAGCTCTCTGGCCTTGTAACCAGAAGGTCTTAATTTCGAACGCTGGCAGTGGATGCGTACTGATGAATAGTCCTGAACCAGGACGGGGGGAAAAGCTGTCCAGTATTACCAGCTGGTTTTCCAATAGTTCTCTAACCGATGTCAGCTCATGATGAATACGTACAACAAATCAAACAAAATCCCTCCAAGATCAATACTTGACAGAGAGATGAGGTAATGTTAGAAATGGTCTAAATCCATATTGCATGGAGGATTTAATCATGAGCTGACATCAGTTAGAGAACCACTGGAAAACCTGCATGGAGTACTGGACAGCTGTTTCGTCCTAGTTTGGGACTCTTCATCAGTACGCACCCACCGCCAAGGTTCGAACCCAGGACCTTCTGGTTACAAGGCGAGCTCGTAGACCATTGAGCCACTGGGACCCGATCCAATGGTCCTTGAATTCTAACTTGTGCCAATTCACGACATAGCTGTCCAGTACTCCCAGGTTTTCCAGTGGTTCTCTAACTGATGTCAGCTCATGATTAAATCCTCCATGCAATCAAACAAAATTCCTACAAAACCAATTCTTGAAAATTAAATCCATATTGTCTGACTTTCAACACCCACTCTACTCACAACTATCCCCCACCCTGTATCTCATCAGGTCGGTGTAGAAATCATTATAAAAGATTATTTGTCCGCATAATCAAGTATAGAAACTCAGCGATACCCTATTTAGTCGGTGTTCTATGTGATAGAAATAGTGTTAAGCTCGAAACCTACAATTTACTATGTTATTAGTAAAAATAATTAACTCTTTTATTCTATCGCCTTTGTAATCTATGGTAACACTATTGCAATTAGCTTATAATTTTAGCTATTGACATTATTATCATGATGAGTTTACACTTTTTGTCCTTTTTCGACAAATATCAAGAGAAACTGGTGTTATCTATCGGTCCTGTAATATTATTTCCTCTATTTTCGTTTTTGCTCTTGTCGAGTAAATTAGATGCTACAATACTGTGTACCAAATGCTGAGAATCCTCACCCTGTATCATAAGTACTGCTTTGGAATAAAGCAAATTTTTGTTATCGTTAGGCTAGAGAAAAATATTCTAGAGCCTTATTACACCTCTTCAAGAATTGGAAACATTTATTTCCCGACACGAATTTTGAAACAAGCAACAAAGCAGGTTAATAAAGCAGGATGATTCAATGAATTCATCAAGTTTCGGTAGAACTCTTCCTCCGCTGAATACTACTCTACATACACGGATATATATATACTTTTGGAATTACATTCGGAGATATAAGACTGATAAGTAAACAAACCACATTGAATTAGTCATGCAGAAAGACAGGTGGGAATGTTTTCCAGATCGTCTACTCGCGTAATGGAGCATTTCCCAAAATGGTTGAAAACAGCTGAGTGCTAAGTGCCAAAATCCTCAATAACAAAACATCTTGTGGATTACGGACATGTTATCGACGCGGTCAAGTCATTTACTCTCTGTACACAGAAAAAGTTCAACCCCTCCAACTTTCATGGTCTTAATCCTTCCTCACTGCTAAAGTATGGTAATTCCCAATCATATTTAAGCTCTACCAATTTTTCATTTTTTCATTTTGTCTATTCAATTTGTATACTCTTCCCTTATTACGTCAATTGTTACAATCACTACTCTCACTTTGAACTGTCTCCGGTATTATTTCACTTGTTCCATTTGTCATTCTAAATCAATTCTTTTTACAACGATAAATTCTATTCTATTAAATTTCACACAATATTACATAAGGTTTTTTGTTTTATTCGATTTGTCTACTAATCTATTAATTACACGCTCTTTTTCAAGTTCTATCCATCATATGAATTATTTTGTATATGACATTAATTTGTTTTGCCACTTCACATTTAACTATGATTATAATCACAACATTTTAGTTTTAATTGCATTTCATACTATCATTATTTTATGCATTCGCATGTATGATTCAATTCCCTGACCGGATATTATTATTATTATGACTATTTCCTTTAATTCCTAGAGGAACATAGGGCTTCAGCTGCGCACCTCCATTGCCTTCGGTTTTCTGACAACTTTTTCACCCCGCTCCAGGTCTGTCCACATGCTTTCATCTCCTCCTCGCATGACCTCCTCCAAGTCACCCTTGCACTGAAGACCAACTCGCCACCTCCCTTTCGGGTTCCACTCGAGCAATGGCCTGTCTAGTGATGTCACTTGATGGTTTCCTCAGAGTGTGGCCAATCCATCTCCACTTCTTCCTGCCTATTTGTTTCACAGTCGGTTCCTGCTGGGTTGATTCGTTCCCAGAGATCCCTCCCTGTTGCTAATTTTTTCTGGCCAGCCATCTGATCTTGAGTAGTGAGCGAAGACAACTGTTAATGAATGTTTGTACTTTGTTTGATATGCTCTTTATGACGCGCTGGCCAAGTCTCTGTTCCGTATAGTAGCACTGACTTCACATTGGAGTTGAAAATCACCGGTTATAACTTCTTAAAAACCGTATATATACGATTGTACAGCTTGATGATAAATTCGTTGAAAAGAGTCTCTTCGCTGAATCACTTGTTTTGATTTTCTATATGTTACAATGGGAATTTTCCATGCGTTAAAAAATGCCTTCAACCTCTAACTACTTATATTATACAGAAAAAGGTATTAAGTGACACTAAATATTCCTGACAAGTCAATATACACATCTAATAAGAATAAAGGCAACTAGCATGATTTTGTGTGTCAGAAAATAGACTTGAGGTGGATGGATTACAAAATCTTTTTAAATGATTATTAAATAAGTGAATTGGTGCATTGAGAGTTTTAAAGTAGGTCAAATGTTCGCATAAGACTGTACCTTGGACACTTTGATAGACTACGAAAATTTATTTTGACATTGTCTCACTGTCTCTTCAGTAAATATTACCGTAGAACACTGTGAGATTTTATGAAAATAGGTCAAGTGTTGTCAAAAAATGCAAAGTGTGATAATCATGATAACAATAAAGAAGGTGTGGGTAATTGAAATGAAGTGGAATGAATTCAAGTGGTAAAATAGAATAGAATATAAAGAATATTACGACTATAGATAGAGGTTAAATAAATCGTTTTAGTGTACATATTTTAGGTCATATCCCCAATTTCTAACTAGTTCTACATCTATGCATAAGTGGTTTTGATGTAGTTGTGTTCTCTGAGTTAAACATTTTATTTGCAAAACTTTCATTGCCCTACTAGGCAGCATCTTAAGCGCATACTTCAATTTAATAAAGTGAGCTTTTAGATTTCTCCATGAGTTTATCAGTCATCACTTCTGGTGACTTTGAACGTGACTGACCGTGAACCAATCACGTTAAAGGTCACCAAGATAGAGAACTAATAAACTAGTGGAGAAATCTAAAAGACACGCATCCTGTCAATAAAGGGTCAAAGAACACTATCCCACAGCATGGCTGCAGAAAGGAAGTAGTGGCCGTATAAGGAGTACAATAGTCGAACATCTCGTCACCACTGGCCATTCCATTTCAGCAAACGCCTCCTCCTTCAAATTAATCTACAAAGTGAAGAACAACCTGCCAAAGACAATACATTTCCGTCTTCTTTGCATTGCAGAAGCCCTTAGACATTCATTCAGTTAGAAGAACCAGAACTATGCAAACAAAAGAAAATTATTCAACCACTATCGTGGTAACAACTCTGTTGATTTCACTTAACTTTTGCTTGTATGGTTATTTTTCTAACTACTTAAAACTCTTGTATTCTTTTAAAACTCTTATGTAATTCCGTATTATATTTTGTTTCCATGTACACCCTGAGCACAACTCTTTCATAAAATTATTCATGTTGTTACGTAACTCTCCTCTAACAATCGATCGTGACAACTCACCACCTTTGTTACTACCCTCTAGCATCAATATCCAATTCCTCAGAATGCTGTTTGCCTTACGTAACTCCACCAAAAACTTACTGATTGTATTTTCTTCTGATAAAGTTAATGTACACACACATACAAAATCGCATATATATATATATGCGATTGTACAGTTAGGAAAATAAATTCACTGAAAAGAGACTCTACTACTGGTCTTCTCTGTATTAATTTTCGAATGAGGATTTTCCATGAACAGAAATGTTTCATCCAGCCTTTTTATCTTTCTACTGTGACCTTAGATCCAATTTTTTGTTTGCCTTGACAACCATATTTCAATAAACTCTGTGTAGTTCTTTTCAGTATTTCTGCTATTTTTTGTAACCCATTTTCCAACTCTTATTCTCTTCCTCATCTCTTAACTAATCAGTCGTTATTTCCCTTGATTACGTAAGATCATTCACAATTTTGGAAAATTATTATTGTTGATACACTTTGCTTTATCCATTTTGCTAAATGACATTAACCTCTGATCTCTGTTGACAAATAATCAAACTGTACAGTTCTGAAGTGAAGTTGAGAGGGGAGATCTCTTTGCTGACTTATGTATTCTTAATTATATGACATTGGAATCTTTCATGACGAAAACGGATTACCATAGTAGATTCATAGTGACTACCGTTTCCTTGTCTACACATAGATCAGATTTATAAACGCCAATTGCATAATCCTTCTTCATTTCAGGCATCTTTCTGTTTATTTGCCTGCAGGTAACACTGACAGTGACTTGACAACGCGACAACATTATGTCCGAAATCGACAAAAAATGCTTTGTTAGGCGCGATATGCGGCACCTTGATTTGAACTTTTCTTTTCAACCATTCTTCAACTAGTCGCCAACCCTTGACACTTCAAACTGCCGCGTATATCAGTTTGAGTGTGTTTGTGGAAGCAAATACATAGGTTGTACAGAAAGGCGATTGTCTACTCGCATGATGGAGCATTTGCCAAAGTGGCTGAAAAAACAGCTGAATGTAAAGTACTAAAATCCTCAGTAACAAAACATCTTGTGGACTACAGACACGATATTGACGCGGTCAAGTCATTGACTATTGTCAGCAGACTAAGAAACAGGAAGAAGCTTGCAATTCGAGTTTATAAACCAGGTCTCTGTGTACAAAAGGAGATGCTCGTCACTCTGAATCTACCGTAGCAATACGTTTTACTTAATATTCTACCTCTTGTTATTATTATTCCTGATTCATTTAGAACTATCCTTTATCAGTAGGATTATCTTAACTCACTTCAATACTATTACTATTATTATTATAACTATTACTATTGATATTAGTCTGTTTGCAATTCGTGTTGTATTCTCTAATGACTAATTGTTTACCTAAGTGATGTAATTGAAGCGTAATGTGGTTAATCTTAATTTTAACTTCTCACATTCCTTCTCCCCTTATCTATTTGAACATGACCTGGAAAACATTCACACCTGTCATTCTACGTGACTAATTTAATGTAGTTTATTTGCTTGTCAATATATGTGTAAAACTTGGGCACTGTGGGTGTAAATAATTCCATATTAGTTTGTTTATTAGGTGTATCGCACAGTGAGGAAACAGTATTATTTACTGGATGACTAAGAACACAAGATATAGATAGATTTTTCGAACACATCAACTCGAAGGTAGAGGTAATTCAATTCACTTATGAATTGGAAAGTCACAAAGGGGAGCTACCAATGTTAGATCGCAACGTAAAAAGGAAAGAAGATGGGAAGTTAAACACTAGTGTTTACAGGAAAATCACACCTTCAAACAGATATTTGGATTTCCGATCATCCCATCCTATGTCAGTAAAAATAGGGTTGGTGAAATGTTTAAATGACAATAGAGCTTAAAAACTAAGTAGTATAAAGAAAAATCTAAGACAGGAAGTGATACACATAAAAGAAGCCTTGAAACTTAATCATTACCCGGATAAATTAGCCATGAAATATGTAAGTAAATGTAAAAATAAAATAAATAATGAGAGTAGCGATAGTGATAATAATAATAATATTAATGACGACACCAACAATAAGGAATCTAAATCATCAACAGTAATTCCATACAAAGAAGGAACCTCGGAAACCTTACGCAGAATTCTTAACAAGGCAGAAATAAAAGTGCCATTCAAACCCATAAACTCAATTGTCGGTCAAAGCATCTACTACCCTGTCTGTAATGATTGTCAAGTCAAATGCATAGGTCGAAGTAGTAGAACAGGGTCAGTCGGACTAGCCGACCGTAAAAACCTAGCAAAATCTAGATTAGTTGACCCAAATAAGATAAGAAATCTAGAGAATAGTTCAACTATACCACTTACTCCATGTAATCACACACAACCATACAATAGGATGGAATGGGATAAGATGACAGTTTTAAAACCTAATGTAACCGCAGTGTGGAGGGAGAGACTGATAACGGAAGCTTTTTTATCGAATCAGCTTTAAATACGTGTGATAGGAATGATTCAACACCTGTCCACCCAGATATCTGGAAAATTCTACTACCCCAACGACGACAAATAGGAGAAGACAAAGAAAACTATAAAACTCAAGTTTCGAAGTCGCGTGATTATAATTCGCGATATGATTATGAACCGCGATAAATTTTGTTCGAAACTTTTTCATCCAGTAAACAGTAATACTGTTTCTTCACTGTGTAATACATCTAATAAACAAATTAATATGGAATTATTTGCTTATCAATCTTATATCTCCCAATGTATTACCAATACTATACATAAATCCTTGTATGTAGAGTAGTATTCAGCGGAGGGAGAGTTCTACCGAAATTTGATGAATTCATAAAATCATCCTTCTTTATTAACCTGCTTTGTTGCTTGTTTCAAAATTCGTATCGGGAAATAAATGCTTTCACTTTGACAAATACTTTATTCTACAAGAAGTCAATCGACTTTGCAAACTAATCACTTCACAAGCTCATGCATTGCTGACAATTACATTGGATGTTGTAAGGCGATTGTCGAGAAACACAATTTCCAACATTATCAGGTTTTTTCATCAGGTAGTCGTATGTCGGCAGCTAATTTATTTAATATTAATAATTTGTTTTATTCCAAAAACATTACTAATGTTGTAGGGTGGAATTTTTTATTATTTGGTACAATACTCATTGTCCACCAATTAAGCTCTAATATTAAAAATAATTATAAACATAATATTACAGGATTGTTAATGACAGTTCTTATTTGTGTTATGTACTCGTCGCCAAATTATTGCTATGTACTGGTCGAGAATTTAATAGTCCTGACGCAAGAAAGACGGAAATCAGAAGACCACTAGGTTTGCGATGATACTTCTATTTTCCAAACACAAGGAGAATGCAAAAGTGGTATCACACCAAGGTAGAGTAAGCCACACAAGATTGTGCGAGCGAAATATATATGAATGTCCAGACAAGTGTGTGAACAAATCAATAGACAGTCTTAACATGAATGGCTAATTATAATGGAGTGTAGATCCAAATATACATAGCAAAATATAGCAGACATGTCAACAACCACACATATAATATGGATATATGTCACCAAGCAACTGACTGTCAACAAACACTCATATTATATATAATATAATATAAGGGGAATATACATTGTTAAAGGAGACAGGTTCATCAAAGTGAAATGGTCACAGACTAAGCGAGCAAACAGAAAGAGAGACCACCATACACACACATATATATGGATACATATCAATTTGGTATTTGTAGTGACAGTGAAGCTTAGTACCTGAGATTGTCAGATAATTGAGGTAATGTCACCATAGAATACAAATAGGAGATAATAAAGGGTAAATTACTCAGCTAACAACGCTTTGCATTGTCTTTATCACGCAGAACACGGGTAGGTCAAATATGGTGTCGTTGAGTTGCCAAACTTCGTAGTACAAGCATATAATCTCTTGTACTGACTTCCAGCTCTACCAGATGATATAGATACAAGAGGAGAGTTGAGAATAGACGGGTGGGGTGTTGAGGGTCAGAAAGTGTGGATTTAGACCATTTCTTGCATCATAGTGACAAGCTAACTGGCTAAGATGCACACCACTTGCCTGCCCTATTAACAATCTTTAATATCCTTCTCAGAGTGACACAGCCCTTTCTCAATAGATCAGAAAAGACTAAGCGAGGGGAACAGTAAAGTATGGTAGGTAAACTACACGATTTAACAAACTGTAAAAGTAGAGGTTGAGTGATACCAGATATCAATAAAAACAAAACACGCAGTTCAGCAAAGAGTCTCTGTTCGGTCAATTCATTTTCATTGCTGTACAATCGCAAATATATATATATATATATGAGTTACTTTGTATGTGTGTATACATTAACTTTGTCAAACGAAAATACAATCAGTAAGTTCTTGGTGGAGTTACGTAATACAAAATACGATCAGAAGAATTAGATGTTGATATAAGACGGTAGTAACAAAAGTGATGATTTGTCACAAATGATTGTTAAAGAAGAGTTACTTAATAACATGGATAGTTTGATGGAAGGGTTATGCTCGGAGTGAACATAGGAACAATGTAGAGAATACGAGATTACGTAAAAGTTCTAAATGAATACAAGAATTATAAGCAGTTAAAGAAACATACAAACACACGAAATTAAGTCATTAAAAATCGATCATGTTGTTACCATGACAGTAGAAGTGGTTGAGTAATTCTCTTTTTTATGCACAGCTCAGGTTTTTCTGTGTGAATGGCCATAGCTTCAGCGAAACAGAGAAGACGAAACTGCTGTATTGCCTTTGGTAGGTTACTCTTAACTCTGTAGATTAGTTTGAAGAAGGCGCTTGCCAAGATGGAATGATCAGTATTAACCAGGTGTTTAATTATCGTATTCCTTATAGCACCGCTATTGCTTTTTCGCAACCACGCTGGTCAGTGTTCTTGAATCTTCTTAGACAGGATGTTCGTCGAAGGATCGACGTAGCTGGCTCCTCAGCAGCAGAAAAACAGATAACTGCCTGTTTCTCTACTTGCTTGTAATTCTTGTATTTGTTTGGAACTCTTACGAATTTCGTATTCTCTACTTTGTTCTTGTGTGTATCCCGAGTACAATTCAATCATCAAAGTATTCATACTATTACATAACTCTTTTTTATCAACTGTTTGTGACAGCTCATCACCTCGGTTACTACACTAGTTTAATTAACACTCAATTTTCTTAGCCATTTTGTATTACGTAATTCCACACAAAACTTACTAATTTTCACCTGCCATAACCAACTGTCATTTTGTTTGACAAACTTAATGTACACATGCATACAAAATGACTCATATAATTGTGATTGTACAGTTAAGTGAATGAATTATTCGCTGAAAAGAGACTCTTCTTTGAACTATGTGCTTTGTTTTCACTGATGCCTAGATGGAGATTATCCATGATTCCAGATAGTTGTAGCTTCTTAATGTAGTAACTTAGACGGAATACTTTCTAGGAAATCGATGAAATATCGATCTTCTGTGCTTGAAAATGTTTTTTGCAAAACTCCTTTCCTTACAAATTCTATCTGTACATTGTAGAATACATCAAATAATTATGATTTTATGATCGATTGTTCATTTTTCATATCTTGACCATAGTAATATTCTTTGGGATGAATTTCATCACCCCACTTCAATTAGTTTCCCCTATTATTGCCATCATCATAAGTAACATAGTCTTGGCCCTGATAGCATACCTGCATATGTTCTAAAACAATGTGCAGATGCTTTATGTTTTCCTCTAACTAATATCCTAAATGCTTCTTTCTCCGAAAACGTTGTACCTGTTCCATGGAAAGACATTAAAATAGTCCCTGTCCCTAAACCTGGAAATAGCAAGAACGTAAAGTTCAGACCCATCGCCATCACTTCCCCGTTTCTAAAGCTCATGGAAAAACTAGTACTTCTTAAACTCGAACCCTCCCTTAAAAGCTTCGAAGACCCCAAACAATTTGCCTACAGACAGGGTAGGAGTACTTTAGACGCTGCAGCCGTCTTACACAACAGTATTGTCTCATCATTAGACAAAGGTGCCAAATATGTCCGCTGCACGTTTCTTGACTTTACTTCTGCTTTCGACTCTGTACCTAGAAGTCTCTTGCTAAATAAGCTCTCCATGACACAAACCGAGTCCTGGGTCACTAACTGGTTGCATTCCTACTTTTCAAACAGAATGCAGTACACCGTATACAAAGGCCAATCCTCCTCTGCTGTGCTCACAGAAGCTGGTGTCCCCCAAGGTGCTGTACTCTCCCCACTTCTCTTTTCTTTCTTCCTACATGACCTACCGTCTTCAAATGACATTAACTTTGTCAAATATGCTGATGACCTAACTGTATCTTTACCTGTCAAATGTCAAAGTGACTGCTCTAAACTAAATGGCTTCTTATCGGAAATTAGCCAATGGTCCAAGGAAAACGGTCTAACCTTAAACCCCTCCAAATGCCAAACAGTTAATTTCACCCTTAGGCATAAATCTGACCTAAACAAACTGGTTAGCACTCACGAGGTGTGCAACATAGATGGCAGTGAAATAGAAACCAAGTCGGAAATTAAATACCTAGGCGTCACTCTATCTTCTGATCTTTCCTGGTCGTCTCATATCTTGACGATTTCCAAGAAAATATACCGTCTTACCTTCTACATCAAGAAGTTAAGACATTCTGGTGTAACCCAACCCTTACTCCTACAATTTGTTAACTCCCGTATTCTGCCTATTATTCTCTATTGCTCCCCCTTAGTCTTTCCTGGGCTATTGAAGAAAGACTATACCTTATTACGTAGGATGTTAAAGGTTGTCAGCAGGGTAAGCAGTTTGCCACTTAGCCAGCTTGTTAATATTCTGGTGGACAGGCACATGGACTCATGTGAAAAATGGGCGAAATCCATTTTATCTGACTCACAACACCCTCTACATTCACAACTCTCCCCATGTATCTCTTCAGGGAAAACAAGAAGCCTATATAGGAAACTATATGCCCGCACTAGTAAGTACAAAAACTCATCCATACCCTACCTAGCCCGTGTTCTGTGCGATAAAGAATGCATCAGGCATGAAACCTTTAACTTATTAAATAGTCAGTAGAACCAATGGATCTCGTCTTTCCAACTCACATCATTTATAGGTACAACGTTTTCTCGCTCTTCATTCTGTATTTATTTTTGTTATGTGCTGTTTTGTTTCTCTCTTCCTTGCAAACTCTACTTAAAACATTCTTGTTCGTTCTTTCACACTCTGTATATCTCGACCATTTTGCTATCGCTTACGCCAGTAAATATGCTAGTAGTATCTACTTTTCTAACACCTTCAAACACTGTTTAAATTTTGGCTTTGCTACCGACATACTAATATGTTGTTGTAATGAGATAACTTTAATCTATGTAGAACTTTATTTATTGTTAATGTAAAAACTGGATGCAATATTGTAGTAAAATGCTGAGAATTCCATTCTGTATCACAAGTACTGATTTGGAATAAAGCTTATGTTATGTTAACATAAGTGTGACAGAAGTTGACCTAATTTATACCACTTATAATCTATTCCTTATTGTGCGTCGGTGGTACAGTGGTTAGGACTCTCGCCGACTATACACATCGTCCGGGGTTCTATCCTCTGCAGACGTAAACCTAATATCAATGGTTGGCCCGCAGAATTTTGGCTACCGATATCATATGCTGAAAATACCATACTTGTGCCAAAAATGCTGTGGGGTTTCAACCTACAATTTAAAAAAAAATAAAACCACTTCCTGCATTTCACCCACCATGTTCCTACTTTTCTAATAGTCGTGTGTATTAAAATGAGTCATTGTACATAAAAATGTATATTTTGCTTGAAATATCATCCAGTAAATAATAGTTATACGGTTTCACCTTATGGTATATATATATACATATACGTTTTTTCCCGAGGTCCTGGGTTCGAATCCCACTGGGTGTGTACTGCCGATGATTCTAAAACTAGGATGAAACAGCTGTCCAGTACTCCCTGATCTTCAATGGTTCTCTAACTGATATCAATCCGTGATCAACTTGGGAAAAACATAAATAACCCTTACAAACCAAATTATAGAATATATATATATATTATAGTGCGTCAGTGGCACAACGGTAGAATGCTCTCCAGCCACGCCTCATGTGGTCCGGGGCTTGATTTTCAGCCGACGCACTCCTTTACCTCGTTGAGCTGTTAGTAATAAGACTGGTGAAGAGGGAAGGCTGAACATGAGGCTAGCAACCACAACTCGTAAAAGTAAACACTACTGCTACCAAAACTTCGAGTCTGTAGTTTGAAGCCCTATATTTCACTGGGAACGTAAAGGAATCTTAAAAAATATGTAATCAATTATTGGAGACAATCGACGGAAAGTCCTGTCCGGCATAGGTGTTGGTGCTAGTCAGCGCTCGTCGCCAAGGCGTATCTCCAACCAGCTTGAAGGAACTCATACTCCTTCGGATATTCGGACTGGCGTCACCCATAGTCGCAGTTTGAGACATTACCACCACTGAGCTATGCGGCTTCTCGATTCACCTCCTGCAGAACTGGATTAGATACATTAATTGGACACTAGTGAGTAACGAGTGTAATTTGTCTAGTTTTAATTTTAATTTTGATTACAGCTTGATTCCACACCGTATTTTTGGTACAGGTATGGAATTTTCATCATGTGATATCGGTAGCTCAAATTTTACAGGCAGAACGTTGATATCAGGTGTGCATAGGCCAGCGATAGAACCCCAGACCATGTGCATGTTCGGCGAGAGTCCTAACTGCCCTTCCGAGAAATATACAACATGTCAATTATAAAAAGTTCAGGAGTACATTTTCGGAACCAACAACATCACTCAAGAGTGGTCACTGCGTATACTGGGATAAGACGCCACCGAGGTTATTAGAAACTTGTGAATCAGTAGGCTGTAAATATTTTAAATACTCTCCAGAATTATCAATATTGTTAGAGGTTATACTTTGCTCTATGTAAACAAACTGAATAAGAGAATGTAAGCCCCGATGTCAACCTCAAGATAGTCCTTAACGTCAACACCTACTAAACTTGCTTTCCATAGGTACCTAACGTGTAAGTTCCCACAAACGATCTCGAAGTAAAAAGGCTTGTGACTAAGTAATGAGCTCGGATGATGAGGATTATATTTTTACCACAGATTAAATGTCAAATTTAATAGATAAGAATACTGTACAACTTATCAGTTAACTGGCTGGGGTAACAAGCTCAAGAGTGGGCTTAATGATAACACAATGAGAGAGAGAAAGCCACGTGTGTTCAGTCACACCGGAAGAACACTAATGCGGCACCATATTACATGAATGCGTTAAAATAAAAGTTCAAACATTCGAGGTGCACTACAAGAAATTATATGCAATATATTAATGGAGGTTATTGGTAGCCCAAGTTCTAAGTAGGCCACCTGTCATAAATCTAGCACGAAACTTAGGTCCAAACCTTCTTTCCGACTGCCGCCGAACATCTAATATCAACAACTCACAGTGCACTGTGATGTCCAGTCACCTAGTAGCATGGTAGCCACATTGAAAAACTGACTGATAGAATTCAGTCTGCACCAAACAAAGGACTATACACATTACATCAGTTAGTAGTTAGTGTCCAACAAAAAATATATACGATTTGCCGAAGCGATCACAATCCACCGATTCAAACCAAACCAGACTTATGCATATGGAAAGAGAGTGTGATTAATCTCTCCCTCCCTCGGGTAACTGAATTTTGATTTCGATTACGTTAATTAGTCATCTAAATCAGTGATCTCAACTCACTGAGCAAATCTCAATCTTATAAACTGTAACCGCTTTCGTTTCTTGAGTTGCTATGTGAACTTACAAGCTAACACTGTTCTGTTTAATTAATTTTTTCTGTTTCCTGTCTTACACCTCCCTCTCCTCTTTCCAACTTTAAAAGTGTATAAATTGATGATGAAAACTTAAACTAGAAATTGTAATGCTTTCATTTATGGTATCTCTTCTCTACTACGACCTAAGCATTAAAGTAAGCTATTATAATCTATATAATTTAATAATAATTTTTCCTTCACGTTCCCAGTGGAACATAGGGCTCCAAGCTAGTGGCTTGAAGTTTCTGTAGCAGTGTTTAATTTTTACAGGATGGGGTTGCTAGCCTCATGCCCAACCTTTCCTCTTTACCAGCATTATTTCTGGCTCAGTGAGGTAAAGGAGTGCGCCGGCCGGGGATCGAACCCCGGACCATATGCATGGTCGGCTAGGGTGCTAACCGCTTTACCACCGACGCATTATAATCTATATAACCATTGTAATTTCAAAAGTAGTCTACAACAGATGATGAGAACCTGTGAAATAGAATGACGATATCATTTTATACTACGAATTTCGTCTCACTTTCTTTATCAAGATTATATCATTATTATTTATTATTTCTTTGAATTCAGAGGGGGAACATATGGCTTCTGTAGGACATCTCTATTTCATCTGGCTCTTCAAAGTCTTCTTTAACTGGTTCCACAATTGTCCATAGGATTTCATCTCTTCCTCACACAATCTCCTTCATGTCAACCTCAAATGCCTAATCCATCTTTTTCCATTCAAGTTCCACTCAAGTGATAACCTAACATATGATGTCAACTGAAGTTTTCTCTAGCGTATCTCCATTCCACGTCCACTTTCTTCTGCATATTTGTTGTTAGAGCCGATTAGTTCTCGTCTGATTCATTCTAAGAGTTCCTTATTGCTTAATCCCTTCAGGTTAGCCAACTTTTCTTCCATATGAAGTCAGTGAATGGGTCAACTGTTGACAAAACTCTTCAACAGACTATTGTGAATGGCTTTCAGTGGCGATTAAAGTCTCTGAATCACATAGAAGTCATGATTTAACATTTGTGCTGTAATTATAAGAATAGAAATAGAACAAACAATGAGACAGCAACATGATGAACAGCACAATATACACAGGGAGATGATAGCACCAAAGGGGGGGTGAATTTACATAACAGAAAGGGGTTATCTCTGAAACTTTACACAAGGAAAATAAAGGTGCCGCTCAAAATCAATAAATCGCTTAAAAACAAATTACATCAGTTAAAGAATCTTGTCAAAAACACATAAAACAAAATAATTTCGTATGTCTAATACCCTGCAATGATTGTTAGGTTAAATTCATAGGTCAGGGTCAATTAGACTGGTGGAGCACGACTAAGAGATGCAACTCAGATAAGAAATCAAGAAAGCATAAGCTCATCTATAATATTCCATGGAATTAAACATGCACTAATTAGATACTTACACAACTTCTACAGTTATTTATCCTATTTCATCCTCAGCCTTTAGCACGCTCTACAAGTACGATTTTTAAGACTTTTGTTCTCCATGTGTGTGCAGTTTTCTCTCTTTGTCTCTTCATTTAATTCATCCCATTGTTTCAGATACAAAATCAGTTATTTTAACTTTGTTTCCATGCTCCTTCTGAGCACACTTGTAATCCGTTTAGAATAAACATTTTACAATTATTGAATTGAATTTTTGATTTTCCCGTCGATTGATTGGACCGAAGCCTCGGTGGGAACATCATCACTCACTGAGAAATGCAGGTACATCCAGATGACGAGTCCCAAATAGGACGAAATGCGCATCCTGGATTCCACTGCTAGCCACCATCCACCAATTGTATTTTACAATTATATTCTAATCCTGTGTAATACTTTTGTTTCTATGCCTCTTGTAATCTGTCTATATTCACACACACCTCCTAACTTACATTTCAAGTAGGAAAAATATTTTGATTTCAATTTGATTGCATGGAGGATTTAATCATGAGCTGACATCCGTTAGAGAACCACTGGAAAACCTGGGAGTACTGGACAGCTGTTTCGTCCTAGTTTGGGACTGAGGAGTCCCAGGTTTTCCAGTGGTTCTCTAACTGATGTCAGCTCATGATTAAATCCTCCATGCAATCAAACAAAATCCCTACAAAAACCAATACCTGATTTCAATTTGTTTCTATGCTCATTTTGTTCACACCTGTAATTTGTTCTATCCCTGCGTAACTTTTGTTTTTAAGCCTCTTGTAATTCATATCAAGTTGAAAATAATTATCACCTTTTATTCGCCTTTAAAATTACTTCTCCAATTATCAAATATTTTAATTTTTGCATACGTTCTAACTGTTTTCTAATCCTATGCAACCTTGTCCCAAAGCCCCTTGTAATCTGTATATTCATACCTTCAAACTTTCATATCAAGTTGAGAATTATTATCACGTTCGTTACTATGTGGAATTAAACAAATTAGAATTGTATCCATGTAAACTGATGTATATAAACGCGATTGTACAGCTGTTTTTGAGAATGAAAACGCCGAAAAGACAGATATCATTGCTGAACTTCTCCTTGTTCTTTTCCGTCTAATATCCCGATGAGTATTTTCCACAATTTGAAAATGTAATTCACCTGAACCAACTGAATCTGTGTGTCGATTAGGAATGTGCTCACCGCCCTACTTTGCAGTTGCCATCTAAATCATACGTATAAAATCTTACAAATGATTTTCCTTCCTACCCTTGTAACAATCAAATGAAATTAGTACTTCATTTTCGAGGTAAAATCCTACTATTGAATTGAATTTTTGATTTTCCCGTCGATTGATTGAACCGAAGTGCACGGTCTCAGGTTGACATGTCGGCTTCTTGTGCAGATGCTTCGACGATGTCTGGGCATTTAATTAGTATACAATTGGTGGATGTTGGCTAGTAGTGGAATCCAGGATGCGCATTTCGTCCTATTTGCGATTCGTCAGCTAACTTGTTTGTTTTTTGGTATTTTTATGTCATTTATCCATCTGCTGTTCTTAGTCATTCGTTTGTTTTACAAATCCTTCTAGAGTTAGTCTGATTTATTCCAAGTTTGATATTACGGATTGGTATCATTGAAAACCAACCATCACGGAGTACTGGACAGCCAGATGTATCGTCAACCTACCTTGGGACCGACTGAGAGTGCACACCCATCGTTGGGATTCGAACCCAGGACATTCCTTTTACAAGGCAATCTGGTAGTTCATTCAGCCACTGAGACTTAACTCATTAGCCATAAATTAGTAGAAGTTAGAGTTTATGGACCATTAGATTGAGTCCCAATGGCTGAATGGTTTACGTGCTTCCTGTAGATCCTGAGGTCGAAACCCCGGTGAGTAGATACTTAAGATGAGTTTCGATCTGGGACGAAACGCCTGACTGTCCAGTACTTCCTGATGGTTTTCAATGGTTCTCTAACTGATATCAATCCATGATAATACCTTTAAGCAGTCAAATCACTATATCCTAACTCTTGAGAATACTAAGAATAATTGACATTACATCTGGTAATCAAAAAGAGTGATTCAACGAAGAGACTCTTTTCGACGAATTTGTTATCAAGCTGTAGAATCGTATATATACGTACCTTTTAAAAAGTTATATCCGGCGAGCGATTTAAATCATAAGTGCAAAAACATTCAATAATATATTTTTTTTTATATTTTTAATTTTTGATTACCGCTTGATTCCACACCGTATTTTTGGTACAAGTATGGAATTTTCAGCGTGGATATCGGTAGCCCGAATTTCGCAGGCCGACCATAGATATCAGGTGTGTGTCGGCGTGGGCTCGAACCCCCGACCATGTGCATGGTCGGCGAGAGTCTTAACCACTGTGCCACCGACGCACATAATAATGATAGTAGTATGAAATACAATTAAAACTAAAATGTTTGTACAATCAGTTCCCTTGATAAATTTCGATAAAGAAAGAAAGACGACATTTGCAGTATAAAATGATATCGTCATTCAATTTCACAGGTCCCCATCAGCTTCACACCACTAACTGAAATTACAATGGTTTTATAGATAATGATAATAACATACTTTAATGTTTGAGTGGTGGTAGAGAAGAGATACTATAAAATTGACTGAAATGAAAAATGAAAGCATTACAATTTTTTTAGTTTAAGTTTTCATCATCAATTGATACGCTTTCAAAGTTGAAAAGAGGAGAGGGAGGGGTAAGACAGAAAACAGAAAAATTGATTAACAGAACAGTGTTAGCTTGTAGGTTCACATAGCAACTCAAGAAACAAAAACGGTAACAGTTTATGAGATTAAGATTTGTTCAGTGAGTTGATATCACTGAATTAGATGATTATTAGCCCAAAAGATCTGGACGGAAAGGCTGAAAAGCAGTTAACCAACACGCTTAAGGAACTGAGAAAAAGCGGAATAATCTCAGAGGCAGCATATAACCGTCTTAAACCTACTGGAAGTAATACTTCACGTCTGTACGGTCTGCCCAAAATACATAAACCAGGACTTCCTCTTCGTCCAGTCCTGGATATGTCAAACTCTACCTACCATGGAGTGGCAAAGTGGCTAGGTGAACTCCTCCAACCATTACACAAGATGGTAGTAAATCATAGTGTTAAAGATGTTTTTGAATTTATTGCTAACGTGGATGATATTAATGTAAATGGAAAGCAAATGCTTTCCCTCGATGTAGCATCACTGTTTACCAATGTACCACTTATGGAGACTGTGGAATTCATATGCCAACAGATACTAGAAAAACAGATCGACATCGGAATACCGGTTAGTAGTCTGAAAGAGTTGCTTTTAAGATGTACTATGAATGTACATTTCATATTTAACAACCTTTACTACAGGCAAATCGACGGTATTGCCATGGGTTCTCCGTTGGGGCCAATTTTAGCAGATTTCTTTCTTGCCAAGATTGAAAATGGTCCATTGAAAAAAGTAATAGAAAAAGCTGATTCTTATTTTCGTTATGTTGATGATACCTTTATTATTCTTGATGTGAAAGCTGACAAGAATGAAATGTTAAAAAAGTTTAACGATGCACATCCATCGCTTATCTTCACTTGTGAAGAAGAATATGATGGTGGACTACATTTTCTTGACGTCCAATTGAGCAGAAGAGAGGATGGTTCACTAAAGAGAGATGTCTATAGAAAACCTACATCTGTAGGACAATATACACATTTCCTCAGTTATGTACCAATCCGTTACAAAATCAATTTGGTCAGATGCCTGACGAATAGAGCAAGACGCATCTGTACAGATGACTCTCTAGAGAATGAGCTAGGATACATCCAAAATACGTTAGTCCAAATGGGTTATCCTAGTAGATTTGTCAGGAGACACATGAATGCGAAGTACAATAAAGAGAAACCGATAACAGTTAAAAAGAAACAACTGTTCATCAAACTGCAATTTAATGGGGACGTGGCTAGTGAAGTCTTACATCAGAGATTATCGAGAGCGATAAAACGGACTTATACTGCCGCCACCCTCTGTTTGTCATTTTCCAGCCGGCCAATTTTGATTGCTCAAGTGAAAGATAAGTTACCTAGTTGTGCCACTTCCATGTGTATCTATAAATTTAGTTGCTCCTGTGGAGAAAGCTATATAGGCCGAACAACT
Organism: Trichobilharzia regenti; assembly: GCA_944472135.2. Taxonomy (NCBI): domain Eukaryota; kingdom Metazoa; phylum Platyhelminthes; class Trematoda; order Strigeidida; family Schistosomatidae; genus Trichobilharzia; species Trichobilharzia regenti. The sequence goes on along the minus strand of OX235264.1, from coordinate 2,237,468 downwards.
AGACAGCTTAACAAACGCATTAATGAGCATCTTCCTTCATGGTTCGGAAAAGGTCAAATAAAGTCCATACGAAGTTCTATTTTGGCTCATTTGATTGATAGTGGTCACCAAGTGGACAAAAATAGTGCTTTCAAAGTTATTTACCGCATTCCATCAAGTCTTTCGAACGGAATCAGAACCCGTCTTTTACACTTAGCCGAAGCTATGGGAATTCGAGAGAACAATCCTAGTCTTTGTATACAAAAGAAATTTGTTCTACCTTTGTCTCTCCCTTGGCCTAGGTGAATTCTATTCAAAACCCTCCCACCCTTTCTTATCATCCCTCTCCTTCGTACTTTTATGATATTTATTTAAACTCTGATTATCGTTCCATTTGATTTGACCTAATTTATTTATTTATTGAATTGTCTACATATATGCATATACTAACTTTGTTATTCTTATCACCTATATAAGCCTTATTAACAATATTTTGTTATTATTATAATCATCGCTATTAACTTCGTTCAAAACATTTACCACAATATTATTATTATTATTTTTATTATTATGATTACTATTATTATTTGATCCACTAAATCACCGTCATTGGTTAAAATTTTATATATATAAGTCTATGTAAATTAGAGTAAAGCCTGAAGAAGATCTAATTGAAAACAATATTGTTCGCTTATATGTCTTGTTCTAATATTATAAATGGAAATATTTAAAGATTCAAAATTCAGTTACCAAGGGAGTGAGAATGTGATTAAGCTCTCATCCAGTTAGTACATTATCAATAAATAAAATTCTACATAGATTAAGGAAATCTCACTTCATTATGACAACAACATCAGATAAAGTGATCACTGAAAACAAGGGTGTCCAAGTTTGAAACTCTTCGGCAGTGCATACCTATGATTCCACCTCTAGAGATCAAACCAAGTAGCTTTAGGTTACAAGGCCAAACTGGTTGACTATTAATCTACCTGGGCCAATCACGGCCTAATTTTTCCTCATTCATTTCAAATATTGATTATTTCATGGTGGATTATGTGATATTACAGGATTTCATCATGAGCTGATACTGGTTAGAGCACTATTGGAAAACCTGGGAGTACTGGGTTCGAACCCAGGTGGGTGCCTATTGATGAAGATTCCCAAACTAGGACGAAATAGATTTCCAGTATTCCCAGGTTCTCCAATGGTTCTCTAACCAATGTCAGCTCATGATGAAATCCTTTAACCAATCAACCAAATCCCTACAAACCAATAGTTGAATATATGATATTAAATATATAAGTCATTCAGTTGGTGGATGGTGACTAACAGTGGAATCCAGGATGCGTATTTCGTCTTATTCGGGACCCGGTGGGAGTACTATCACTCACTGGGGGATACAAGTACATTCGACTAGCTCACGAGCCCCCAACAGGACGAAATGCGCATCCTGGACTCCATAGCTAGTCCTATAACAACAGAAGACAAGGGTCAGTCAACAGATCCTTTATTAAGGAAATCAACACATATCTATAGATTGTCATGAAGATTACTATAGATTATTGTTAGCAGAAAAACACAGTCCTCTGATTGGTTGCTTCTCACAGAAAGTTAATCTTTCACATCTTCGTGGCTGTTTCTTGAATGTCAGATCATCTATCTGTTAACTGTATCCGCCTACGCAAAGCCTTTGTTCTCATTTTTCTCACGACCGGTATTGGGGAGATAAACATTGGTGTAAATTACTGTCTACCAACTTTGGCTAGCAGCCAGCTCTCACTACAGTCCCTGTCCACCAAATGACTTCAAGTTATATGAGCAGAAATCGTCGAAGCATCTGCACAAGGATCGACATGTCAACCTGAGATCGAGCACTTCGGTTTAATCAGTCGACAGAAAAATCTAAAATCTAATTAACTGAACTGTTTAGTTTTTGTGAGCCCTGTACCTTCCATTTCTTGGGTATATGTTTAGAAATGGAGAGAATAACTCCTCTCTCTCTCATCTTCCAATACATGTGCTTCAACACGTACATTTGAATCGTATTCAAAACAACTATCACCTTCAATAAATTTAGATAGTATCATTAGAAGACGGAGTTTATCTGAAAAATATGAGTGGTTTGATGCATTTACGCAATATTTTTCGAACAGTCTGATCTGGGAAGCTTTGATCAGTAGGTACATCAAGTTGAAGGTGAAGCAGTAACTCATCAAAGAAGACATTGCGAAGTGGTCATGCTATGTCATAAATTGGTAAAAGTTAGAACTCATGGACTGGCCATTGGATCGGGTTCCATTGGCTTAATGACCTACGAGCTTGTCTTATAACCAGAAGGGTTTGAACCCTGGTGGTGGCTGCGTGCTGATGAAGAGTCCCAAACTAGGACGAAACAGCTGCCCAATACTCCCAGGTGATTTTACAATAGTTCTCTAAATGATGTCAGTTCATGATGAAATCCTTCAACCAATTAAACAACAAAATCCCTACAAAACTAATACTTGAAAACAAATTTATTTATCAAATTAATTTATATGTATAAAATGGAGAATGTTAAGGGATTTAAAAGTACTACGGATTTTAATTACTACTACGTTTGATGATGTAATAAGATGAGGATTACTAAGGTAGGTATGAAAACCATCACAGGCGTATACTCAGATTCCCTGAGGGGATAACTATCAGTAAAATTAAGCCACTACCCTCCTCCCTCGCCCCACGCCGTACGTTGAGCATATTTTTAACCTACCCTGGTAATCCTTATCTAATTCTATGGTGTAAAATGGTGTGAATTATTACCATTCTTATTCTTAAATCTTTTTGTCACTTTGTTTATTTTAATTGCTCATGCATTTCCCATAAAAATTTATTTAAATATCCTCATTGATATGTACCGACATGGTGTGTGTTTTGTTTTTGACAGTCTATTATATTTTGCTATGTGTATATGGATAGATACTTCATTATAACTGACAATATGCTTTTGTCTGTCCACTAACTAAATAAACATGTATAACCTTGTTGTCACATGACACTACAACCAATCATGTTAAGACTGACTATTTATTGGTTCATGTGTATTAGCCATTTTCATACATACTTTGCATTGTACACTTTATCATTCTTGTATTCACACATACTTTTTCGTACACTACGTACCATTTTCACTCACACTCTTGTGTGACATTAATTTTCCTTATCTGGAAAATACAAGTATCATCGTAAACCTAGTGGTCTTCTGATTTCCCTCTTTCCGTGTCAGGACTATTAACTACTCGACGAGTACATAACACTCATTAAGACGATTTTAGAACAGGAATTCAGCAAGCAGGTACGTATTTTCGCTAGATTCTTATCAGGCTTCATCGAAGACATTTGAAAAACAACGGGGGGGAGGGCGGGAGACAAGGTTATCATTGATTAATCGTATACTGGTTGGTAAAAGATTGGCGAAATACGATCAGAAGCATTATGGTACATTATATCAACGTGTATTCACAGACTTTGTTGATAGTAACGGTGTAGGTGGCATAGCGGTTAGGACGCCCGCCAACCATGCACATAGTCCGGGGTTCGATCTCCAGCCAACAAATGCACTCCTTTACCTCATTAAGCCAGAAATAATGCTGATGAAGAGGAAAGGTTGCGCATGAGGCAGACCAGCGACCCCATCCTGTAAAATAAACACTGCTAGTGAAACTTCAAGCCTCTAGCTTGAAGCCACCCGTTGTTGTTCCACTGGGGAACGTGAAGGAAAAAAAAGTGATTCTGTTTCGTTTTCGGTGTAAGAATAAACAGTCATATTGCCTTACTGTACACAGTATTCGGCGTATTAATCATATACTAAATATTCCCATAGTAAAATTTAGAACAACACATTTAAGCGAACACTACTGTGGTTTCAATTAGATCACATCAGGCTTAACTCTAATATATATAAGTTTACAAATAAAATTCAAATATAAACCAATCATGATGTTTTGTCTATAGGATAATAAGATGGTGAATATAAATTGTGCAATTACTCATAATAGTGGTAATCATAATAATAATAATAGTAATAATAATAATGGTTTTATCAATAATAAGGATGAAAAAGTGAGGCAATCTGTGATAACACAAATCATGAGAAACAGCATGATTAAACAAACAAAAATGTTCAGGTAGACGTAGCAGTCGATAAAGGCTAAAAAACACAAATGAACCGATTAAGTAATGCTAGACTGATTGTGAGGGAAGGAAATGAAACACGTTTTTAATGAAGATGTGATAAGCCCAAGTAGTCTAGTGGATAACGCTTTGACGTTTGAAACTATGGGTACCGGGTTCGAGCCTCGGTGGGAACATCATCATTCACTGAGAAATGAAAGTACATCCAACTGACGAGTCCCAAATAGGACGAAATGCGCATCCTGGATTCCACTGCTAGCCACCATCCACCAATTGTATACTAAGATGTGATAAGATTAATGGAGGATAAGAGAGGGGTTGAAAATAGAAGTAAGGGATGGATAGAAGTCATCAGTTGGTTAGGTCCTAATAGGCCTACAAGGGAGGGATAATGGCTATGTACGAACTTGTTTTGAATGCATCGTTTATGTTGAATAGTTCGAATGCCTATCGCCTGAGTCAGTTCTGTGCAGTAGATGAATACGAAGTTTATTTGGAAAGATCAGGTGGGATACGATGATCACTATCAACTAAATGTGACGAAATCGGGCATAGTCTTCTGAAACCAGCAATAAATCCAGGATCTTTGCAATCTGAATATGTGACACGTATGCATAATTGACAAATAAAACTAACTGAATATTCATGTAATTACTCAAACAGTGGGAGGGAGGGGGCACGTATAGTGTTGCCCAACTGATTGATGTTTAATACTACCTAGGCAGCATTATTTTAACTACATGCCGTGGCACGAATAACGACATCAGAGTGATACGGGATCAGAAAAGTAACGCAGACCTTCGTTACTCTACTGTACTCAGTACAAGGAATATGATTCGGATTTTCAGTAGTAAAGTCAAACCAGAGACTTTCGCGTCACCAGAAGCATCTCCAACAGTTTGCTGCGGTGTTTTGATCCATACTTAATGCCATATGGTTGATCAGAAAGGATTAACATCGAGGAACTCTACCAATAAGACAACCACATATGACAAAGAAGATTGGACTAGACACCTATCATTGAGTGAAATCAGCTGCGAATTAAGACTTTAAGAGGAACTTGAGTGGCAAAGCGACGAAATCGATATAAATTGGAGAGTGATAGAGAGGGGGTGGTGTGAATAGGAAATTACAGCTGAAAAAGACTGTAGAGAATAGGGCGAAATTGTGATATGCTATAGAAGATCTGTGTTCCACTCTGAAATATAATATGACCCTATGACAACAATCAATTGGAAACAGGTGACTTTAGCCCATTTCTTCTCACTAATCCATAGTTTTATCAGTCAGTGTAGGAACTTTTAATCCTTTGGAATTTTCTGAGTACTTATTTACTTGTTGTCGTCATTTCTATCATCACTATTCATCGTCACCTAATACCACACACTTTGTTTTTTCCCTGTCTCACAAAGGAGATAGAAATTTGATCAACAATATGCCTTCCATTATTGAAAGCTGGTCAAGTTACAGTATAACAAACGTTATCCTTCCGTTTAATCTACAATAACTGGCGATTTATCTATCGCTGAATATCAGTGTACTTTTCCCTATAACTGTGGAAATCGATTGAATAAAACGACAAAACTTCAGCAATGTCTATCTATGATAGGCAGAAAAGAAAACAGATTTGATGATTAGGAGAATAGAAGAATAGAACTTGTGCCCTGTGATAGAGTATAATGCCTAATTTTAAAGCAAAATAAAAATAACGGGGAAATTAATAATGATAACATAAATAAGAGAGAATATAAGACATCTACAGTAGTAGTTTTACCATATAAGGAGGTGACATCTGACACCCCACATATTAGGATTCTTAATAAGTCAGGAATTAGAGTGCTGGCATTCAAACCTACAAACTCACCCACTCAGGTAAGACAAGCTCTATAGGTTAAAAGACCCCGTAGGTTGACCCCCTTGGACAAGAAAAATAATATAGGATTTCATCATGAGCTGACATTGGTTAAAGAACCATTGGAAAACCTGGGAGTACTGGACAGCTGTTTCCCCTGCCCTAGTTTGGGAATCTTCATCAATACACACCCACCGGGGTTTGAACCCAGGACTTTCTGGTTACAAGGCGAGCTCGTAGACAATTAAGCTACTGGGACTCGATCCCATGGCTCATGAATTCTAACTTCTGCCAATTCCAATGGTTCTCTAACCAATATCAGCTCATGATGAAATCCTGTAACCAACCAAATCCCTACAAACCAGAGCTTAAATACCAATGAGATGCTCACTAGCGACTTGCTCTGTTCAGGTAGGTAGCTACCTGGGGTTCTAGTGAGATGTCGTGACCAGTAGGGTGCAGCAGATCGGGTGTGAGGACAAATACTCTCCAAAGACATTGGCTAGGGGTGGCGCTATGTCGTGAATTGACAGAAGTTATAATTCATGGGCCATTGGATCGGGTCTCAGTGGCTAAATGGTCTATGAGCTAGCTCGCCTTGTAACCAGAAGGTCCTGGGTTCGAACCCCGGTGGGTGTGTACTGATGAAGAGTCCCGAAATAGGACGGGGGAAACAGCTGTCCAGTACTCCCTGTTGGTTTTCCAATGGTTCTCCAACCAATGTCACCTCATGATGAAATCCTGTAACCAATCAACTGAATCCCTACAAATCAACGCTTAAAAATGATATAGTTTGCAAAATACCTTGCAATGACTGTGAGTATGGTCAACTACATAGATCAGGGGAAGTCAGATTGTCAGAACATAAGAATTTAGCTAAGGTTAGAATGGTTCACCCCACCGGCGGAGACAAGTAATTTAGAGGAAAGCTCAGCAGTGTATTGCACGGCATGGACTAACACACAATCACACAAAGGGGGGAGGGAGGGAAAGAGTTAAAATCCTAAAGCGTAATAGAGGTAGGTGGTGAGAGAGAGAGAGAGGTTGATTATTGAATCTGGACCCAACACGCACAATAGGATGCGATGACTCATCACTCATAACGGAAATATGGAAAATACTACTACCAATAAAGTCAAGAGATGAGATATGATGATGGAATTATATAAATGAAGTTAGAAAGTTGTGTGAGTAGCTTGACATGATTGTAAGCAGAGTGTAAATTGTGCCTGAAACGTGGTCATCAGTAACTATTACTGTATAACACTGTGAGACTTGATCAAAATCAATTTTACCCACAACGGGATTATATTCTTATTAATCTAAGCATAAAACTTGGGTACTGTGGTAGAGTATAACTCCATTATAGATACGATTTTATTTTGATAAAGTCACACAATGTTGTTATACAGTAATAATATTTATTGATGATCACGTTTCGAGCACAATTTATACACTGTTCATAATCATATCAAGTCACTCACTCACACAACTTTCTTGCTTCATTTATATACATGCATACAAATTGATGACTAGACATTTGAATAAAATCACTATAAGATAAAGTACATTCGGAAATAATATTGTAACAACAGAAGACATGGGCCAGGCAACAGATCACTTAGTAAAGAAATCAACACATATTTATAGATTTTCATGTACATATTACGGATTATTGTTAGCAGAAAAACACAGTCCTCTGATTGTTTGTTTCTCACAGATAGTTAACCTTTCATCTCTTTGTGGGGCCTGTTTCTTGAATGTCAGATCATCTATATGTTAACTGTATCCGCCTACGCAGAGACTTTGTTCATATCTTTCTCACGATCAATAGTGGGGAGATAAACATTGACGTAAATTACTGTCCACCAATTTCGGCTAACAGCCAGCTCTCACCACGATATCAGTGTTATCAATCAAATACAATCAGATGGGAAATAAGATGTTTTATCGTCAAAATAAGTAACTTGTTAGAATGTTATAACCTGAATTGAATGCATTTTAACATTATTTATTATCCTCCTGTGATTTGACTGATAGTAATAATATCTTCCATATATCTGGTATTTGCATCGAACCATTTCTGTTGCATGTTTTGGGTGTAGACTTGATGAGCCAGGATTCAGTAATCAATCTTTCTCTCTGCACTGACCTCTATTACGCTTCAGAACTATAAATATTTCCCTCCCTCCCCCCTTTGTGTGATTATGTGTTAAAGCATGCCGTGCAATGCAGTGCTTAGCTTTTTCTAAATTACTTGTCTCCGCCAGTGGGTTGAACCATTCTAACCTTAGCTAAATTCTTATGTTCTGACAATCTGACTTCCCCTGATCTATGTAGTTGACCACACTCACAGTCATTGCAAAATATTTTGTAAATTATATTATTTTGTTTAATTGGGTCAACCGACAGGATCCTTTAACCTACAGAGCTTGTCCTACCTGAGTGAGTGAGTGAGTTTGTAGGTTTAAACGTCACCACTCTAATTCGTACTTTATTAAGAATCCTACTACATAGGGTGTCAGATGTCTCCTCCTTATATGGTAAAACTACTGTATGTTATGTTGCTGCTGCTGAGTGGTTAATAGTAGTTTTCCCCGTCGCCAAATTGTTATGTACTCGTCGCTAAATTATTGTTATGGACTGGTCGAGAATTTAATTAGTCCTGACGCAAGAAGACGAAAATCAGAAGACCACTAGGTTTGCGATGATACTTCTATTTTCCAAACACAAGGAGAATCAAATGTGTATATATCACACAACAGTGTGAGAGCAAAATATATATGAATGTCCAGACAAGTGTGTGAACAATCAATAGACAGTCTTAACATGATTGGCTAATTATAATGGAGTATCGATCCATATATACATAGCGAAATATAGCAGACATGTCAACAAACACAAATATAATATGGATATATGTCACCAAGCAACGGGCTGTCAGCAAACACTCATATTATATATACTATAAGGGGAATATACATTGTTAAAGGAGACAAGTTCATACAAGTGAAATGGTCACAGACTAAGCGAGCAAACAGAAAGAGAGACCAACATACACACACACATAAATATATAAATGGATACATATCACTGTAGATACCTTATATTTTCCCTTATTAAGAGTAATAATTAAATTGAAATGATTTCAGTTTAGTGTTCACTAGATAGTAATGAAATCAAATTTAAAAAAAAGTAGAAACCATTGTTAAAATAGCTCACATAAGAATGAATTAGGCCAGAGAGAATTTAATGTGAACAAGCCTCAGAAAACAAAATGTCTCAGTTCACCTTCCTGTTTGTATTTATGGAAAAAGAAACGTGTCACATAATGTGCTTTGTCCATCTGTTTAACTTATCTTTACCATCTTCTATGGTTTTACGTGTCCATGTTCAATTTATTCATTTCAACCTTTTTCTGTTAGACATGAAACAGGTCAAGCAATGATAATCTTCCCTTTTGATTAAATTTCATACCTAGTGAAACTCATTGTTTGGATTTTATCATCATTCTTATGGAAATTGATAGTTAGTTGAAATTGGGAACATATGGATTCTTAATTAATTTAGAACTATTTGTTATGCAAATTATGTAGACCATTGTTAAAATCGAACCATATTGAACTGATTAAAAATGCTTATTAAAATTTTCTGAAGAATGGTTTTCTACAGTTAGTTTGTAATGATTAGTTTTGCTTTTACGAGTTGATAATGGATTGATATCAGTTAGAGAAGCATTGGAAATTAGGGGATACTGGACAGCTGTCTCCTACGTTCTAGTTTGGGAATCATCAGCAGCACGCACCCGCCGTCGGGGTTCGAACCCAGGACCTTCCGGTTACAAGGCAAGCTTGTATACCAATCAGCCATTGGGATCCAATTCAATGGCCAGTCCATGATTCTAACTTCCTTCCTGTAGGAAGTCACTAGAGAGCATCAGATGAATGGTTACTGAACAAAGAATACTCTTTTCGATAACCTCTTCATTATCAGGCTCTACAGTTATATATACATAATAATTAGTGAATAAATTAGTATCATGAACAACATTAATGCTGTTTAAATAACATCGAATCAATAATAATGTCCATGGATTACAGTTCAATAACATCAACACAACAATAAACTGAATGTCAGAAAAATTAGTAAAGATAATAATACAAATTCATGAATATATAGTCTCCACTGAAGGCCGGCCAGGGTAGTAGCAGTAGTAGTGGCTGGACTTGCTTCTTTTGCACACAATGCACTGGTTGTTTCATACGAATTGCGATAGCCTCTACTGTTTAGACTATGTGGTACTTGGATGTTTTTGGCAATTTATTTGGCACCCGGTAGATGACAGAGAAGGATTCGTCAATACTGGCTAGCTTTGTGGCTGCTTTGCACCATATGGTCTAATACTGAACTCTTGATGATGGTTTTTACTACACCTTTACTTAAGATAAGGTAAGATAAGCTTTATTCCAAGTCAGTACTTGTGATACAGAATGGAATTCTCAGCATTTTACTACAATGTTGCATCCACTTAGTACATTAACAATAAATATAGTTCTACATAGATTAAAGTTATCTCAGTCAGTTATGACAACAACATATTAGCATGTCGGTAGCAAAGCCAAAATTTAAACAGAGTGTTTGAAGGTATTAGAAAAGTTGATACTACTAGCATATTTACTGGCGTAAGCTATAGCAAAATGGTCGAGATATACAGATTGTGAAAGAACAAAGAAGAGTGTTTTAGGTAGTTTGTAAGGAAAAGAGAAACAAAACGGCACATAACAATAATAAATACAGAATGAAAAAAAATGGTAGAGAGAAAACGTTGTACCTATAAATGATATGACGAGTTGGAAAGACGAGATCCATTTGTTCTACTGACTATTTAATAAGTTATAGGTATCACGCCTAATGCTTTCTTTATCGCACAAAACACGAGCTAAGTAGGGTATGGTTGAGTTTTTGTACTTGTTAGTGCGGGCATATAGTTTCCTATGTAGGCTTCTGGTTTTCCCTGAAGAGATACATGGGGAGAGTTGTGAATGTAGAGGGTGTTGTGAGTCAGATAAAATGGATTTCGCCCATTTTTCACATGAGTCCATGTGCCTGTCCACCAGAATATTAACGAGCTGGCTAAGTGGCAAACTGCTTACCCTGCTGACAACCTTTAACATCCTACGTAATAAGGTATAGTCTTTCTTCAGTAGCCAGCCCAGGAAAGACTAAGGGGGAACAATAGAGAATAATAGGCAGAATACGGAAGTTAACAAATTGTAGGAGTAAGGGTTGGGTTACACCAGAAAGTCTTAACTTCTTAACTACTTAGCCATACTGGGAAGTGTTCTCGAGCTGGTACGTTCTTATTCTTCTGTTTTTTCCATTTCAGCTAATACTTTTTGCATCAATAACCAGTTTCCTTCGTTTCTGTCGTTTACAGTGTCATCTGCTGCTCTCCTGTTAAAGATTTTTTCAAAGGATATAAAACTGTAGAATTATTTAGAAGTTGTTAAATAATAACACACACCACGTCGTATGATACTCAAAGACCATCATATTAAGCTATTCAGAATAGCTGAACTCTAAACCGAGCAATGCAGATTAAAATCTAACATAAGAATGCGATCACTGTAAGTGTAGAACTCAGGAACTGTTGTAGAACGTAATTCCATACTAGGTAAGTTTATTTCAAGTATATTACATAATGGTACAGAACCAGACATCTCCTCGATACGGATCATGAGGTGGAAATCACGAAATCCTTTAAAATTATCAATAGACAAAAGAGCTCGATTCTTTACAAGTTTACCGAAGCAATTTCTGCCAGACGCTTGAAACCAGATTTATGTGTTCAGAAAGAAGAGGCAGTTATCAGTCTTTCTTTACCCAACCTGGTAACTGGATGTCTTTATTCTTTCTAACATTTTATTACATAATCTTTGGCTTTAACCTCAGCCCCCCTGATATAGTGTAATTTCGCTTGTCTCTTCTTTCTATGATCTGAGTGGAACTGAGTACATTGTTACCTAATTTATTATTTATTCAGCATCCTTCGCATCTCTCATCTTTATTACGTAACTCCTTTACCATTGTATGCATACGTTTATTTTGTTTGAACTAGAACTGCCTGTGTAAGAACTATTTAAACTGACACCATGAAAAATTCGCAAGCTGTAAGCAGCTGATGAGAAGCCAAGGAAATAATCAATGATGGTACTATATTATTCTGCACAAACCACTGTTGTTCTCGTTTTATTCGAATTCATCATGGGGAAGTGTATTAATACTTGGATGCCATTTTGAGCACAATTTATTCCTCATAATCATATCACTTTAGTAACACGGCTTCACAGTTTGTCATTTATATATATTCTCTATTCTGGAAATGTTCTGTCAGGTAGCACGCCCAGCATAACTATTTCCACAGAAGCATCTGAACTGATAAATATACATAGATGTGGGCTAAAACTACCTTGAGTCATAACATTTTGTCAACTGGTAAATGACAAACATAAGTTTGGTGAATAAAATATTCACCGTACAGTCTCGTTAGAGTATGGAACACAAATTAATCATCCATTCATAGGGTTATCCAGCGTTTGTCATCAAAGTCCTGAATCAGTTAAAGAAACACGTCTACAAATTAACTTCACCAACCAAAGGTGAGGTAACGAGGAAGATAGAGCGATTGATAATTTATGCAAACGGTAATATGCTACTCATTAACAGTAAGTAGTAAGACTCTTTCTTCATTCCCTTGTATTCCTACTGGAACATTGGACTTTAACCTATGAGCTTTCAGTAGCGGTGGTGTTGTTTTTATGTAGTCGGTTGGCTAGCCTCATGCACAATCTTCCCTCTCTTCAGGACATATCTTCAGCACTGAAGATGTTGTCCATAGGGAAGACGAAAGCTCCGCAACTAAACCAACCAGCTCAGAGAACACTTCTAAATGCAAACTATCTGTCATGGATGAGCCGGGAGCTGTTGTAAGATTACACAACGATTTTAATTATGAGTACAACAAATGAATCTATCCAGTATAATATGACTTTATGATGATAAACACTCAGAAAGTAATCAATACTCCAAACGTATTATTTATTTGATAATGACCAGAGGTGGAATTCAGGAAGAGTATCTCATCCTACCCGCGACTTGTCAGTTGGATATAGATGCATACGTAGCGAAGGTTTTCTATCTGATGGGTCCCAAACAGGATGGATTTTGTGTCAGGGATTCAACCATTAGTCACCACCGACAAAATGACACCAAGTCAAGCTTCAGCCATCGTGGAGGAATCCATTTTTTTGGGAACTGATATATCAATGGAGATTGAGCACTTCGTTGTAACACGGGAGGAATGGCCGAAAAAATTGAATTAACTTTATGAGGAATCCCCATCCAGTTGTGAAAAAACCATCGCCCTAAAATCTCATCCTTATCCAATGTTTCTTTTCACAAAAGTTAGTGGGAACAAAAGTGGCAGGTTGATATAACCATAGTTGGCTATATTAATCGATGAATAACAGGAGCTGAATGGAGTGTTGGAGTTAAAATCAATAACAAAATGAATCGTAATCAGGATACTGACAGAAACGAAGGAAAATTTAATATTACGTAAGAGTTCAAAAGAAATATAAGCGTAATAAAGAAATGAGAAAACGACCAGGTCGTTACCATGGCAGTAGAAGTAGTTGAATAAATGTCCTTTAAATACAGGTCTCACGGATGATTTTTGTTTGATGTCACAAAAAATTGAAGACCTACAAGAGAAAACCGACCGACAAACTGGTCGAAGAAGCAGCCGGCGAAGACAGGACTCCATGTCAACATAGAAAAGACGGAGGTGATGAAAATAACCAACCAACAACAAAAACAACAACAACAGCAAAATCCAGCGCCAATCACCATCACCATCAACGGGAGGGATTTGAAAGAGGTTACCTCATTCACTCACTCATCTAGGGAGCATTGTCCCAACTACACGAAGTCGGAACGGACGAGGATGTCAAATCGGGTGAGAATCGGGAAGGCAGGCGAGTAACGCACACAATCATCAACCTGAAACAATCAATCTGGAAATCTTCGTCACTCAGCCATCATCAACAACAAAATTCGGTCGGATTTTCAATACAAACGTCAAGTCAGTCAGTTCTTCTATACAGATCGGATGAGAAAGTTGGCGGGTGGGTCACAAAGAATATTTCCAAGAGCCTGTTGCATGCAGACCTTTATCAACAAGTAACTGTCTTCGCTGGTTCTATACTGAAGATGAGATGGCCGGGCCGGAAAGAATCACTATCTATGGGAAACTATGGGAACAAACAAACAAAAGAAGAACCAATCACCAACCAACAAATATGCAGGGAATGTGAACTGAGATGGATTGGACACTCGTGGCTGAGGAGGCCTCTGGGTGACATTGCGCGCACGTCAGGTCATTGCTGGAGTGGAACCAGGCTGAAAAGGGAAGCACGTGGCGAGTGGAACATCAGTGGAAGGGTGACATGGAGGAGATCGTGTGAAGAGAGAGGAGTTGAAACAGTATGTACTAACTAACATGGATGCATGTGAAAAGTAAAGCAAAGGGAAGACAGAAGTGGCAAGTGGAGACGTGCAGTTGGAGTCCTATGTTCCACTAGGAACCCAAGGGATCAATAATAATAATACGTGTTTTCTAGTCTCGATATGAAATAATCTATAAGCACCAGGCCCACTGGTGAGCCCTTAGCGATACCATCATAATATCGATATATTTTATCATCAATAGAGAAGTGGAAATTTAGATTACATCTCAACAAGAGTTCCTTCAAATAATCAGTGGATATATTAATCAATATTTATCCCCTTTGAATCAATATTTTCGAATATGCAGCATATTGTTTCAGATAGTGGGATGTTGTTAAAATATCCTGAGCAGTTGATTAAGGTCATGAAATATCGTCCACATACCTTGTATGCATTCATATGAACATTCTCAATTAACTTCAAGAGATTTCTAAAAGTATGTGAGATAATAATTGGTAAGGTGTAACCATTAATTTTGATTTCTATACGTGAGTAATCATCATTCATCAATTATAAAAAAAGAAGCAAAAATACAAAATCGATTAAACCAATGGGTGGAGTATAATTTTCAATGATTTATATCGTTATTTATTTATGATTATTTAACTGGCATTTATGTCAAATAAAAACTGAATTTTTTTAAATTTCTACTATTGATTTTTTTTAAATGGCTTTGTAGGGATACTTTGATTTATCCCAATATAGATTTCGTTTTGAATCAAGGATCATTTAGAGAACTGGATAGTTACTTTGTTCGTCACCACTTCAAATGACAACTCACTTTAAGCTGTCACCTGGTTGATTGCATGAGTTCGAGTGGAGTGCCTTGATCAATGTGATGTATTTTCTCGGTATTCACTTCACAGACAAACATCGCTAGAGTACTTCTCGGTCGACAGGATCGAATGCCGCTTTCAGATCAAGAAATATGACGATTGTTCGACGCCGGTGGTGAGTATGCCTATGTTCCGGAATTTGTCGAAGGGTGAAGATATGATCAATATACCCTCTTCCTGGTATAAAGCACGCCTGGTTCTCTCATGTTTGTACTTCCAGAGAACCATTTAATCTACGCATTATTACTGAGCCTAGAACTTAACAAACCACATTGGTCAAGCTAATTCCCTTTGTGATTATTACAGGAAGACTTACCTCCCTTCTTGTATACTAAGGTAATCTATGACTTACACCAACCCGACGGGACTCCCTCTGATTCCCAGAAGCTGCTACTTTTTGAGTTCTACCTATTCTGCTTTACTGCTCAGGCTTAATAGTTTCTAGGCTACTTGAGAAAGACTTTGTCACGTTGTGAAGGGCACTAAAAGCTTTCTGGAGGATAATTGGAGTGCTGCTAAACCAACTCGTTAATACTATTGTAGATAGACACTTGGATTCCTGCAAGAAGTTAACAAATATTACCTTGTCAGACTCAAGCTAGTGGATTGAAGTTTCTGTAACAGAGTTTATTTTACAGGATGGGGTTGCTAGCCTGCCTCATGCCCAACCTTTCCTCTCTACCAGCATTATATCTGGCTCAGCGAGGCAGAGGAGTGTGTCTGTGACCGGAGATCGAATCCCGAACCATGTGCATGGTCGGCGTGTGCCTTAACCGCTATGCTACCGACGCAGAGTATTATATTACATGCTGAAAATTCCATATTTGTACCAAAGTACTGTTTGGAATAAAGCTATTATTATTATTATTATTATTATTATTATTATTAACATCTTCAGCTCAGGTTTTATATCAAGAACATAGAAAACTTCGTAATTAAATCAACCAGCTCAAAGAACACAACCAAGTCAAAAACAAAATAATATTTTATATCAAAGTCATATTGTGGTAAGCTGGCTGTTAGCCAAAATTGGTAGACAGTAATTTACGTCAATATTTATCTCTTCAATATCGGTCGTGAGAAAAATGAGAACAAAGGCTTTGCGTAGGCGGATACAGTTAACATATAGATGATCTGACATTCAAGAAACAGGCCCCGCAAAGAGATGAAAGGTTAAATTTCTGTGAGAAACAACCAATTAGAAGACTGTGTTTTTCTGCTAACAATAATGTACATGAAAATCTATAAATATGTGTTGATTTCTTTACTAAGTGATCTGTTGACTGACCCATGTCTTCTGTTGTTACAATATTAGTGTACAATAGACCAATTCATAATGTTTAATTTTGTCTTATCTTATATAGTTTCAAACTATAAATTTTGAAACTTATATCCAGTCGACGTGAGTCAGTGATTCAGCGGTAGAATGCTCACTGACCACTTGTGTCGTTCACGGGTCGATTCCTGGCTGACGCACAGCTAGACCTCGCTAAGCCGATAGTAAGGCTTGTAAAGAGGTAAGGATGGGCATAAGGTTAGCAACTCTGCCACGCAAAAATTAAAAACCACCTCTACCTAAAGTCCAAAGCTCTATCCTGAGGTCTTTTTAGCCTCTGGGAATGTAAAGGAATAAAATAATGAGTAGTAATAATAGTAATATTTAGACGATATTTACACTTTCTTAGATTGTCTGAGAAAGATGGACTTTACAGACCGATGGCATATTTTGTCTTGATTTCATCACCTATAATCTATCTCAACTTCATCGACATTAAAAAGGCCTTCGACAGCGTCGATCGAGAGGTCATTTGGAAACTACTTCGCTACTACGGGGTCCCATCGACAATTATACACCTCATCCAACAGTTATACGACAATGCTGCATGCCAAGTAATCCACAACGGGAAACTTACGGAAGCCTTCGAAGTGAGGACGGGAGTGAGGCAAGGCTGTCTACTATCACCAATGATCTTCCTGATTGCAATTGATTGGATAATGCGACAGACAACTGCAACCAACGAGGGAACAGGCATAAAATGGACTGACACAAAAGACTTGGAGGATCTGGATTTCGCCGATGATATATGTCTGATTTCCCATAAACTGGAAGATATGCAAGTGAAAAGTAACAAGTTGGCAGAAGAAGCATCAAAGATAGGACTTCCTTCAGGTGAACAAAGATAAAACAGAGGTGATGAAGATTCCTAGCCAACATCAACAACACCAACAGACCACAATAAGCATAAATGGGAAGAACCTGAAAGAAACAACCTCCTTCACCTACCTGGGAAGCATCGTTTCAACTACAGTCGGACAGAACTGACGAGGACATCAAAGCCAGAATCAGAAAAGCAAGACAAGCTTTCATTACTCTCAAATCTGTGTGGAGGTCAACAGCAATCAGCATCAAAAATACGATCCGGATTTTCAACTCCAATGTGAAGTCAGTGCTACTATACGGATCAGAGACTTGGCGAGTCATAAAGAGCATCTCAAACAAACTTCAAACCTTCATCAACAACTGTCTCCGCTCAATACTCAAGATCAGATGGCCAGCCAGAAAAGATCAGCAACAGGGATCTCTGGGAGCGAACCAACCAGAAACCGATTGTGAAACAAATAGGCAGAAAGAAATGGAGATGGATTGGCCATACGCTGAGGAAACCATCAAGTGACATCACTAGACAAGCCATTGCTCGAGTGGAACCCGAAAGGGAGGTGGCGAGTTGGTCGTCCAAGGGTGACTTGGAGGAGGTCATGCGAGGAGGAGATGAAAGCATGTGGACATACCTGGAGCAGGGTGAAAAAGTTGTCAGAAAACCGAAGGCAATGGAGGTGCGCAGCTGAAGCCCTATGTTCCTCTAGGAACTAAAGGATACAATAATATAATAATATAATCTTTTTCCACCTTATCCTACTACACAGTTGGAGTGAATTTAAAGGAAATTCTGTCAAGTATACTTAATATAGATATCAGATATTGTAACGGTGATGATGATATCGCTTGAAAAAAAGTATCTCACCTCATATATCCAATGCGTAAGTAATCAGAGTAAGAGGAAACTATAGCAACCCAAGTGAACTACCATCATAATGACCTTGAACAACCAACCAATCAGATAAGTCCAAAGTATAAACGCTTAATTTTAAAATTTTTTCATATAAAATCAAAGTAAGTAGTGAGAAATGAGTTATACAGGTTAGTATTCTCATAGATACTCCAAAAATCTCTTCTAGTTCCTCATTATAATCTTTAGTGTCAGTCGAATTCCGTCTCGATAAATCGATTTGTAGAGATGACTGTATATTTTGCTACTTCGTGATTGGTCAATCACTGACTGTAGTAAAAATCGGTTAATTAGTTTACAATGGATGGAAAAAGTGGGTAATTCGTTCGTTATAAATGTGAGGGAGATGGTGAAAACGAGGGTAAAATGAGAGGAAGGCGGATGCTCACGTCTCAATCGACCAAAAACATCACTTGTACCTATCGTTTCCCCAATTTACCCATTTGCATACTCAGAGTGAGTGATAGTGTTGTGAGTGTAGCCGATTAAGAATAATTGGCTATAACTACTGAACTGGTCTGTTTGGATGGTTGTTCCAGGTGACATTGGATGTAGAATGATCGTTGGACTTAAAAAAGAGACCATATACCTTCTCATGAAGACGTATCTCTCTGTATTGTCATTTTTTTATACGTTTACGTTCCCAGTGGAATATAAAGCTGCGAGCTAGAGGCTTGAAGTTTCGGTAGCAGTCATGTGTTTATTTTTACGGGATGGGACTGCTAGACTCATGTCCAAATTTACCCTTTATCAGTTTTATTACTGGCTTAGCGGGGTTGGGGAGTGCATCGGCCAGGGATAGAAGCTCAGGTTTGGATTGGCGAGCATTGTGTCGCTGTGCTACCTACGCACCTGTAATGTCATCACTCCCCTACGTCGACATGGTTTATTCATTTGGATAAGTCTACTCTACAAACAGAATAAGGTTGATGAATATTTGAGGTACGCTGTAGTACTCGAGTAGTTTCCAAATGACTTCGCGGTCAACGTTGTCGAAGGCCTTCTCAAAGTCTATAAAGTTGAGGTAGAGGTTTGATTGCCATTCCATGCTTTGTTCGATGAAATGGTAATCAAAACTCTACCTCAACTTTGTAGACTTTGAGAAGGCCTTCGACAATGTTGACCGCGAAGTAACTTGGAAACTACTCGAGTACTACGGCGTAACCCAAATATTCATCAACCTCATTCAACAGCTGCTGTACGACAACGGCACATGTCAAGTGATCCACAACGGAAAACTCAATGAGGCGTTTGGAGTAAACAAAGGAGTCAGACAAGGGTGCTTATTATCACCAATGAATGATATTCCTAATTGTGGTGGACTGACTGGATTATGCGTCGGACAGTGAGTGGGAAACGAGAAGACAGGGATATCCTGGACCGACATGAGGAACCTAGAAGACATGGATTTCGCGGATGACTTATGTTTGATGTCACACAAAGTCGAAGACCTACAAGAGGAAACCGACCGACAAACTGGTCGAAGAAGCAGCCAGCGAAGACAGGACTCCATGTGAACATAGACAAGACGGAGGTGATGGAAATAACCAACCAACCAACCAAAACAACAACAACAACAGCAAAATCCAGCGCCAATCACCATCACAATCAACGGGAGGGATTTGAAAGAGGTTACCTCATTCACTCACTCATCTAGGGAGCATTGTCCCAACTACACGAAGTCGGAACGGACGAGGATGTCAAATCGGGTGAGAATCGGGAAGGCAGGCGAGTAACGCACACAATCATCAACCTGAAACAATCAATCTGGAAATCTTCGTCACTCAGCCATCATCAACAACAAAATTCGGTCGGATTTTCAATACAAACGTCAAGTCAGTCAGTTCTTCTATACGGATCGGATCAGAAAGTTGGCGGGTGGGTCACAAAGAATATTTCCAAGAGCCTGTTGCATGCAGACCTTTATCAACAAGTAACTGTCTTCGCTGGTTCTATACTGAAGATGAGATGGCCGGGTCGGAAAGAATCACTATCTATGGAAACTATGGGAACAAACAAACAAAAGAAGAACCAATCACTAACCAACAAATATGCAGGAGAAAGTGGGTGGTGATGGATTGGACACTCGTGGCTGAGGAGGCCGCTGGGTGACATCACGCGCGCCTCAGGCCATTTCTCGAGTGGAGCCCGAAAGGGAAGCGGCGAGTGGGACGTCCAAGAGTGACATGGTGGAGATCGTGTGAAGAGAGAGGAGTTGAAACAGTATGTACTAACTAACATGAATGCATGTGAAAAGTAAAGCAAAGGGAAGACAGAAGTGGCAAGTGGAGACGTGCAGTTGGAGTCCTATATTCCACTAGGAACCCAAGGGAACCATTATAATAATATAATGATACAAACAGTACTGGAATAGTAGATCTGGATGAAATTTGTTACGTGATTCGTCCACTGCATCCATATTTACGCGTTTTTATGATAGGCTCATTCGATTCGTTGTTCAAGGTCACTTTAGTAATTTTTAGCTTACATCCCTATAGTTTACCATAACTTTAATTAGGTGTTACTATTATGTATGCACTATTATCATATTAAGGTTTAATGTGTAACAACAGAAGACAAGGGCTAGCCAAGCAGATCGTTTATTAAGGAAATCAACACATATTTATAGATTTTCATGCGCCTTACTATAGTTTATATTATGGAAATAAACACAGTCTTCTAACTGGTGGCTTCTCACTGACAGTTAATCTTTCATCTCTTTGTAGCCGTTTATTGAAGTTCAGATTATCTCTATCTCCAAATTTTATCCGCCCACACAAAGTCTGATGTGATTGGTTGTTGAATCAGTCTTTGTTCTTATTTTTCTCATGACCAATAATTAGGGACATAAACATTGACGTAGATTACTATGCACCAATTTTAGTTAGTAGCCAGCTCTCACTACAAATGTAGTTTAGTACAATGGCCTCTATAGCTGCCTTTCTAGACAGACAATGTAATTCACTATGAAGGATAATAAGTCGGTGTAAGCAACGTACTGAACACTGATGGATAAATATGTCAACTGACAATTCGCCATGTTAATTATCTATCCCTTATATGATCGATTCAGTAGGAAAAGATTCACTTGGCAACTACTATAGAGAATAGATAGCATAGCTGAAGTTTGATAAAGTGACCTTGAATAACCAACCAGAATGGTGTAATGAAAAAATTCATCGAAGAGTCTCCTTTCAGCGGTGAATTCATTCAACCTAGCTGTACAATCTCAATTATTTATACTTATTTTTGTGTATGTGTGTGTACATTAAGTTTGTCCGATCAGAATAAAAATAACCTGGTGTTATTGTTGTCAATTGCTATACCTAAATTGTCTACTGGAATATAATTTAAATTTTAACCTATTGCTATTACCTCCCACTTTTCTAAAAGCTATGGAAAAGTTACACTTAATTAATGAATCTTCAACCTTCATTTAAAGCCTTTAACGATCCAAAACAATTCGTCTTTAAACACAGTAGAAGTTCTTTAGATGCAGCTACAGTCTTGTACCACAACATTGTCCGCATCTTACACAAGGGGGCTAAATTTGTTCGCTCCACCTTCCTAGATTATACATCTGCTTTCGACGTAGGGACATTTTGTTAAACAAACTTGCTGAAACTCAAACTGACTATTGGGTTGTCAAATGGCTGTATTCTTATTTCTCAGGAAGAAATCAGTACACCGTATGTCAGGGAAAGTCGTCCACTTCATTGCTTACTGAGGCTGGCATTCCTCAAGGCTCTGTCCTTTCTCCTTTTCTGTTTTCTTTCTTCTTGCATGATTTGCCTCACTCTGATGATTAAATGAACTTTGTTAAGTATACCGATGATCTAACTATTTCAACGTCTCTTAACTCCCAGGTTGACTGTACTAAGATGAACAGCTCTCAATCAGGAATTAGCAAATGGTCTTCGTCTAACGGCCTTGAATTAAATCCTTCCAAATGCCAGACTGTTAATTTCAGTTTCCGATATAAACGAAAGTTAAATGAAGCTGTTGGTTCCTATGACCGTTGCAAAATTGATGATACTGATGTAGAAACCAAGTTTGAAGTTAAGTATCTTGGATTAATTCTTTCTTCTGACCTATTCTGGTCTTCCCATGTCTTAGTGATTTCTGAAAGAATATTTCGTCTGACTTTTTACATTAAGAAGTTAGGGCACTCAGGCATAACCCAACCCCTCCTCTTACACTCTGTCAATTCATACATGCATCTTACCTATTCTCCTTTACTGTCCACCCTTACTTATTCTTTCCTGGATTGCTTAATAAGGATTATGTCATGCTTCGTAGAACTCTGAATAGTGACTGTTAGTCAGTAGGGCGAGTGGTATCCTATCCCATTAGGCCATATCGTTGACATCGTCATTGACAGGCACTCGATATCGTACAACGAATTCGCCAAAGGAATTTTGTGAGACTGTGAGCATCCCTCACAGCACTCACAGCTCCAGCCTTGTGTCTCCTCAGGTAAAACAAGAAGTCTTTTCAGAAGACTTTATGCACGTACATTTAAGTATAAAAATTCCACTATACCATATTTGGCACGTACTTTATGTGATGAAAATAGTGTCAGGCATGAACTAACTAACCTTCTTCGCACTACTAAATAAACCATTTCTTCCACCCTTACATTACCAAACTTTATTGTTATTGTATTTCTTATATTTATAATCCTATCATTTTTTTTTTGTTTTTATTTATTTATTTTTCATAAGTGTGAATATCGTTTAAGCTGTGTTACCACTGTTAATTTTATATTTACCCTCACTATACTACATCACCAGAAACTTAGAATCAATAATCTATAGCATGTTAAAATTTCCAAACTAAATCGACAATACTGTTTGAAACAAACTCACTGTTATTATTATTATTCTCATTTTGTACTTTGAATACATAGTGCGTCGGTGGCACAGTGGTTAGGACTCTCGCCGACCATCCACATGGTCCGGGGTTCGAGCCCACGCCGGCGCACACCTGATATCTATGGTCGGCCTGCAAAATTTGGGCTACCGATATCCACGCTGAAAATTCCATACTTGTACCAAAAATACAGTGTGGAATCAAGCTGTAATCAAAAATAAAAAAAATAAAATAAAAAATAAATAAATATTTTTGACTTTATGCCATAAACGTGGACAAATTACCTTGGTTTATTTTGTTTTAATTTATAATTATATTTATATTTTGTGTAAATCAGATGGAATATTGTGACAAATGCTGAGAATTCTATTCTGTATTATAAGTACTGTTTTTGGAATAAAGTAGATTATTATTATTATTATTATTATTACCATGCGTCCACTTTTGAAACACGTGCGGGAACACTATCCAACCCAACTGGCTAGCAAAGGAAGAATGCAAATATGTATTTATTTCAATAACAGAACATCCATCTGGTGAATAAATCATGACATTCATCTCCATTTGAAAAGTCCTTCTACGTCATATACAAGATCCAACCAAGCCTCTCAAAGGGAATGAATTCAAGGCGTCTGGATGAGAAAAGCTGAGGCGCTAGCAATCCAAAAGTTTAAGTCTATGCTATATATGCTCAAAAGAAATATATCCAACCGTTGTTCCCACTATGCCCAACATAAAAAGTCAGTCTTATGAAGAAATAGTTATCCTATTACCTTTGTTATCCAGCCTTTATGTTTATTTATGATATTTTAGCACTTTTGATCCCTAAATGCGCAAGATAAGTCAATTTTCTAAGTAATTATGATTCTCAAGTATTAGTTTTGTAGGGATTTTGTTTGATTTCATGGAGGACCAGTAGGGTACAACAGGTTGAAGATGAGGCAGTAACTCATCGAAGAAGACATTGCGAAGTGGTCGCACTATGTCGTGAATTGGAAGAAGTTAGAATTCAAGGACCATTGGATCGGGTCCCAGTGGCTTAATGGTATACGAGCTCGCCTTGTAACCAGAAGGTTCTGGGTTCGAATCCCGGTGGGTGCGTACTGCTGAAGAGTCCCAAACTAGGACGAAACAGCTGTCCAGTACTCCCAGGTTTTCCAGTGATTCTCTAACTGATGTCAGCTCATGATTAAATCCTCCATGCAATTATGATTCTACCTTGTCTTTTGTTAGGTCTCCCTGTTTATTACACTTTTTCACTTTATTAATTTGACTCATGACCACGAATATACAGACTAGCTGTCCATGACTTCGTCGAAAAGAAATTTTGAATAAAGCAACAGCAACAGCAACAGTGGTGGTTTGTTCAGAATAATATGGTACCATCACTGTTTATTTCGTTGACTTCTCATCAGCTCAGCTGCTGCTTACAGCCTAAACAAACATGAACATGTTCCGTAAAGCCTAGGCATCAAGGGAACAAACTCTTATAATAATAGCGCTGTTACCAGACATCTCCTCGACATGGGTTATGAGGTGGAAATCGCGAAATCCTTTAAAATTATCAGTGGGCAAAGGAGCTCAATTCTCCTCAAATTTCCCGAAGCAATTTCTATCAAACCCTTGAAACCAGATTTATTTGTTCATATAGAAGCAGTTACTACTACTTCCTTGCCCAGCCTGGTAACTGGATGCCTTTATTCTTTTCATACATTTAGTAAACTTGATAAATTTCGATAAAGAAAGGAAGACGATATTTGCAGTATAAAGTGATATCGTCATTCTGTTTCACAGGTTCTCATCAGCTGCACACCACTACCTGAAATTACAATGGTTTTATAGATAATGATAATAACATACTTTAATGTTTGAGTGGTGGCAGAGAAGAGATACTATAAAATTGACGCATCCAAAATGAAAGCATTGCAATTTTTTTTATTTGTTTTAGTTTAAGTTTTCATCATCAATTTATACGCTTTCAAAGTTGAAAAGAGGAGAGGGAAGGGTAAGACAGAAAACAGAAAAATTGATTAACAGAACAGTGTTAGCATGTAGCTTGTTCACATAGCAACTCAAAAAACAAAAGCGGTTACAGTTTATGAGATTGAGATTTGTTCAGTGAGTTGAGATCACTGAATGAGATGACTAATCAAAATCAAAATTCTGTTACCTGAGGGATTGAGAGATTAATCACACTCTCTTTCTGTATGCATAAGTCCCAGAGGCGAACCTATCGCGACCCCATCCTGGCTGATATCTTCATGGGCTACCTTGAGCAGACAACTAAGTTCTGCTATCAATGGAACGACCTACTATTGCAGATATGTTGATGACACATTTGTTATTTGCAACGATATGGATCACGCATCTGCATTATACGATTGCCTAAATGAGATCCATCCAAATATCAAATTCCCCATGGAATATGAACATAATAATGAGTTCAATTTCCTGGATCTAAATGTAAGAAGAACAAACGAAGGCTTGATCGAAAAGTCCATCTATAGAAAAGAAACCTGGACTGGACAATATCTTCACTGTAACAGCTTTTGTCCATAAGCTACAAACGTGGATTACTGAGGACTTTGTACGACAGAGCCAGGAAGCTATGTTCCCTAAACAGGGTCGAAGAAGAATTAGATTTCATCGAGAAATGCCTAAGGGAAAATGGATACCCTAAGGGATTTATACAGAAGTATAGCAGAGAAAAAGATGAGAAAGAAAAGCATCCAAGTGTAGAAAAGAAGACAGTGTTTATCTGTCTACCATACAAAGGAGATAGAGTGTCACAAAAGATTGAAAGGTGCAATAAATAGAAGCTTCTCGGCAGAAAAACTCATAACAGTATACAGCACCACTCCTTCTTTAATCCACTCAAAACTGAATAAATACCCTGCTGATGTCACCTCCAACTGCGTTTATGAATTCACGTGCACTTGCGAGCGTAAGCACATTGGAAAGACATAAAGAAGGGCTTCCATCGGGTTTTCTGAACATATTCCCGAAAACCTGTTGATATGTATCCAGATATATATAATGATGTGTGTGTGTGTATGTTGGTCTCTCTTTCTATTTGCTCGCTCAGTCTGTGACCATTTCACTTGTGTGAACTTGTCTCCTTTAATAATGTGTATTCTCCTTATATTATATTATATATAATGTGAGTGTTTGTTGACAGTCCGTAGCTTGGTGACATATATCCATATATGTTGGTTGTTGACATGTCTGTTATATTTCGCTATGTATATATGGATCGATACTCCATTATAATTAGCCATTCATGTTAAGACTGTCTAATGATTTGTCTGGAACATTCATATATATTTCGTTCTCACAATTTGTGTGAACTACTTTACTTACTTACCACTTTGGTGTGAGACCATTTATTTTCGTCTCCTTGTGTTTGGACAATAGAAGTATCATCGCAAACCTAGTGGTCTTCTGATTACCACCTTCTTCTCGTCAGGACTATTAGTTTCTCGACCAGACCATAACAATAATTTAGAAACTAGTACATAACACCTGTGCCTGAAAGGAAGCAAATATTCCCATAGTGCAATTACCAGACACATTGTTGACACTGGACGTCTCATAGAGATTTCTAAGTCTTTCAAAATATTAAATAGACAAAAGACAGCAAATTTACTACGATTTGCCCAAGCGATCACAATCAAACGACTTAAACCAGACTTATGCATACAGAAAGAGAGTGTGATTAACCTCTCACTCCCTTGGTAACGGAATTTTGATTTTGATTAGTCATCTCATTCAGTGATCTCAACTCACTGAAAAAATCTCAATCTCATAAACTGTAACCCCTTTTGTTTTTTGAGTTGCTATGTGAATCTACAAGCTAACACGCTTTTCAAGGTTATTTAAATTTCTATACTACTTAGACAAACCTTATTCTACTTTGAATAGAAAATAACCTTATCTGTCTGGTGCGATGATGAAGGTTATTTATAAGTTCAAATTTCACTCACATGATTGAGAAAAGAATCAACCTAACTGACAGCGCTGATAATATTTGACTCACATTGTAAGACACTTCATTTGTGTTATTTATTTATTGTATTGGGTTCCGAGTGGAATATGAGAGAACTTCAATTGTACATCTCCACTTCACCTTGTACTCTGTGGGTTTTTTAGTCTGGCTCCACAATTCTCCATAGACTTTCGTTTCTTCCTGTTATGTACTCGTCGCTAAATTATTATTATGTACTGGTCGAGAATTTAATAGTCCTGACGCAAGAAGGCGGAAATCAGAAGACCACTAGGTTTGCGATGATACTTCTATTTTCCAAACACAAGGAGACGCAATAAGTGGTGTCATACCAAAGTGTCACACAAGATTGTGAGAGAGAAATATATATGAATGTCCAGACAAGTGTGTGAACAAATCAATAGACAGTCTTAACATGATTGGCTAATTATAACGGAGTATCGATCCATATATACATAGCAAAATATAGCAGACATGTCAACAAACACACATAATATATATACTATAAGGGGAATATACATTGTTATAGGAGACAAGTTCATCAAAGTGAAATGGTCACAGACTAAGAGAGCAATAGAAAGAGAGACCACCATATATATATATATATATATATATATATATATATATATATATATATATGGATACATATCAATTACACATGTCCTTTACCATTGTATGCGTACACTTATTTTGTTTAAACTTGAAATTTCTGTTTAAAAACTATGTAAGCGCAATTTTTTGAGCACTGTTCACTAATTGCAGAACCTTCTGTCAACTGTAAGCAGTTGATGAGAGGCCAACGAAATCAACAATGATGGTACCATATTATTCTGCATAAACCGTCACTGTTGTTCTTGCTTTATTCAAATTCATGGGGGTCGGTGGGTGGGAATACGTGCATGAAGGAAAGAAAGTTGTCTTCGCGACCATAGTCTTTTTAATATTTCCTATGATCCAATGTATTTGCACAAAATATTTTGAACAGCCTGATCACGCACGTACTTGTCATAGGCATGCATATGGAATGACAGGATAGACGCTGTTCATGTTAGAAGGCTGTATTGAAGGTCAAAATAACAATGAAGATGAATAAACAAAAACAAGGTGATGTGTGTGTTTGGGGAGGGGGTTGGGGGTTGGAGAACACTACATCTATCCTAGTATCAAAACAAAGTTTACCAAGGAATGTGTAATCTAATGCTAAATTGTTTTTGAATATATAAAGATGGTTTAAACTTCCTCATAGCCTAAAGCCTCTATAAACTTTATATTTAGGATACGCCCCAAACACGTTTTACAGACAGATAGGTTTAAAAGTGGTGTAAACATCGATTTTATGCCCTGTATCTCATAATATATTTTGTTATGAAAGTGTTAATTTGTCTGTTTTCACCATGAATGGGTTTTGGGGTATTCAACTTCCTTCTGAAGGTCATACCTGTAGAGGTCGATGAGTTCTCCTTTCTTTACGTGTGGCCGACTGTACATCTAAAGTGATAGATACAGTGAGATATGACATCGTTTTCCGTATATTTTCAGAGGTTAGATGGATGAAGAGGGCTTCATATTCTCAAATGTTCGGATCTTTTCACCGATTTCATCCTCAAAAGCAGCAGTATAATCCCATTTATATACATCAGTTTACAAAGACACAATTTTGATAGAGAAAGAAAGACCAGATTTGCAGTATAAAATGTGATATCACCATTCTGTTTCACAGGTTCTTATCAGCTGACTGCAAACTACCTCAAAATTGTTACAATAGTTATAAATAATAACATTTCATACTTCAATGTTTGAATGGTAATATAGGAAACATTATAAGATGAACGCATCCGGAATATAGTCATTACAATTTTTAGTTTTACATGCAACTGCGGCAGCAAGTACATTGAAAGGACAGAGAGAAGGACTTCTATCCGGTTGTCAGAGCATATTTAAAAAAACTCACACTTAAAAGGAAGCAGATAATTACAAAGTGCAATTACCAAACACACCTTGTGGATGTGGGTCATTTTGTCGAGATTTCAAAATCCTTCAGAATATTAAACACAGAAAGGATAGCGAATTTACTACGATTTGCTGAACTAATTACAATCAAGCGTCTCATATCGAACGTATGCACCTAGGAAGAGAGTGTAGTCAATTTCTCACTCCTTTGGTAACCGTATTACTTTCATTATATTGGTTAGTCATACATATTAGTGAGCTCACCTCACTAAGCAAGTTCTCCATTTGATGAACTTTAACCCAGTTGAGTTGCTATGTTTGATAGCATCGGTGGCACAGTGGTTAGGACTCTCGTTGATCATGCACATGGTCCGGAGTTCGATCCTCTGCCGACGCACACCTGATATCTACTATCGGCCTGCAAAATTTGGGATACCGATATCACATGCTGAAGATTCCATACCTGTACCATAAAAACGGTGTGGAATCAAGCTATAATCAAAGATAAAAATATATAAATTGATGGTGACTTAAACTAAAGCCACCTGTAATGCTTACATTCCGGATGCGTTCATCTTGTAATGTTCTCTCTATTACCTTTCAGACACTGAAGTATAAAATGTCATTACTTATAACCATTGTAATTTCAGGCATACTCCAGCAGCTGATGAGGAGGACCTGTGAAATCTGGTCTTTCTTCCTTTCTCTATCGAAACTTATCAAGAGAACCAAATGTATGAAAGACATGATTATTATTTAACATAGTAACGAAGGTGATAATAATAATTTTCAGCTTGATACGAGAAATTGAAGATGTGAATATAGATAAATTGCAAGGGGCTTAGAAGTAAAATGATATAGGATTTGCCCTTCACACTGGTTAGATGTAATGGGCGGAAAAGGTCTTCTTTAGGAAAACTGAGATTTTCCTCTTCAGGATATCTGCTGCTAGGTCTCTCCTGAAGTTCAGGTTCATGATCATCATCATCATCATTGATTTACGTTCCTAGTGGAATATAAAGCTTCAAGCTACAGGCTTGAGGTTTCCGTAGCAGCGGTGTCTATTTTTACAGGATGCGGTTGGCAACCTTATGTCCAACCTTCCCTGTTTACCAATCATATTATCTGCTCTGAGAGGTAAAGGAGTGCGTCGGCCTGGGCTCCAACCCCGAACCATTTGAGGCGTTCCTGGCGAGCATCGTACCGCTGTGCCACCGACTCACCAGTTCAGGTTATTGTATTGCATTTTTATATTGTTCCCTTTGGTGTAAGATTCTTCTCCACAAACTGTGTTAGTCATCCATTCTGAGCCAGGTTACTTTGGAGAAATATGAGTTATTATTTTAAAACAGTCAGTACTGCAAATTCTTCTGATACGATGGGCCAGTAAATAACAGCATTCATGGTACGAAATAAACTCAGTTCTTCTGTTTTAACTGAGTTGTAACCTACATAAAATCTAATGATCTACCTCATAGACCTTTACAGTTGATTGTTCCGTCGGATTGTGTTCTGTAACTTCGCTATTAGATGTTTAAACCACTGTCGTCTGCTTAAGAGGATAGAAATATTTGAATTTGAATCTGTTGTTGTCAGTAATTTTAGGATTTATTGTTATTGTGAGGTAAGAATAATTATAAAATTTGTCACATTTAAAGATCTCTATACCTACTCTTTTTAACTGCTCCCCTCCTCCTTAGTCTTTCCTGGGCCACTCAAAAAGGACTACATCATACTGCGAAGGGTATTAAAGGTTGTCAGTAGGATCAGTGGTGTACCAATGATCAGACAGACACCTTGAGCTCATGTGACAAACGGTCTATATCTATATTATCTGACCCTCAATAACCCCTCTATTCACAATTCTCCCCGCCTTGCATCTCATCAGTTGGGACTAGAAATCATTATGAAAGATTATATACTCGTACAACCAAGTGAAGAAGCTCAACGATACCATATGTGGCTCAAGTCCTATGTGATAGAATTAATGTTAGGCGCAAAACCTAAGACCTGCTATATAATTAGGAAAATAATTGGCTTTTTTATTCTCTCCCCCCTTTTTTATGTGTAGTTACACTACTTAAATTAGCTTGTAATTTTAGCCATTTACATTATTTCATCATGAGCTGACATTAGTTAGAGAACCATTGGAAAACCTGGGAGTACTGGACAGCTGTTTCGTCCTAGTTTGGGACTCTTCATCAGTACAAACGCACCGGGATTCGAACCCAGGACCTTCCGGTTACAAGGCGAGCTCGTATACCATTAAGCCACTGGGACCCGATCCAATGGTCCTTGAATTCTTAACGGTATACGAGCTCGCCTTGTAACCAGAAGGTCCTGGGTTCGAATGCTTTGCTTGCTTTACTTCGGCTATCTCCTACGGGAGGATGAGCCGGCTTCATGAACGTCTCGGATCATCATTGCTCAGGCGCGGCAATTTGTAAGAGAGTTCATGAAGTTTCATGGGAATTTGGTACGAGTGATGTCCCCAGCATCGCTCGGCCTTTTGTTTGAGAATGCAGCTCTAGCCTTTACACAACCAAGTGTGACCTAAAAGGCAGTAGGAGTGGAGTAAGGAGTCCACTATCCATTGGCAGCCGGTGACCGGAGTTCGGTTCATACGCCTTTTTGAATGGGGCCACACATCCAGGGCATCCAACAAGCCCTTTGTCCATACGTCTACCGGTGAGCTCCAGTGAGCTTCATACGCCAGTCGTTGGAGGTTTGGAATCAGGGTTTAGCCATCTCCCCTAGACTGTCATCCAATGGACAGTCAACCCGGTGGAGAGCGCCGGGCATCCACTTTTGCCTTCTCACTTTGGTGAGAAACACCTCCGCCACGTGAAGGCAGTGAGTAGGACTTCCTCAGGAGAGGCTATGTAAGACGCCCGGTCATATGGGAGCATTTCAAGAGGTGTACGGAGGGGTGGCCAACCCGCAGCGCAAGGCACCCACCCCCGACCATCCCGAGGCTTTGGAGGCAATCCCGGTGCGTGTGTACTGCTGAAGAGTCCCAAACTAGGACGAAACAGCTGTCCAGTACTCCCAGGTTTTCCAATGGTTCTCTAACTAATGTCAGCTCATGATGAAATTCTGAAACCAGTCAAATCCCTACAAACCATCACTTGAATTTACATTATTATCTGGCTATCTAGCTCATTAGTCCACTCCTTTATGGCTGTGAGAACTGGCCATTGAGAGTGGAAGACACGAAAAAGCAGGCTAGTTGTCTTTGATCATAGGTGCCTGCCTTCTATCCCCCATGTGAATTGGTATAATAGAGTGAGAAATACTGAGGTTCGTCATCGGTCGAGTGCTAGGTAAGGAGGAAGGGAAATCAATCGACGAGGCTGTGAATCTACATCAGCTGAGATGGTTAAGAAATGTGTTATGTATGCCTAGTCATCCATCGCCTTCCTCGTCGGTCTACGTTAGCTGACATAGGATCAGGTTGGAAAAGAGTTAGCCAGTGATGGTCAAATCAAAACATGGCTTGATCAGTCAATGAAATCCACAACAATTAGTTTAAGCTAGCCACTTAGGTAAGTGTAGACTTCCTGGGGACGGTAAAAGCCAATGACAGCAGAAGACAATTGGTGATATGGCTCAAAATCATTCTCAATGGCTAGCGAAGATGCATCCACTCCTCGTGACTTATAATGCCCCATGAAACTACATTGTTCTCCAATATTACTATTCTTTTTGCTTCATATCTTTGTTTACTGTCTCTATTTTGCATTTCTTTCAACTTTCTTCTCTTGCTTTGTGTGCTACATGGATAGAGTGTGGCGACTTGAACTGGTGCACATCGGTGCAGAGTTCTATGCTGAAAACAGTCAGTTACAATTTTTGTGCGGTTTTGTCTTTATTGTCACTGCAAATACCAAAAAAGCTGCTTTTTATTGATGTGTCTATCTATCTATCTACCTATATTTTCGATTTTGCTGTTGTCAAGTTAGTTAGATGCAATACTGTACCTAATGCTGAGAATTCCACATTGCATCTCATTAGTGCTGTTTTGGAATAAAGCAAACTATAATAATAATAATTATTATTATTATTATCACTAATATATATTAGGCGTGTTGGATAAACTTCAGGTCACGTGAGAATCGCTTTTCAAGGTTATTTAAATTTCTATACTACTTAGACAAACCTTATTCTACTTTGAATAGAAAATAACCTTATCTGTCTGGTGCGATGATGAAGGTTATTTATAAGTTCAAATTTCACTCACATGATTGAGAAAAGAATCAACCTAACTGACAGCGCTGATAATATTTGATTCACATTGTAAGACACTTCATTTGTGTTATTTATTTATTGTATTGGGTTCCGAGTGGAATATGAGAACTTCAATTGTACATCTCCACTTCACCTTGTACTCTGTGGGTTTTTTAGTCTGGCTCCACAATTCACCATAGTCTTTCGTTTCTTCCTGTTATATACTCGTCGCCAAATTATTGTTATGTACTGGTCGAGAATTTAATAGTCCTGACGAGAAGAAGGCGGAAATCAGAAGACCACTAGGTTTGCGATGATACTTCTATTTTCCAAACACTAGGAGACGCAATAAGTGGTGTCATACCAAAGTGTCACACAAGATTGTGAGAGTGAAATATATATAAATGTCCAGACAAGTATGTGAACAAATCAATAGACAGTCTTAACATGAATGGCTAATTATAATGGAGTGTCGATCCATATATACATAGCAAAATATAGCAGACATGTCAACAACCACACATATAATATGGATATATGTCACCAAGCAACGGACTGTCAACAAACACTCATATTATATATAATATAAGGGGAATGTACATTGTTAAAGGTGACAGGTTCATCAAAGTGAAATGGTCACAGACTAAGCGAGCAAACAGAAAGAGAGACCACCATACACATATATATATATATATATATATATCGTCACTTTGTCCAGGTGTCTGTTATGAACTGAGTGATCTTTGATGTCTAATATCTTCACCAGTCGATTTCCCATTTTTTGTAGTATGATTCCAGCAGAAGGTCTATAGTCATTCCCTCTGTAATAATGTACATTAGAAGTCGTGGACATCAGATGCTTTCTGAGAATTCGAGATCTGAATAGTTTTGCAGGACTTTCATGGGCACTTGTATGTTCTGCATTCAACAGACGCAATCTATGCATATGCAGCAATTCCTCCATTTTAATCAGTTGCTGTCTCATCTCAGTCAGCTGTTGACGAATGGACAAACAGCCAGCTTCCATTTCACTCACTGTTTTTTCGTGTTTTCGACAGATCGCATCGTAACTTGGCCACCTCATTTTTCAAAACACGTGATAAAGTTGACGTTTGAGTTGGTGAACTTGTAGTGGAGGTTTTCATTGGATGAGATTGAGTATTGGGAAAAGTTGAAAGAGACATCGACTTCATTTTACTAGACAGATTGGGAGAATTATAAGAATTCTGAGTAACATAAGTATTCGAACTTCTGCAAACAGACTTGATGTGTCCAACTTTACCACATTTGTGACACTTAGCACCCCGAAAACGGCAAGTGCTTCGTAGATGTAACTTTCCACAGGATAAACATGGTTTAATGTTTTTGATCTCTCGCTGCATTCTATTACATGTGGACGACAGTTTGGATTGCTTTCCATGAACACTTGTATTTTCGACTTTGGACAGCATGACATCAGATACTAACGTAGTGGGAGCAGAGTAGTCATTATTGACATCTTCATATATAATACATAAATCTTTAGCAGTCTGAAAGGTGCAGGAAGGAATCTGAATTAACTTTCTCTAACTTAGGAATATTGATTCCAGCAATTAAACGATCATGTAGTTGTGTATGCAGCTGATCTCCAAAGTTGCACTTTGAAGCTTGTATTTGAAGTTGCAGAGTGAAGTGTCTAATCTTGTGGTTGGGAGCACGAACCAGTTTATTGAATTGAGCCCTCTCTCTGGTCTCAAAAGTAGTTATATGGAAGTGATGTATCAGAAGTTCACGGAGCTTGCCATATGACAGAGAAATAGGTTTATCTGGAAACGCCAGTCTTCACTAGGCTATATGCATCTAGCCCAATAGCACTGATGAAATGTGCTGGAATTTTGTCATCCCGAACATTCTTTGAAATGCACCATGCAGCGAAGCATTCAAGGTAATCAGCAATCTCCCGTGGTGAACCATTTATAGGAAATTTTCCCAGGTTATTTAGTTCCATCGCGATGCCAATTTGTAGTAATTTATTGTAATCATAGTATTAGTATTTCGAGATGACCGAATTACAAGAATTGAACCAAAACACTGAGAGGATGAATTCAGGAATTTGTATTTGGCTGAATTATTATTCAATTCATATAAGAAATATATTAACAATCAACAGTAAGTATTTAAACAATACAGAGATAGAAATTGTCAATCACTACAGTATCCATATTCGATCAGGTTCTTTTTTATGATTGCGAGTTCCTCTTCGATCTTATCTTCTGAACACAACACCGTATCTCTGCTGAAGGAGGTTATTTAGGATGTAAGCGGCAGCAGCAGCTG
Organism: Trichobilharzia regenti; assembly: GCA_944472135.2. NCBI lineage: Eukaryota > Metazoa > Platyhelminthes > Trematoda > Strigeidida > Schistosomatidae > Trichobilharzia > Trichobilharzia regenti. The sequence continues at coordinate 2,201,627 of OX235264.1, read as the reverse complement.
AAGAGAACCCATTAAATAAGACGAGCGCGTATTATCCTGATTAAAAAATATGTTCGTTCTTTCTTTATTCAAAATAAATAAATAAATAATTCAAACATATAATATCATACTTTGACTGGAGACTAGATAGTACCTCGTTTTTTCATGCACCCTGAATTCTATCAGTCAAGTTTGCAGTGTAGCAGCTGTGCTAGGTGGCTCGCCATTACAGTGAACTCTAAATTGTTGTCAGATGGTTGGAGGGAATCGGCCTTTATGACTGCAGATACACCTTGCTGATGAGTGCCAGCAAGCAGGAAACCTATGCCCAAGGCTTCCTACCAATCACCTCTAACATTCTAACATAAAATTATAAGTAAAAAGAGCACATTCTTGCAATATCCTGTTAGCTGTAAATGTCCAAACCAAGTTCACTTTTAAGAGTTTCAAAAAAATTTGAGCATTGGGTGGTATATGATATTCATTATAGATAAAGGTTTTCTTGTATTTCCCAATGAATGAGCACACTTTCTGATAACAGATGACAAGGAAAAAGTGGAAGAAGAAATATCAAACATTACTGAAACTCTCCTCAAGCAAAACAACTACTACCCAAGGAACTTCATCAACAAAATGAACACAGACGTTAAGTATGCCCGAAAACGCATTCCGAAAAGATGGACATCAACAGTCGTCATTCTACCACATACTAGCTCTTTTCCAACCTGACCCTGTATCAGCTAACATTACTTGTTGAGGAAGGCAATGGTTAGGCATGCGTAATACATGTCCTAATCATATCACACAAACGATGTAACTTCACAGCCTCGTCGATTGATTTCACCTCCCTCCTTACCTAGCACTCCACCGAAGCCTAACCTCAATACTGCTCACCACTTCACATGGGAGATAGAACGCAGGCACCTGTGATCAAAGACAGCCAGATTTTTCCTGTCTTCCACTCTCAATGGCCAGTTCTCACAGCTGGCCATAAAGGAAAACGGAGTGGACTGATGAGCAGTACACCCACCCTTTGGTCGATAGCCAGCTGGATATCACATCTACGCCAGACGACGACGTGAACTAGCGTATGCGAAACAAGCCTTCTCTATCGGGTTGGGATCTCGTCAGCGATCAACCCGTTGGCACTGGTTGTTGAAAATTCCCAAATAAGTGAAGCGGTCAACGTGCTCTACCACTTCACTTCCTATTTCTAATCTAGGAGTCGGTGTAGTCAAGTCCTGTAACATCATCTTACATTTAGCGGGAGCGAATCGCATGCCAAACATTCGTAGATTGCATCTCAAGATGTTCAGAAGACTCTGCATTTTGTCAGCATCTTCTCTCAGATGGGAGGAGTATATCATCTGCATATTCTAAGTCAACGGGATTATTCCCTGGTAACAAGTCAATCTCTGAATCACTAAAGTGAGTTAGGGTTAAGTCCATTAATACATCGATGGTGAAATTGAATAAAAATCGGGATAGTAAGCAGAGCATACTTGACGGACACTACTAGTTGTCACCACTTCAGATGATAACTCAACGTAAGCTCTCGCCTGGCTGACTGCATGAGTTCGAGTAGAGTGCAATATAGTTTCTCCGTATTCCCTTCACAGCCAAACATAGCCAGAGTACTTCTCGGCCGACTGGATCGAATGCCACTTTCAGATCAAGAAATATGACGATTGTTGGACGCCGGTGGTGAGTATGCCTATGTTCCGGAATCTGTCGAAGGGTGAAGATATGATCAATACACCCTCTTCCTGGTCTAAAGCACGCCTGGTTCTCTCATGTTTGTACTTACCGAGCACCACTTAGTCTACGCATTATTATTAAGCTTAGGACTTTAGATACTATATTAGTCAAGCTAATTCCCTTGTGATTATCACAGGAAGACTCATCTCCTTTCTTGTATACTAAGGTAATCTATGACTTACACCAACCCGACGGGACTCCCTCTGATTCCCAGAAGCTGCTTTTTAACTCTTTACTTTTTGAATTCTACCTATTCTGCTTTACTGCTCAGGCTTAATAGTTTCTAGGTTACTTGAGAAAGACTTTGGCGTGCTGTGAAGGGTACTTAAAGTTGTCATTAGGGTGGGCAGGTTGTTTCTAAATCAAGTTGTTACTACTATTGTCTGTCTGTCTGTTTTCGACATAGAACTTTGCACAAATGTGCGGAAGTTCAAGTCGCCACATTCCGTGTAGCACGCGAAGCAGGAATCTTCAGTTCATGTATCTACCTACTATTGTAGGTAGATACATGAACTGATGAAAGCAATTAACGAATATTATTTTGTCAGACTCTGAACATCCTCTCCATATACAACTCTCTCCTTGCTGCATCTCATCAGGTAGACGGGACTAGAAGTAACTTTAGACGACTATATGCTCAGACAACTAAGTACAGGAACTTAGCAGTACCTTAATTGACTGACACACATCTTATGTAATGAGAAAAGTGTGTAAGGCAATGACATTACCAACTTGCCGCAGAACTCTATGTAAACGGTCGTATTTTTTCTTGATTGTTACATTGTTGTTAATATTTTCACTTAATTTTAGTTTTATATTCGTATTCTTACTCAACCATATTATTAATGTAAGTGCCGTGTTTTAATTATTACCTCTGTAATGAGAATATTAGATGTTCATGGATAATCTTCATCCAGGCATTAATACAAAACAAAACGCGTAGATCAGCGAACAGTCCCTTTTCAGCGGTGAATTCATTTTTCTTAGCTGTACAATCGCAAATATATATACCTGTGTTATTTTGTATGTATGTGTACATTAAGTAAGTTTGTCAAACAAAATTACAATTGGTTATGATTATTTTAACTAAAAAGGTGAAGATTGGTAATACAAGTCAAGAAAATTAGGTGTTAGTGAAATTAAGATAGTAACAAAGGTGATGAGTTGTCACAAACAGTTGTTAAAAAAGAAGTTGCGCAATAAGATGAATAGTTTGATGAGTGAGTTTTACTCAGAATGCACATAGGAACAAAGTATATAATACGAAATTACCTGAGAGTTCTGAATGAATACAAAAATTATAAGCAAATGAAGAACAGGCAAAGAAACAAAATAAGGTCATCAAAATTTAAAAAAACCAAATTAAATCAAAACATTGTTACCTTGACAGTAGAAGTGGTTGAGTAATCTTCTTTTGTATGCGCAGCTCCGGTTTTTCCATGTAACTGGCCAGAGCTTCAGTGATACAAAGAAGACGAAACCGCATTGCCTTTGATGGGTTATTCTTGACTCTGTAGATTACTTTGAAGCAGGAGGCGTTTGTTGAGATGGAATGATCAGTGTTAACCAGGTGTTCAATTATCTCACTCCTTATTGCACCAATATTGCCTTTCCTCAACCATGCTAGCTGGATAGTATCCTTGAATCCTCTTGGACAGGGTGAGCGTCGAAAGACGGATGTACCTGGCGGGCTCCACAGCAGCAGGTGAACTGATATATGCACATAGTAGAGGTGGTCAGATGCGGGATGTTGTCCTTGAGGCTTCTGCAGGTCAGTGAGCGACTTGAGGACACTATTCTTAGCGTTGCTGACAAACTTAATGTACACATAGATGCATACAAAATAACACACATATAATTGCGATTGTACAGCTAAGAAATGAACTCACCGCCGAAAAGAGACTCTTCGCTGATCTAAGTGTTTTGTTTACATGAATAATAGATGTAATACTGTACTATATGCTGAAGTTTCCATATTTGTATCGAAAATACTATTTCGAATAAAGCTATTACTTCATACATTCGGTTCCCTTGGTAAATTTTGATAAAGAAAGGAAGATGAAATTCTCAGTATAAAATGATATCGTCATTCTATTTCACAGGTTCCCATCAGCTTCACACCACTACCTGAAATTACAATGGTTTTATAGATGATAATAACATACTTTAATGTTTGAGTGGTGGTAGAGAAGAGATACCATAAAATTAACTGAAATGAAAAATGAAAGCATTACAATTTTTTAGTTTAAGTTTTCATCATCAATTGATACGCTTTCAAAGTTGAAAAGAGGAGAGGGAGGTGTAAGGCAGAAAACAGAAAAATTGATTAACAGAACAGTGTTAGCTTGTAGATTCACATATCAACTCAAAAAACAAAAGCGGCTACAGTTTATAAGATTAAGATTTGTTCAGTGAGTTGAGATCACTGAATTAGATGACTGATTATTAATGTAATCAAAATCAAAATTTAGTTACCAAGATAGTGACAGGTTAATTACATCCTCTTTCTGTATGCATAAGTCTGGTTAGTTTGAATCGTTTGATCGTGATCGCTTCGGCAAATCGTGGTAAATTTGCTCTCCTTTTGTCTATTGAATATTTTGAAGGACTTTTTTTTTAGATTTACAGCTTGATTCCACACTGTATTTTTGGTACAAGTACGGAATTTTCAGCATGGATATCGGTAGCCCAAATTTCGCAGGCCGACCATAGATATCAGGTGTGCGCCGACGTGGGCTCGAACCCCGGACCGTGTGCATGGTCGGCGAGAGTCCTAACCACTGTGCCACCGATGCACCGACTTATAAATCTCTACGAGATGACCAGTATCAACAATATATGTGGTAATTGCATTCTGAGAATATTTGCTTCCTTTCAGGCATAAGTTTCTCGGATGCGTCAGTTTTATAGTATTTCTTCTCTAATACCACTTAAACATTAAAGTATGTTATTATCATCTATATAACCATTGTAATTTCAGGTAATGTTGTGCAGATGATGAGGACCTTTAAAGTACAATGACGATATCATTTTATACTGCAGATTTCATCTTCCTTTCATTATTATTATGAACCTCAGTCCGTAAAAACACAAGCACTACTGAAACTTTACAGCTTAAATTTTGAAACCCCATGTTCTCCATTCTGTGAACACAATGGAAGTGAAAAGACGATGTATGATACACATTCGTGTTTTCCGCATTATCTGTAGATCTTGATTGTTTCTTTCGGCAGAATTTTTCATCATGTATCTTTCAACTGTTATCAATTCTCTAAAATATACTGCGCCATATATGCGGGAAACTTACGGAAGCTTTCGAAGTGAGGACGGGAGTGAGGCAAGGCTGTCTATCATCGCCAATGATTTTCCTGATTGCAGTAGATTGGATAATGCGACAGACAACGGGCAATGAGGAAACAGGCATATAATGGACTCACACAAAAAACATGGAGGATCTGGACTTCGCCGATGATATATGTCTGATTTCCCACAAATTGGAAGATATGCAAGTGAAAAGCAACAAGTTGGTAGAAGAAGCATCCTGGAAAGGTAGGACTTCCTGTGAACACAGAGAAAACAGAGGTGATGAAGATTCCTGGTCAACACCAACAACAACAGACAACAATCAGCCTGCATAAATGGGAGGAACCTGAAAGAAACAGCCTCCTTCACCTACCTACCTGGGAAGCATCGTTTCGACTACAGGCGGAACTGACGAGGATATCAAAACAGTGAAGATCGGAAAACCAAGGCAAGTCTTCATTACTCTTAAGTCTGTGTCGAAGTCAACAGCACTCAGCATCAAAAATAACATCCGGATTTTCAACTCCAATGTGAACTCAGTCAGTGCTACTTACTATACGGATCAGAGACTTGGCCAGCGCGTCATGAAGAGCTCCTCAAACAAACTTCAGACCTTCATTAACAGTTGTCTTGTCTCAATACTCAAGATCAGATGGCCGGCCAGAAAAGATCAGCAATAGTGAGGGATCTCTGTCACTGAGCGAACCAACTGAGCAGGAACCGATTGTGAAACTAATAGGCAGGAAGAAATGGAGGTGGACTGGATTGGCCATACTCTGGGGAAACCATCAAGTAAGTGACACCACTAGACAAGCCGGCGAGTGGAAAACGAAAGGGAAGCGGCGAGTTGGTCTTCAGTGCAAGGGTGACTTGGGGGAGGTCCTGTGAGAAGGAGATGAAAGCGTGTGGACAGACTTGGAGCGGGGTGAAAACGTTGGCAGAAAACCGAACGCAGTGGAGACGGGCGGCTGCAGCCCTATGTTCCTCTAGGACTAAAGGATATAATAATATACTACTCCTAAATATCCTTAGAAGTAGTATATATAAGTAATTATTTAATAAAATATACACACACTACTTCTTAGCTTTACTATTTCCATAAATAGGTATTTAATCAATATTTTTATATTGATCACTAGTTTTTGTGTTCTCTATTAAAATACACGCACACACACACACACATGTGAATATCGAGTGGTGAATACATTAGTCTGTGTTTATAGAGCTGATTTCATCTAGTTTACAAAGGCAAATAGATCAACAAAGTTTTTTTCTGAATTTTTCTTAAACTGACAGAGTAAACACAACAATCTTACAATCCGGATTGGATCAGAACTTAAAGAAGTATTGAAAAGCTGTGAGTACTGGACAGCTGTTAAAACAGATCATCACACCGGGCATAGAAACTAAGACATTCAGATTACGACGGTAAACCGTTAACCATCCACTCACTGGGCTAGTATGTGTCCCTACACCTGACCTGGTGGATCATAGGAGTATTGGATTCCGTCTCATTTGGCTGAATAGTTATCGGGTAGACTTCGTAACTTGAAGGCCCTGAGTGCTATTGCTGCTACGGTTACAGTTGCGTACTGCTGATTGAAGAGTCCATAACTAGGAAGAAACTGCTGATCAGTATTGTCTAGTTTTTAAGCGATTCTCTAAATGAGTTTAAAGGCATTATTGAAATCAATCTTATGACCCGTCTGTATGATGTGCTTCTCTATAGATGATTGTGGGAATCTATTTCTAAGATCAGCTGTATCCAATGATTTTATTTGTTGTTGCAGCCACTTTGGAATATATTCTGTAGCCCTAACCAGTAGAGAACAATGGGTCCTTCCTATGTGCGTCGGTAGCAAAGTGGTTAGGACTCTCGCCGACCATGCACATGGTCTGAGGTTTGATCCCCTGCCGACGCACACCTGATATCTATGGTCGGCCTGCGAAATTTGGGCTACCGATATATCACATGCTGAAAATTCCATACTTGTACAGTGTGGAATAAAGCTGTAATCAAAAGTATAAAAATAAATGTACGTGTATCCACACATAAATGTAAATTGATAAACACAGTGGGATGTGACACTATGACTCGGATGCTGCGCGGGGGTTTACACGACAGCATAGATCTCCTCTTCTCTATGAAAATAAGTTTGGCTACGTAGTAAGTTCTATAAAATTGCCGTCTTGAGTCTTTGTTTAGTGATCAGACTTTGTTTACCATCCCTGAACGGCAAAGATATATAAACATCCTTTTTAGGAGCCGACTAGATCGGTAGAGCTCTTTAATTGAAACTTCTGTAACTCTCAATGAATTTCAACGGATAGTAGTCAGCTAATACTATTTCAGTGAGGTGTTGTGTTTCTTCTTTAATACTGTCGGTTATACATAAATGCTGAATGCTTCTGACCAAGCACTTAACCAATGCCCTTTTATACTCTCGTGGAAAGAAAGCATCCTTGTGGACAGTGTGTAGACAGATCATTTTATTGACCCATCTTGTCGGCAGGTTATGAGTACATCTAAAAATAATAAGCAATTATTATTCTCCTTAACGTATGTTGGCAGTATACTTTTTTGTGCCGTATTGATTAGGTTAAGGTTTATCACAAATGACTATTATGTCATTCACGTATTTCTTATAAAAATAAACTTTCCTAATTACGTCTTCAGTTAAATTCTCAACATGCAGCTAACATCATCAACATCATCATCAGCTAACAATGAACCTAAGTGACTTCCCATAGCAAAACCATCGATCTGGCAGAAATGCACCTCCTCAAAAACAAGGTTGGGTCACATACTTAAATTCGTTGAAGCCTTAGCCATAAATTATTTATTATTACTTTATATCTGCCTTGGTAATCCAATTTAGAACCAAAGTTCAATTTACTTTGTGATGTTTTCACCCTCTTCATTCTATTTTCTTACTCATACCGTTATGCCATCCCCTTACGCTTTACTCGTGACCTTGACCTGTACACAATTTGACCAGTATTATCATAATTCATGTATATGATCAGAATGTCCGAAATGGGTTGTACAAATACACACTACAAGTTTCAGATCTGGTGCTTACTAGAGACTGGCCCTATTCAGGCAGTTAACCTGAGTTTCTAGTGACAAGCTGTGACCAATAGGGTGCAGCAGGTTGAAGGTGAGGCAGTAACTCATTGAAGTGGTCGCACTATGTCATGAATTGGCAGAAGTTAGAATTCATGAACTAGCCATTGGATTTTTTATTTTTTTATTTTCATTTACAGCTTGATTCCACACTGTATTTTCGGTACAAGTATGGAATTTTCAGCATGGATATCGGTAGCCCAAATTTTGCAGGCCGACCATAGGTATCAGGTGTGCGTCGGTGCGGGCTCGAACCCCGGACCGTGTGCATGGTCGGCGAGAGTCCTAACCACTGTGCCACCGACGCACTAAACCTGGGAGTACTGGACGGCTGTTTCGTCCTAGTTTGGGACTCTTCAGCAGTACGCACCCATCGGGATTCGAACCCAGGACCTTCCGGTTACAAGGCGAGCTCATATACCATTAAGCCACTGGATCGAGTCCCAGTGGCTTAATGGCCTAAGAGATAGCTCATCTTGTAACCAGATTGTCCTGGGTTCGAACCCTGGGGGTGGGTGCATACCGATGAAAGGTCCCAAAGTAGTTGAACCGAACGACTAGCTGTCCAGTACTCCCTGGTGATTTTCCAATGGTTCTTTAACTGATATCCAACTCATGATGAAATCCCCCAACTAATCAAACAAAACTCCCTACAAATCCAAGTGCATCGGTGGCACAGTAGTTAGGACGTTCGCCGACCATGCAAATGGTCAGGGAATTGATCCCCGGCCGACTCACTCCCTTACCTCGCTAATCCAGTAGTAAGATTGGTAAAGAGGGAACGTTGGGCATGCGGCTAGCAACCCTATCCAGAAACTTCAAGCCTCTAGCTGGAAGCCGTATATTCCACTGGGAACGTGAAAGAAAAGTACTTGGTAAGTATCCTACAAAACCAATCCTTGAAAACTGCTTCTTCTTACTGTTTTGTCAAAATTCGTAAAGAGAATTCATCACTTTAAATCTCTAAATGATCTTCACTCGTAATCTAACCCTGATCACTTGAACAAAATGACCCTGGAAAACCAACATTCGAAAAGTTTAATATTTACGCAATTATTATTGATTGAAATACAATACAATACGTCTAGCATTGTTAACGAACTGAACACAGTATTCAGAAAGATGTATAATAATAAATTTCCGAATGTTAGCATAGTCAATCTCTTATTATAGCATACTATATAAAGGTCAAGGGTCAAATTAATTTCAGAAAAAAAGAAAACAACGCGATGAGTTATCGGTTAATTAATCGGTCAAGATATCCATTTTTATTTTATTTTATGTTTACATTAGATACCATGATCAATGGAATAAAGATATGGAGGAATCAAATCACCAATGTTATTGGTTATTATCTATTGATTACTTTGAATGACCTTGTTAAGTAATTAAGTTAAACTCGTAGTGATAATATGACATATTTTAAAGTATTGGTATTGTAGGGATTTTTTGTTCGATCGGTGCTCACTAGCGACTAATCCTATTCAGGCAGTTTAACCTGGTGTTCTAGTGGGAAGCCGTGATCAGTAGGGTGCAGCAGGTCAGGGTGAGACGTTAACTCAACGATGAAGTGGTCACACTATGTCATGAATTAGCAGAAGTTGGAATTCATGGGCCATTCAATGGATCGGGTCCCAATGGCTTAACGGTCTACAACCTAGCTGGCCTTGTAAACAGAAGGTCCTGGGTTCGAACCCTGACTGTGGATGAGCACTGATGAAGAGCCCCAAACCAAGACGGGGGCTGTCTAGTACTCTCTGTTGGCTTTCCAGTGGTTCTCTAACTGATGTTGACTCATGATGAATGCCTCCAACCAGTATGGCATATAGTAAACATTCCCATAGTAAAATTTAGAACAACACATTTAAGCAAACATTGGTATTGTGGTTTCAATTAGATCTCATCAGGCTTAACTCTAAAATACGCACATAACTTAACAAATAAACATTCAAATATAAATTAATCATTGTATTTTGTCTACAGGATAATAAGATGGTGAATAATAAATTGTGCAATTACTCATAATAGTGGTAATCATAATAATAACAATAATAATAATAATAGTAATAATAATAATAATGGTTTTATCAATAATAAGGATGAAAAAGTGAGGCACGAATACCGAAAATCAGCATGATCAAACAAACAAATGTTCAGGTAGACGTAGCAGTCGATAAAGGCTGATAAAAACAAATGAACCGATTAAGAAATGCTAAATTGTAAGGGAAGTAAATGAGACACGTTTTTAATGAAGATGTGATAAGCCCAAGTAGTCTAGTGGATAACGCTTTGGCGTTTGAAACTATGGGTACTGGGTTCGAGCCTCGGTGGGAACATCATCATTCACTGAGAAATGCAAGTACATCCAGCTGATGAGTCCCAGATAGGACGAAATGCGCATCCTGGATTCCACTGCTAGTCACCATCCACCAATTGTATACTAAGATGTGATAAGATTAGTGGAGGATAAGAGAGGGATTGAAAATAGAAGTAAGGGATGGATAGAAGTCATCAGTTGGTTAGGTCCTAATAGACCAACAAGGGAGGGATAATGGCCATGTACGAACTTGTTTTGAGTGCATCGTTTATGTTTAATAGTTCAAATGCCTATCGCCTGAGTCAGTTCTGTGCAGTAGATGAATACGAAGTTTATTTGGAAAGATCAGGTGGGATACGATGATCACTATCAACTAAATGTGACAAAATCGGGCATAGTCTTCTGAAAGCAGCAATAAATCCAGGATCTTTGCAATCTGAACAAGTAACACGTATGCATAAATGACAAATAAAACTAACTGGATATTCATGTAATTACTCAAACAGTGGGAGGGAGAGGGCGCGTATAGTGTTACCCAACTGATTGGTATTCAATACTACCTAGGCAGCATTATTTTAACTACATGCCGTGGCACGAATAACGACGTCAGAGTAATACGGGATCAGAAAAGTAACGCAGACCTTCGTTACTCCACTGTACTCAGTACAAGGAATATGATTCGGATTTTCAGTAGTAAAGTCAAACCAGAGACTTTCGCGTTACCAGAAGCATCTCCAACAGTTTGCTGCGGCATTTTGATCCATACTTAATGCCATATGGTTGATCAGAAAGGATTAACAACAACGAGGAACACTAGCAACGAACCGACCACATATAACAAAGAAGATTGAATTGGATACCTATCATTGAGTGAAATCAGTTGATAAGTAGGACTTCGAGAAGAACTTGAATGGGGAAGCGATGAGATCGATATAAATTGGAGAGTGATAGAGAAGGGGCGGTGTGAATAGGAAATTACAGCTGAAAAAGACTTTAGAGAATAGGGAGGAATGATGATATGCTACTAAAGATCTGTGCTCTACTCGGAACTATAATATGATCCTATGACAAAAATCAATTGATAACTGGTGACTTTAGCTTATTTCTTCCCATTGATCCATAGTTTTATCAGTCAGATAAGAATGTGGGGTTGAAAATATAAGTAAGGGATGGCAGAGAGGGGGAAGCAGGTTGTTACAGGTGATAAGCATTACAAGTGAATTTCAAATAGTCGGCAGAACAAAAAGCCAGAAGTTTGAGGTCTTCAAATATTTCCTACTCTAGTCAACCGATTTTCTTCATTGATTCAATTTTTTGTTTATTTTGTATTTAGTTACCGAAATACCTCGGTTAAAAGATCATTCCAAAGAAGTTTAGGATAGTAAAAAGAAAAAGAAAGTTTTGAAATAGTTGTACAGTGAGATTTCTTTTCATAAGACTACTTACATCTGTTGAAAAAAGTAACTTAAAGTTCAGTTGATGATACTCTAAGGAGAAGGATATTGATTTTATTTTTGAGAGCAATACTGAGATTGGTTCTCTAACACCTAATGAGGACAGTCTTTAGCATTTGATGATATCCAGATGCATTTGCTAAGTCACCTGATCTTGTGAAGCTAAGTGTATATACGTTGTCCTATGTCAAGGTACCATAGTTACAACTTCAGGCAGTACAGATAAAAGAATTAGCAACAAGATCTGTCTGTCTGTCTGGATTCAACATAGAACTTGGCACCGAAGTGCAGCAGTTCCAGTTGCCACGTTCCAAATAGCACACAAAGGTAGACAAGAAGATGAGTGAAGAGAATCAATAGAGTTTGACAAGCATAAGAGCGAAACAGAATGGGTAATGGTAGAAAGGAATATGAAAGATTACAGAGACTGAATACATCTGCGCCATTGACAACGACTTTGGGCCATGTCACCTATTGTCTCCAGACATTGATTCCTAGAGTCCCGAGGGCCCCAACCCGGAAGTGTGCATCTCCCCACCTGACTCAGTTTAACTGTCAAGGATTTCATGGATTGATGAGGCCATGTTTTTGTTTGGCCACCACTTACTCTTTTCCCACCTGCACCTATATCAGCTAGTAATTCCCGTCGGGGGAGGCGACGGTTAGGCATGCGCAGCACGTGACCTAGCCATCTCAGTTTGTGTAACTTTATAGCCTCGTCGATTGATTTTCTCTCTTTGCCCAACACTCTACGCCTAACATCAACATTACTTACCTTGTGAAACCACCTAGCGTGAGAAAGAGATCGTAGACATCTATGATCGAAAGCAGTCAACCCTTTCATGTCTTCAACTCGTATTGGCCATGTTTCAGAGCCATAGAGAAGGACGGAGCAAACTGCTGAGCAGTACACACGTCCCTGGGTTGATAGACGGATGCCACATCTACGCCAGAGATGGTGTAAGTCAGCGAAAGCAGCTCGAGCTTTTTGGATCCGTGATGAGATTTCGTCGCCAATCAGTCCGTTGGTGCTGATACAACTTCCCAAATAGGTGAAGTGGTTAACATGTTCTATCACTTCACTTCCTATCACTAAGCTAGGAGTTGACGTAGTCCAGTCCTGTAGCAGCATCTTACATTTTACAACAGGGGCGAATCGCATGCCAAACATACGAAGATTCCTGCTCAAGGTGTTCAGAAGACTCTGCTGATTTTGTCAGCATCTTCCCCTAACAGGACTATGTCATCTGCATATTCTAGGTCCATAAGACTATTCCCTGGTAACAAGTCGATTCTTAAGTCGTTACGTTCAGTTAAGGATACTTCCATCAGCATATCTATGATGAAGTTAAACAGAAATGGGGAGAGTGGACATCCCTGTCGGATACTCCGGGAACGGAGCAATCAACAAGTATGTAGAAGAAAATGGAGATGGATTGGACTGAGACATTGGGTTGACTGTTGAGTGATATTACGAGTGAAATCCGAATTGGGAAACGATGAGTTAGATGTGGGTTCGAGAGTAATATGGACGAGATCGTGTGAGGAGAAGATCAGAGCTTATAGGCAATCGTGGAACTGACTGAAAATGACTGCAGAAAAAAAAAGGATGAAACGGAGATGGGCTGTTGAAGCTCTTATTTTCTACTCAGAACTCAGAAGAATAATATAATTGTCTTTCTTTTATTTCCTAGTGAAACATACGGCTTCAAGGTAGAAGTTTCAGTGGCAGGGTTGTTTAGTTTTAAGGGATTAGGGTTGTTAGCCTCATGCCCAACCTTCCTTTTTTTTCACCAGTCTTATTACTGGCTTAGCAAAGTAAAGGAATGCATTGGTGGGGGATCAATCTCCGGCAAGCATTCTACCTCTGAGCTACCGACGCACAAAAGATGAACTCTTAAGACAATATGTTATGTACTCGTCGCTAAATTATTGTTATGGTCTGGTCGAGAATTTAATAGTCCTGACGCGAGAAGGCGGAAATCAGAAGACCACTAGGTTTGCGATGATACTTCTATTTTCCAAACACAAGGAGAATGCAAAAGTGGTATCACACCAAAGTAAGTGTAAGTCAGAAAGTCACACAAATTGTGAGAGCGAAATATATATGACAAGGGTGTGAACAATCATTAGACAGTCTTAACATGAATGGCTAATTATAATGAAGTATCGATCCATATATACATAACGAAATATAGTAGACATGTCAACAACCACCATATATGGATATTTTTTTTTATTTTTGATTACAGCTTGATTCCACACCGTATTTTTGGTACAAGTATGGAATTTTCAGCGTGGATATCGGTAGCCCAAATTTTGCAGGCCAACCATAGATATCAGGTGTGCGTCGGCGTGGGCTCGAACCCCGGACCATGTGCATGGTCGGCGAGAGTCCTAACCACTGTGCCACCGACGCACAAGTACACGTCCGAGCGAGCCCAATTAGGGATCGTCGCAGGCTTCAACACGCCGAAGTGCAAAGGCGAGCCTCCACCTCGGGCCAGGGCATTCTTGATCACCCTGGTCCCGGCGCCAAGTAAGTTATGTCACCAAGCAACGGACTGTCAACAAACACTCATATTATATATAATATAATATAAGGAGAATATACATTGATAAAGGAGACAAGTTCATACAAGTGAAATGGTCACAGACTAAGAGAGCAAACAGAAAGAGAGACCAACATACGCACACATAAATATATATATATATGTGGATACATATCACAATATTAAAAATTAGTCTTCAGAATACAAGAGATAACTTTAAATGCCTTGTTAACATCAACACTGTCTTCAGTAATTTATAAGGTGATCTAGAACAAAGCTTGACGACACATTACGATGTTCATCCAGACTAGCTATGACACTATTTTAAGTTGGCTGACATATTCTTAGACTCCATAGCGGAACTGTATTAGTCAGCCAAGTTGAATAACCCTTATTCAAGAAAATCAACTTTACCCTTATTCTAATAAAAAGGGTATTACTTTGGAAGGTATATTCCTACACATAATGCAGGTTGAGAAAGCTACACAAACTAAGTAGGTACTTGAGTACACCAGTGGTTCAATGGTAGACCGTTAGCCAGTTATACCGGATATCTCGGTTTTGATTGTCGGCCAATGTACTCCTGGAAACCTCGTCTAGTTTATTAGCCCATAAGTGTGGTAAGCTTGAACGTGAGACTAGCGATTGCATCCTGTAGAAAGAAGCGAATACTAGCGCTACTGAAACTTTAAAGCTTTAAGCCCCTCCCCGCCTGTCTGTATTTCAATCGGAACATGATGTAACGTTTACTTAATTATAGGAAGGAGCAGGTATTGATATAAGAATAAAACTTATGCACTGTGGTAGAGTGTAATTCCATTATGGATAAATTTTTGTTTTGATAAAGTCTCACAGTGTTATACAGTAATGTTTACTGATGACGTTTCGAGCACAATTTATCACTCATCATATTCATATCAATGCATTACTCACACGACTTCCTAACTTCATTTATATAGTTCAATTGTTTTTCACTTGATTTGATTGGTAGTAGTATTTCCCATATTTCCAACTCACTTACAGGACGAAGCTATTTACTGAAGAAATTATTTTACGAATTCAGTTATGCTGTCTCACATCTACTATCTTAAAATTTCAAGGCAAAATATATAGACAAACTGAAAATGTAGCCATGGCCATGGGATCACCAATATCCTCTATCGTAGTAGATATGTTTATGGACAGCTGGGAAAATATGGCTCTTAATACATTTAATACTACTCCAAAAATATAGTGGAGATATGTGGATGACAATTTTACAGTGTTAAAAACAGAATATATCTCTCTCTAGCTTCTTGACACACATAAACTCACTAGTGGAGGGAATAAAATTCCCATTTGAAGCAGAAAATGAACAAGGAGAATTAGCTATGTTAGATTGTAAAATAAAACGAATAGAAGAAGGCAAACTACACACTAGTGTTTATAGACAACCAACTCATTCTAATAGATACTTAGACTTTAATTCACCTCATCCGTTAACTATTAGGGCAGGCTTAGTAAAGTGTCTAACAAACCGAGGAGTGGCACTAAGTAGCACGAAAAAAGACCTAAATGATGAACTAAAACAGATAGAAGAGGCGTTGGTGTTAAATAACTATCCTATAAAATTCATTGGGAAGATAGAAAAAGGCCAAACGATAAATAAAAATAATTGTGAAACTAGTAATGATAACATAAATAAGAGGGAATATAAGTCATCCACTGTTATACCATATAAGGAGGGGACATCTGAGACCCTACGTAGGATTCGAAATAAAGCAGGAATTAGGGTGGCATTTAAACCTACTAACTCACTCAGGGACAAGCTCTGTAGGTTAAAGGACCCAGTTGACCCAATTAGACAAAATAATATAATTTACAAAATACCCTGCAATGACTGTGAGGTCAATTACATAGGTCAAACTAGTGGGTCAGGGGTAGTCAGAACATAAGAATTTAGCTAAGGTAAGAATGGTTGACCCCGAGAAGATAAGTAATTTAGAAAAAAAGCTCAGCAATTGCAATGCATGGACTAACACACAACCACACAATAGGGCGGCATAGGGTTAAAATTCTAAAATGTAATCTAGGTAGGTGGGGAGGTTGATTACTGAATCCTTGTTCATCGAGTCTACACCCAACACATACAATAGGAACGATTCATCACTCATACCTGAAATATGGAAAATACTACTACCAATCAAATCAAGTGAAAAACAATGGAATTATACAAACGGAGTTAGAAAGTTGTGTGAGTCGTGCCTTGATATGATTACCACGAGTGATGAATTGTGCTCGAAACGTCATCAGTAAGCATTACTGTATAACACTGTGACACTATCAAAACAAAATTCACCCATAAAGGAGCGGGTATAGTCTATAATGTTTCTTAGACTGATTGAAGCATGTCTCACTAACAGTTCTATCGCTCCCTATAATTGTGGAAAGCCAATAAACGTCTTTGGCTAAATATACTATTCAGAAACAAGTCTCCCATCTTCGCGTGAATGTTCAGGTAGTTTACTGAAGAACAAGTATTCGAAAGTATAATTAGACTGTTGGAAAACCACTAAAGTGACTAGGCTTGAACACATTCTGCATATGCACAGAGCTGCAATCTACGAATGTTAAGCCCGCTATTTGCCCCCGCCAAATGTAAGATGATGTTACAGGACTATATTGACTCCTAGCTTAGAAATAGGGAGTGAAGTTGTTAGTGGAGAGTGTTGACCACTTCACTTATTTGGGAAGTTGCATCAGCCAGCGCCAACGGGTTGATCACTAACGAAGTCTCGGTGCGAATACAGAAGGCTAGTCTCGTATATGCCACTTTATACCATCTCTGACGTAGATGTGATATTGGACTAGCTATCAACCAAAGGGCAGGTATACTGCTCATCAGTCCACTCCGTCCTCCTTTACGGCTGTGACAACTGGCCATTGAGAGTGGAAGACAAGAAAGACCTGGCTGTCTTTGATTGTAGGTGCTTGAGTTCTATCTCCCGTATGAAGTGGTATAATACGGTGAGCAATATTGAGGTTAGACATCGGTCGAGTGCAAGGTAAGGGAAATCAATTGACGAGGCTGTGAAGTTACATCGATTGAGATGGTTAGGACATGCGTTACGTATGCCTAGTCGTCGCCTTCCTTGACGGGCAACGTTAGCTGACATAGGGTCAGGTTGGAAGAGAGAAAGTTGATACTGGTCAAACCAAAACATCAGTCAATGAAATCCACAAGTTAGTTCAAGCCACGTACGAAAATGTTGACTTCCTGGTTCGGGTCCTTAGGACGGTAAAACTAATGAGTGCTGGAAACAATCGGTGATATGGCTCAAAATCGTTCCCAACCGCTGACGCATATGGAACCACTCTTTGCGACTTATGATATCCAATGAAACTATATTGCTTTTCGTTATAACTACTCCTTTGTCTCATATCCCTGTCTAGTGTTACTAATATGCATTTCCTCTCTTGCTTTGCGTGCTGAATGGAGTGTGGCGGCTTGAACTACTGAACATCGATGCTGAAAACAGGCAGTATGTGCACTACTTCGACCGTGTGGACATATGTGGTTATCTGTTTTATTTTTTTTTTTATTTACAGCTTGATTCCACACCGTATTTTTGGTACAAGTATGGAATTTTCAGCATGGATATCGGTAGCCCAAATTTTGCAGGCCAACCATAGATATCAGGTGTGCGTCGGCGTGGGCTCGAACCCCGGACCATGTGCATGGTCGGCGAGAGTCCTAACCACTGTGCCACCGACGCACAAGTACACGTCCGAGCGAGCCCAATTAGGGATCGTCGCAGGCTTCAACACGCCGAAGTGCAAAGGCGAGCCTCCACCTCGGGCCAGGGCATTCTTGATCACCCTGGTCCCGGCGCCAAGTAAGTTATGTCACCAAGCAACGGACTGTCAACAAACACTCATATTATATATAATATAATATAAGGAGAATATACATTGATAAAGGAGACAAGTTCATACAAGTGAAATGGTCACAGACTAAGAGAGCAAACAGAAAGAGAGACCAACATACGCACACATAAATATATATATATATGTGGATACATATCACAATATTAAAAATTAGTCTTCAGAATACAAGAGATAACTTTAAATGCCTTGTTAACATCAACACTGTCTTCAGTAATTTATAAGGTGATCTAGAACAAAGCTTGACGACACATTACGATGTTCATCCAGACTAGCTATGACACTATTTTAAGTTGGCTGACATATTCTTAGACTCCATAGCGGAACTGTATTAGTCAGCCAAGTTGAATAACCCTTATTCAAGAAAATCAACTTTACCCTTATTCTAATAAAAAGGGTATTACTTTGGAAGGTATATTCCTACACATAATGCAGGTTGAGAAAGCTACACAAACTAAGTAGGTACTTGAGTACACCAGTGGTTCAATGGTAGACCGTTAGCCAGTTATACCGGATATCTCGGTTTTGATTGTCGGCCAATGTACTCCTGGAAACCTCGTCTAGTTTATTAGCCCATAAGTGTGGTAAGCTTGAACGTGAGACTAGCGATTGCATCCTGTAGAAAGAAGCGAATACTAGCGCTACTGAAACTTTAAAGCTTTAAGCCCCTCCCCGCCTGTCTGTATTTCAATCGGAACATGATGTAACGTTTACTTAATTATAGGAAGGAGCAGGTATTGATATAAGAATAAAACTTATGCACTGTGGTAGAGTGTAATTCCATTATGGATAAATTTTTGTTTTGATAAAGTCTCACAGTGTTATACAGTAATGTTTACTGATGACGTTTCGAGCACAATTTATCACTCATCATATTCATATCAATGCATTACTCACACGACTTCCTAACTTCATTTATATAGTTCAATTGTTTTTCACTTGATTTGATTGGTAGTAGTATTTCCCATATTTCCAACTCACTTACAGGACGAAGCTATTTACTGAAGAAATTATTTTACGAATTCAGTTATGCTGTCTCACATCTACTATCTTAAAATTTCAAGGCAAAATATATAGACAAACTGAAAATGTAGCCATGGCCATGGGATCACCAATATCCTCTATCGTAGTAGATATGTTTATGGACAGCTGGGAAAATATGGCTCTTAATACATTTAATACTACTCCAAAAATATAGTGGAGATATGTGGATGACAATTTTACAGTGTTAAAAACAGAATATATCTCTCTCTAGCTTCTTGACACACATAAACTCACTAGTGGAGGGAATAAAATTCCCATTTGAAGCAGAAAATGAACAAGGAGAATTAGCTATGTTAGATTGTAAAATAAAACGAATAGAAGAAGGCAAACTACACACTAGTGTTTATAGACAACCAACTCATTCTAATAGATACTTAGACTTTAATTCACCTCATCCGTTAACTATTAGGGCAGGCTTAGTAAAGTGTCTAACAAACCAAGGAGTGGCACTAAGTAGCACGAAAAAAGACCTAAATGATGAACTAAAACAGATAGAAGAGGCGTTGGTGTTAAATAACTATCCTATAAAATTCATTGGGAAGATAGAAAAAGGCCAAACGATAAATAAAAATAATTGTGAAACTAGTAATGATAACATAAATAAGAGGGAATATAAGTCATCCACTGTTATACCATATAAGGAGGGGACATCTGAGACCCTACGTAGGATTCGAAATAAAGCAGGAATTAGGGTGGCATTTAAACCTACTAACTCACTCAGGGACAAGCTCTGTAGGTTAAAGGACCCAGTTGACCCAATTAGACAAAATAATATAATTTACAAAATACCCTGCAATGACTGTGAGGTCAATTACATAGGTCAAACTAGTGGGTCAGGGGTAGTCAGAACATAAGAATTTAGCTAAGGTAAGAATGGTTGACCCCGAGAAGATAAGTAATTTAGAAAAAAAGCTCAGCAATTGCAATGCATGGACTAACACACAACCACACAATAGGGCGGCATAGGGTTAAAATTCTAAAATGTAATCTAGGTAGGTGGGGAGGTTGATTACTGAATCCTTGTTCATCGAGTCTACACCCAACACATACAATAGGAACGATTCATCACTCATACCTGAAATATGGAAAATACTACTACCAATCAAATCAAGTGAAAAACAATGGAATTATACAAACGGAGTTAGAAAGTTGTGTGAGTCGTGCCTTGATATGATTACCACGAGTGATGAATTGTGCTCGAAACGTCATCAGTAAGCATTACTGTATAACACTGTGACACTATCAAAACAAAATTCACCCATAAAGGAGCGGGTATAGTCTATAATGTTTCTTAGACTGATTGAAGCATGTCTCACTAACAGTTCTATCGCTCCCTATAATTGTGGAAAGCCAATAAACGTCTTT
The DNA here is from genome assembly GCA_944472135.2 of Trichobilharzia regenti. NCBI lineage: Eukaryota > Metazoa > Platyhelminthes > Trematoda > Strigeidida > Schistosomatidae > Trichobilharzia > Trichobilharzia regenti. The sequence goes on along the minus strand of OX235264.1, from coordinate 2,180,804 downwards.
GGCTAAATATACTATTCAGAAACAAGTCTCCCATCTTCGCGTGAATGTTCAGGTAGTTTACTGAAGAACAAGTATTCGAAAGTATAATTAGACTGTTGGAAAACCACTAAAGTGACTAGGCTTGAACACATTCTGCATATGCACAGAGCTGCAATCTACGAATGTTAAGCCCGCTATTTGCCCCCGCCAAATGTAAGATGATGTTACAGGACTATATTGACTCCTAGCTTAGAAATAGGGAGTGAAGTTGTTAGTGGAGAGTGTTGACCACTTCACTTATTTGGGAAGTTGCATCAGCCAGCGCCAACGGGTTGATCACTAACGAAGTCTCGGTGCGAATACAGAAGGCTAGTCTCGTATATGCCACTTTATACCATCTCTGACGTAGATGTGATATTGGACTAGCTATCAACCAAAGGGCAGGTATACTGCTCATCAGTCCACTCCGTCCTCCTTTACGGCTGTGACAACTGGCCATTGAGAGTGGAAGACAAGAAAGACCTGGCTGTCTTTGATTGTAGGTGCTTGAGTTCTATCTCCCGTATGAAGTGGTATAATACGGTGAGCAATATTGAGGTTAGACATCGGTCGAGTGCAAGGTAAGGGAAATCAATTGACGAGGCTGTGAAGTTACATCGATTGAGATGGTTAGGACATGCGTTACGTATGCCTAGTCGTCGCCTTCCTTGACGGGCAACGTTAGCTGACATAGGGTCAGGTTGGAAGAGAGAAAGTTGATACTGGTCAAACCAAAACATCAGTCAATGAAATCCACAAGTTAGTTCAAGCCACGTACGAAAATGTTGACTTCCTGGTTCGGGTCCTTAGGACGGTAAAACTAATGAGTGCTGGAAACAATCGGTGATATGGCTCAAAATCGTTCCCAACCGCTGACGCATATGGAACCACTCTTTGCGACTTATGATATCCAATGAAACTATATTGCTTTTCGTTATAACTACTCCTTTGTCTCATATCCCTGTCTAGTGTTACTAATATGCATTTCCTCTCTTGCTTTGCGTGCTGAATGGAGTGTGGCGGCTTGAACTACTGAACATCGATGCTGAAAACAGGCAGTATGTGCACTACTTCGACCGTGTGGACATATGTGGTTATCTGTTTTATTTTTTTTTTTATTTACAGCTTGATTCCACACCGTATTTTTGGTACAAGTATGGAATTTTCAGCATGGATATCGGTAGCCCAAATTTTGCAGGCCAACCATAGATATCAGGTGTGCGTCGGCGTGGGCTCGAACCCCGGACCATGTGCATGGTCGGCGAGAGTCCTAACCACTGTGCCACCGACGCACAAGTACACGTCCGAGCGAGCCCAATTAGGGATCGTCGCAGGCTTCAACACGCCGAAGTGCAAAGGCGAGCCTCCACCTCGGGCCAGGGCATTCTTGATCACCCTGGTCCCGGCGCCAAGTAAGTTATGTCACCAAGCAACGGACTGTCAACAAACACTCATATTATATATAATATAATATAAGGAGAATATACATTGATAAAGGAGACAAGTTCATACAAGTGAAATGGTCACAGACTAAGAGAGCAAACAGAAAGAGAGACCAACATACGCACACATAAATATATATATATATGTGGATACATATCACAATATTAAAAATTAGTCTTCAGAATACAAGAGATAACTTTAAATGCCTTGTTAACATCAACACTGTCTTCAGTAATTTATAAGGTGATCTAGAACAAAGCTTGACGACACATTACGATGTTCATCCAGACTAGCTATGACACTATTTTAAGTTGGCTGACATATTCTTAGACTCCATAGCGGAACTGTATTAGTCAGCCAAGTTGAATAACCCTTATTCAAGAAAATCAACTTTACCCTTATTCTAATAAAAAGGGTATTACTTTGGAAGGTATATTCCTACACATAATGCAGGTTGAGAAAGCTACACAAACTAAGTAGGTACTTGAGTACACCAGTGGTTCAATGGTAGACCGTTAGCCAGTTATACCGGATATCTCGGTTTTGATTGTCGGCCAATGTACTCCTGGAAACCTCGTCTAGTTTATTAGCCCATAAGTGTGGTAAGCTTGAACGTGAGACTAGCGATTGCATCCTGTAGAAAGAAGCGAATACTAGCGCTACTGAAACTTTAAAGCTTTAAGCCCCTCCCCGCCTGTCTGTATTTCAATCGGAACATGATGTAACGTTTACTTAATTATAGGAAGGAGCAGGTATTGATATAAGAATAAAACTTATGCACTGTGGTAGAGTGTAATTCCATTATGGATAAATTTTTGTTTTGATAAAGTCTCACAGTGTTATACAGTAATGTTTACTGATGACGTTTCGAGCACAATTTATCACTCATCATATTCATATCAATGCATTACTCACACGACTTCCTAACTTCATTTATATAGTTCAATTGTTTTTCACTTGATTTGATTGGTAGTAGTATTTCCCATATTTCCAACTCACTTACAGGACGAAGCTATTTACTGAAGAAATTATTTTACGAATTCAGTTATGCTGTCTCACATCTACTATCTTAAAATTTCAAGGCAAAATATATAGACAAACTGAAAATGTAGCCATGGCCATGGGATCACCAATATCCTCTATCGTAGTAGATATGTTTATGGACAGCTGGGAAAATATGGCTCTTAATACATTTAATACTACTCCAAAAATATAGTGGAGATATGTGGATGACAATTTTACAGTGTTAAAAACAGAATATATCTCTCTCTAGCTTCTTGACACACATAAACTCACTAGTGGAGGGAATAAAATTCCCATTTGAAGCAGAAAATGAACAAGGAGAATTAGCTATGTTAGATTGTAAAATAAAACGAATAGAAGAAGGCAAACTACACACTAGTGTTTATAGACAACCAACTCATTCTAATAGATACTTAGACTTTAATTCACCTCATCCGTTAACTATTAGGGCAGGCTTAGTAAAGTGTCTAACAAACCAAGGAGTGGCACTAAGTAGCACGAAAAAAGACCTAAATGATGAACTAAAACAGATAGAAGAGGCGTTGGTGTTAAATAACTATCCTATAAAATTCATTGGGAAGATAGAAAAAGGCCAAACGATAAATAAAAATAATTGTGAAACTAGTAATGATAACATAAATAAGAGGGAATATAAGTCATCCACTGTTATACCATATAAGGAGGGGACATCTGAGACCCTACGTAGGATTCGAAATAAAGCAGGAATTAGGGTGGCATTTAAACCTACTAACTCACTCAGGGACAAGCTCTGTAGGTTAAAGGACCCAGTTGACCCAATTAGACAAAATAATATAATTTACAAAATACCCTGCAATGACTGTGAGGTCAATTACATAGGTCAAACTAGTGGGTCAGGGGTAGTCAGAACATAAGAATTTAGCTAAGGTAAGAATGGTTGACCCCGAGAAGATAAGTAATTTAGAAAAAAAGCTCAGCAATTGCAATGCATGGACTAACACACAACCACACAATAGGGCGGCATAGGGTTAAAATTCTAAAATGTAATCTAGGTAGGTGGGGAGGTTGATTACTGAATCCTTGTTCATCGAGTCTACACCCAACACATACAATAGGAACGATTCATCACTCATACCTGAAATATGGAAAATACTACTACCAATCAAATCAAGTGAAAAACAATGGAATTATACAAACGGAGTTAGAAAGTTGTGTGAGTCGTGCCTTGATATGATTACCACGAGTGATGAATTGTGCTCGAAACGTCATCAGTAAGCATTACTGTATAACACTGTGACACTATCAAAACAAAATTCACCCATAAAGGAGCGGGTATAGTCTATAATGTTTCTTAGACTGATTGAAGCATGTCTCACTAACAGTTCTATCGCTCCCTATAATTGTGGAAAGCCAATAAACGTCTTTGGCTAAATATACTATTCAGAAACAAGTCTCCCATCTTCGCGTGAATGTTCAGGTAGTTTACTGAAGAACAAGTATTCGAAAGTATAATTAGACTGTTGGAAAACCACTAAAGTGACTAGGCTTGAACACATTCTGCATATGCACAGAGCTGCAATCTACGAATGTTAAGCCCGCTATTTGCCCCCGCCAAATGTAAGATGATGTTACAGGACTATATTGACTCCTAGCTTAGAAATAGGGAGTGAAGTTGTTAGTGGAGAGTGTTGACCACTTCACTTATTTGGGAAGTTGCATCAGCCAGCGCCAACGGGTTGATCACTAACGAAGTCTCGGTGCGAATACAGAAGGCTAGTCTCGTATATGCCACTTTATACCATCTCTGACGTAGATGTGATATTGGACTAGCTATCAACCAAAGGGCAGGTATACTGCTCATCAGTCCACTCCGTCCTCCTTTACGGCTGTGACAACTGGCCATTGAGAGTGGAAGACAAGAAAGACCTGGCTGTCTTTGATTGTAGGTGCTTGAGTTCTATCTCCCGTATGAAGTGGTATAATACGGTGAGCAATATTGAGGTTAGACATCGGTCGAGTGCAAGGTAAGGGAAATCAATTGACGAGGCTGTGAAGTTACATCGATTGAGATGGTTAGGACATGCGTTACGTATGCCTAGTCGTCGCCTTCCTTGACGGGCAACGTTAGCTGACATAGGGTCAGGTTGGAAGAGAGAAAGTTGATACTGGTCAAACCAAAACATCAGTCAATGAAATCCACAAGTTAGTTCAAGCCACGTACGAAAATGTTGACTTCCTGGTTCGGGTCCTTAGGACGGTAAAACTAATGAGTGCTGGAAACAATCGGTGATATGGCTCAAAATCGTTCCCAACCGCTGACGCATATGGAACCACTCTTTGCGACTTATGATATCCAATGAAACTATATTGCTTTTCGTTATAACTACTCCTTTGTCTCATATCCCTGTCTAGTGTTACTAATATGCATTTCCTCTCTTGCTTTGCGTGCTGAATGGAGTGTGGCGGCTTGAACTACTGAACATCGATGCTGAAAACAGGCAGTATGTGCACTACTTCGACCGTGTGGACATATGTGGTTATCTGTTTTATTTTTTTTTTTATTTACAGCTTGATTCCACACTGTATTTTTGGTACAAGTACGGAATTTTCAGCATGGATATCGGTAGCCCAAATTTTGCAGGCCGACCATAGATATCAGGTATGCGCCGGTGTGGGCTCGAACCTCGGACCATGTGCATGGTCGGCGAGAGTCCTAACCACTGTGCCACCGACGCTCATATCGGATAGACAGTCCTAACGCCACCTTCTGTTCATAATCACATCAGTAGTGACTCCAAAACCCGGTTATTTTAGTTCTAGTCGTATGGGGCTGAATCATTCTTGTCGTATGTATTCCCTAATGATTCTATTAATAAGCACTCTGTTATCAACCATCCAATCTACTCCGTGGGATTACACATTGTAAGAATGTCATCTTGTCCTATCCTATCGCGTAGTTCCACAGATGAACCATATACCAGATTCTTCATCTTAGCAAGGTTCATTAGTCCGAGTTTACTTGTTTTTTACTAATCTAACTAATCCCGATATAATTAATTAACCCCACATACATTACACGATACTAGACAAACCTAATTATTCTATATGACAAGCTCCTCTAACCGTCATAAGTTTTCTCCATTCTTATTCTCACCTTGTTAAGAATCATGTGCAGTCGCCCGAAATTTCTCAACGTTTAACGATACTACAGACATTTACTGCCTCTATCACCGACATCTTTATGTATACATTCCTTACTATGCGGCCTAACATCAGAGGTTGCCCTTCATCACCCTATAACACATAACTGAATTGGAAGCATTCACAATTCAGTCGGAATTGAAGATATCTAGGATAGCTGACTAACCCAAAACTAACCTAGTCACCAACCACAATGTCGTTTAGTGATATACTCATAAACTCAAAACCTATTACTGCCTTCTATAGGTCAGAAAGACCTGAATCCTGAACAGTTACCAACTTGAAGATTGTTTCACCTAGATAAGCGGTTACTAACGAGCAGGCAGTGATTTCTCTCTAGTTGGTAGACTGACTACTACTAATTGACGCGTATGCCCCAGCCCTACCATATATGCCATACTGTCTATGCTACCCATATGTCGAGTCTAACAGCCTCAGACAGAAAATCAACAATGATACCAGTGTTGGCAGCTGAGAGCGAAAAAACAGTCGCATCATGCAATCAAAAGCGATGATTTCCCAACTGTAGAATCGTGCCATACCGAATTCGTAGGGATTAGGAGACCCGTGGTCTTTACGCAGGTGATGAAAGTTCAGCAGCCGATTATCCTAGTCAGTTGCTCCTTTAGCTAGAGTAAATACAAATAAAAGTAAGTCACTACTTTATCTAGACAAATACTGACACGACATTAAAGTAGGACGTTTCTTGTTTGACAAAGCTTTCGGATAAAAGTTGGATAAGTGGCCCACTAGTCTTGAGTATTTCTACCGGATAAGACATTTTCAAAAGTCGACTGGCTTCTGAAGAGTAAAGAATACCCATTCAACACGTGGGAAGCAGGACTTTCAACCTCACAACAACCAATTCAGTCCACCATACCCAAAGGAATCTCCTGACCGACTAGTTATACAATTGCATTCACATTTTGTCATAATTATACTTCACAAAATAAGCCCACCCTTCTAGTAAACCTACGGGACTTCAATTCTAAATGGAATCACAGTGATGAACCATGATCCTGACTGCAAACCAAAGATTCAAAGCGTGGTCACCCTATAATGTTGTTAGCCAACTCTGTGGAAGCGCTAGGATGGAGTGACAGATACCAGCGTAAGCCGTAATAATGAAACAAGTAATCATTCACAACACAATAACGCTTACACTACGAGTAAACAGAAATGAGATCAACTGCCATTAAGGTAGCTGTACGGCTCTTGCTTTGTGAAATCTAAAGAATATATTACACTCCAGCAGCATGTCATTATTTGGCTACTGCTACGAAAACAAGTACACACGAATGTGAATGTTAAGCGAGAACCTAGAAATATAATGATAAAAATACAGTGAACAAAATGCACCATGAGAAAGCAATAAAAAGCAGAATTATTCTGTTGAGAATTATAATAGGAACATAGTTAGTGGTGCAGAGTTGTAAAAATGCTCATGTACAGACGGTTTCCAAACTACCGTCGTGTGATATTTGGGATGTTCACTCAACTGATCTCTCCTAGGCCTTAATCTCTGATTTCTTTTCCTCTTCTTCTTCTTCGGTTCCATTCTTTTCGAGTTTTTCAGCATCCGTGCTTGGCACCTCGAGATCAGGAAGATCTGAAGAAAATAACACGAAAAGAGTTATCCGGGAATGAAAGGTTCAGTGACTATGTTACTGGTAATGTTAAAGATACGCTTATTAACTCAAGCTTCAAATTGACGCAGTGCGTGCCATAAAGGTGGAGTTAAGCCATATTTGAAGGACAATCAGATGAAAAATGCATGTAGAGAAACCGCGAAGAAAGCCTCGAAAGTCACAGTGAAACTTGCTTTGTGCCATTTCATACAATTGTAACCAGCCAACGGATAATAACGTTTGAATATTAGTTTCCATGGGATATACTCACTGTTTGAATGTCATTACAGTTGCTTGTCCTCCACAAGACCTGTCGAAACCATAGTGGTTTGGGCTTGAAAATAAACAAATTGCATTAATTCTATCCAAAAGCCCAATAAGATGTTCAAACAAGTAAATCGACTGAAATTCTACGTCGACACCTAAGTAAAAACGATACTGGCGACACCAGCATTGTTAAGGGTGGTGTTGACTCTCAGATGCGCGTTTTATGCGGGGGGGGGCGATAACCCAGCTAGCATTTTTTCGGGCGCATTGCAGACTTTCTGGGGCAAAAACTTCGGGTAGATTTACTTACGTGAGACAGTGTCCCGAAGTTTGCCCCAAAAAGTCTGCAATGCGCCCGAAAAAATGCTAGCTGGGTAAAACATACATGCTGGTAGGCTTTACCTACTATCTCACTGTTCAAACTTAAGTCATTGATACAAAGTCTAGGCACGTAGCCTACTGACCGAACCAACTAGCCCAACTTGGTGAGCGCCATGTAGTTGATGTGGAGCTTATCATCTACTAAAATATCATTCGCTCTACGTATAGTGGGGGAAATGCACTACGAATATCCAATAGTCCCTGAAAGCCGTCGTGTTGGACAGATGCATTATACTGCCAATTAGGTTGTTTGACAGGTGTCGAGCTGACGAAATACATTTGTGATAACTAACCTTCGTCATCAGAATCCAGGTCTCCGTCCGCTCCATCATCGCCACCATAATCATTGAAATTTGACATCTGAGAGAGCATACTAGAGAAATTATTTCCATCCATATCAGGTTCGGAGTCATCCTCATCTTTCCAGCGGCTGAAATCGGTCTTTAGCCAGGGGCATTTAGCCTTCTGAGAGAGAAGGCGAGGCCATGAGCCTGGTTCTTTCTTTTTGATACACAGTACAACTTCACGACCGGATGCAGAAATCTTGGGGTCCTAGAGACATAGGGATTTAAGAACACCAACATACTTCTGTGCACACTGGTGCATAAAAATCAAGCTTCACTTCGTAGTCAGTCTGTTTGTCTTTGCCAGCATTAGCTCTAAAAGAATATGCAGGTATAAGCTTAGAGATAAACAAACTGTACTTGAACTCCAATGACTGATCTTTTATATCGATTGTTTTGTTCTTTATATCAGTGAGACTTATTGTGATATACAAGCAATCATTTCTCTGAGCCCACAAGACTGGAGGTTGAACACTGGAAAAGGATTACTAGCCAATGTCTTAACTTACGCAACTGAGTGATCACCCGACATGTTAGTAAGCAAAGTAACTGCACGCTAGACAATTCTAGAGTAGCAACTCAGTTAAACACTCAGTTCAATGTCCAATTTTAATCGAAGGTGATTCAAGACTAGCACCTTTAGGTAGATTGCAGCCTGATAGAGTAAATGTGAGTATTTCCGGCCAAATCACAGTCCGCGAATATTCTTCCGTACCTAAGTGGCTTAGACACATGTCTTATGTCATCAGTCGAGTTTCACTGTGCTAAAATGCGAAAACTGTGAAACATTCCATGGAAACTTACTTACTCGTAGATCCATGCGAATAGCCTCAAAAAATAAATTTTTTGGGGGACTTCTGATCCTAAATGAAAGGATTCGGGTTATCAAAGGGTAATTTAGTTTGTGTGTACTGGATAATTTCAGATTTGATTTTTCATATATTCTGTTCGTGCTGTTTCTAGTTGACTGTAATGAGTTTTTGGAACGCCTCTGTATACACATATTTCACTTGCTATTAGAATAGATTATTCATCGTCCCTGGAAAGATCCTTGATGACAGCCAAACTTCTACTTCGTCACAAATGGTCTTCCCCTAGCATCAAAAGCCTGTCAGTTAGACCTGAAAACATAGTAGCTGATGGTAGAATATAGCTCAGAACTGTGAGACTACCAAAACGCGCACTGTCATTTCCCTCAAGCACCCAGTCGAATGTTTCCCTGTCTAAACTGAAAACAGCTGGACACACTTGCTGACCTGAAATATCAGATTTTGATTTGCTATACTTATATCCGAATGCAAACACTTTCCCGAAAACCTTTGTCGTCCGAGTTTATTGCCATATATGATTAGAACCGAGTGGTTCCCGTTCAACCTCCATTAATTGTCTTTTTGGATAGTTTGTATCTGTTTGCATATCATTTATCAATTAGTGTGGCACGAAAACTTTAGGAGGACTTTTATCCAGTTAGTTACAATCTACCTTTTGTTCATGCTTGTACAGGATGTCTTCTTGTTGCAACTGCATTCGAAGCCAAGCACTTACATTATCTTCTCACTTTTTTCATTGCTAGGTGAATGTGGCTTCATTAGTGACCCACAAAAGTGTGAATTCTGCTAATTTATCACGGTAGTGCATCAGTTCCCAGAGAGTCAGAAGTCCATCTATCAAATCCTGACATTTATGTTCATCCCACTCACATTCACAGTATACACAGGTGGGTTTGCCTTTTTGCGAGAAAACAATTGAATGGAATTCATCCAAACGACACCATGTTACACAACCTGGACATCGTTACAATGGGTATGCCTATCTTGATACACCATTATGGTTCCTACTGCTGCACATGCGGTACTATCTTTCGCGAACCAATGTTTAACCAGGACTTCAAGGTTTGATTTCGGAACTTTTTAAGGACGCATTTGGATAAGATAGGCTAAAACAGCTCATCAAAGTTTTCCAATACATCTTTACTGTCCAGTTGTTCGCTTCATATTTTAACTATTTAGCTACGGAAATGGGTCGTAAACACAAGTCCAATATACCGTTCCGATCCCAGATCCTTGTTCTCACTTATTTTTTTGCTAATGCGAAGACAATACTTCTGTATTTCCTGATGTGTCGCACTCACTGACAATCTAGCAGATTTCTCCATCTATGCACAGAAACGATTGTACATAAGTGAAAAGGATGTTTTATACTATTGGGATTAACATTTATCAAGTGTATGTATACTCTCCAGCGTACATGTAAAACATATTTCGCTATCGACTGTAAATTGTGACTGAATAACATGGTTCTATTTCTGTAACAATTTGATGATGCCTGTTGTCAATCACGTCTCATAAACCGTTAATGCCCAGCTCTCGCTACGCTCGGGCCCACGCTGTTCTTTGAAGATTTCAGAAACGCTTAGTTATAAAGGACGAAAAAACCAAAACACCGATTGGCCGCTTGATATTTCTTTATTGTTACATATAAAAAGAATAAGCGAACTAAGGTCTGAAAACAAATATTACAATAATAAATCATAGTATTACTTTTGACGATGTTTCACTCTTTTTTCTGAACAGCGACCGATGAGACGATGACTGTCGTATTGATGCCTCCGCGAAAATTGGGGAAGTTGATTTTGAGCAAACAACCAAGAATTGATCGTTCAATCTTCAACTCCATTGACACTCCCCGGCAAAAAAAGGATCCAACCCTTTTTTCCTTCACGACCAATGCACGTTGACTTGGATGCCATTGCGAGAACCTGGGTCACACGGACAGAGCTGAAATGGAAAACAAACAGAAAAGCCAACACACCACAAGCATACCCACAGCACAATCTCACACATCGATGACGACCTGCGCCTCCAGACAGAGACCTCCTCTTGACATCTTGCAACACAATCGCCACTTGCTAGAATGACTCTTGCAGAATGCAACGTGACCATGGCAGCACCTCACGATACTCTACGCACATCCTCTTATCTACTCACTACCAATTACCACTGAAATCGCTTGTCACTCATTCTGCCTCAGTTCTAGTGACGGTGACGCATGCGAGCCTCAGTCGTTTACACTCTTTCTCTCCGGCGTGTCGGACCGCAGCTAACAATTATCTCCGTATGCATTTCATTCTCAGCAATAGCCTAGCCTCCACGGCGTATACGACCCATCTGCTGTCTCTAACATCAATCAATTCATTCATGGATGTAGAAGACTCGAAACAACTTCAGAAGTAATCACGACGGAAATTTTAACAAAATTACGCAATAACAACAAGGTACGACAACAACAAGTAAACACAATGAATCCAAAATACACCAATTGCTATGACACACCACACGTATATACAAATAGTACAAACAACCTCGCCGATCATGTCTTGATGGAATTCCTTTGAAGAATTGCAGGACTTACACCAGTACGCCTACAACCCTTCTCACGTTGACGATTGTAATTTGTGGAATGTACGGACACAAACAGAATTACCAACAGATAGATGAAAGATGATATCAATTCAGTATATACTATATGAACATATGTACAAAATCACACACCAAGCACATTGGACTGCTCATTGATGCGCTACCCTTTGAAGAATTGTAGGACTTACAGCAGTACGCCTACATACCTTCTCAGGTTGACGCCCTAGGTTGGAAAATCGTCGCAGAGTTCATTTGCTAACTTCCTTCTATCAGCTATATCCTCAAATCTGAACGGCAACACGCTCATGTCATTGTATCGTAGAATATAGATGACGAACAAACACACGACGTATCTGGTCAACCAAGCGTAGAAACAGAGTAATTTACACCAAAGATAATAGCATTCAAATAGTAACTTGAAACTAGAAATGCCTTTATTCATGCAAGTCAATTTAACAATTACTCTCTCGTTTACACTTGGCTTATCCTCACTAAACTGACCAATATCTTTCGTCTCTTTAAACGGACTGATACTAGCGTAGTCGTTGCAGAAGATACTATAGTTGATGGGCGTCTGTTTTATTGTGGATGACAGCACCAGCGACGACTAAATGACACAAGTTGAATAAATTAGCGGTGGATCAGAAGCTGTTCTTGTTCGGCTTTCGGATAGTTGTCTAACTGCAAGATTACCACGACTGCCGTCTTTTACTATCAGCTCAGGCTTAGCACTGGCATCTGATGAAAGGTGGGCTACATGCTGATCAATCACACTGACTGTCTCACAGGTTTGCGTGCCTTCTGGAACTGCATCTGCGTTCAATTCTACTTCACGTTGTAGTTGTACAGAACCTTTATTTAACTTAGCAGTAGTAGGCATATCCCTCATCTCATCATGATCAACCAAAGACAAATCTGCACTATCATGATCATTATCACAAATATTCAGTTTACCGTCAACTTCATCATTTTCAAACTCTTTAATAACAGAAGTAGACAATTTTGGTTCCTCCTCACAAATCATTAAAGGTTTTATATCTTCACTCTGACTAGTAATACTTTGTAAACTTGTGGAGTCAGAACTGTCCTCTGAGACTGTAACTCTCTTCTGTGGCATACTATTCAACAATGGCTTACTAATTGCAACTACAGGCTTCTTCACCGCGCTCTTATCGTCACACAATTCGAAGTCAGACCTTGATTCCACACTTAGCTTATCACTGAACTTGCTCACTGGTTCACAGTTCACCTTTGTATGCACCTCTTGCAAACGTGTAAAACACAACCGTGTTTGTCCTGCATCTTGTAACTTATCTGTTGAGGATGTACTACGAAACCTGCTACACTCACTAGGCCTATATGCATTACTAGACATCATGGAGCCTTCTCGATATCCACCTCTCTGAGGCCTATTCGTCATCAATGATTGCGTTTTACCCTCAGACTGCTCTATTCTAGGGGTGAGATTCAATATACTGGCAAACTTGTTCATCGATTGATTGACACTATCTTTTACTAGTTTCGGGATATCATCAAATTTTGGATCGATATCCTCTTCCTCCATATGGGAGCTTATCTTCACCCACTTCCTTTGCAGTCGAGTAGGTAGGCGTCTCGCAATTACCTCTAGGACTGAGCTGGAGTTGAGGTCACTCATGCAATTCATAGAAATCATTGCATTCTTATAAGTCATAAGATTATCTAAAAACTCAGTAAGTGACTTGGAGTCATCTCGAAGTTGGCTGCCATTACCTTTGACAGCTTCGTATACGTTCCTTACAATCATTGAAGGTCTTCCAAACCTTTGACGTAATATGCTCATAGCCTCGTCGTAGCCCTCTTTTGGCTTCATAAACTTACAACACTGTATAGCTCTTGAAGCATCTCCAGTGCAATAACTCATCAAATACATTAACTTCAATTCATCACTTAATAAAAAACTACTCAACATGATCTCAAACTCCTTTACAAATTGTAAATAATCATCTGGGTTTCCATCAAAACACCGTGGTTCTAATTTAGGGAGTTTGATGTTCCTATTATCCCTGAACGGCGAAACAGTAACATCAACCATGTCATGTTTAACGTCAGACACATCGTTACAATTAACAGACAAGTCACAATGACTTACTTTCCTGTTTGCATCCAAGACACTCTGTCCCTTCTTTGACCCAGGCATTGTTGAACTTGACCCAATTCCAAAACGTTCCAGATATTGCTTGTTCAAAGAGGACTTGACGGGCACCAGGAAAGATGAACGGTGACTATCCAAACTTTCACCAACTGTTTGAATCCACCAGATCTGTTTCTACCATCAGAAACTGTTAGCCACGTCTCGTAAACCGTTAATGCCCAGCTCTTGCTACGCTCGGGCCCACGATGTTCCTTGAAGTTTTTCAGAAACGCTCAGTAATAACGGACGAAAAAACCAAAAGACCAATTGGTGACTCGTGGATTCTTTGTTGTTACACCAACATGTAAAAAATATTTCTACTAAGGTCTGTGAGCAAATATTACAATAATAAATCATAGTATTACTTTTGACGATGTTTCACTCTTTTTTCTGAACAGCGACCGATGAGACGATGACTGTCGTATTGATGCCTCCGCGAAAATTGGGGAAGTTGATTTTGAGCAAACAACCAAGAATTGATCGTTCAATCTTCAACTCCATTGACAATTCTGTTTAGTAACTGTGGTTATTTTGGTACACAAACTAACTAGTCCCATTATGCTAACTTTTTTTTATGTGTAATCTAATATTACTGTCCTGTGTAGAAATGTTTATCATCTAGTTCTAATAATATTAAAATTTATAATTGTAGTTTGTTGTAACTACACGTTTAAAGAACTTAAAATATCTGTGTAGGGTGAAAAAGAGGGTGTAAGAGTCAGGCGCAAAAGTGCATTGTCATCTTTGAGTAGTCTGGTGACTGAGGAGATGAACACTGGAAGTGTGTTTGCATCGCAAACATTAGCTGGTTGTCTATTCCAAATGACTGAAAACTTATTTAAGAAGAAGTTGTACCGCACGTAAGTCTGACAAGGCTCTATAGCAGCTAGGTTCTGATGATTTCTAAGATTGTAACTGATGACAGCGGTAGGTTTAGTTATTGGCTCGGAGGAATGCAAGAGAAGATTAGTTAGCTTGTAGTAAAAGATAAGGTTAAGCTTAAGGCGTCTTTTCCAGAGTGGTTCTAATCTTAGTCTTACGCATCGCTCATGGTGTAGCAGGAGTAGACGACTTTGAGGTCGTCAGGTTACTTTGCAATGTCAAATGTTTACTATATATAAGACTGTCATGATAATTTAGTACACTAAGTCCTGCCAACCGACCTTACCTTCAGTTCATACTACCTACATTGATCCCTAACTATATTGTTCTGCTGAATCTTGCTTCACTATTCACAAAACCTATTCTTTTTATTCTTTAAGGTTCTAACTTCTTGTAAAGTAATCTGTTCATTAGGACGCATGCATACATATATAATGTTCATAAAGATGTACGCGGAGACCTATTGGAAGCACTCATTAAGAAAGCTAGGGAGATGGAATATGGGGTACGAACATGTCTGGTACCAAGCAATATATTTGCGGTAGCCATAATAATCATAGTCTCAGAGCTTAACATCAAAAAAGGAGGGAGGGTGGCGCTAGCTGATCTGTAGATATGGTGGTGGTCACTAAGGTGAATCGCCCCATTCTGCAGGAACAGCAATATACAAATTGAAGGCTCGAGATATTTCTGATTTTTATGAGGGCTTAGATCTTTATCTTGAAAAAGATAATAATGAACGCCTTGACAGATCATGCTTCTACCTTTAAATATATACCATTCGCTCAGCCTATTGTTGAGACGCGACCACGCGGGATCTGCACAGATTTATGGGGCATCTTATGAACTAACTTGCTGTCCATTGTCGGATCTTTAAATACCACTTCACAATGTCTTATCTCATTCATTTTCCAATAACGTCTTTACTTGATCCTCATTATATTCCATTAAACCTAACATTTTACAGCTCTTTATGACTTATTCTATTCCTATTCTCTGGAGGGTACGGTTGTGCACCAAATGCACAAAAAGGTATAAAACAAAAACAACTGGCACAACTGAGGATAAATGTATTAAAACCAAAAGTGGACATCATGATAGTACGAGATATACGTGTAGCATTATACATTGCAAATGAACGTTGTCAGCCTAGGGAGTTTTCTTTTTTTTTTAATGCATTTATTAGTGATACTTGCACTTACCTATTTCATTACAATTTAATGATTCACCTTAGCACTTTTACTTTTCTAAAACAGCTTTCAATCCTTTGTAAACGTTGTACTTACCTCAATTTTGGTTGGTTATCGTATACCGACAACCACGGGATGAAAACGAAACGAAGTTGATTTTCCCGCTCAACCTGGAGGACAATTGTACAATTCAATAACTATACAGCCTAGTTCTGACAATGTGTATTTATATATATATCAAATATTTAACTGTTGAAACATTATTAACTTGTAGACAATCTACGATTTGATATTATATCATATTTGATCGTGCCTGTAAAAATGGCATGCATTTTCATGTAAATTTATATGTTTATATGAGAATATACATTATTATTATTATTATATAGGAATGGTTTACCTGAGGTGGAGCACTTGCCAATGCTGTTAATGTAGACTGTGAATAAAAGTGGACTTAGGACACTACCTTGCACAACTCCACTTGAGATCTGCCTTGGATGAGACAATACAGATCCAACTTTGGTTATTTGTACCCTGTTGCTTAGAAATGATTTTAATTAGTTAAGTAATGGGTTGCGAATTCCACATGAGTACAGCTTCTCAAAGAGAATACTGTGAGATACCATGTCAAATGCCCTAGATATATCGAAGTAGAGAACAACGACTAGCTTACGTGATTCACGACTACTAGTGATGCAGTTAAAAAAGTCGAAGTGGCAAGTAACGCAGGATCTATTTTTGAGAAATCCGTGTTGCGACCTCGTAACAAGATCTTCCCTAAGTAGGTAGTCTGACAATTGATCTTTGACAACTTTCGCCATGATTCGTGAGATAACTGGGGTTATATTTGTGGGTCTGTGATTGCGGACTTTTGCCTTATCACCAGATTTGTAATGTGGAATTATGAAGCTAGTTTTCCACTCACTAGGGTAAGTGCCAGTGTCCATAGATATTGAGAAGAATTTAAGAAGTAACAGGGTATATCACACCCACTGTTTTCGAAAATTATTGAAGCGAGGCCATCCGGTCCCGTACTAGTGGAAGGTTTAAGGCTTTTAATTGTATGTACTAATAATTGATTAGTGAACACAATGCTTTCAAGGGAAGAGCTAGTAAGGGACACGGTTTCATCAGGCGTACGTGTTTCTAAACTAAAGTTTGCAAACCAATCACTGAAAAGTTCACAGATAGTGGCAGGCTCATTGTAGATTACTTTGTCGTGAAGTAAGTAGGGGATTTCCCTCGCCGACTGCATTCGTTTTTTCAGAAGTGCCGTTAAGTTATAAACTTTGGAGGTACTTTTAAGTGCCGTTAACTCTTCGTCGAGGTCCTTTTGAGAGCGTAGGCGCTTGATAGATTCAAGAGACCCGTGGATTATGAGCAGTAGTGATATATCCTTAGTGGAATAGTACTGTTTCTTCAGCTTCCTTAACTTATTGCGGTGTGCCCTTGGAATATATTCAGCTCGGTGTCTACCTAATTTCACTATTTTCTTTGGAGCAACTGTATCTAGACAAAGGGTAACATTCCTGTAAAATAGGGACACTGCAGCCTCCAGGGAGTCAGTGGTAAAACAGTCATCCCATTGACAGAGTCGAATAAGTTCTTGGACTAATCCCCAGTCTGTATATTTGTAACTACGACATATTGTGCTTCCTGAATCTTGTTTGTTCCCTGTATTTAGTGGTGAGAAAGGCAGAGAGCAGAGTACCATTCTACGGTCACCACTAGAAAATCTATTGCCAACACAGGTGGACACTGGGATTGTGTCATGACAAAACACAAGGTCCAACATGTTGTCACCACAAGTAGGTGTCTGTACATGTTGTTGCCATCCATATCAGTCGATAGTGGCAAGTAATTCGTCGAAGCATGGATAAGTTGTTATTTGAATTACACATGATTTGATGTATAATGGATTTAAAGTTTGGTTGTTCTTTCTGTCATTAGAGTCAGTCGGAACAGTCTGCTATAAAGTCCGTTTGTGTAGCACATAAAGAGATATAGAAATGTTGTCTTCGCATTAACAAAAAACTCAGGCATCAGATGAACGTAATACAGATATCTGGGAAAAATAAAGCTTGAAGTCAATTCTCTTATATAACTTTGTTGTGAGCAGCACCCATGGCTTAAAGATTATTGATGTATTATGTTGAGATCAGTGATATATTTATTCCATTTTTTCAGCACTCTTATCGTAGTTTTATAACAGGAAAGAAATTTGATCGTGGAGGCGAAAACTAGATAAGGTCATGTTGGGTTGTTTTACTGCATCAAATGGTGCCGAGGTCATTTCCAGAATTCTCCATTTGTGTCTGCATGGCGGTCTGTACTCGTAAGTTGAGTAAAATAATGAAAAACTGTTTGAAAACCAGTTGCTTCTTCATTTCAGATCATGAATACTCATTTACAGCATGTCCACCAGCGTCTTCAAATGGTAGAATCGGATCGTTCCTGGAATTTGAGTGATTATGAGATAAAAGGGAAGTTATTTCGTTAAGGAGAGATTGGGCTTTTCAGAGCATACTTTTCAGGAAACCAGGGCTGTTGGGAGGATAGCTAGTAGGTTTTCTTGTTATTACCCGTAACTCCGGGTTCCCTATGTTATGTTCGGAGGGATTCTCAGATGAGGCAGTGTCAGCATGTCTACTATTCCCTGAAAAAACTGTGCTGCGAGAGGAGGGTAGTGCGTACTAGGTCTTTCGCAGTTGTGCACTTGTGGACTCATTTCGTGCGTTTACGTAGAAGGACCATGAGCCAATCTATACCTGTTATGCCGATGGGGCTTTACATGACCACCACGAGGGCTCGAGTATACATTTCCGTTCATATGGTACCCAGTGGTGTCCAGTCTAGGCGCCCATGCTTCTCAGTTATTTATTATGGGTCCCGTTCTTAGGTTATATGTGCTGAAGGCATGTTGCGAGCTCAACTATTACGGAAATCGTGGGTCTCATTCTGCTGTTTAATCAGCTCGATGCCACTTGCGTGTCTACTAGCATTTGATTTCGCGTGGATAAAGCTAGTTTTGCTGTTAGCTCTCACATCGTGTAGTCTTTCGTCCACAGTTTGTCTACTACTCTTAGTTCGAGGAAGAGCACTTCCACTCACGTGTTCCGTCTCCTTTACGAGACCTGTCGTATTGCGTGCATAGTTCTTTTCTAGACTTACATGCTGTTAGTCAGGTTTCTCACAGGGGAGGTGTAATAATAATAATAATAATTGCTTTATTCCAAAAACAGTACTCATGATACAGCAAGGAATTTTCAGCATTCAGTACAATATTGCATCTAATTTACCCAAAAACGACAAAAAAAATTAAAAATACACAATACATAATAGTAATAAAACGATTGTTGTAGCAGCTACGTAGCAAAATACTGTGTGCCATACGGAGAAAAATATGTATAAAGTACAAAATTGTAGTAATAATAGTAATACCAACTAATATAAAATAGCAGAGTAACGATTTAAACGATAGAAAGTGTAACACCATAAAATACAGAAAGATGAGCGATAAAAGGGTCGATTCACTGTGCTAATTACATAGTAACTTGTAAGTTTCACGTCTAACAGAGTCTTCGTCACATAAAGTACGCGCTAAATAGGGTATTGTAGAATTTCTATACTTAGTAGTACGAGCATATATCTTTTTATATTGACTTCTCGTCCTACCTGATGAGATACAAGGGGACAGGTGTGAATAAAGGGGGTGCAGAGGGTCTGACATTATAGCCTTTGCCCATTTCGTACAGGAATTTATATGCCTCTCGACTATAGTATTAGCGAGCTCATGCAGTGGCAGACCACAAGCTCTACTCACAGCATTTAATACTCTTCGTAATATGATATAATCTTTTTTGAGCAGCCCAGGAAAGATTAATGGAGAGCAGTAGAGTACAATAGGTAAAATACAGGAGTTTAAAAATTGCAAAACTAAAGGTTGGTTGATACCTGATTGTCTTAACTTTTTAATGTAGAAGGTAAGACGAAACATTTTCTTAGAGATAGATAAGATATGGGATGACCATGAAAGGTCAGAGGAAAAAACTAGTCCAAGGTATTTAATACTTGATTTGGTTTCAATTTCCGTGCCATCTATGCTACAGGGATCATGAGAGTTAACTAGTTCAAGTAAGTCACGTCGATGCTTGAAAGTAAAGTCAAGCACCTGACATTTGGAAGGATTTAATATAAGACCATTTGACTTGGACCAGTTGTTGATGTCCAACAGAAAGCTATTAAGTTTGGAGCTGTCAGACTCGGAAGTGATAGGCAGTGATACAGTCAGATCATCTGCATATTTGACAAAGTTAGTTTCGTTTGAATGAGGCAGGTCATGTAGGAAGAAAGAAAAAAGAAAAGGAGAGAGGACAGCACCTTGTGGAACACCGGATTTTGTAAGCGAGGTAGAAGAAGATTTGCCGTTATATACAGTATACTGCATTCTATCAGAAAAATAGGAATGCAACCAACTCTTAGCCCAGGATCCTGTTTGTGTCAATGATAGCTTATTTAATAAAAGGCCCCTAGGTACAGAGTCAAAAGCAGATGTGTAGTCTAAGAAAGCACTACGAACATATTTAGCACCTTTGTCTAAACAAGAGACAACATTGTGATATAAGACAACCGCAGCATCCAAGGTACTTCTACCATGTTTGTATGCAAATTGTTTAGGATCATTAAAAGGTTTCAAAGCGGGTTCAAGACGAAGTAAAAGTAATTTTTCCATCAATTTTAAAAAGGGGGAAGTAATTGCAATAGGCCGAAATTTAATATCAGAACCAGAAGATGGTTTTGGTATAGGGATAATTTTAATGTTTTTCCATGCAAAAGGTAGAACGTTACCGGAAAAAGAGGCATTAAAAATGTTAGTAAGAGGATAACACAAAATATCAGCACAATTCCTGAGGACAATGGCAGGTATGCCGTCAGGACCAAGGCTTTGAGAAGGCTTAAGAGACCGGAGACATTTAAGCACATCAAGGGTATTAAAACCACTAAAGTTATTGTCAATATGATTTGTATCATTTGGAAGGGTATCAACAGAAGAGCGTATGAAAGATTTATTAAGAGTGTCAACATTAAGAGATGGAACAGAAATACATCGCTTACCGTTAGTAATTTCTTTGAAAAGTTTCCATAAATTAGAAGGGGTTTTACATGACAAAAATCTTTGATTATATAAAACACTTAGTCTTTTTATTTCCAGTTTTATCAGCATGTTTAACTTTTTTACACCAGGCTTATCATTAGTTTTGAACAACAGTTCTTTATTTCTACGTAGCTTTTTGAGATATGGCGAAGATAAGCGATCAAATCGGATGAATAATGTTTCTTTAGGACAACATATTTCGAAACAGAATTTAAGATAATCAGTAGTGTTTGTGATTGTTTCATCTAATGTTTGTTCTGTAAATAAGTCCCAGTTAGTGTCTTTCAACATGCATCTGAGCTTGTCTAGGTTGTCTTTTGAGTAGCATCTCCGTTGAACTTTACTGCAGAGGTGAGAGAGGACACCTTTGTGTGATTTGGAATATATTTTAGGCAGCACCTGTGGAGAGACAGTGATTGAAAGACGTGCTTACAACCACCTCACTAAACCTAATGGTAAGAAGAGACACCGCAAGTCACCAAAACAGATAAACACTGCCAACACCGTAGAACTCACAGCCCCTCCCTCGCAAATGTCACAAAAATAGCTCCACAGAACACGAAACCAAATGAACGACTTGCGAGCTATTATCTTACTCCTAAATTAAACTCTCCTCCCTCTACCGTGGATCTAGATGTGTCTCTGGACGGCCATAAGATGGAAATCAATCCCTCTTGTAAGACGACGGCACAGCGGTAAGCAAATACATAGATTCACGGTTCCCGTTGTATACACTCAGTGGGGGTAGGAGCCAACAAAGTAATGCATTTAAAGCGTATGCATACTTCCCATAATCTGCGGAATATGCTAAATCGTGGAATAATCAAACCCTACGTGAGACGCAACCAACAAAATCTGCACGGCAAACAAGTTAAAGTCCATATTAAAATATTCGCCGTACGTCGGTCATGATGACAAATATAAACCACTGCATATACAGAGCCAATAAACCTGGGTATCTGTGAAATAACGAAAATATGCTGACAGCTGCATCTCAGATCACACTGACTCATTCGATGGTTATATTCTTCTCCTGCATGCCTCATTCGACATTTTGTATGGAATGGTTCGCGGTCATTCTGGTTCCAGACCGGAAAGAATAAGACATTCACCCGCTACTGAATCAATAGTATTTCTCTGCATGTTTACCCGTATTCTAACTGCTGAGATGAGCCTCTAGCAGATTATATTACTTAAAGCATCGTTTACAATCGACTAACTAACGTTTTATAATCCAATTTCACACTTTGTGAGTGGTCCACCATATCGACCAAATGTAACGCAACACTCAGTTGTTACGCCCATTTTCGAAAAATTCAAACAATAATGTGCCTAGGATTATATCATAGAAATTGTTGTAACCTATGCAAGGTGTGCTTACTAGCATTATTCAATTATCCTCCCTTGTATACATAAAAATATAATAATGTATACTTTCATATAAACATCTAAATTTGCATGAAAATGCGTGCCATTTAAACTAGCACGATCAAGTATGGTATAATAGGCGAAGTTAAACTTTCGACACCACTAACTACCAATCAGCGAATTATCCAATGAGATTCACGAACGATATCGAATTATCCAATGAGGTTCACGAACGCAGTTCAATGTTTTATAGCGCTTGATTCATTTCTAATGCGTGACCTTACAAAGCTATTGTTGCAATTCGAGGAGTACAGTGTTTTCCAGTATTTCCTGGATTTGAGTTGCGCCGGAAATAGCGAATTTGTTTGTGTGGTGGTATCACGACTTTAAAAAGCTATACCAAATCAACTGATGCGTTTGTTCATCGTTGTGCTATATGTTTGAAGCCTACTAACGCTAGAGAGAGTAAGCTGATGATTTTAATATTTCGTAGGAACTTTTTTCGCTAGGTCGCTTCTCTCCCTAAGGATAGCAGATAGAAAAGCGACTACTCTTATACCTATTATTACCAGACTTGTTAAGCGAGGGTCAATTATACACACCGACGAGTGGAAAGGCTACAATTCACTGTCATCTCTGGGATATATTCATCATAGAGTCAACCATTCAAGTGATTTTGTGGATCCCGTTACAAGGACACATACAAATTCTATTGAAGGATTTTGGGGCAGGTTGAAAAATAGGATAAGGGCTATAAATGGATCTCAAAAGGATCTCATTTATGGTCATTTGGATGAATATATGTACAGGATATGGTGTAACTTCTCCATTGGCAGCCCCATGCTAAACTGGGAGATTTTCTCTCACATGTTCGAGAAAGATATTCCATGTAACTTTTTTATTCTCTATTTAATGCTTTTTTATACAAATATACATTTCCATTCATCGTATATGCCTCTTTGATGTGACTGGTCCGTTCAAGGTCGTTTGCTGATTGGTTGTTAGCGGTGTCTAAAGTTTAACTTTGCCGTATAATATCAAATCGTAGACTCTTTACAAGTTAGTAATGTGTCTACAGCTAAATATTTGATATATATATATATATATATATATATATATAAATACACCCATCGTCTGAACCAGGCCGTACAGTTATTGAATTATACAGTTGTTGTCAATGTAAGTGGAGATTGAACAATCAGTTCATGGTTGTTTGCTAAAAACCAACTTCCCCAAATTTTGCGGAGGCATCAATCCGCCAGTCATCGTCTCATCGGTCGCTTTTCAGAAAGAAGTCAGGAGACAACTGTCAGAAGTAATATTGTGATTCATTATTGTAATATTTGTTCATAGAGCTTAGTTTTAATTCTAAATGTTAAAGTTGGCTATATGTTGGTGTTACAATAAAGAATCCTCGGTTCGCCAATCGGTGTTTTGGTTTCGCGTCCGTTATTACTAAGAGTCTCTGAGAAACCTCAAGGAACAGCGTGAGCCCGAGTGCAGCAAGAGCTGGGCATTAACGGTTCATGAAACGTGGCTGACAGTTTCTGACATTTAAGTCAGTTTTCGACGGTTTAGGACCGTTTGCACGATTTCGGATGGACACCGTTCATCTTTCCTGGTGCCCGTCAAGTCCTCTTTGAACAAGCAATATCTGGAACTTTTCTGGAATTGGGTCAAGTTCAACAATGCCTGGGTCAAAGAAGGGACAGAGTGTCTTGGATGCAAACAGGAAAGTAAGTCATTGTGACTTGTCTGTTAATTGTAACGATGTGTCTGACGTTAAACATGACATGGTTGATGTTACTGTTTCGCCGTTCAGGGATAATAGGAACATCAAACTCCCTAAATTAGAACCACGGTGTTTTGATGGAAACCCAGATGATTATTTACAATTTGTAAAAGAGTATGAGATCATGTTGAGTAGTTTTTTATTAAGTGATGAATTGAAGTTAATGTATTTGATGAGTTATTGCACTGGAGATGCTTCAAGAGCTATACAGTGTTGTAAGTTTATGAAGCCAAAAGAGGGCTACTACGAGGCTATGAGCATATTACGTCAAAGGTTTGGAAGACCTTCGATGATTGTAGGGAAATTATTCGAGGCTGTTAAGGGTAATGGTGGTCAATTACAGGATGACTCCCAGGCACTCACTGAGTTTTTAGATAATTTGCTGATTTACAAGAATGCATTGATTTCGATGAATTGCATGAGTGACCTCAACTCGAGTTTTATACTAGAAGTAATAGCAAGACGTCTACCCACTCGACTGCAAAGGAAGTGGGTGAAGATAAGCTCCCGTATGGAGGATGAGGGTATCGAGCCGAAGTTTGATGATATCCCGAAACTGGTAAAAAATAGCGTCAATCTATCTATGAGCAAGTTTACCAGTCTATTAGATCTCACCCCTAGAATTTAGAATAGAGCAGCCTGAGAGCAAAATGCAATCATTGATGACGAATAGGCCTCAGAGAGGTGGATATCGAGAAGGCTCCATGATGTCTAGTAATGCATATAGGCCTAGTGAGTGTAGCAGGTTTCGTAG
Source organism: Trichobilharzia regenti (assembly GCA_944472135.2). NCBI lineage: Eukaryota > Metazoa > Platyhelminthes > Trematoda > Strigeidida > Schistosomatidae > Trichobilharzia > Trichobilharzia regenti. The sequence goes on along the minus strand of OX235264.1, from coordinate 2,155,787 downwards.
TACATCCTCAACAGATAAGTTACAAGATGCAGGACAAACACGGTTGTGTTTTACACGTTTGCAAGAGGTGCATACAAAGGTGAACTGTGAACCAGTGAGCAAGTTCAGTGATAAGCTAAGTGTGGAATCAAGGTCTGACTTCGAATTGTGTGACGATAAGAGCGCGGTGAAGAAGCCTGTAGTTGCAATTAGTAAGCCATTGTTGAATAGTATGCCACAGAAGAGAGTTACAGTCTCAGAGGACAGTTCTGACTCCACAAGTTTACAAAGTATTACTAGTCAGAGTGAAGATATAAAACCTTTAATGATTTGTGAGGAGGAACCAAAATTGTCTACTTCTGTTATTAAAGAGTTTGAAATTGATGAAGTCGACCAGATAGATGATGGTAAATTGAATATTTGTGATAATGATCATGATAGTGCAGATTTGTCTTTGGTTGATCATGATGAAATGGGGAGAATGCCTACTACTGCTAAGTCGAATAAAGGTTCTGTACAACCACAGCGTGAAGTAGAATTGAACGCAGATGCAGTTGCAGAAGGTATGAATACTTGTGAGACCGTCAGTGTAATTGATCAGCGTGTAGCCCACCTATCGTCAGATGATAGTGCTGAACCCGGACTAGTAGTGAAAGACAGCAGTGGTGGTAATCTTGCAGTTAGACAACTTTCTGAAAGCCGAACAAGAACAGCTTCTGATCCACCGCTAAGTTCATCAACTGGTATCAATCAGTTGTCGTTGGTGTTGTCATCCACAATGAAACAGGCGCCCATCAACTCAAGTATCTTGTGCAATGACTATGCTAGTATCAGTTCGTTTGAAACGACGAATATCAATGGTCAGTTTAGTGAGGATAAGCCAAGTGTAAACGAGAGAGTAATTGTTAAATTGACTTGCATGAATAAAGGCATTTCTAGTTTCAAGTTACTATTTGAATGCTATTATCTTTGGTGTAAATTACTCTGTTTCTACGCTTGGTTGACCAGATACGTCGACTGTTTCTTCGTCATCTATATTCTACGATACAACGACATGAGCGTGTTGCCGTTCAGATTTGAGGATATAGTTGATAGAGGGAAGTCAGCAAATGAACTCTGCGACGATTTTCCAACCTAGGGCGTCAACCTGAGAAGGTATGTAGGCGTACTGTTGTAAGTCCTACAGTTCTTCAGGGGTAGTTCGTCAAGCCAGAATCCACCACATTTCATGTGTTGATTGTACATATGTTTGTGTTAAATAATTGTGTGAGTTCCAATTATTGTGATTGTTGGTTAATCTTGTTTGTGTCCGGACGTTCCACAACTTACAATCGTCAACCTGAGAAGGGTTGTAGGCGTACTGGTGTAAGTCCTGCAATTCTTCAAAGGAATTCCATCAAGACATGATCCGCGAGTTTGTGTGTACTGTTTGTATATATGTGTGGTGTGTCCTATCAACTGGTGTTTCTTGGATTCATTGTGTTTACTTGTTGTTGTCGTACCTTAATGTTATTGCGTAATTTTGTTAAAATTTCCGTCGTGCTTACTTCTGAAGTTGTTTCGAGTCTTCTACATCCATGAATGAATTGATTGATGTTAGAGACAGCAGATGGGTCGTATACGCCGTGGAGGCTAGGCTATTGCTGAGAATGAAATGCATACGGAGATAATTGTTAGCCGCGGTCCCACACGCTGGGGAGAAAGAGTGTAAACGACTAAGGCTCGCATACGTCCCCGTCACTAGAACTGAGGCAGAATGAGTGACAAGCGATTTCAGTGGTAATTGGTAGTGAGTAGATAAGAGGATGTGCGTAGAGTATCGTGAGGTGGTGCCATGGTCACGTTGCATTCTGCAAGAGTCATTCTAGCAAGTGGCGATTGTGTTGCAAGATGTCAAGAGGGGGTCTCTGTCTGGAGGCGCAGGTCGTCATCGATGTGTGAGATTGTGCTAATAATAATAATAATATATATTTCACATAAATTAAGCATTTACATGATTCACATACCGTTTGTACAGGCATGATCATATTTGACAAGTGCAGTCTGAAATTGAACACTTTTATGAAATTAAAATTTGGAAAATGAATAGAAAACTTTACAAGAATAGAATATAAGGTTTTGGTTTAATTCTAAATTATAATATTTAATGCACTCATAGTGAGTTAGATTCATGCGGGAATTATGAAATTTTGCGTTAATGGAATGTAAGAAGAGAGGTGATGTACATGTGCTGGAGTAAGCCACACTGGATCCAGACCGTTATTTTTATCATTTTATCAATCAATAAGAGTTCGTAAGTTTATAAAAATCCACATCAGATGGTAAGTACAGCATTATATTGGTATTAGCAGATAGAAGGGACAAATTGGTCGCAAAGTTAACTTTGCGATGTTGAACAGAATTCAGAATGGAATTTGTTTCGTTGTTCATCGTAAGTGCTAACAATATTCTGGATACCGCTCAAGTAATACAAATGTAGAAAGCAGGATTACTGTTCATTAGCAGTGCTTCAGTGCAATACCTTCGAGAAGTGAAGAAAACAGAAGCAGCCAGCAGATAATGATAATTTAAGTAAACAATATGCAATAACCGCAGTGTTTATTCTTCTTTTTTATTACTAGGAATTTCTAGTCATTGAGTTTTATAGCGTTACATACTAACGGTTAGTTTAAGTTTATAGTAGTAAACAACAACTGAAGTATAGAATAACAATAAAATATAAAGTAAAAATTAGGGCGAAACGAATTATGGTTTTCACTCTTATATAGGGTAATGTTGGGAATAGTAACTGAAGAAGTGAAATCCAAATGCCAAAGTACATAAGTTATTTAAAAGAAAAGAGGAAGTATATTAATACTGATTTATGCTGTTGTTCTGATTTATACAGTTAGATGTCCTCCTGAAGTAGAGAAATCGTACCATGAGCCATTTTTTCAAAGAGTTTGTACGCAAGCTGTGACATACAGGCAGCATTTATTTTTTATTTTATTTATTAATAATTTTGTTTTGAAGTAATTCGTTCTCAGGAGCCTTAGCAGTATAGTGCATTCCCACAGATAAGGGTGGTTCTCTTAGGTCTCCACCATCATATCCGCTGAATAGCAGTGCTGTGGGTATCCTTGTGGTGTGTTGGCTTTTCTGTTTGTTTTCCATTTCAGCTCTGTCCGTGTGACCCAGGTTCTCGCAATGGCATCCAAGTCAACGTGTATTGGTCGTGATGGAAAAAGGGATGGATCCCTTTTTTGCCGGGCAGTGTCAATGTAGTTGAAGTTTGAACGATCAATTCTTGGTTGTTTGCTCAAAATCAACTTCCCCAAATTTTGCGGAGGCATCAATCCGCCAGTCATCGTCTCATCGGTCGCTTTTCAGAAAGAAGTCAGGAGACAACTGTCAGAAGTAATATTGTGATTTATTATTGTATTATTTGTTCATAGATCTTAGTTAAATCTTATTTTTAAAGTTGGCTATATGTTGGAGTTACAATAAAGAATTCTCGAGTAGCCAATCGGTGTTTTGGTTTTGCGTCCGTTATTACTAAGCGTCTCTGAGAAACTTCATGGAACAGCGTGAGTCCCTGCGTAGCAAGAGCTGGGCATTGACGGTTTACGAGACGTTGTTGACAGCCCACGTTTTGGATGAGTTTCTGTTGTAGTGCTTTCTTATAACTGTGAATAAACGAGATAAATTGCACTTCACTTTCCTTAACCATGAGGGTTCTAAGTTGAGTTGAATATATCTGTCGATGTATTGTATTTGCTGATGATATCCTATTATGCGTTTCGTGAGGAATCATTGGACACTTTCAGCTTTTTTCTGTCTGCTGACTTATAGCTACTGTATAAGTGGGCACAGTGTTCAAGTTTGGGGCGAATGCATATCTTATATATAGCCAATCTGGCTTCTGGAGTGTAAACATTGCGTAGCACAAAGCCGGTTGGATGTTTACAATTAGATACCACCTTATTTGCATGTTCAGTATATGTCAGATCTGAGTATATTACCCCGAGATCTCTGACTGTGTTCGCGTTTGAGAGAAGGTCACCGTACATGAATAGACACATGCTAGGTTTAGGCTGATATACCGTCAAAACCAAGATATTTCGAGCCTTTGAGGGTTCTAATAGTTTGACTAATGCTAGCATAACTGAATTCAACAGTACTAATTCGTTTTGGTGTGAGTGGAGATGGAGTTTGTGCCATATTAGTCGCAGGGTGTGTATCGAGTAGCTGGACTGAGGGATTAAGTTTACTGACAAAAAGTTTGCTAAATAATTCACGTATGTCTGCAGAATTAGTGCATAGCCCACCAATGTATTTGAGAACAGAAAAATGCTGTGATTTTTGCGGTTCATATGCTTCTTTAAGATTTCTGTGAGTGCATAAAGTCAAGCAGGAGTGGCTACTGTGATACGTTCTTCGTTTCTGAAGCAAAAATCTCGAGCTTGTGAGATGGAGTTAAGAGTGTTAACTATTAAACCTAGTATGACAAAGCCGTGGTGTTTGAAGTAATTTCTTGAGAGTCTCTTCAATTTCGTACGATCCTTTCGTTTTATGAACGACTTTCTATGTGGGGAAACCTTCAGTGTTTGGAGTGGAGTGGCAGCATCTAAGCATGAGTTTGAGTAATGGTAGAAGATGCTCAGAGCTCTCGAGAGGTCACCAGTAGTGAAGTATTCGCCCCATTCGAAGGATCTTAGCATTGATTTTACTGAGGCCCAGTTTGCCTTACTATAGTTCCTATATATTACTTGTTGTGAAATGGAGGTATCAGCTGCAGGCAGTGCACACATCACTGTTTTGTGGTCACTACCCGAAAACTTGGAACCCACTAAGATTGAGAGGGGACTTATATCGTGATAGAATATTAAGTCCAGTACGTTGTCACCTCTTGTAGGGATAGTGACAGTTTGTTTCCAGCCGAAAATTTCCAGTGTACCTAAGAGCCTGTCATATTTAGTTAGGCCTGTTAATAAATCCCACTGTATTTCGGGTAGATTGAAGTCTCCACATATGATCTTATGCTCGTATGGAAGAGTGGATACCTACTCCAGTGCATCTATAAGTTGAGTCGCGTAATCACTAACGGTCCCAGGTGCTCTGTAGACACATCCCATTAGTAGTGTAGCACTTTTGAAGTGTACGTTGACCCACAGGGTGTCGTACATGTCATTGAGATCCCTATTTTCTAGCTGTAACACAGTGTGTACAAGAAGTACATTAGGCAGCCGCCTCCCTTACCGCAGTTCCTGTCACATCGAAAGTGTGTGTGTGTGTGCTTGTCTCTTCGTCTGGTATATTGGAGTGACACCAGGATTCAGTAATAAAGATTAGTGGGGGCTTTATACCAGCTTATGTGAACTGAGCATCGGTAGTTTGTTTAGGAAAGATCTAGATGTAATGGGTAATAAAATATATTCTCATTTTGTATATGAGCGACGCCATTTTCAGGCATCATCAATATGATAAATTATATATACAATTATTACGCACATTTAGTAATAATGATTCAATAAAATGCATCTTTTTTCCTACCTGTGTATGTCACACCAATTGTACAGGCATAGATATGTATTATGTTAATTATATGAATTGGCTTTATAGCTAAATTACATGTTTGCTGTCGTCTTTGTCTTTGATTTGTGGGAACAATGTGGTAACTAAAATTCCATTATGGGTAAATTTTTGTTTTGATAAAATCTCACAGTGTTATACAGTAATGTTTACTGTAAACATTACAGTAAACATTACTGTATAACACTGTGAGATTTTATCAAAACAAAAATTTACCCATAATGGAATTATACTCTGCCACAGTGCACAAGTTCTGTTCTTATACCAATGTGATAACTAGTCATTCAATGGAGCACATCAAGAAATATGGAATTATTGTCTTCGCATTACCAAAGAAAACCCAAATATATTTTGGATGGATTACAAATACTTGGTAAAAAATAAAGCTTGATGCAATTGCCCAATATAACTTAGGTGTTGAACGGCATCGAGTTTATTTTTTTATTTATATCCAAATTTGGCAATAATATAAAATAAGTGACACACTTGTATAGTTTTGTCAGCGTTTTCATCGTAACATCACGAGTGAATAATACTCAATGTAGACTAATAATAATGATAGTTTATATTTTCATAAACACGAGTGTTTTTAAGTAATGAAAGCTATTTTTACAGATACGATCAGTTATGTTATAAGTTACAACCATGAAGTATTATAAATCAATACTTTTTTTATGGTATAAAGGTATATTACAAAACTGTAATCCAGGTTGCGTCGTGGGGGAAGGCAATGCGTAATTCACGTAGGAGTTGTAAGATATGGGACCAATAATTTTTCCAGATCATTTGTCATTGTAAATGGTCAAACATCCATATACTTCATTCTCATTCAAAGAGTCAAATGGAAGCTAAAATGGCGAGAGAAAAAAGAAGACAAACAACAGCAAAGCAAAAGAAAGCAACGGGAGTCCTGAAGGAGTGATTAATAAATATTTACATATATATTCTATTTAGTAGCAATGGTTATTTTGGCACACAAATTAACTAGTCCCGTTATGCTGACTTTTATATTATGTGTGAACTAATGTTACTGTCCTGTGTAGAAATGCTTATCATCTAGTTCCAATAATAATAAAATTTATAATTGTAGTTTGTTGTAACTACACGCTTAATGAACTTGAAATATCTGTGTAGGGTGAAAAATGGGGGTGTAAGAGTCAAAAATAGAAGTGCAGTATCATCTTTGAGCAGTCTGGTGACTGAAGAGATGAACACTGGGAGTGTGTTTGCATCACGCACATTAGCTGGTAGTCTATTCCAAATGACTGAAAACTTATTTAAGAAGAAGTTGTACCGCATTTCAGTCTCTTAATGCTCTATAGAAGCCAGGTTGTGATGACTTCGAAGATTGTAACTAATGACAGTGATAGGTGTGGGAGGAGTGCAAGGGAATATTAGTTAGCTTGCAGTAAAAGATATGGTTATGCTTAAGACGTCTGTCAATGTAGTTGAAGATTAAACGATCAATTCATGGTTGTTTGCTCAAACCCAACTCCATAATTTTCGCTGGGGTCGTCGATCCAGCTGTCATCGTCTCATTGTTCGCTGTTCGGTGGAAAACGGAAAACTATCATGAGTATTATCGTGATTTATTGTTACAACGTTTATTATCAGACCTTGTGTATAATAACCTTATTGTTGGTTACATATTGGCGTAAGAATAAAGGATTCTCGGGTCGCCAATCTGTGTCCTGGTTTTTGCGTTGGTCAATAAAAATTATCTCTGAAAGTCTTCCAAGGACAGCGTGAGCTCCAATGTAGTATGACATAGACGTTGACAACGTCTTTTCCAGAGTGATTCTAATCTTTGTCTGACGCACCGCTCATTGTTTTCCAGACCACTTTCTAAACCAAGAGTTATTGAGGTAAAGGAGGGAGGGTGGCGCTAGCTGATCAGTAGATATGGTGGTGGTCACTAAGGTGAATCGCCCCATTCTGCAGGAACAGCAATACGCAATTTGAAGGCTCGAGATTTTCATGATTTTTATGAGGGCTTAGATCTTTATCTTGAAAAAGATAATAATGAACGCCTTGACAGATCATGCTCCTACCTTTAAATATATACCATTCGCTCAGCCTATTGTTGAGATGCGACCACGTGGGATCTGCACAGATTTATGGGGCATCTTATAAATTAACTTGCTACCCATTGTCAGATCTTTAAATACCACTTCACAATGTCTTATCTCATTCATTTTCCAATAACGTCTTTACTTGATCCTCATTATATTCCATTAAACCTAACATTTTATAGCTCTTTATGAATTTGATTCGACTTATTCTATTCCTATTCTCTGGAGGGTACGGTTGTGCACCAAATAGACAAAAGAGCATGAAATAAAAACAACTGGCTTGAAAATAATTGTATTAAAGCCAAAAGTGAACATCACGATTGTACGAAATATACTGGTTTTATTATACATTGCAAATGAACGTTGTCGGCCTAAGGATTAATTACTTACCCATTCTGTTTTCTACATAAATGTGTTTATTATTGATATATTTCACTCACTTAATCTATTATACTTTAATGTTTCACCTTAGCACTTTAACTTTTCTAAAACAGCTTCCAATCCCTTGTAAACGTTGTACTTACCTCAATATTGGTTGGTTATCGTATGCCTACAACCACGGGATGAAAACGAAACGAAGTCGATTTTCCCGCTCAACCTGGAGGACAACTGTACAATTCAATAACTATACGGCCTGGTTCAGACAATGAGTGTAATTATATATATGTATCAAATATTTAACTGTTGAAACATTATTACCTTGTAGACAATTTAAGATTTGACACTATAACATACTTGACCGTGCCTGTAAAAATGGCATGCATTTTCATGTAAATTTATGTTTAAATGAAAATAAAAATTATTATTATTATAACTGCCGTTGCACTCCCTGTAATTTAAGCTTTTATTTTTTCTGAATCCACTAAGAATAAACAGGCTGTATTCTAAAATAGGGACCTCGTCAGATTACTAACTCGCCAGTTTTCTGGCCGGTCCCAAGCCCGGATAAAGAGGGAGGGTTGGGGCGTGGTGCTAGCAACTCAATCCCCGTAAAACAACCAAATCGCTACAGAAACTTCAACTCGCAAATACATTACAAATTCTAAAAACATAAACAATAGCCTCACTTTTCCCTGGAGTCGGGGAAGTGAAATGACGCAGGCTGGTGAAAGCCTTCGAGAAGCCAGTCGGCCGATGTGCCTTCTTTCGATGAAAGCAAAAGTGAGGATGGGCACCTGGAATGTTCGTACAATGTACAAAACTGGAAGGACTGCCCAGATAGCCTCTGAAATGAGAAGGTACAGAATAGAAATGTTGGGAATCTGCGAGAGCAGATGGAACGGAACTGGAAGGTGCCATCTACCAACTGGAGAGACAGTAATCTATTCCGGCCACCCAGAGAACAACCACGAGCACCCCAAGGGAGTGGCCATCATGATGTGACCAACAGCAGCCAAAGCTCTCATGCAGTGGGAACCAATCTCCTCCAGGATAATGATAGCCAGGTTCAACTCAAAAGGAAGGAAAGTTACAGTCATTCAATGCTATGCGCCTACAAATGTCTCAGAACAAGAGAAGAAGGAGGCGTTCTACAGACAACTACGAGCAACAAATGGCAATATCAAAATAATGATGGGCGACATGAATGCGAAGCTGGGAGGAGAAAACACAGGAAGAGAACTCACCATTGGTCGAGAGGCCCTCGGTGAAATGAACGACATTGGTGAACTCTTCTCAGACTTCTGCGCCTTCAATGATTTGGTGATTGGTGGCAGCGTTTATTATGCCTAGACACAAATGTTGTTGGAAAACAGAAGCCAGTAACTACAGGCCGATCAATGTCACACCCATCGCATCTAGAATTATAGAGAGACTAGTTAAAGATAACCTGATCAAGCATTTGCTTACCTGCAACAATTTAAGTCCGAACCAATACGGATTCCTAAAATCTAGATCTTGTTTAACATTCCATCTAGACTTCTCTATTTTTGTGGCCAGCAGTCGTGACGGACGACAACCAGCACTTGTCATCTACTCTGACATTTCTAAGGCATTTGACCGTGTCGATCATTTCCTGATGATACTCAGGCTGAAATCCTCAGGAATAGGCGATCCACTATTAGGATGGCTTAAATCATTCCTTAACAACAGGTCCCAAATAGATATAATCGGGTCTGTAACTTCCAAACATAGCCCAATCACTTATGGTGTAGTACAATGTAGTGTCATTTGACCCCTCTATCCACACTATGTGTCAACGACATATGCAGCTGTTTCTCGCTTGGCAAATCGTTCATCTTTGCAGATGATCTAAAAGTAGCGTACACGTTCCGCTGTGATGACTTGGGATACTTTCAGAATGCTGTTCAGAAAGAACTAGATAGACTAACTGCATGGTCCACCACATGAAACCTAAATTTCAGCCTTAAAAAATGTGGTTGGATCTGTTTCAGTGCACCCTCAATAAATATCAAAGTGGTACTTGAATCTATTGACTTGTATAAACTCCAAAGTGTTGTTGACGTAGGACCAGGTACTTAGTGACCTGGCAATTTCTGAGCAAGTTGCAACGCAGACGTGTAAATCAAGGATGCTGTTAGGATGCATACTCAGGAATTTCCACAACTAGAAGGCCAAACTTATATTATACCAAATATGTGTAAGAACACTAGAATATTGTCCATTCATTCTAAGCAGCAATCGCGTAAGTGACAGGCTTAAAACAGAAAATGTCCAAAGATACTTCACGTCTAAACTACCAGGATTTAACTGCGAAAAGGGCTACACATCAAGGTGTATAAATCTAGGCATCGATCCACACTGGATGACACAACTCAGCATGAATCTAAAATTCTTCTTTAAAGTCCTGCATAAAATACCATTCTCAGAAAGTAAAGCGATACACTACTCACCGGAAGGCTTCTGCAACCTGCGTTACCCAACGAGCACAGTGATACAATAGGACTAGAAACGCTATGGCCAAGACGCCTGAGACTAAACTTAACACCTTACTATAAGCTTCTAAACCACTTAGTTTTTACCTCTACTAATGGCACTCGACTTTCAGATAACAATGGCTACAAACTAAGACACACTAAAGGTACAGTAGCTATCGAACTATGTAAAACGGCCACCAGGCAAAAGTTTTACTTGATTAGGCACGCACAGATATGGAATAAACTACCAATGGGAGTGCGTCAAGCAGGTACATTGGCCTCCTTCAAAAAAGAGCTTAGCGACAAACTGCAAGAGTTGGCAAACGATGGTAGTTCTAGTTCCTATCTGAGAGCCTCCGAAATTATAGGTCCATTTAATGTATAAGCTTAATTACTACACCTGTTGTTTTTTGCCCATATTTATAATTTTAGATTGAACATTAACGATTAAGATACTTACCCTCAAACAGACAAGAAATTTCGTTTGTAAAACTTCTACCCAACACAATAAGTGGAATAAAATGGACATAAACTGACAACATGAAAATAGTATAACTCACAACAACATCACATGGAGAGATGTGCGCTAGTCGGGCACTATACATAAATTTTTTGATTACAGCTTGATTCCACACTGTATTTTTGGTACAGGTATGGAATTTTCAGCATGGATATCGATAGCCCAAATTTTGCAGGCCGACCATAGATATCAGGTGTGTACCTCACCAACTGCAACGCATCTATCCTGAGATAATGTGATGAACTTATATCCATAACGTTGCGGAGCAGTTAACATTCACAACTCCAGTCCGAACATTTGAAATTCATCAACCATCTGTAAATCAGGTCTCGTAAACCGTCAATGCCCAGCTCTTGCTACGCAGGGACTCACGCTGTTCCATGAAGTTTCTCAGAGACGCTTAGTAATAACGGACGCAAAACCAAAACACCGATTGGCTACTCGAGAATTCTTTATTGTAACTCCAACATATAGCCAACTTTAAAAATAAGATTTAACTAAGATCTATGAACAAATAATACAATAATAAATCACAATATTACTTCTGACAGTTGTCTCCTGACTTCTTTCTGAAAAGCGACCGATGAGACGATGACTGGCGGATTGATGCCTCCGCAAAATTTGGGGAAGTTGATTTTGAGCAAACAACCAAGAATTGATCGTTCAAACTTCAACTACATTGACACTGCCCGGCAAAAAAGGGATCCATCCCTTTTTCCATCACGACCAATACACGTTGACTTGGATGCCATTGCGAGAACCTGGGTCACACGGACAGAGCTGAAATGGAAAACAAACAGAAAAGCCAACACACCACAAGGATACCCACAGAGCAATCTCACACATCGATGACGACCTGCGCCTCCAGACAGAGACCCCCTCTTGACAACTTGCAGCACTACCGCCACTTGCTAGAATGACTCTTGCAGAATGCAACGTGACCATAGCACCACCTCACGATACTCTACGCACATCCTCTTATCTACTCACTACCAATTACCACTGAAATCGCTTGTCACTCATTCTGCCTCAGTTCTAGTGACGGGGACGTATGCGAGCCTCAGTCGTTTACACTCTTTCTCCCCAGCGTGTGGGACCGCGGCTAACAATTATCTCCGTATGCATTTCATTCTCAGCAATAGCCTAGCCTCCACGGCGTATACGACCCATCTGCTGTCTCTAACATCAATCAATTCATTCATGGATGTAGAAGACTCGAAACAACTTCAGAAGTAAGCACGACGGAAATTTTAACAAAATTACGCAATAACATTAAGGTACGACAACAACAAGTAAACACAATGAATCCAAGAAACACCAGTTGATAGGACACACCACACATATATACAAACAGTACACACAAACTCGCGGATCATGTCTTGATGGAATTCCTTTGAAGAATTGCAGGACTTACACCAGTACGCCTACAACCCTTCTCAGGTTGACGATTGTAAGTTGTGGAACGTCCGGACACAAACAAGATTAACCAACAATCACAATAATTGGAACTCACACAATTATTTAACACAAACATATGTACAATCAACACATGAAATGTGGTGGATTCTGGCTTGACGAACTACCCCTGAAGAACTGTAGGACTTACAACAGTACGCCTACATACCTTCTCAGGTTGACGCCCTAGGTTGGAAAATCGTCGCAGAGTTCATTTGCTGACTTCCCTCTATCAACTATATCCTCAAATCTGAACGGCAACACGCTCATGTCGTTGTATCGTAGAATATAGATGACGAAGAAACAGTCGACGTATCTGGTCAACCAAGCGTAGAAACAGAGTAATTTACACCAAAGATAATAGCATTCAAATAGTAACTTGAAACTAGAAATGCCTTTATTCATGCAAGTCAATTTAACAATTACTCTCTCGTTTACACTTGGCTTATCCTCACTAAACTGACCATTGATATTCGTCGTTTCAAACGAACTGATACTAGCATAGTCATTGCACAAGATACTTGAGTTGATGGGCGCCTGTTTCATTGTGGATGACAACACCAACGACAACTGATTGATACCAGTTGATGAACTTAGCGGTGGATCAGAAGCTGTTCTTGTTCGGCTTTCAGAAAGTTGTCTAACTGCAAGATTACCACCACTGCTGTCTTTCACTACTAGTCCGGGTTCAGCACTATCATCTGACGATAGGTGGGCTACACGCTGATCAATTACACTGACGGTCTCACAAGTATTCATACCTTCTGCAACTGCATCTGCGTTCAATTCTACTTCACGCTGTGGTTGTACAGAACCTTTATTCGACTTAGCAGTAGTAGGCATTCTCCCCATTTCATCATGATCAACCAAAGACAAATCTGCACTATCATGATCATTATCACAAATATTCAATTTACCATCATCTATCTGGTCGACTTCATCAATTTCAAACTCTTTAATAACAGAAGTAGACAATTTTGGTTCCTCCTCACAAATCATTAAAGGTTTTATATCTTCACTCTGACTAGTAATACTTTGTAAACTTGTGGAGTCAGAACTGTCCTCTGAGACTGTAACTCTCTTCTGTGGCATACTATTCAACAATGGCTTACTAATTGCAACTACAGGCTTCTTCACCGCGCTCTTATCGTCACACAATTCGAAGTCAGACCTTGATTCCACACTTAGCTTATCACTGAACTTGCTCACTGGTTCACAGTTCACCTTTGTATGCACCTCTTGCAAACGTGTAAAACACAACCGTGTTTGTCCTGCATCTTGTAACTTATCTGTTGAGGATGTACTACGAAACCTGCTACACTCACTAGGCCTATATGCATTACTAGACATCATGGAGCCTTCTCGATATCCACCTCTCTGAGGCCTATTCGTCATCAATGATTGCATTTTGCTCTCAGGCTGCTCTATTCTAAAGTGATTATTATTATTATATTCTAGGGGTGAGATCTAATAGACTGGTAAACTTGCTCATAGATAGATTGACGCTATTTTTTACCAGTTTCAGGATATCATCAAACTTCGGCTCGATACCCTCATCCTCCATACGGGAGCTTATCTTCAGCCACTTCCTTTGCAGTCGAGTAGGTAGGCGTCTTGCTATTACTTCTAGTATAAAACTCGAGTTGAGGTCACTCATGCAATTCATCGAAATCAATGCATTCTTGTAAATCAGCAAATTATCTAAAAACTCAGTGAGTGCCTGGGAGTCATCCTGTAATTGACCACCATTACCCTTAACAGCCTCGAATAATTTCCCTACAATCATTGAAGGTCTTCCAAACCTTTGACGTAATATGCTCATAGCCTCGTCGTAGCCCTCTTTTGGCTTCATAAACTTACAGCACTGCATAGCTCTTGAAGCATCTCCAGTGCAATAACTCATCAAATACATCAATTTCAATTCATCACTTAATAAAAAACTACTCAGCATGATCTCATACTCTTTTACAAATTGTAAAATATATGCCGGGTTTCCATCGAAACACCGTGGTTCTAATTTAGGGAGTTTGATGTTCCTATTATCCCTGAACGGCGAAACAGTAACATCAACCATGTCATGTTTAACGTCAGACACATCGTTACAATTAACAGACAAGTCACAATGACTTACTTTCCTGTTTGCATCCAAGACACTCTGTCCCTTCTTTGACCCAGGCATTGTTGAACTTGACCCAATTCCAGAAAAGTTCCAGATATTGCTTGTTCAAAGAGGACTTGACGGGCACCAGGAAAGATGAACGGTGTCCATCCGAAATCGTGCAAACTGTCCAAACCGTTTAAAATCTGACGTTGTACTGTCAGAAAGTTTCAACCTCGTTTCGTAAACCGACAATACTCAGCTGGTGCTGCGCTGGGACTCACGCTGTTCCTTGGGGTTTCTCAGAAACGCTTAGTAATAACGGACGCAAAACCAAAACACCAATTGGCGAACCGAGGATTCTTTATTGTAACACCTACTTATAGGCAGCTTGAAAATCATGTTTTAACTACGGTCTATGAACAAATATTACAATAATGAATCACAATATTACTTCTGACAGTTGTCTCCTGACTTCTTTCTGAAAAGCGACCGATGAGACGATGACTGGCGGATTGATGCCTCCGCAAAATTTGGGGAAGTTGGGTTTGAGCAAACGACCAAGAATTGATCGTTCAATCTTGAACAACAATGACACCTTCCTCACGCCAATAAAAGACCCACAAGCGGTAGAAATCCTTTAAGTAATGTGTCTAAACCTTATGTGTTTTACTTTCAACAATGACATTGCAAATCAGATGAGATAAACATATCACTGATTTCAAAATAACACATCAATGAACTACAAATCAGGGACTCTGCACACAACAAAGTTATGTATGTAAACTGACTTCAAGCTTTATTTTCTACCTAGGCACCTATAATCCATCCACCAAAGACCTGGTTTTTGTTAATGCGACGACAATACTTCTGTATTTCCTGATGTGTTGCACTCACTGACAATCTAGCAGATTTTTCCAACTGTGCACCGAAATCATTGTATATAAGTGAAAAGGATGTTTTATATTATTGGGATTAACATTTATCAAGTGCATGTATAATCTCCAGCGTACATGTAAAACATATTTTGCTATTGACTGTAAATTGTGATTGAATAATATGGTTCTATTTCTGTAACAATTTGATGATGCCTGCAAACTGACGTCTCTCATGTACTGTACTATGAGAATAAATTTGTTTATTTATCTAGAAAAAGCTGTAAAACAGCACTCCGTTCAAACTTCTCCATAGTCATGTTTTCTAAGAATTGGAACAGTTTACCCCTATAAATAAGCACCTGTCACTCTATTATAACCTTTAAACGCTTGCTACATGAACTGTTTCATCCCAGTGATTATGCTGTCAATGTAGTTTAAGATTAAACGATCAATTCATGGTTGTTTGCTCGAACCCAACTCCATAATTTTCGCTGGGGTCGTCGATCCAGCTGTCATCGTCTCATTGTTCACTGTTCGGTGGAAAACGGAAAACTATCGTGAGTATTATCGTGATTTATTGTTACAACGTTTATTATCAGACCTTGTGTATAATAACCTTATTGTTGGTTACATATTGGCGTAAGAATAAAGGATTCTCGGGTCGCCAATCTGTGTCCTGGTTTTTGCGTTGGTCAATAAAAATTATCTCTGAAAGTCTTCCAAGGACAGCGTGAGGTCCAATGTGGTATGATCTGGACATTGACATAAGCCAACCTATCCACACCACCTATTTCTATAGCTCATCAGTTATTAGAACACAGTAACGCACAGACTCATTACTATATATTATGACACTAATTAAACTCCAAGATTTCGCATAAATACGTGAAAACACATCTGCAATATAGTAAATGTTTACTATACAGTGATATACAATCGACATAAACATTCGTATGTGCATAAAACATTGTTGTTCTCTACATTTTCACATACTTTCTCTTTCTGGCATTCTGCTGCTGCGCCTACTCTTCCATTTCTTTCTGGTCGAGGTCGAACAACCCCCCATTTAAACTGAAATGAAGCTGGACTCAAGACCACTTAACTCTTAACCACTCAAATTCCATGATCGATCCTATGCTACATTTCTGAGACGCTGGCCAACATTCTGTACAAGGAGTATTCATGATCTGAAATAAAGAAGTAACCGGTTTTCAAACAGTTTTCAATGTCTTACTCAACTTACGTGTACAGTCTCATGCAGTCACAAATGGCGCCAATGAAGAAATCTGGAATCGATCTCGGTGTTATATGATGCGGTAAAACAATCCAAAATGACCTTACATAGTTTTCGTATTCACGAACAAATTTGTTTCCTGTTATACAACTACGATAAGACTGCTGAAAAAATGGAATAAATATGTCACTGGTCTCAACATAATACATCAGTAAACCCTAAGTCAAGGATGCTGTTCACAGAAAAGTTACGCAGGAGAACTGACGTTAAGCTTTTTTCTCCAGATATGTATTACATTCATCTGATTTTTATTAATGCGAAGACAGTATTTCTATATCTCGTTATGTGTTACACGGACAGACTATTTAGCAGACTGTTCCGACTGACTCTAATGTCAGAAAGAACAACCAAACTGTAAATTCACCATATATCAAAATATGTGTAATTAATATACCTTACGCGTTACGTTCGAATCTGGTGAAACTTTTGCACGTGTTTTCGCTGATATTCATTTTTCTGTTCTGCTATATTATCACCAATAATAATGGGCAAAAGCTGTAAAAAGCATGTTCTTAGAAACACTAGTAATTTAGAAAATAGCTTAAGCTTATCGAGTAACGCATTAACTCCCCTTAAATCAGCTGCAGTTAGTAGTTCACCCAATATAAACGGTTCCAACATAATGCTAACCCCTGTAATTCAGGTGGAAGATATCCTGTCACAAAAAGGAGAGATTACTAACTTAGTCTGCATCATAAATGACATGCAGCTACAAATAAATGAACTCAGGACGAAACTAAATCAACTTGACCTGGTACCAGAAACAATCCTCCATCTCAAAAAGGAACTGGGGGATCTCACTTTCCTAAAACTCTTTAAGCTCAGGACTAAACCAACCGATGCTGAATTGGAACATGCTAAGGAGCTAGAAAACGTTATGGACTATTTGTCGAGCGAAGTTGTTAAGAGACTTGCTTCTAAACAGAACGCCATAGTGTACAACATACCTGACAAAGAGCCCATAAAATCGGTTCAGCACTCCTTGTTAAGAGCTGCCAACCTTCTAAGTACACCCTGTCAGTGTATTAGACTAAATAAAAAAGAGACAAACCGCACATGTCCCATACTTTTCAGGTTTGACAGCTGTATTATAGCCGAACAATTCAGGAAATCTGAGGATATTTTGGCTTCCACTACAAAATTCAAAAATCTTAAAATAGTCCCGGACAAAAGCCCCAACCAACGACAAGTAGCTAAGAACACCATAGATACAAACACGATTATACCACAAATCGTGAATAGCGTCAGCACCGAAGTGTCGAAGGACACTGTAGCACAAAGTGACACTTGCACTGTAGTAGGTGAACAAACACGCAAAGGCGAAGGGAAACCCAAAAAGAGCAGTAACACTGTAATTGGTCTCGAAGTTCGTGAGAACACTCCTAGTAAATCTACTGACCACACCCATGAAGTAGATGTAGATGCTCCTACTACCGATAACCTGCAAATATCGGCAGATCACACTGCACCCAGGGCCAAACAAGATAATCCCACTGTAAAAGCCGTAAAGAAGTCCCCTAAAACCAAGGTTTCTCCTCATGCATCCATATACCTCCCTTGTGACAAGCCCAACAAGCAGCATATAAGCCTAAAAAAGAACTATGCACGCACTGCGGCAGGTCCCATAAAGGAGACGGAAGACGTGAATGGAAGTGCTCCTCGTCGAACTAAGAGTAGTAGACGAATTGAGGACGACAGACTGCACAAGGTGAGAACTAACGGCAAAAATAGCTCTACCCACACAAAATCACACGCCAGCAGATATGCAAGGGGCACCGAGCTGATCAAACAGCAGAGTGATACCCACGATTTCCGCAACAGCCGAGGTTGTAATATGCCTGTAGGCACATATAACCTGAGGACGGGACCCATAATCAATAATGAAAATACATGGGCTACTAGACGGGACACCACTAGGTACCATATCAACGGAAATGTATACTCGAACCCTCGGCATAACGGGTATAGATTGGCCCCTGGTCCTTCTAGGTACACTCACGAGATGAGTCAGCAAATGTACAACTACGTAAAACCTAGCACGCACTATCCTCAAAACAACCTAAAAACAGGGTACTATGGCCCTGTAAATTACAATGTGAACAGTGAAACAGACTATTTTATGCAGAGAAATGATCCTAGATACCCACGTAATGAGGCCAGAAACCATTATATGCAACAGGATTATTTTCGGTTGCAGCAAACAATAGCCCCCTCGCAGCACAATTTGTCCAGGGAATAGTAAACACGCTGACAATGTCTCATATGAGGATCCCTCCGAACATAACATAGGCAACCAGGAGTTAGGGATAGTAACAAGAAAACCTACTAACTATCTCAACAACCCTGGTTTTCTGAAAATTATGCTTTTAAATGCTCGATCTCTCCTTAACAAAATAACTTCCCTTCGCAGCTTGGTATACATGGAGCGGCCAACACTGATTCTGGTAACTGAAACTTGGCTTACTACTGATATACCTGACACAAAGCTGATAATTGATAACTATAACATCCACAGGAATGACAGAGTAGACAAGAGAGGAGGCGGCTGTCTAATATATGCCTCTAAATCCACTAACTCCAATACCTTTACAAACCTAACTATCGACAAACTTCCAGAATCCAAGTGGATAAGCATCCACACGAATGAAAATAACATTCTTGTGGGATGTATATACAGAGCCCCTAACAGCCCTATAACGACTGATACGGTTATCGGAGAAATACTAGAGGTTGTACCTAAGCTGGAATTCGACTACAAACTAGTTTGTGGCGATTTCAACCTCCCTGGAGTGAACTGGGATACCTGCACTGGACCGAGAACCTACGAGGTGATCCTAGAAGCCATAGATGTAGGAGGATGGAAGCAGTGCGTACGCCTCCCAACACGACACAACAATATTCTCGACTTAATCCTCTGCCACAAAATAGAGCCGATCTCGATAGAGGTGAGGGATAAACTCGACAACAGTGACCACAACATACTGTACTGCACCCTACCCTTACAACTAACAACTAACCACACACCTAAGAGTTCCCCGGTTTACTATCAATATAGGGACTATCGAAATGCCGACTGGGAATTCCTACCAACGCTCTTGAGAAGCTCAGACTGGGGTGAATACTTCACCAATAATAACTTAGAAGTAATACTAAATACCTTCTACAAGACAATCAGTTCGGTAAGAGACACAATCGCACCCCTGAAATCTGCCCTAAAGACACCAACTCTATTCATAGACCGCAAAACGCGAATAAAACTAAGGAAACTAAAAAGGAGATTTTATTTATACAAAGAATTTAATGCATTACACCAGATACACGAAACATTTAAAAATTTAGATGAGAGACATAAAATGAACGCACAAGTCGAGGAAAATAAAGCCCTAGAGGGCACCTCTAAAACTCAGGAACTCTGCCAAATCTTGCAAAAACGGCTGAAGAAGGGTGAAGACAACAATATCAGTCATTTGAAACCTGAAGGTATAATTTATGATCCCCAGATCATTAGTGAACTCCTGAGTGAGTGGTTCTCCAATAACACCAAAGCGCATCCGTCCCCAATTCTCGACATAACCTGCAAAAATAACTACAAGTTAGGTGAAATAAACTTTAATATACAAAATATAGCATCGGCGGTAAGGACATTAAAAGCTAACAGTAGTTGTGGGATAGACGATATACCATCCGTCATATACAAAAACGGTGGTACGGATATGATAGTATTATTACTTAGAATATTTAATATCTCTTTAGCGATTAGGACCTACCCTGAAACTTGGAAAAACACATATATATTACCTAAGCATAAAGGAGGGGCCAAAACTAGTGCATGTAATTATAGGCCTATCAATATAACACCTGTCATATCAAGGATCATGGAGAAAGTAATCAAAAACCAAATGTCAGACTACTTTCTAAAACATAAACTCATCAACCTGTCACAACACGGATTCCTCAAGAAAAGATCTTGCGTCACTTGCCATATAGACTTTTTCAACGAAGTCACCTATAGAAGAGATAGGAGAGAGCTAGTAATTATCCTCTATTTCGATATAAGGAAAGCCTTCGACAGAGTCCCACATAGTCTGCTAGTCGGCAGGCTATGCTCACTAGGGATACGCAACCCCCTCTACAATTGGATAAAATCATTTCTCTATGACAGGAATCAAAAAACTAAAGTTGGCTCAATGACCACCAGACCTAGACCAATCAGCAGTGGTGTCATCCAGGGGAGTGTATTGGGACCCCTTCTTTTCATATACATAAACAGTATATGCGAATGTTTTAGTATAGGCAAGCAAATACTGTATGCAGATGACTTGAAGGTGACATATACCTGCACAAATACAGATATCGGCCCAACTATGAACTCCATACATGAAGAATTAATAAAAACGGATAGATGGTGTGACACGTGGAGACTCGAGTTTAATGTTGAAAAGTGTGGATTGCTCTGCATAGGCTGTTCCAACCTTCAACTCGACCTAGCGATTCAGGGCCACAAAATCCCCAGACCCAAATCTGTACTAGACCTAGGACTGAAATATTCACACAATCTATCATTTTCAGAGCATATCCCGAATCAAGTATCGAAATCACGCAGGCTTATTGGTTTCCTACTCAGGAACTTCTACAGAAACGAATCCAGAATACTACTGTTCACATACTTTCTCTTTCTGGTATTTTGCTGCTCCTATTCATCTTCTGGTCGAGGTCGAACAACCCTGCATCTAAACTGAAATGAGGATTAATTCCAAACCGTCTATCTCATAACCACTCAAATTCCATGAACGATCCAATTCTACCATTTGAAGACGCTGGCGAACATGCTGTAAATGAGTATTCATGATCTGAAATGAAGAAGCAACTGGTTTTCAAACAGTTTTCAACGTTTTACTCAACTTACGAATACAGTCCGCCATGCATACATAAATGGAGCAAATGGAGGATTCTGGAATCGACCTCGGCACCATTTGATGCAGTAAAACAACCCAACATGACCTTATTTAGTTTTCGTATCCACGATCAAATTTCTTTCCTGTTATGAAACTACGATAAGAGTGCTGAAAAAATGGAATAAATATATCACTGATCTCAACATAATACATCAATAATCTTTAAGCCATGGGTGCTGTTCACAACAAAGTTATATAAGAGAATTGACTTCAAGCTTTATTTTTCCCAGATATCTGTATTACATTCATCTGATGTCTGGGTTTTTTGTTAATGCGAAGACAATATTTCTATATCTCTTTATGTGCTACACAAATAGACTTTATAGCAGACTGTTCCTACTGACTCTAATGTCAGAAAGAACAACCAAACTGTAAATTCATTATACATTAAATTGTGTGTAATTTATATAATAACTTATCCATGCCTGTACAATTGGTATGTTCCTGCATAAACAGGAAGAAATATATATATATATATATACCTGCACAAATACAGATATTGGCCCAACTATGACCTCCATACATGAAGAATTAATAACAACGGATAGATGGTGTGACACGTGGAGACTCGAGTTTAATGTTGAAAAGTGTGGATTGCTCTGCATAGGCTGTTCCAACCTTCAACTCGACCTAGCGATTCAGGGCCACAAAATCCCCAGACCCAAATCTGTATTAGACCTAGGAATGAAATATTCACACAATCTATCATTTTCAGAGCATATCCCGAATCAAGTATCGAAATCACGCAGGCTTATTGGTTTCCTACTCAGGAACTTCTACAGAAACGAATCCAGAATACTACTGTTCACATACTTTCTCTTTCTGGTATTTTGCTGCTCCTATTCATCTTCTGGTCGAGGTCGAACAACCCTGCATCTAAACTGAAATGAGGATTAATTCCAAACCGTCTATCTCATAACCACTCAAATTCCATGAACGATCCAATTCTACCATTTGAAGACGCTGGCGAACATGCTGTAAATGAGTATTCATGATCTGAAATGAAGAAGCAACTGGTTTTCAAACAGTTTTCAACGTTTTACTCAACTTACGAATACAGTCCGCCATGCATACATAAATGGAGCAAATGGAGGATTCTGGAATCGACCTCGGCACCATTTGATGCAGTAAAACAACCCAACATGACCTTATTTAGTTTTCGTATCCACGATCAAATTTCTTTCCTGTTATGAAACTACGATAAGAGTGCTGAAAAAATGGAATAAATATATCACTGATCTCAACATAATACATCAATAATCTTTAAGCCATGGGTGCTGCTCACAACAAAGTTATATAAGAGAATTGACTTCAAGCTTTATTTTTCCCAGATATCTGTATTACATTCATCTGATGTCTGGGTTTTTTGTTAATGCGAAGACAATATTTCTATATCTCTTTATGTGCTACACAAATAGACTTTATAGCAGACTGTTCCTACTGACTCTAATGTCAGAAAGAACAACCAAACTGTAAATTCATTATACATTAAATTGTGTGTAATTTATATAATAACTTATCCATGCCTGTACAATTGGTATGTTCCTGCATAAACAGGAAGAAATATATATATATATACCTGCACAAATACAGATATTGGCCCAACTATGACCTCCATACATGAAGAATTAATAACAACGGATAGATGGTGTGACACGTGGAGACTCGAGTTTAATGTTGAAAAGTGTGGATTGCTCTGCATAGGCTGTTCCAACCTTCAACTCGACCTAGCGATTCAGGGCCACAAAATCCCCAGACCCAAATCTGTACTAGACCTAGGAATGAAATATTCACACAATCTATCATTTTCAGAGCATATCTCGAATCAAGTATCGAAATCACGCAGGCTTATTGGTTTCCTACTCAGGAACTTCTACAGAAACGAATCCAGAATACTACTGTTCACATACTTTCTCTTTCTGGTATTTTGCTGCTCCTATTCATCTTCTGGTCGAGGTCGAACAACCCTGCATCTAAACTGAAATGAGGATTAATTCCAAACCGTCTATCTCATAACCACTCAAATTCCATGAACGATCCAATTCTACCATTTGAAGACGCTGGCGAACATGCTGTAAATGAGTATTCATGATCTGAAATGAAGAAGCAACTGGTTTTCAAACAGTTTTCAACGTTTTACTCAACTTACGAATACAGTCCGCCATGCATACATAAATGGAGCAAATGGAGGATTCTGGAATCGACCTCGGCACCATTTGATGCAGTAAAACAACCCAACATGACCTTATTTAGTTTTCGTATCCACGATCAAATTTCTTTCCTGTTATGAAACTACGATAAGAGTGCTGAAAAAATGGAATAAATATATCACTGATCTCAACATAATACATCAATAATCTTTAAGCCATGGGTGCTGCTCACAACAAAGTTATATAAGAGAATTGACTGCAAGCTTTATTTTTCCCAGATATCTGTATTACATTCATCTGATGTCTGGGTTTTTTGTTAATGCGAAGACAATATTTCTATATCTCTTTATGTGCTACACAAATAGACTTTATAGCAGACTGTTCCTACTGACTCTAATGTCAGAAAGAACAACCAAACTGTAAATTCATTATACATTAAATTGTGTGTAATTTATATAATAACTTATCCATGCCTGTACAATTGGTATGTTCCTGCATAAACAGGAAGAAATATATATATATATACCTGCACAAATACAGATATTGGCCCAACTATGACCTCCATACATGAAGAATTAATAACAACGGATAGATGGTGTGACACGTGGAGACTCGAGTTTAATGTTGAAAAGTGTGGATTGCTCTGCATAGGCTGTTCCAACCTTCAACTCGACCTAGCGATTCAGGGCCACAAAATCCCCAGACCCAAATCTGTACTAGACCTAGGAATGAAATATTCACACAATCTATCATTTTCAGAGCATATCTCGAATCAAGTATCGAAATCACGCAGGCTTATTGGTTTCCTACTCAGGAACTTCTACAGAAACGAATCCAGAATACTACTGTTCACATACTTTCTCTTTCTGGTATTTTGCTGCTCCTATTCATCTTCTGGTCGAGGTCGAACAACCCTGCATCTAAACTGAAATGAGGATTAATTCCAAACCGTCTATCTCATAACCACTCAAATTCCATGAACGATCCAATTCTACCATTTGAAGACGCTGGCGAACATGCTGTAAATGAGTATTCATGATCTGAAATGAAGAAGCAACTGGTTTTCAAACAGTTTTCAACGTTTTACTCAACTTACGAATACAGTCCGCCATGCATACATAAATGGAGCAAATGGAGGATTCTGGAATCGACCTCGGCACCATTTGATGCAGTAAAACAACCCAACATGACCTTATTTAGTTTTCGTATCCACGATCAAATTTCTTTCCTGTTATGAAACTACGATAAGAGTGCTGAAAAAATGGAATAAATATATCACTGATCTCAACATAATACATCAATAATCTTTAAGCCATGGGTGCTGCTCACAACAAAGTTATATAAGAGAATTGACTTCAAGCTTTATTTTTCCCAGATATCTGTATTACATTCATCTGATGTCTGGGTTTTTTGTTAATGCGAAGACAATATTTCTATATCTCTTTATGTGCTACACAAATAGACTTTATAGCAGACTGTTCCTACTGACTCTAATGTCAGAAAGAACAACCAAACTGTAAATTCATTATACATTACCCGGTTCGTTCAAATCAGGTGACGCTTTTGCACGTGTTTTCGCTTATATTCATTTATTGGTTACTAATAATTGATCTTTAATAACGATGGTTCAAAATTCTAAAAAGCGTGTTCGTGTGAACACCAGTAACTTAGAAAATAGCACCGGCTCGTCTAATAACACATTACCACCCCATATTATTAGTAGTTCACCCAACATAAAAGCCTCGAACATAACTCTGACCCCTGTAATACAGGTGGAAGATGTTCTGTCTGAAAAAGTAGAGCTCTCTTACTTAACGTGCGTAATTAAAGAGATGCAGCTACAGATAGATGAATTAAAAACGAAATTAAGTTCCCTAGAATGTATACCTGAAACTATCTCACGTATGAAAAAAGAAATGCAGGATCCTACAATCCTAAAGCTTTTTAATATGACCTCTAGAATGACTCATACTGACTCAGAAAATGCGAAGGAGTTAGAAAACGCCATCGACTTTCTATCCAGCGAAGTTGTTAAAAGGCTGGCTTCAAAACAAAACGCAATAGTATATAATGTACCGGATAGTGAGCCCATAAAGTCAGTCCAGCACTCATTGCTGAAGGCTGCAAATCTATTGAATGCACCTTGTCAGTGCATTCGCCTAAGCAAAAAAGACCTGAAGTATCCTTGTCCTATACTCTTTAGGTTCGACAGCTACATAACAGCTGAACGATTTAAGATGGCCGAAGATCTTCTGGCTACTACCACTAAATTCAAGACTATCAAAGTAGTCTCGGATAAAACACCAAACCAAAGGCAAGCAACCAAGAACTCCTTCGACACAAAGTTGACAACACTGAGAAATACATCTGGTATCAGTGCTAAAGAGTCGACGGACACTGAGGCACAGCAAGTCACGTGTATAGTGTTAGGAGAAAAAACGGCAAGTAAGAGCGACCCAAAACTCAGTAAGAGCAGTGCCACTGGGTGCAGTCTTAGAGTGCACGAGAGCACATCTCGAAAACCTGCTGACCTACATGAGGTTGACATAGACGCACAAACTATGGCTGACCAGAAACTACTGGCAGACCACACTCAATCTGGATCCAAGCCAGAGAGTCCCTCAGTAGAAACCGCAAAAAAGACCACAAAACCCAGAGTCCCACCCCAGACTTCGACATACCTCCCTCGTAATAAGTCAAATAAGCAGCGTGTCAGTCTAAAAAATGACAAAGCATGGGTAACGAAGCACATTCCCAAAGACGTCACGCAGCATATGAGAAGGAATACCCCTTCCCGGACTAGAAGTAACATGCCTAACAACGCACATAACTTGGGAATGCAACGTAGAATGGATCCTCGGGATACATGGGGCACTAAACGGGACTCATATAGGCACCATATTAACGAAAATTCTCGTCCAGACTCCCGCACTATATATGTTAGACCTCATCAACATAATGAGAACAGGTCGACACTTGATCCCCTCAATAACTTCACTCACGCACGTGACGTGAGCCAATATGCATACGGCTATGAAAGCCCCATGAGGTACAACTACCAGGGTAGTCTTAACACAGGGTACCCAGGTCCAGCAAACTACAACCCAAATTGCAGGGCAGACCATATATCACCAGTAGATGAACGCAGATGCCGACCCATGGATGCTAATAGTCAAAATATGCAACAGGATTATTTTCGGCTGCAGCAAGCAATAGCCCCCCTCGCAGCACAATTTGTCCAGGGAATAGTAAACACGCTGACAATGTCTCATATGAGGATTCCTCCGAACATAACATAGGCAACCAGGAGTTAGGGATAGTAACAAGAAAACCTACTAACTATCCCAACAACCCTGGTTTTCTGAAAATTATGCTTTTAAATGCTCGATCTCTCCTTAACAAAATAACTTCCCTTCGCAGCTTGGTATACATGGAGCGGCCAACACTGATTCTGGTAACTGAAACTTGGCTTACTATTGATATACCTGACACAAAGCTGATAATCGATAACTATAACATCCACAGGAATGACAGAGCAGACAAGAGAGGAGGCGGCTGTCTAATATATGCCTCTAAATCCACTAACTCCAATACCTTTACAAACCTAACTATCGACAAACTCCCAGAATCCAAGTGGATAAGCATCCACACGAATGAAAATAACATTCTTGTGGGATGTATATACAGAGCCCCTAACAGCCCTATAACGACTGATACGGTTATCGGAGAAATACTAGAGGTTGTACCTAAGCTGGAATTCGACTACAAACTAGTTTGTGGCGATTTCAACCTCCCTGGAGTGAACTGGGATACCTGCACTGGACCGAGAACCTACGAGGTGATCCTAGAAGCCATAGATGTGGGAGGATGGAAGCAGTGCGTACGCCTCCCAACACGACACAACAATATACTCGACTTAATCCTCTGTCACAAAATAGAGCCGATCTCGATAGAGGTGAGGGATAAACTCGACAACAGTGACCACAACATACTGTACTGCACCCTACCCTTACAACTAACAACTAAACACACACCTAAGAGTTCCCCGGTTTACTATCAATATAGGGACTATCGAAATGCCGACTGGGAATTCCTACCAACGCTCTTGAGAAGCTCAGACTGGGGTGAATACTTCACCAATAATAACTTAGAAGTAATACTAAATACCTTCTACAAGACAATCAGTTCGGTAAGAGACACAATCGCACCCCTGAAATCTGCCCTAAAGACACCAACTCTGTTCATAGATCGCAAAACGCGAATAAAACTAAGGAAACTAAAAAGGAGATTTTATTTATACAAAGAATTTAATGCATTACACCTGATACACGAAATATTTAAAAATTTAGATGAGAGACATAAAATGAAAGCACAAGTCGAGGAAAATAAAGCCCTAGAGGGCACCTCTAAAACCCAGGAACTCTGCAAAATCTTGCAAAAACGGATGAAGAAGGGTGAAGAAAACAATATCAGTCATTTAGAACACGAAGATATAATTTATGATGATCCCCAGATCATTAGTGAACTCCTGAGTGAGTGGTTCTCCAATAACACCAAAGCACATCCGTCCCCAATTCTCGACATAACCTGCAAAAATAACTACAAGTTAGGTGAAATAAACTTTAATATACAAAATATAGCATCGGCGGTAAGGACATTAAAAGCTAACAGTAGTTGTGGGATAGACGATATACCATCCGTCATATACAAAAACGGTGGTACGGATATGATTGTATTATTACTTAGAATATTTAATATCTCACTAGTGACCGAAACCTAC
Organism: Trichobilharzia regenti; assembly: GCA_944472135.2. NCBI lineage: Eukaryota > Metazoa > Platyhelminthes > Trematoda > Strigeidida > Schistosomatidae > Trichobilharzia > Trichobilharzia regenti. The sequence continues at coordinate 2,127,159 of OX235264.1, read as the reverse complement.
CCTGAAACTTGGAAAAACACATATATATTACCTAAGCATAAAGGAGGGGCCAAAACTAGTGCATGTAATTATAGGCCTATCAATATAACACCAGTCATATCAAGGATCATGGAGAAAGTAATCAAAGACCAAATGTCAGACTACTTTCTAAAACATAAACTCATCAACCTGTCACAACACGGATTCCTCAAGAAAAGATCTTGCGTCACTTGCCATATAGACTTTTTCAACGAAGTCACCTATAGAAGAGATAGGAGAGAGCTAGTGATTATCCTCTATTTCGATATAAGGAAAGCCTTCGACAGAGTCCCACATAGTCTGTTAGTCGGTAGGCTATGCTCACTAGGGATACGCAACCCCCTCTACAATTGGATAAAATCATTTCTGTATGACAGGAATCAGACAACTAAAGTTGGCTCAATGACCTCCAGACCTAGACCAATCAGCAGTGGTGTCATCCAGGGGAGTGTATTGGGACCCCTTCTTTTCATTATATACATAAACAGTATATGTGAATGTTTTAGTATAGGCAAGCCAATACTGTATGCAGATGACTTGAAGGTGACATATACCTGCACAAATACAGATATCGGCCCAACTATGAACTCCATACATGAAGAATTAGCAAAAATGGATAGATGGTGTGACACGTGGAGACTTGAGTTTAATGTTGAAAAGTGTGGATGGCTCTGCATAGGCTGTTCCAACCTTGACCTCAACCTAGCAATTCAGGGCCACAAAATCCCCAGACTCAAATCTGTACTAGACCTAGGACTGAAATATTCACACAATCTATCATTTTCAGAGCATATCTCGAATCAAGTGTCGAAATCACGAAGGCTTATTGGTTTCCTACTCAGGAACTTCTACAGAAACGAGTCCAGAATACTACTGTACAAGGTATGTGTGCGCCCACTCCTAGATTACTGCTCATTCATATTCAGCAGTACACGCATAGAAGACAAACTGAAAGTAGAAGGAGTACAGAGGTACTTCACGCGAAAAGTACTCGGAACCGATAACGGCACAAACTACTCTACCAGATGTGAAATCCTGGGACTAGAAACATTATGGTTAAGGCGACTGCGACTAAATCTGTTACTCTTCTATAAGCTTCTTAACCAAATAGTGTATACCCCTGCTAACTATACTCGGTCCTCAGGTAACACAGGATACAACCTTAGGCACACTAAAGGTACAGTGGCTATAGAACCATGTAAAACAGCCACCAGGCAAAAGTTTTTCTTGATTAGGTATGCCCAAATATGGAACAAACTACCTGAGAAAATACGACTAGCAAGCACATTGGCCTCCTTTGAAAAGGCACTTAATGACACACTAAGTGAGTTTGTAATTGATACCAATGGTAATTCCCATGTAAGAGTTTCAGAAATCATAGGCCCATTTAATGTATGAACTCAGAGACTACACCTGTTGTTTGTTTTGTCTCTATTTATAATTCCAGACAAAAAAGCAGCAGTCATGACAATAACACCCATTCAACCAAGAGTCGATCAAACTATGTCTACCTGATACAAAGGGCGAACCATAATCAACATACGAATGAAATATGAGAAAACAAGGTAGAAACTTACCGCAACACCACATGAAAAGATAAAAGTTACTTGGATATCATTTATAATCCACCAACTGGTCTCCTACCCAAAAAGAATGCGGCGATGTTTTATCCAAAAAGGCGAGGAAATACATAAACCCACAGCAGCTGTTGTTAACACTCAGTGGGGGTAGGAGCCAACAAAGTAATCCTTTCAAAGCATATGTATACTTCAAATGGGCACGGAGACTTTGTAGAATACGTTATAATCCAAATCACTGCCTCTACAGCGCCAATAAACCTGGATATCTATGATATAACGAAAACATGCTGAAAGCTGCATCTCAGATCAAGTTGACTCATTCCATGGTAATGATCTCCTCCTGCGTGCCTTATTCGACATATTGAATGGAATGGTTCGCAGTTATTCTGGTACTAGATCGAAAAGAATAAAAAATTCACCGGTTGCTGAATCAAAAGTACTTCTCTGCATGTTTAACTGTATTCTAACTGCTATGATTAATTCCAAACCATTTATCCCATAATCACTCAAATTCCAGGAACGATCCAATTCTACCATTTAAAGAAGCTGGCGGACACGATGTAAATGAGTATTCATGATCTGAAATAAAGAAGCAACTGGTTTTCAACATTTTACTCAACTTACGAGTACAGTCCGCCATGCAGACACAAATGGAGCAAATGGAGAATTCTGGAATCGACCTCGGGACCATTTGATGCAGTAAAACAACTTAGCATGACTTTATCTAATTTTCGCCTCCACGATCAAATTTCTTTCCTGTTATGAAACTACGATAAGACTGCTGAAAAATGGAATAAATATATCACTGATCTCAATATAATACATCAATAATCTTTAAGCCAAGGGTGCTGTTCACAACAAAGTTATGTAGGAGAATTGACTTCAAGCTTTATTTTTCCCAGATATCTGTATTACATTCATGTGATGTCTGGGTTTTTTGTTAATGCGAAGACAATATTTCTATATCTCTTTATGTGCTACACAAACAGACTTTATAGCAGACTGTTCCGACTGACTCTAATGTCAGAAAGAACAACCAAACTGTAAGTCCATTATACATCAAATTATGTGTAATTTATATAATAACTTATCCATGCCTGTACAATAGGTATGTTCCTGCATAAACAGGAAGGAATATATTATTATTATTAAAACAATATTTATGCATGCCTATACAATTGGTGTACCCTACATAGCTAGGGAAAAAATGTACTTTATTATATTATCTTTACTAAATATGCTTATTAATATTATGTGTAAATTATCGAATTGATGATGCCTGTAAACTGGCGTCCCTCATGTAAAAAATGAGAATATATATTATTATTATTATTATTATTAAATTGTGTGTAATTTATATAATAACTTATCCATGCCTGTACAATTGGTATGTTCCTGCATAAACAGGAAGAAATATATATATATATATATACCTGCACAAATACAGATATTGGCCCAACTATGACCTCCATACATGAAGAATTAATAACAACGGATAGATGGTGTGACACGTGGAGACTCGAGTTTAATGTTGAAAAGTGTGGATTGCTCTGCATAGGCTGTTCCAACCTTCAACTCGACCTAGCGATTCAGGGCCACAAAATCCCCAGACCCAAATCTGTACTAGACCTAGGAATGAAATATTCACACAATCTATCATTTTCAGAGCATATCTCGAATCAAGTATCGAAATCACGCAGGCTTATTGGTTTCCTACTCAGGAACTTCTACAGAAACGAATCCAGAATACTACTGTAAAAGG